>OY728162.1:1520706920-1521956920 GCA_963277665.1 Viscum album | reverse complement strand
TATTATTCACCCATTCACTCTGACTATGTCATCAAATCCTTATTCACATCTTATGCTCATTGGTAACATTCAATTACTAATGATTGTGTCTACCCAAATGATCACTTTAGCTCACAGTTTCACTGTTTCATTTTCCCATGGTTATAGATAATGTTGTTGAAAGTATTATGACTAGAATGGATTTTATATGGATGATTGTGATGGCTTAATTTGAAAAATGAAAAGTTTGGTATGATGGGAAGGGATGTTCATCTTTATGATCCTATTGTTTATAAATCTACGATGATGTGAGTTTGTTATAATTCTCTAAAACACTAAACCTTGAATTCCTATTGGTATGTATGTGATCCATTATTTCTTATGATCTTGTAAGTTTTGATTAAATAAAATTTGTTCACATTCGTAGGAATCAAATCCAAAAATTTAAATTTTATGAATTTAGCACTAGATCTGAGAATGTGGGTTCTGGGTTTTTGTAGTTGGTAATTGAGTAGGTTTAAGATCACTAAGGAGATTATGTTGTTTTAATGTGTGGTTATCTTAAGAGTTATAAATGCCATCATAGGTATATAAGATTATGTTTGATATTGAGTTCAATGTGTTAGACACCTCATTTTTAGGGTTTAATGTAGTACATATTTTTAGTTTAGTAATGATATTTTCAGAGGTGTTTTTTTTTTGTTTAGTGATTTGTAACCCTAGGATCAACATGAAGTATTAAATAGTGATGATTGTTTTTCCATTTATAATGAAAAAAGTACCACTCCATTGTCTTGTGACAACCCATAACATCTAGTAAGACAGTTGGGATTAAACCCACAACTGAAGGGTGATAAGGGTGTACCACCTACCATTAACCTACGAGATGTCCTTGGTATTGTGGTTTTTTTAACTGGTAAATATTATGTTTATTTTGGAAACATATTGCATTTTATTTATAGAATAACAATGATTTATGATGGACGAATATATCCCCAAATCCATATAATCATTGAGTTTCGATCTTATTCAAAATATAATTGATGTATTTTAAGGATAATAATTTATGGAGTTATTAAGTTTGAACTTTGGGCATTACAATTGAAATATGGTGATTAATGCATGAATGTTTATTCATTTTTTGAATTATCTTACCCTACACTATCCATTTTGGTTTTGGTTAATGTTTAATGATGGGATAAATATTGTTTTGTCCCTTTTATAGTTATGTGGTCCTTAAAATTTTATTTATGGGAATCAAGCTTGTAAACATCATCTTGAATACACAACATTGGGGAAATAGATTATATTGTGGTATAAATTTATTAAATGGTGAAATTCCACTCATAAAAATATATTTCCATATTCTCTTATTCTATATGGTAATAGAATTCTCCAACTCCTGTAAAAGGATCTTGTAACAATAGTGTTATCCTAGTACCTTCAATTATGATGAACTGATGGTTGTTTTGATCATCAAAGATGTATTGTTTTGATGCCCTCAACATTGCATTTATAAGTCATAAGAATGTGATCAATGACCTCAATCACTCTATAAATATTTCTATTTTTCTACATTGACATCTATGTTCTCCCATATAGAAACATAGTTATTTGTTACTCAATACGACCTTTGTGATCCACTTTCTCTCTTGTTAAGAAGATTTTTTTTAAAAAAAATTATTGTGTGGCTTTACAATAGTTGTTTTTACAAATTTCCAATGTTTGATTACAAGATAAATTTCAGATTTAGATGTGGAAATTTATTTTATGGGGGGAGGATGTAACACCGATATATTTTTAAAGAATACAATTATATAAAATAGAAAAATGGATAAGGAGAACCAAGATTATCTTATGTCGCGTGAAACAATATGTTTAGATTGCATTACACACAACACTTAGTTTATCAAGAATTATATTAAACCCCGATATCTTTATGTTCGATTGTGTATTGAACATGAAACCTTGAACATAAATGACCTATGATATATATTTCTACTATCACCGATCCATTAAAATGGAAGGTAAGAATAATATTAAATAATTTATAGAATATATATATATATATATCATATTCAATATATATTATTTTGCGCAGAAAAGCCACACCCCGGTTGGTGAGGACTCAACATGTGCATCCAAGAGACCCGAGATCAATTTCGGGTGGTTATATATTTTTGGGTACTATATAAGTACTATAGAACGTACTATAACAGAGACTATAGCAGGTACTGTAGCACCTAGAACTATTCCTCCATTTGGGCTGTCGGGCCACCTCAAAGAATTCAAGCCACCTCATGGCCTTCATGCCACATGAAATTATGCTTCAATGGATCAGACAGACTCTACAAGGAGCATACTCCAGATTAGGATTCAAGAGCATGTGCATTCACTAGAGTAGAGCTAACTGATTTGGAAGAATGAAAGGGTATGAAAACTACCATTGATACTTATGCACGTACAAGAAGACTTTCCGTACATCAATTTGAAAGTGGAGAGCTGACATCATGATGTAGACGCTAGGGAGGAGCTGTTCCAAGTAGTTATAGTCTGGATGAATTCCTCTAATGGCCTTCGGGTCAAGTAATGTCACAAAGCCTACATGCCGTATAAGGGTTCCCCTTCAACCCATAAATGGGGGATTATCAATAATGAATAAAAATAAAAGGCCTTCGGGCCATTCAATTCTTAAAAAATAGAAATTATTTTTCAGTATTTAGTAGATAATCAATCTTATTTAGTAATGTTGTTTTATTATTCAAAATTATGTTCTCTAAAAAATGAAATTAATTATTTTCATGAAAAAAATATTAA
Organism: Viscum album; assembly: GCA_963277665.1. Classification (NCBI taxonomy): domain Eukaryota; kingdom Viridiplantae; phylum Streptophyta; class Magnoliopsida; order Santalales; family Viscaceae; genus Viscum; species Viscum album. The sequence continues at coordinate 1,521,954,124 of OY728162.1, read as the reverse complement.
AATAATTTTTTCTATCATTTATAAAAAATTGATAAAAAAACTTCATCTTTTGAATCATAATATTATAATATACTTTGGGTGAAATATTGAGACTTTATAGAAAATATTTATTTTTAGGGAGTTGTGATAAATACTGACATTTATAATAATCCATTTCCTATTAATAAATTAAGTATTTAAGAGTAAAATATGATTTTAATATGATTTTATGTAACATAATTATTATTTTTGCTTCCTTTAATCCACAAAAATACTTTGGATTCAACTTTATATTGGTTTCTAATATAAGTTTTTTTGGGTTTAAAATGATATTTTCTATAACCTATTTTAAAATGCATGATGTTTCACTTTCGTAATTAATTAACATAATCTCTAATGGGGAATTATTTACAGGAAATTGATAGATTATATATATGTGTAAATATTATTTGAGTTTCATAAAATAATTACTATTAGTCATATTATTTATATAGAATCTTTTTTTCTATAGAACTACTCTTAATAAAAACCCTATTTCTCGCTGTATGTATGGAATTAATATTAAATTGATATTTTTGACATATGTTGATTGAATGTGGAAAATTTTATTCTACTTTTGTAATAAAAATGTTATAATTTATAACTAGGATAATTTTTTTAAAAAAATGTGATTACTGAAAAATTTTAATGTAATCATAGCTATTACAGAAAAAACAAGTTTACGAAATGTTTAGACATATAATATAAGGTGTAAAAAATATCCATCACTTGTCCAAAACCTATTTTATGGCCACATTTCTTTCTTTTTACTCATATTATTGAGTTGGGTGCATTATTAGTGTCTCATGACATGAAAAAACATTGGTGGAGTTCATTCTATTGAAAATAATTCAAGTGTGTCACTCACGTCACTTATTAAAGGCCACCGCATATTATCATATGTTCACACATTAATATAAAATTTACTTAGCCCATCTCAGCCCAAATAACATATATACATCCCTCATATCAACCATGAAGCCTTAATTTGAGCAGAAATACAACCATGGATGGACTTTTGGGCATACCCCAAGGAGATACCCGAAGAAGAGTTAACGTTCATCAACATGTGTAACACCAAGGATTTTAATTTTGATATTGGATATATTTCAATTATGGATCTTGGGTATTCCCTCAGGAATCAGGTGTGACGGTTCTAAATTTTTGAGGTAATAATCTATTTATTTTTGGTCTAGCATTTTTCTCTTGGGTTTTCTTTTTTGTTTTGGAGCGAAATGGGAAATTTGGGCCCATACAGCAGGTTGTGCACACTTGGTACAAGGCTAGGGGAAACCATGCACCATGCGTTGGAAACTGTGAAGCTATGTGTCATTTTGAGACAGAGGCGAACTGCATAGCTTTCACATGGCTTGGAGACCATGTGGGATAATCGTGCGGCATGTCACTATTAAACAGAGAGGTGCACATGGTCACTGCACAGTTTGACAAATCGTGTGGGGAAAACATGTGTGATGTCCATGTCATTAAAAATTAAAAAATGACCAGTTTTTCCTCTATTGATTTTATAAAAAAATCCAACCCTCTCTCCTCCATTCGGCATTTTAACCCCTAGGTGCCTCTCCTCATTCACATGTCTACCTTGGATCACTATTTTTGTGGTGGATTTGTCTCAGAATGTCTAAGAAATCTTCATGTAAGTGAATATCCTCCTCAATTGCACCTCTCATATATGATTTATATTCTTATATCATGGGGTTTCATATCTTCAGTGGATTGGGTGTTTTTTTAGGGATGAATCTTGTTATTTAGGGTTCAATCTTGTTGTTTAGTGTTCGATCTTGCCTTGATAGGGTCTTGTGGTGGTGACGTGGCAGTTTGACACCAATTTTCAGATGCTTCCAAGCTCGAGGTAAGTGGTTCCATGACTTAAAATTTTTAGATGCTTTTAATATTCTTGTTTTTCTTTATAAATGTGTTCTATGAATTTATTGTACAATGTTGAATCTTTTTTTGAAGCGATTTGATATGCATATGTAATGAAAATAGAATTTTCAAAGGAAATTGGTGAACATTTGTAGGTGCTTTGTTGTGGTTCTTCTTAAATGTGTTTTTATAATTATGTGAAAGGAGCGGATTGTATTTTCAATGGAACATTAGTTGAGAATGTGTTGAATGTGGGGTTTTCACAAAGATGGACTATTTTGGAGTGTTGGTTTTTGTTGTATGTCTTTTAATGTAAATTGTGAATTGTGTAAATTATATGAAGCATGTTGTGAAATGAATTTGAGTTATATTGGGATTTGGAATTGTCTCGAACCATGAAATTTAATTGGATTAATTGTGTGTTTTTTATGATATTGCTAGACAGGTTTAATCAAATGTGCATGAGATGTAAAATGTGTTTTTGAATGGTTTTGGTGTGTGTAAAGTGGAACATGGGTTTCTTTATAGAAAATTGTTATAAACTTTTGTTATTATATATAATAGCATGTGTTTGTGAATGTGACGGTTATGTGGCATGTGCTATTAGAATATGAGCACAAATGGAATCATGAATACCTTGGTGGTCTAACTAGATATAATACGCTAGTGATATGGAAGTGGGTAGTCCTGATTTCACTTAGATGGGTTGATGATTACAACACTAACTAAACATTTATTATTAATATAGACCACTAGTCCATTAGGGTGTCCCCTCCTAGTGGCTAGAGAATGAGAAATATAATGGATGTGGTTACTATACCTCCTTTCATTGAGGTACGGGGTTCTAGTGTCTCACTTGAGCTAGATTATGATTTGGGATTTTACCCATGGTGCTCTCTCTATTGAGACATGATTCTTATATAGTGTGGTTCCATCCATCGGTATATGGTGGACATTGTGTGTATTTTCATTTATCTCTTTTTGAATCAAGTTAATTTTGAAATGGTAAACTATGAAAGTATTTACTTGAGAATGGGTTTTCCTTAAAAAGGTTTTCTTAAAAATGATTCGAAGGATTTTATATAAAATTTTAATTTTAAATTTTCTTTTAATATTATAGAATGGGATCCTTGATTTTGGATGGAATACTACTAGTCATTGGCTCACATCCAACATACAACTTTGGGTGTATGTAGAAATTGTTATATGTATGAATAAGGAAAAGTGAAGATGTGTTGCGGTGATGGTGATAGATTCATTAGCTAGTGTTCTACTAGTTGTTGCATGTGTTGGGGGTGGTGGATCCCTAATCTTTCATGTAGGTTTTTGGTTTATTTTTTAGTTTCATTTTCTTGTAGCATTTTTTTGTTAATGTTGTAAAACCATGAATCTGAAAAATTGTTGTATCTCATTTGGTTATGCTTATCCAGTTCTGTTTTTTTTATCTTTGTTGGTTATTTATGAAATCATAAATGGGTGAAATCATTCCCAATGCTTATTGTTGATACCCATGCACTTATTTCCAGCAAGTGGGGATCTGAAACGCCTTTCAAGCCCTTCCACATGCCTAGTTGGGCGTCCGGTTGGATGGAACTCCGACTTGGTTCATGAATAAATGGTTTCAGAGTAGGTCACAGTCTTTTGGGTTATTTTATTTGGGGAAGTGTATGGATATAATGGATCTAGTATTATTGGGACATGATTTTATGGTCACGAGTAGGGTCCCTTGCTAGCACACCTCATGATAGGACTCAAGTTTCTATGGGAAGTTTGGATTCTTTTAGTTTATTTGGTCCTTGCGGGTTGTTTTGTGTTTTGGAAATGAACAGAGAGATGGCTCAATGGTCTCAGTGTGCTCATAAGTCTTGGGAAGCTATGTGGATCTAGGGACATGTTCCAAGAATACATTCTTTAATGGTCGTGTGATTAGTGTATGGTCACGAGCCATTTGACCAAGTCACCCATTGACACTAGTTTCCTCTTGATAATTCTTTTGTGTATTCTAGAGTTCTGATTTTTCTCGAAACCCTTGTTTTGGAATTATGGAAATAGGATTTAAAGGGATCCCCACCTATAAATCTCAACCACTAGAGTTTCAGTGACACGATACCCACCACAGGTTTCATTGATATTTCTTCCGGAGTAAATTGGTGAAAGCTCGTCTCAAATGGAGGGGAGACCATTCAGGCCTCCCCATGTTGATAATCTGATTTATTTTATGGTGTTGGATTTGTAACACCCAAATATTTCATGTAATTATCTTTTTAAATAAATTCAATAGCTAATATTGCACGCAACAATGACTTCACTTGCGTTACACCCCACATTGAGTTTCAGTGAAACAACACTTTAATATTATAATCATTTAGATGATATATTTATAACTATTCCATTAAATATAGTAATATAAATAGTAATAAATTATTTTTAATTATTATCCATAATGTTTTCATATAAATAAAACATATTTATAATGAAATTAATAAGTTTCGGTAAAATAGTTATATGTTTAGAAATACTAATTTCTTAATGGAACTACTTTTTATGTCCTTTTTTGAACAATAATAAAATTAATTTTAGACACCGCTAAAAATTTAATTAGATAAAATTAACTTCATTTTTGAATTTTGAATATCAAAATTAGTATAGGGTTAATTTTTGGTATTTTTCTTAAAATATTAATTTTTTTGATGAATAGTATAAAATACGACATTGTTGGTAAAAACTGAATTTATCATTTAAATAATTACTTTACATTAAATTGATTTTAAAGTCATAATAGATATATTATATATATATTAATCCAATTATGGTCATTGAAAATAATTATTATAATAGAATTAAATATAATAATTTATTGAACTTTTGAACGTCTCTTTTACCCACCTTCTAGCCACATTTGATGGATTAGAATTAAACATAATTTTACTGCCTCTGTGAAATGAATTTTGAAAAAAGGTCATACATGGTTTTAATAAGTATGAAAAATTTGGTCTCATAGGATCAAAATAATTTTTAATGAATAAAATATTTTGAATTTTATTTACCACGGTTAATGGTAAATTGGGTAATTAAAGGTAAAAATAATATTATAATAAGATAATATTACCCTAGCACTTCTCTTAATTTCATTAGGAAATTTTATTTCGAAAAAAATTAAACATAGGTAAAAAATATGATCCTTTTTAAGACACTTGTGTCATATCAAAACATTTATTATATTTTAATTAAAGAAGAGTTAAAAGTGTCATATTCAAATTTTTAAAACTAAATAATTTTTAATTTGAGGTTACATAAGTGATATGGTCGACTATAAATATTATTTAGAAATATAAAATGTTAATCTATATAATGGTAATTTATTTATAATTTTAGTAAATAAATAGTTAAATTGAATTATGACACAATGATCATGCTGTAATTGATTTATTAAAGGAAGAATCAATTAAATGATATTAATAATATTAAATATATATAATTTGAAATATATGATGACATCTATGAATTTATTTGATTCCATTTACATGTTAGGGATCAATAAATGTAGTATTTTTGAAGGAATCAAGTTGTCATGACTTTGACAAACATCATGTATTAAATATTGTCAAAATTGACATAAATGAGATTTAAAAATAAATACTATTTTATTAAATGATATAAAATTCATAAAAACATAATGCTTGGCCAAATAACTTTTATAGTGTTAGATATTTCATATATTACCCAATTTTGGTTTTTTTGGCATTTTATAGTAACTGTATTAACACTATAGTGTAAAAAGACAAGTTGACAGGGTAAGAGTTAAACTGTTTGACTAAGGGTTAAATCCAAAAGATAAGGTTAATTTTGTGACCTAAACTTTTCTAAAAATAAGTGGTTGAGATGATTTTGACCCATAATCATCTTATCCTAGAAATAAATAACTTTGGAACTATTTGAAATTGAAAATAATTTTATAATAAATTAATAGTTTTGGAGTTTCCAAAAGTACCCCTAACCTCTATTATAAAAAGGCACATATCCTCTTTTATTCACACCTCTAAATCCCCTTGAATCAGCCTAAACATGCCCGTTTTCTCCCCCTACATCCATTACTTCATCCTAGATTCCATACCATGGGTAGACAGTCATCATGTGGATTCATTTTGTGCAAATCAAAAGGAGACACTCGATGAATAAGTAATTGTTTTATGAATTCAATTCAATTTCATTTATCTTCTGCTTCCTCCTCCTATGTCATTTTCATACTAAGTAATAAATCCATTATCATATAGATTATTATATTTTATTATAATTATGATACAATCATATTTCTCATTCTATCCATCCTACGAATAATAGTATCAGCATGCGTGTGAACGTACGACTTAACGTCTCCACGCCGTGGTGTAATTTGTTATTCAACATTAATTTATTTGGATGCGTATAATGATGAGTATAATGGATAAAAATAATTAATATAAAAATTTAATGATTTTTTATAATTAATATACCATCCAATTCCATTCAATTTAACAATCAAGGTAATGATATTGTTTCTCGTGCATACGTATTACTTACCGTCTCCACAATGCGCTAAGATTAATTCTCTATGTTAAACATTCAAGAATGATTTAAAAAATATGTAAAATGAATAAGTATGAAATATATTACATAATAAAAATATTAGTATAATATATATACATATAACTTATTTACATGCTTCCATTCAATATGATAAGAAAACATAAACAGTGTTCATGTGTATGTACGACCTAACGTCTCCATGAATAGTGTGTTCCATTTCATTTATCTATCTATTATATATATTTATATACTGAATATATATGATATTTAAATTATTTTTTACATTATGTATATATGTAAATAATGTTCTAATAAGATCATGAATAAAAATTCAAATCACATACGATAAACAAAGCTATTATTCCCCATAAAGTTTCATCAATGAAGAAATTATTAATAAACAAGTAATATAAAGTCATAAATGAATCATATATGATATCATAAATATTTTTATGATTATTGTAAAAGTTATTAATATGTTTAAAACCATTATACAGGATTTTCAGACACTTTTGGAGAGTATCGGGCCTACGATAAGGGAATTTCATATGACTTTTAATTTTCATGAGATATAAGAGATATTCACAACCTGTTTCTTTTGTTTGATGTATGTACTATCCATACTATATTTGATATCTAGAATAAATTTACCTTCTTGTAATTTATTGATTCATTTTAATATATTTGGATTTTTATTTAAATGTTCAATGTTGTATGGGATGCTTTGAATATTTAAAGAATTAATCCTTTCTCCATTTAAATATTATTGATATTATCATACATATTTATTTATATGTGTATAAAGGATTATAAAGAACATTTTATGTCTATTTTTAATTTCATTTAAATGTTTTCAAAAGGAATATTTCTAAGGATTAATATAAGGGATTCTTTTACTAAAACATCTTTTTAAATGGTTTAAAGATTTATTCTTCTAAATATTTCTCATTAATTTCCATGTTTTCAAAATGATTTTAAGGATTTATTTACATGGACATGAATGTTTCAAAATTTTAATTCCTTTAAAAAGTATCAAACATGAATGGGGATGTTTGATCTAAAAATATCTTTTTAAATGTCTTATTTTATATGTGTGTGGATTGTTGAATAAATGATTTCAATGAAAATGGGGTATTTTTGTCATGATATTTTTAATGATTTTAATAGAGTATTTTCATCTATGTCTCCATCCTTTGTTCGATCTTATTATTAATTGAGTTTGACCACTTCTGAGATCATTTACAATATTTTGTTGAATGGTTTATGATTATTTTCATTATGAATGTGCTATTTAGATACCATTATTGGTTTATGGTTTAAGTATTCATATATCGTATACTAGTTTTTAGTACGAATAATTCTGTTATTTATGTTTCACCATTTTCATATAAGGAATGTATTAAACTTAGTAATAAATGGGTGGAGCCCGCTGTATCCCCTTGATTCATTGGTATGTTTCATGAAATAAAATTGATATTATTTTGGTATAGGCCTTTCCCATTTATAAGATTCACGACATGAAGCCTTGAATGTATTAGATTCTTAGATTGAAGCCTTGATAATATTAGATTCTTGTCATGAAGCCTAAATGGTATGTTTTAGATGTCAAGAATTATCCCTTCTCTCATTATGAGATTAGTTATTGATATTACCTGTTATTATTCGAGTTGTAGAATAATTTTTTCAAATTTTAAATGGAATTTTTTGATTTATTATTTCCATATTATGCTGTAGATTATGATTAAAAATATTGAGTTTTAGTTTTTTTACCTTTCATTAAATGTTTATGATTATTTACGAATATATTGTATTGCTTATCATTAATAAACACTTGTGTTCACCCATTTTGTTATGTTTTATTTTCCCAGGATTCCAAGAAGTGTATTATGATTTAAATACATGGTTAAGCTAGGAGAATAATAGCATTCTCAAAGGATTAACAATGTTTCATATTATGTTTTGAATTTTAATGTAATGTTTATGTATGTAATATATTTTCCAAGACTTCTAAACTAATTGGTCCTTGAGGATTTTATTTTTTGTAATCATTCCAATTTTTTAAAATAATGCATCAGATTCAGGCATCTATGGTGATGGAATTATAGTTTTTATCAAATTATGTTTTGAAATAAAGTTGGAAATTAGATTTTAAAATCAAAGATTAGAAAATATATATTTTTGAATGACTTGGAGGATAAGAAAAATTATAATATATCATCCTTTAGATTTGTTAATGGATAACCTAGGATAATCCTACAAACTTATGGATTGAGAATAAGATGGAATCATCCGGGGATCCTATAAAGGATTATTCATGACTATGTCGCTATGATTAGTGTTTCCCACTTTGTGCTTTGAGTTTTGGTCAATGGTTATAATCTGTTGGGTTATAGAATTAATGGTTATACTGTAGATAATAAAGAAGTTACAAAAGAAAAATGAGATGAATGAGGCATTAATGAATAATATTTAGAAGCGTGGTTAATGGTTTAAGAGTGAATTGGAAGGATTAAGGGTATTTTGTATTTGGATTCAAGAATTATCACTTCAATGGATCTATGGTTTTTGTTTCATGAGATATATAATGATTGTATTTCAGTACTTTATCTTTAAGGATTTGAAAGCATAAGAGTTTTCATTAAGGATTTAATGGTGATGAAATATTTAGTATGTGACAATATGAGAAATATTACATTGTTTGGGAAATCTGATGTTAAGAATTATTTTTGGAAATATAGAGATCTTTTTGGATAGTGAATTTGGACAAAAGTATTTTGGAAAAGTCTTAAGGTTGGAATGGGATAAGTTGAACATTGGATTTTATTGTTTGGGTTTTAAGTATGTTTTATTGGATATTATGTGATAATTTTTTTTTTGTTTTAGTAAACATTTAAATGATTAATGAAATAATTAGGGATTGTGTTATTTGTTAAAAGTGCTTCATGCATAAAGAATCATCTTGAATATCCATCTCTAGGTTAACGAAATGAAGTGAAATAGATCAAAACTCAACCAAAGGATAACATTGAGACATGGAATGAAATCAAGTATGTTTTCTCAGGTTCTTATCCAAATAGTAAAATAATTCTATATCCCTAGGAAAAAGTATCTAAAAAATGTGTTATCCTAATACCTTATGTTTTATTGAACTGATGATATTTAAAATCAGCATAGATTTATGTATTTAAGGCCCTCAATTTTCCATTAATTGTTCACTTGATTGTTATGATGACCACAATAAATCCCTATAGATATTTATATTTTTCCTCCATATAAGTATCTCTACGTGCCATTAATTTTCTCATATTCTAAGTGCTAATTAGGTGGAGACTTTTTCATTTCCTTTTCTCTCTTATTAAGAGTATATTTTATTGACCCTATTTATAATGTAGGTTTTCAGCCACGATATTTTCTAGTATCAACATATTATTTTCGAAGTACAATTTCAAATTTTGAGGACACACTTTATTGAAGGATGGGTCAATGTAACACCCCAAGATTTCACAGTACATTATATTTTTAAATAAATTCAATCGCTTAGATTACACACAATCCTAACTTGGCTTGTGTTACATGCAACATTGAGATTCTGTGAAACAAAAGATTAGTATTATAATTATTTGCATGATGTATTTATAACTTATCCATTAAATATAGTAATATGTATAGTAATAAATTATTATTAAATTATATTCATAATTTTTTCACACAAATAAAACATATTTATAATGAATTGATTATGTTTTGGTAAAATAGTTTTATGTTTATAAATAATATTTTCATAATGGAACTACATTTTATGTCCTTTTGTGAATAATAATAAAAAAATGTAGACACTATTTGAAATTAAATTTGGTAAAATAGACTTTATTTTTGAATTTTTAATATCATAAATAGATGACGGTGAATTTTTGTTATTCTTCCGGAAAGATTTAATTTTTGATGAATAGTGAAAAATACTACATTGTTGGTAAAAACCGACTTTTTCAATTGAATAATTATTTAATATTAAATTGATTTTAAATTCACAATAGATAAAATAGATATATTAATCCAATTTAGCTCATTGTAAATCATTTTTATAATATAAATAGAGATAAAAATTTATTGAAATTTTCAACGTCTCTTTGACCTCCCTTCTAGCCAAATTTACGGTGTTAGAACTAAATGTAATTGTACTACTTCTGTGAATTGAATTTAAAAAAACAAACATACATGGTTATAATCAATATAAAAAATTTGGTCTAATAGGATCCAAATATTTTTTGGCAAAGAGTACATTTTGAATTTTATTTACCACAGTTAATGGTAAATAGGGTAATTAAAGGTAAAAATATTATTATTATAATATAAAATCCTAAAACATGTCTTAATAATATTAGATAGGTTTTTTTTTTGATCAAAATAAACTTTAGTTAAAAAAATATGATCCTTTTTAAGCTACTAGTGTTAGATTAAGATATTTATTATATTTTATCTAAAGAAGAGTTAATAACGTCACATTGAAATTTTAATACCTAAACCATTTCTAATATGCTGTAACATAATTGATATGGTCAAATATAAATATTATTTATAAGTATAATATGTTTATCTATATAATGGTAATTTATTAATAATTTTAGGGAATGAATAAATAAATTAAATGAAGACACAATGATGATGTTATAATTTATTTATTAAATGAAGAATCATTTAAATGATATTAATAATAATAAAATAAATATAATTTGAAATATTTGATTTTATACATTAATTTTTTGGATGAAATTGAATCATTACGGATTATTTAATGTATTTTTATGGAAGGAATCGAGTTGTTATTACTTTAACAAAAATAATGTATTAAATAGTGTCAAAATTGGCATAAATGAAATTTTAAAATAAATAGCATTTTATTAAATGATATAAAAGTCATAAAAATAACTTGTTTAGTGTTAAATATGTCACAAATGACCAAATTAAGGTCTATTTGGAAATTTATAGTAACTATATTGTCCCTAAATTCATCCCAGAGGCCATAATTTGGGACTAATTCCAACCTAATATTTATTTTGTGCAAATCAAATGGAGACACTCGAGGAATAGGTAATTATTTTACCAATTTAATTAAATTTATTTTCTTCTTTTACTTCCCCTTCTTATATTGTTTCCATAATAAAGTAATAAATCCAGTATCATATACATGATGATATTTTATTATAATTATGATAACCATATTCCTCCTTTTATCCGTCCTATGAATAACAATATCACCATGCGTATGTGCTTGCAGCTTAACGTCTCCACACCGTGGTGTAATTTTTTATTCAACATTACATTATTTGGATTTCTATAATGATGAGTATAATGGATATAAATAATAAATATAGCATGATAATGATTCTATATAATTAATATACTATCCAATTCCATACCATTTAACAATCAAGGGAATGATATCGTTTCTCATGCATATATACGACTTACTGTCTCCATGATGCAGTGAGATACATTCTCCCCGTTAACAATTTAAGAGTGATTATAAAAGTATATATAATTATTAAGTATGAAATATATGAAAAAATAATTTACTGATATATATATATATATATATATATTAGTTATTTACTTTCTTCCATTCAATATGAGAATAAAACAGAAACAATGTTCACGCGTACGTACGACCTAATGTCTCCATGAATGGTGTGTTCCAGTTAATTTATATATCTATTATGTATATTTATATATAGAATATCTATGATATATAAATCAATTTTATATTATAGAAGTAAGTAAATCATGATCTAATAATATCAAGAATAACAAGTAAAAAACACGTATGATAAAGAAAGTGATTATTACCCAGAATGTTTCTTTAACATAGAAATTTTTAATAAATGGGTAATATAATTTCATAAATTAATCATATATGATACCATAAATATTATTATGATTCTGACAGAAGTTAACAATATTTTTAAAACCATTATATAGGAGTTTTGAACATATACAGATAGTATCTGTTCTACAGTAAGGGATTTCTGTCTCACTTTTAATTTTCATGAGATATAAGCTGTGTTCACCACCATTTCCTGTGTGCAATGTATGTACTGCCTCTATTATATTTAATATCATTAATAAATTTATCTTCTATTTATTTGCAGATTCATTTTAAGATATTGGAATTATTATTTAAATGTTCAAAGTGGTATGGGATGCTTTAAATTTTTAAAGAATTAATCCTTCACTATTCAAATATTTTTCATATTATCATACATAAATATTTATATTTATATAAAGGATTATAAAGAACATTTTATTCCTTTTTTTAATTTCCTTCAAAAAAATTTTAGAAGGAATATTTTTAAGGTTTTATGTAAGGGACAGTTTTAGTAAAACATCATTTTAAATGTTTTAAAGATTTATTCTTCTAAATTATTCTCAATATTGTCCTAGTTTTAAAAATGATTTAAATATTTTTTATATGGAAATTGATGTTTTAAAATGCTGATTTCATTCAAAATTTTCAATGTGGTATGGGACACATTGATTAAAAAATATTTTTATAATTGTCTTATTTCATAAGTGCATGGATTTTGAATAAATGATCTCAAAGAAAAAGGGTTATTTGTCTCTAGATAATTTTAATGATTTTAATAGAGTATTTTTATCTATGTGAACATACTTTGTTGGATCTTATTCTTCATTGAGGTTGATCTCTTATGACACCATTTACCATAATTTATTGAATGGGTTAGGATTATTTTGATTATGGATGTGCTATATAGATAGCATTCTTGGTTTATGGTTAATGTATTCATATTTCATATACTAGTTTTAAATATGAATGATTATGTTGTTTATGTTTCTCCATTTTCATTTGAGGAATTTATTGGTATTAATAAGTGATGGGTGGGGCCCACTATATCCCCTTGATGCATTGGTAGGTTTCATCAAACAAAATTAATATGGTTTTGGTCAAGGACTTACACAATTATTTTATTCTTGGAATAAACCCTTGAAATTATTATATTCTTGGAATAATTCCTTAACAATATTAGATTCCTGGCATGAAGCCTCAATGGTAAGTTTTAGATTTCCAGCATTATACATTCCCTCGTTATGTGATTAGCAATTGACATTGCATGTGATTGTTCAACTAGTAGAATATATATGTTAATGATTAAATGGAATTATTTTATTTATTATCTCTATATTATGCTGAAGAGTATGTTTAAAAGTCTTGTATTTTAGTTTTATATGTTGCCTTAAATGTTTATATTCATTTATGAAAGCTTCTGTTGTGTTATTTAACCTTACTAAGCATCAGATTTCACACATTTTCTTATGTTATATTTCCCTAGGATGACAATAAGTGTATTATGATTTATATGTATGGTTAAGAAAGGAGAATAATAGTGTTCTCAAATAATTAACTATGTTGTATATTTGGTTTTGAATTATATTATAAAGTTAATGTATGTAATCTATTTCACAAGACTAATTAACTAATCGGTCCTTGAGAATTTTATTCCATATAAACATGCCAATGTATTAAAATAATGCACCAGATATAGGGATCTGGGTTCAAGGCATTATAGGATTGGAATTGGGTAGTCTCATTGGGAGTTATCTATATTCAAGTTCCTCTCTAAAGTAAAAATGGGGCTTTAGGAATTATCCGAAGAATATTTTTTGAATAATGTGTTGAAAAAATTTTCGTTAGAGTTTTATTATATTCTGCGAGAAGTGGTATGGGTTTGTTTTTTTCATTTTAGGTAAGAGGTATGGGTTTCTTTTGGTAATTTTTGAGGAGTTTTTGGTGCGAGAGGCTGGATTATACGGCTGTGAGACTTCCTATTTTTTATTGATCAACTAGAGGTTTTGCAACTTTCTAGGGGATGAGGGTGTATGGTAGGGAGAACATTCTATCCTCTAGAGTTCAATCTTGTGAATCTCTTTTTCTGTTCATGGTGTTTATTCATTCTTATCATTTTACGTGGTTGGGAATCTCATTGAGTTGTGGAGGAGTATTGGTTATTGTTTTCAGAACATGCCTTGTTTTGTATTTCTGGGGATGAAATGTTTTATGATGGGGAGAATTACCACACATGAATTTTTATTTTCATTCATAGATTTAGTTCATTAATGTGTCTTGGGGTTTCCCTCGAGAACTATGTGTGATGAGTCTGAATTTTTAAGGTATTATTTTGTTTATTTTTTCCTAGAATATTTCCATTGGGTTTTCATTATTTTTTGGATAAAAAAGGAAATTTTATCCCTATAGCAGGTGTTTCACAATAAGAAAATAGTTATGAGAAACCATGCGCTTATCCCTGGAAACCATGTGGTTATGTTTTATTTTGGGACAGAGGCAAACTGCACAGTTTTCACATAGATTGGAGACCGTGCTGGCTAACCATGTTGAATTTCCCTCTTGGATAGAGAGGGGCACACGATCATCACACATGTTATCATACCATGCAGGAAAACATTATACGATGTCCATGTATTAAAAATTCGAAAATGTACTTTGTGTCCTCAGGGGTTTTACATCAAATTCACCCCTCTTTCCCCCATTCGAGATTTTCGGCCCTAAAAACCTCTCCTCCCTCCCATATCTCACTTGGGTCTCCATTTTTGTGCTGGATTTGGTTAGAAACACTAAGAAATCTTTAAGTATGTGGTTCTCCTCCTTGATTTCTCCTCTCATATTGGGTTTCTATTCTCCCCTCATGTGGTTTCATATCTCAAGATAGTTGGGTGTTCTTTTTAGGACCTAATCATATTCTTTAGGGTTCAATATTTCATTTAGTGTTGGATCTTGAATTTCTAGGGTCTTTGTGGTTGTTTCACACCAATTTACAGGTTCTTCCATGCTTAAGGTATGTGGGTTTGTGCCTTAACATTTTTATATGCTTTTTATATCATTAATTGTCTTTATAAATGCATTCTATGTATTTATTTGGAGGTGAGAAGTCTATTTTGGTAGTGTTTTGACATGCATATGTAATGAAAATGGGATTTTTAAAGGAAAATGATGAACATTTATATGTGATTCATTGTGGTTATTCTTAAATATGTTTTTATAATTATATGAAATGTTTGTATTGTGTTTTCAAAGGCACTTGTGGTGAAAATGTGTTGAAAGTTTGTTTTATCAAGGAAATTGACTATTTTGTAGTGTTAGGTTTTATTGTAGGCATTTTAATAAAAACTGTGAATTTTTTAAATGATATGAATCATTTCATGAAATTAATTTTACATATGTATGGATTTAAAATGGACTCCACCCATGAAAATTAATTTGATTAATTGTGTGTTTTCTTGTGATTTTTCTAAATAGATGTTATTAAATGTGCACGTGATTTCAAAATGTTTTTTTCAAAAAGGTTTTGTTTTTTGTGAAATAGAAGGTGGTTTTCTTTATGGAAAATGGTGATATAAATTTATGCTTATGTATCTTGGTATGTGTTTTTTAATGTGGAGGTTATGTGGCATGTGTAATGAGAATTTGATCATAAAGGGATTCCTGGGTATCTTGGTGGGCTGAATAGATTTTATATGCTAGTCATAAAGAAGTGGCTAGTCATGGTTACACTTAGCTGGAAAGATGATTACAATACTAACTAAACATGTATTATGATTGGAGACCATTATCCCATTGGGGTTTCCCCTCCCAGTGGCTCATGTATGTGAATGATTATGGTTTCTTTTATTCATCATCTTACGCATTTAATAATTTAGTTGTTTAAATTCAAGTTAATCATTCTGAAAATCTGAATCCGGAGATCTATTCATCTTCTTTCATTTCTTGTTCACCTTATAGAAACAATATTTTATTTTAATTCTGATTAAAATAAAATACAGGATCTCATCCGGAGGTGCTAAAGCTTCCTGGACATACAACACCAGAACACACGATGTGTATTCGGCAGTACACGCTGTGTAGTCAAGATTCAATGCATCAAAATGGTCTGCTAAACCAAGCTATTTGTTGGAGTCTTTCTAAGTCTTAAATGACTCTAGGTGCTGACCAGGAACAGGTGGAACACAATTTATGGATTACATGCCGTGTAGTTCAATGGACACAATGTGTAGTCCCTTCGAGTTAGGGTTGGACTGTGTACCCTATACATGGCTTGCTTGGCTGGAAACCGTGTAACGTGGATACTACACAACATGTGGCCCACTGAACACACTATGTAATCTAAATATTTTTGAAGTACACTCACACGCTGTTTCCCCAGTTGTGTACTTCAGATAGACTGTGAAAAAATAGTACATGCCGTGTAGTTGGAACTACACGCCGTGTACTCATCTAAATTATGCAGATTTATTAAAATTTATTATTATATTATACAAACCCTTGAGACATGTACCATCGTACGGGTGTAAAGATGAGGCACAACACATGATAGGTGTTTTATATATATGTGTTTAATTTAACATCTGCGTATTTTTCATTTCTACTCATTGGGTAGTTATGAATAGGAATTCACCAGGTTTCCTCCAAGGTACAAGTTATATACAAAGATAATTTTAAATGAAATTATTTGTTTAAAATTATGATGGATGAGAATCTTAAGGAAATTCATAAAACGGGGTTATGATAAAAGGATTGATTAATTAAAGATGATAATTAATTGATTCAAGCGTGATTTATCTTAAATAATAATGATTAAAGAATTGAATGCTAGTTTTATTTATGCGTAAATATCGTTGCATGTATGGATGATCATAAGCTCGACCAAGACCTTTTTATGTGGATGGTTTCTTTTAATTAATTTATTTAAATTATTATTTTTTTCCTGTGAGCCTTCTGGTCATTAATATGTAAGGCTTGCGTGCCCAATGTTTCTTTTATGTAAAACCCCATTTTACCCCCTACCTGCATGTGAGTTAAAAAAGGCATACGTAATGGATGGAACTCCCAAGATAGTGGAGGAGATTCAAGCTGGAGCTGAGACAAAAAGGTTCAAGGTTTTTTCCCCTAGGCTAGGTTTAATTTATCAACCTTTAGATAAAATGACCACTAGAAAAGCTCATGATCATGCCATTTACTTTATTTTATTTATTTCATTTTCATATTTTATCATTATGGATGTATTATAATGATCACATAATTAATGATTTAAACAAGTATGAAAGATGGAACTAAAATAAACCAGACTTATGTGTAAATATTATCAAGACATGGTTAATCACTTAAGTACATTCCACTTAATATTAACAAGATTGTGATAATAATTAATTCACACATAAGAGATAAAAATAACTCAAATAAAATATTACGTCATACTAAGCCTTCCGTTACTTGATTAAGGGAAAATCTCAATAAAACAATGTGTTTTACCAACTCTAGTTGAGACACTTACTTTTATACAGGAATCCCTTATGAAAGGTTTCGAGTTGACATAACCATATTACATTAAGAGGAGTAGCCCTTGCTAGACTTGGTGTAATATTGGAGGAAAGAGTTGAGGAAATCCAAAGTCATGATTTCAGGATTGGGGAGTCCACTCAACATATCAAGGAGCTGTAAGCCAGCAGTTAGCAAAGACCTGCCTACCTAAATACCTTCTAATATCTTGACCAACACTTGTTGGGGTAATTCGAAGGGGAATATAGATCCTTTCCACTAGAATGTCATGGAAACTGGAAATTCTGAGTTCAATGGTGAGGGATATTGGAACTTGATAAAATAGTGGGAGACTTAATAAAATTTATTATTTCTTATAAAATATAATCAAGAAAGCACTAATGATCTACTCTTTTAATTGTAGAATAAATACGAAAAACTCATCAACCAAACTATCCCTGTGATCAATTCTGGATAAAGACAACATCCTCACTAGTAGTAACTTCCAGGAATGGTTTAGATTCCATTGGGTTATCCTACGCCATGAACGGAAGTCTTACGTGCTGGAGTCAGCATTACCTGATCTGCTTTCCAAAGAGGCAAGTGATGGGGATTTCCTAGTCTATGAGAAACATATGAACAATGCAATCAAAATTCAATGTTTTATGCTATCATTAATGTCTAGTGAGCTCATGAAGTCTCATGAAAACATGTATTCTTATAGAATGCTCGAGCACCTCCGTGGTCTTTACAAGGAGAGAGCAAGATAGGAAAGTTTTGAGATCTCTAAAGCACTCTTTTAGAGTAAGATTGGATAAGGTTCCCCAACTGGGCCTCATGTAGTCAAGCTCATTGGATACATTGAGTGACTAGAAGTTCTAGGGTTTAAACTCCTTGAAGAACTAGGTATCGATCTCATTCTCATATCACTCCCTCAGAGCTTCTCTAACATTGTTGTTAATTTCAATATGAACAACATTGAGAAATCACTATCTAATCTTCTTATCCTCATTCACCAAGTGAAAAAATATAGGAAGTGCGAAAAGTCTTCTGTCCTTAGAGATTTAAGACCAAAGATTCTTCACAACCTTCCAAGAAAAGGAAGATCAAAGGGGAGGCAAGGGAATAAGAGGCTATTTGTTTCACATGTGACAAAAAGGTCCACTGGAAGAAGAACTGTACCCAGCCTAAGAAGAAAGGGGAAGCTTCAGGTGTGTTTGTTATCGAATGAAATCTATTTGTTTCTACAAATTGGGTATTAGATATAGCTTTTGGTTCTCACATATGTATCCAAATATAAGAACCAAGTAGATTCAGGAAGATTGATCGAGGGGAGGTAGATCTACAAGTAGCCAACTAAGCCAGACTTGCTGCTGTAGCTGTCGGGGACTACCACCTCATGTTGCCAACTGGGATTGTCTTGGTGTTAAAGGGTTATTATTATGTGACTTATGTTACTAAAAACATTATTTATGCATCCATATTAGATACATATGGATTTTTTTTCATGTTTTGAAATGAATGTTGCTTCTTTTACAAAGATATCATTTGTTTTGGTTGGGAAAATTTATACAGTGGTCTTTACATGTTGGATTACATAAACCAAGTAATGAAAGTCAATAATAAAGATACTTCACATGACTCATACCACAACCAACTTTGGAATCACTGGATAGGTCATGTAAATGATAAAAAATTGACAAAGTTACATCAAGATGGATATTTAGATTCTTTCAAGCTAAAACCACTTGGTGTATGTCATGCATGTTTACAAGGCTAAATGACCAAAGACCCATTTAGTGGGAAAAATGAAAGGGATAAAGAACTTCTTGAATTGGTTCATAACGATGTGTGTGGCCCATTTCAAGTTGAAGAAAGTGGAGGGTACTCATACTTCATAACTTTTATTGACGATTTTATTAGATATGGATATATCTACTTAATGAGGTATACGTCAGATTATTTTGATAAGTTCAAAGAATACAAGAATGAAGTTGAGAATCATCTTGGTAAGAATATTAAGAAACTCCGCTCACATCGAGGTGAAGAATATCTTAATCAATACTTCATTGATTACTTATAGGATTTTGGGATCCAATCCCAACTCATTCCTTCATACACACCCCAATGGAATGGTGTGAGCGAAAGGAGGAACCGCACCCTGTTGGACATGGTGAGATCAATGATGAGTCACGTGAGTCTTCCATTATCCTTTTAGGGATATGTGTTACAAATAGCGACACAAATACTAAACCAAGTACCAACTAAATCGATAAATGGTATTCCATATGAGTTCTGGAGTTAAAAGAAATCCATATTCTCGAATTTACATGTGTGGGGAAGCAATGCATTTGTTAAGGCCTCTTCAGGTAAAAAACTTTCACCCTGAGGCACAAAGTGTACCTTTATAGGACACCCTAAGGAAAAAATGGGATATTACCTATACTACCCCTCAGAAAAAAATGTTATAGTGGAATGACATGCCATATTCCTTGAGAGGGACAACATCTCCAAAAGAGATAGTGGGAGTGATATAGAATTTGATGAATTTGAGGCTCAAGGTACACAAGAGTTGGTACAAGAACAGATTCCACAAAGCCCTGTGGAAGAAAGAACTGTTACAGAGACACAAGAGCTGCATAGGAGTACAAGAGAGGTTAAAGAATCAGAACGGTACATTTTTCTAGTTACCAAGATGGTGACTCATTATTAGTTGATAATAATGATCCTCTAACCTACATGGAAGTATTAAGTGGCACAGACCTTTCCAAGTGGCACAGACATTTCCAAGTGGCAAGAAGAAATGAATTTTGAAATGGATTCCATGTACCAAAACTAATTTTGGATTTTGGTAGATCCTCCAGTTGATGTAAATCCTGTTGGCTGCAAATGGGTATTCAATAAGAAACTGGACATGGAAGGAAAAGTCAATACCTATAAGTCACAACTGATTGCAAAAGGGTTTAAAAAACATCAAGGAATTGACTATGATGAATCCTTTTCACTAGTTGAAATGCTAAAATCCATCAGAATTCTACATGCCATTGCGGCTTACCATGACTATGAGATTTGGAAAATGGATGTGAAAACAACATTCCTTAATGGGAACCTTCAAGAAGATGTCTACATGATACAACCTGAAGGGTTTGTGACTCCAAAGGATGCAAATAATGTATGAAAGTTATAGAAATACATTTATGGATTAAAGTAAGCATCCAAGTCATGGAAAATTCGTTTTGATGAAGCCATAATATAATTTATTTTTATCAAGAAAGAATATGAGCCTTGTGTCTAAAAATGGGTTAGTGGGAGTGCTGTCGTTTTCCTAATAGTACATGTTGATGACATATTACTTATTGGAAATTAAATACCAGTCTTATAGTCTGTTAAGGCATGGCTGAATCAATGATTCTCCATGAAGGAATTGGGAGAGGAAACATATATTCTTGGGATTAAGATCCATTGTGATATATCCAAGAGATTACTGGGCCTAATTCAAGGTACATACATTGATAAGATACTGAAGAGATTCAGTATGGAACAATCCAAGAGGGGATAGTTTCCAGCATCACATGGAATTCATCTTTATAATAAAATGTGTGCTCAGACACATGAGGAAAGAAGGATAATGGAAAGGACTCCATACACATTAGCGACTGGGTCAGTCATGTATGCCATGCTATGTACTAGGCTAGATGTCGCCTATGCATTGAGTGCAGTAGGCAGATATCAAGATGACCTAGGTGACTGCCATTGGATGGCATTCAAGACTATCCTAAAGTATCTAAGGTGTACTAAGGATATGTTCCTGGTTTATGGAGGATATGAGGAACTAGTCATCAGAGGATATGAAAATTCTAGTTTCCAGAATGTTCAAGATGACATGAAGTCGAAAACGAGATACATATTCACTTTGAATGGTGGTGCAGTGAGATGGAAGAATGCAAAGAAGAGTGTGGGCACATATTATACAGTAGATTCCGAGTATATCACAGCTTCTGAGGTAGCTAAAGAAGCAGTTTGGATGCAAAGATTCATCCAGGAGCTAGATGTGATACCTATCAGTAAAGATCCCATCATAATGTGCTGTAATAATACTTCTGCGGTGGATCTCGCAAAAGAGACAAGGTTACATCAGTGGAAAAATCACATAATTTGTAATTATCATCTCTTAAGGGATGTTTCTCAGAGAGGTAAAGTTTCAGTGAGTAGTAATTCCATGGAAGACAACGTGGCATACCTCTTGATTAATGCCTTGAATTAGTATAAACATGATCACCATGTGAGGTCTAGAGGTCTAAAAGTTTTAGGCAGTTGGCTCTAGTCCAAGTGGGAGTTTGTAAGAGTTAGTGTCCTAGAACCAACTGGTTTTACTTTGATTACATTTATATTTAATGTATTATTACATATTGTTTATTGTTCTACATGACTATGATGTAATAATTTCCTAGAGTATTTGTTGCATTGATAAGGTCATGGAAGTTCCCCGCTATGATAAGAACCTTGAAATGCTATAAAAATATTCTTAAGTATAGTTCTATGGTTGGATGGCATACTATGATGGGACACCGATCATGCTGACCATCAGGTGTGAGTACTCTTAAGCAGATGAGACTTCCTCTCATGATGTTCTCACTTGGTAATATCCAATATAGGAGATTGTGAGAATAGACCCACTAGTAGGAATTCCACATGTTTTGGTGTCATTAGATATTTCTACCTACGAATGTGTGTAATTATCCTTAGACTTAATGATTATCATTAATATATGTCACGACACATGCAATTTGATTTACTGAAGAAAAATGTAACGCAGATAGTTGGTGGGAAGTAGGGTATCTTGGGTTCATCACGAGTGGCATGTTATTAATAGATAAGTCGAGGAAGGATCTGTCCCTTCCATTTATGGAAGTTGATATCTTGGACCTTTGATTGAAATAGAACTGTCACGCAAAAGTCCATGTCCATGGTGTAATGATGAGTTTATTTTAGGTAGTCAAAGAATGACGTATCAAGCATAAAAGTTGATGACACTATCATGAAACCTTGTTGATGAGATATTGAGACAAAGTGATTATATTACACAGTGATCATTTGTATGTGGATTTCATTGTCGCGACTTTACATTCCTTCTCTTGGGTACCTTGACCAGTTACTAGATAGTACTCTAGGACTTTAGGAAAGGCCACCTAATGGAAATGAGAAAGAATCCTAGAGGGTCACACACTATGTGTTTTTTGTGGTCTTGGTTAAATTCTATTTGAATTTAATTAATGAAATAAATATTATTCTCGAGACCATGGAATAATTTTATTCAAGTTAAAATGATCGCATAAATTAAATTAAATATATTTATTTATTTTATTAAACATTTAATAAATATTTATTTACTAGTTTGTAAATAAAATATTCATTTAAGAGAATAAATTATTTATTTATTTATTCGGGTGTTTAATAAATGGAAGTGGAGTTCGAGAGGACCAAGACCGGTCTGGTTATAAAATAATTATTTGCAAGAAGGTAAATAATTATTTAACTAGTTGGAACAAGTTAAAAAAATAATGACACTGCTATTATTTTGTGACGCGGAATTTTATTTATAATTCCTTTTTGCACAAGTTGGTTCACAATGAATAATGACGCGGTATTATTATTATGGGCATGGATTTTCTTTAAGTTTATGAATGTATTTAATTACTGTTATGCAATTAAATATTGTAACTGATGTTCCATGCATATAAATAAAAAATTACGCCTATTGTGCTATACACCACAACACACACCTGGTGAATTGAGAATTGTTGAGCCAAACAATTTCTCTCTCAAATCCTCTTCCCACCCCACTCAAGAAGGAGAGACGTTCTTCAAGGCCAAAGAACAAGCGATCATGAATGACCGACATAAGACACTTGCTTCCCCGCGCTAGCACCTAGAGAATGAGTGATGTCGATCGGAGGCCATCGGAGTATGTGTGGATAACCGCTAGAGTGATTCCAGTTTGGATCCTTATAAGTGAAATGAGATAATCTAGAAGGGTCATTACAGATGATCAACATCATCAATGGAGAACAAATACCAAAGATCAAGGTATTACTTTTCTTTATGAAATTAATTAAATTAATTATAAACATAATGTGCAAGATCATCTCTAAAGGTTTCAGGCCTCTTCCTTCCTTATCTAAATCTTTGATTCTATTCCATGGAGACTGGAATTCATCTTCATATTGATCTTGGAATAATCATTGATCATGGTAAAAATAAAAGTTGGGTTCCGTCCCAACCACGCTTCCACTGCGCCCAGAACCTACATTTTACCCGTAGTTATCTCTCTATTGCATCATGATGATTATATAGTGTGGTTCCATCCATCAGTATATGATGGAGATTGTTTGATTTTTTTATCTCATTTTGATGCAAGTTCATTGTGAAATGGTTTTTTATTAAATTGCTACCTTGATAATGGGTTTTCCTTAAAAAGGTTTTCTTAAAAATGTTTCGAAGGCTTTTATATAAAATATCATGTTAAATTTTATTATAATTCAATATCATGGAATAATTTCATTTAGGTTGCATCCTACTTGGAATTAGATCACACCCTACATACACCTTTGGATGTATGTAGACTTTGTTATATGTATGAACTAGGTAAATGAAATATGTGTCATGGTAATGGTGATGGATTTAGTAGCTACAGTTCTACTACATGATGTAGGTATTTCGATGGTGGCTCGAGGGTAGAGTCCTCATTTTTCATGTAGGTTTATAGATTTTTTTATTTTCATTTTTTTGTAGTATTTTTGGTTTTTGGTTAATTTTTTAAAACCATGAATCTGAAAAATTGTTGTATCTCGTTTGGTTATGTTTATCAATATATATTTTGTATATATTTGTTGGTTTTTTATGAAATCATAAATGGGTGATATCATTCCCAAGTATTATTATTGATACCTAGGCACTAGTATCCATCTCTTTGGGATTAGTAACACCCATCAGGCTCTACCGTAGTCCAGGTCGGGTGTTGGGTTGGATGGCACTCCTGCTTGGTTCGTGACAATGTGTATTTTTAGTCTTTCTATGCCCCTTGAGATATTATTATAACATGATGAAATAAAAACCCCAGTATATTTAATATATTTAATTTTTTTATGTTAATTTTAAGACTTAAAAACACAAACACATTAATAAAATGGGTTAAAAAATCCTCATTCATGTTTGTAGCGAACTACCACCCGGTGAAGCGATGCGATTCATTTTTCCATAACGTGTTTATGGAAGGTAAAAAGGGTAATCATGATAAATATATGTGATATAGATAAATTATTTATTATATTTATGATCATATAATAATCATTTCAAGATAAAATATTAATTAAATTCTTTCCATAATGATCATTGAAAAATGGAAACATTACTCATGATTACGAAAAACCTACCATCACAATGATCACAATGTTAGTTTATTTAAAAAAACATTCATGATTGGTTTATAAATTATATTATATATATAAATATGATAATTATATCATGATTATTATTTTGGATATTTTTATAAAATAACCCATTTTACCATAGTTGACATACCAAAGTTAGTTTTGACACATAAGACAAATATGGTCAAAATATCCAACTTAAACTCAATTGATTATGTAATTATATATAACTCAGTAATATTTTAAATAAAATAAATAATAAATGTAAAATGGTTATAAATAATTTAAATCATCAATATATTTTTATAATTCAGGTAGATAAAGACACACATTACAACAAAGACTTGAGGTAAGTGTTTTTATTTTCTCGCTTTTATTTATATGAAACATATAATATATTGACTAAAAATTTATATTTTGGGATGTATATAATACCCATAAATGTATTTTATGAATATTAAAATTTAATATAGGCATATTAACATATCTATTTTATACTCTATCATTCATTGGGTTTTTGGATTAAATGTTACCAAAGCGGTAAATAACGTTTTTATCTCAGTTTTATTTTTTACACGTTTGTTATGTTATAAACCTATATTCTTTTATGATGTGTATATAAATATATGTTTAAATGTTATATCCTGAATATCCTTATTTTAATGATATTTTAATTTTTATTTATTTTAATTATTTCAAAGGGATTACAATTCAACCTTATAAACTATGTTTGAGTCATTTGTTACAATCTCATCAGTTAGTGAGATTTTTTATGATTATGCATCCAATGACAAGATTTCATGGTCTATATCTCAATAAACTAATGAATTTTATTCCCATATGGTTATTGACGATATTTACAATTAATCAAACAAATTTTCCACTAATTTTTACTTAATATTTTTTAGAATTGTTTTTAAATTATATAAGACATTATTTCTCTATTTAGTTAGAAATATGTTTTCTTCCAAATTTTTTTTCTCTAATAATGTTTCTATAAATGTATTTAAACTTTTCAAATAGATTTATTAATGATATTTTAGATTTTTTTTTTAAAATAACTTTTTAAATGAGTCTTCTTGTCTCTTTCTGAGAATGGCACTTTACTAAAAAATTTACTATGAAAAAGGAATTTTTTTAATGACAAGTATGAAATTACCTACTAACATGCCCATAATTTATTATAATTTTACATTCAAAGATAATAAGGTTATTTTTAAATAATTTTTCCATAATATTCTATAAATTCATTGTTTCAAAAAATATAATTTAAATAAATATAAATAAATATAAATTGAATGTTAATAAAAAATTATTTTAAAAACTAAAAATATATTTTCCTCAAGATTTTTTTAATGATATTTTAATTTTATTTCCATTAATCAATGTCAAAAATAATTTTTTTACTTCTCCTCCACTAGTGATATTTTGTATTCAAACTATCATCATTATATATCTAGATGGAATAAAAAAAGTTTGAAGATATTTTTATGAAACACATTTATCTTCGATGAGTTAATCATATTTCAAAGAGTTTTTCATGGAACCCATCCAATTTCAATTGGTTAATAAAATTATAAAAGAATAATGATTGTTTCTAGGATTTTATAATTAATTCTCTATATATATTATTCATGTTGTGGTTCATGGATATATTAAATGATGGGGTGGCCCACATAGCAATTGGTGATCTCTTTACAGCTTATATGATGGGATGACCCATATAGAAATTGGTGATCTAGTTACATATTATATGATGGGATGTCCAAGAGAGAATGAGGTGAACCCATTACAACTTATATGATGGGGATGACCAGATATAACATGATGAACACATTATATCTTATATTATGGGTGCACCCAGATAACACTACAATTCATTGGATAATGATTATAATGGATGTTAATTATATAGATATTCCAAATAATGTGGTGTTGAATATGTTTTATGAATATGATGATCCATGTTATCAAAGAGGGTTATAATTACTATCTATGGGTCTATAATGTTTCTTTTGTTCATGATTGATATCACATGGATCATGATTATTGATTCTGATGACTCTTTCCTTTTCAATGTTTCCATATTTTATGATCTAAGTATGGATGTGTATGATTTATTTTATGATTCAATCATGAACTCTGATTATGTCATAATACCATTATTCACTTATTATTCTCATTTTTGAAAATGAATTACTAATTCTTATGTCGAAACTAAATGGTAATTTCAGCTCACCCTTCATATATTGATTCTTACCTAGGTTATATAGGATTAGTATGAATAAATATTATCTATAGGGGATTTAATATGGTTGATTTTGATGAACTGAGGTGAAATGAGAGAATATTTTTATAATTAGAGATGATGATATTATATATGAACTAATTCTTTCTGAATCCTAGCTGGATTTATTTGTTTCTAATTCCCTAAAAACAAAACTTAAAAGTTCCATGGGAATCTTAGTAATCCAATATTTCTTGTGATACTGTACATTTTGATTATTTAAAATTAGGTCACCTTCTTCAGTACCAAAGAATAAAATGTAATATTTATGACTTTAGCACTGGATCCAATAGTGCAGGTTTTGGGTTGTTATAGCCGGTATCAAAGCATGGATTAGATAACTTCAGAGATTATTATGATTTCATTTTAGGATATCTTATGAGTTATTAAAACCACCACATGTATATATTTTTATGTTTTATCTTGTGTTCAATGTATTAGACACCACATTTGAGGGTTTAAAGTAGTAAAAGTGTTGAGGTTATTAAAGACATTTTTGGGAAAAATTGTTTTGGGTTGAGATAATTGTAACCACTTGGATAAACATGAAATATAATTTAGGGAGGAATTATTTTTTTCATATATAAATGGTAAAAAATTAGAATCCAAAAGGTCGGGTAACAACCCCTCACATCCATCACGTCTGTGGAGATTCAACCCAAAAATAAAGGGTGAGAAGGGTGTATCTCCTCCACTAAACAATCTGAAATCCTAGATAATATGATAATATTTATCAGAAAATATAATGTTCATTTTTTCAACATATTTTATTTTATTTTAGTATTATTATTTTATTTATATTAGAATAATATATAATCATACGCTTCTAATAATTGGGTTTCAAGCATAGTCAATAAATGATTGAACAATTTTATGGATAGTATTTTATGGAATGATTCATTTCGAAAATGGGGTATTTATATTGAGATTTGTTGGTTAATTTATGATGGTTTATTAAATTTTAGAATTATCATAACATGTGAAAACCATTTGATTTATGGTTAATATTTAATGGAATAATAAATACCATGTCATCTCTTTTATAATTTCTGTTCATTAAAAAATTATTTTTGTAATTCAGGAATAAATAATTCATCTAAAATACACAATATTGGAGAAAAAAAAATGAAATTTATATGGACGTTTTCTTAATTATGATATTGTATTCATCATGTATGTATATTTCCATATTCTCTTATTCTAGATCTTTAGAGATTTCATCAACTCTTGGAATGGTGTCTTGAAAAAAAATCACCCTTGAACCTTAAACTTTGATGTACTTATGATCTTTCTAATGATGAAAGTTTTATGGGTTTGGGGCCCTTTAACTATTCATTTATAATTCACATTATTATGTTTAGTGAAATTAATCACTTTATAATTATTTATGCTTTTCCTCCATTCCCACCTATGTTCTAAAATATGGAAACTTATTTATGTGTTATTCCATATGACCCTTATGATTTCATATCTCTATTATTAAGAGGATGTTTTATTAACTATTTTTATAATATGTGTTTATAATAAAAGTATTTCAATTTTACCATCCTTTGATTATCATGATAAAGTTAAAATTTCATTGATGCAATTTATGAAAGGGGGCAGGATGTAACATCACTATACTTTAAAAGAAGAAAATTATATTTGATAGAATAAAGGTCATGAAATACATTACTTATCAAGAATTACACATGACAATCTATTAATCTTGAATTAGACACAAAAATCATTTTAGATTGAATGAAACACACCCCCAATATTTTAATGTTTTATAGCATATTCAATACACAACTTCAAACATAAAAACCCATGATATATATTACTTTTATAACCTATCCATTAAAATGGAAGGTAGTAATAGTTTTAACTAGTTTATTATATATATATATATATTATTCAATATAAATTATTTTTAAATGTTATGTAAATAATCATTATTTTTTTTATTTAGGTGGTTTTATTATTGAAAAGTATATTTTCTTCAAAAAGGATTTTATTGAATTTAATGAATAATAATAATGTAATATCTTTTTTTAAATTTTATAAAATTTATTCTATAAAATTATACTCATTTTTTGAAATTTAATATCAGAATTAACTTTGGGTGAAATTTTGGAATTTTTTAGAAAATACTAATTTTTAACTGATTAGAGAAAAATATTGAATTTTCTAAAAAGTCATTTATTATTAATAAGGTAATTAATTTTAGAGTCCCAATATGTTTTGAATATGATTTCATGTATCTAATGTATTATTTATGTTATATTTAATCAACATAATTAAAATTATATTGGTTTTTTTTTCTGGGTTTATAGATGGGTTTTTATAAAAACAATTTTAAAATGTAGAATGCTTTTCCATTTTAACTAATTAAAATAATACATAATTAGGAATGATTTAAATTAAATTCATTAATTATATATATCATTAAATGTTATTTTTTTCATAAAATAACAATTAGTAGTCATGGGGTTAATAAAGAGTCGTCTTACTAAAATAACATAGTTCTTGAAAACCTGTTGTCTTATTGAATTTACAGGATTAGTAATAAATTTAATTTTTTTTCACTTTTTATAATTAAACTCATATAATTGTATTCAATATTTAGAATCAAAATAATTTATATTTTTTAATATGTTCATCGTAATAGTTTTTCAATGTGATTAGTGAAAGCAATTAAAATTATTTAAAAATATTCGGGTAAAAATGAGTTTAGTTACTGGTTAAACGTAGAATATAAGTGTTATAAATGACCCAAAACTTGTAAAAAACCTATGGTATGGATATATTTATACCTTATAGATTACAGGATCTATTTTTTTAATTATTTGGTCATGGATGAATGAATAAAACATGCAAAGAATTCACACATTCAAATATTACATTTGTGCGACTCACCTCACTTATAAATAGCAGCCACTTCTCATCCTATCTTCACACCTTCAAAACCAATTTTTCTAGAAAATACCATATAGTTTCACATCCCCAATTACATCATATCATCCTATAATCATTAATATGTGAATAAATATATCCAAATAATTTCTTTTGTGCAAACAAAAAGGAGATACCTAAAAAGATATAACATTCATCATTAAGCATTTTTGTTCATTTTCCACCCCCATAAATCTGATTATACCATGTTGATATAATAATATAAATATATTAAAAATATTTACATGTTATTATGTTAAGGTTAGGATTTACACATATACACACACTTCTATAAAATGTGTTACCAATTCATCATTTGAGATTATGTAAGACTACCTCCTCGCGAAGTGATATGATTCATTTTTCCCTAACGTGTCACATGGAAGTTTATAAGGTTAATAATGATAAGTATATGTGATATTAATGAAATATTTATGATATTAATGATATTATTATCATTCTATAATGATTAATTACTACTTACCAACTCTTCTTAATGATCATTGAAAAATTGAAATGTTAGTCATGCGTGCATACATCCTACCATCTCCATTATCATACCAACAGTTAATTTTTCATAATCTTCATTCATGATTTGTTTTAAAAGAATAATATTAATATATATATGATAATTATTTAATTATTATTATTATATTTATATTTAAATATTGAACCCTTTGACCGTAGGCAGCCTACAAAAGTTGTTTTTGACACGTAAACCGAATATCATCAAAACATCCAACATAAACACAAATGATTATATAATGGTATATAAAAAGGTAATAAGTGAAATAAAATAAATAATAAACAGTAAAATTTATTTAAATAATTTAAAAAATTATAATAAGTTTATTATTCTATATGATGAATACAGATGTTCAATTTAGACTCAAGGTAATGGTTTTTCTTGTCTGATAATTATTTCTATTTAATATATACCCTATTAACCACTTATTGTTTTTATTTAGTGATATATGTAACATGAATATATTTTATATTTATTATCCTTAAATTTATGGCAATTTAAATATCCGTTTTAATATCTCTCTTTCATGGGGTTTATGTTCTCAATGTTACCGAAGCCATAAGGGATTTTTTCAGTCACAATTTTCTTTCTTTGTGACATATGTTAGGTTATACCCCTATATTATTTTATGAGGTGTATATAAAACTATTTTTACATTTAATATCATTAATATAATTATTTACCTAATATTATATTTTTCATTTACTATTATTCTTTCATTGGTATTTCAATTAAATGTTACAAAATTAGTAAGAGTCATATTTTACAACCTCCTTGAATATTAGGATTGTTTATGAATGAACAAACAATGAATAAATAATATATTCCATATAACATGAAAATTATTAATTTTATTATCCATTTTTTATTAATTAATTTAACAATTAATAATAACTTTTTACTACTCTTTTTAACTTAATATTTGTTAATGTTGTTTTTATAAAAACATGACATTATTTTTGTCTATGCCTACAAATTTGTTTTCATCCAAAAATATGTATTATAAAACTATTTTAAAAATGAATTTAACTATTTAAAAATCATTTATTAATGTTATTTTTACCCATTTTTTATTCTTATAAAATGTATTCAATGTAATATTCATTTCATATTTCTAACAAGTAACTTTTCAAACATTTTAACATTGCAAAAGGAATGTTATTTATGACATGTGCAGAAATACCCACCAAAATTATAGAAATTTCATTAAATATTCCATTTAATGTTTACATGTTTATTTATAATGAAATTTTATTCATAATATTCTGAAAAATATTGTTTGTTAAAAATTATTTTCATTGAAAATTATTTTAATTTTTATAATGTTTTTAAAAAAGTGATTTTAAAAATGAAAAGGATATTTTTCTCATAAAAGTTTTAATGATATATTAATGGTATTTCCATTATTCAACATCAAACAACATTGTTGTAACTTATCCTCCCCTGGATATATTTTTTATTGATATAATCCTTATTCGTTCTCTGGATTGAATAATTTTGTTTCAAAGATATTGTTATGAATCAAATTTCTCTTCCATGAGTTAATCATGTTTCAAAGAGTTTTTTAGGGGACCCATTTCCTTTATATAATTTAGTCATGTTTTAAAAATAATAATTATTTTTTAATTAGATATATGATTAAATATCTATATACATTATTCCTGTTATGGTTCATGGTCATTTTATAAAATGGGGTGACAAGATATTGTCAGGTGAGTGTGTTACAACGTATATGATAGGGTGGCCCAAATAGTGACTGGTGATCCCATTAGAACATATACGATGGGGGTCCACATAGATCAAGGTGATCACATTACAACTTATAATATGTGGATCCACAAATAGCACTGGGTGATCCCATTATGAATTATATGATTGATATTCCCAAATAGTGATCTGATTTGTTGTATAATGTTTAAATTGGAAGTCGGCCATATGGTCATGAAAAATAAAATGGTTGAGAAATTTTATGAAGAGTATGATTCTATAAGATATAAAAATGGTTATAATTTATTTCTATTGGGTTATAATGTTTCTAATGATCATGATTGATAACACATAGCACTTGATTATTGATTTTGGTGACTATTTTATGTTCCATGTTTTCATATTTGAGGATAAATGTATTTATGGGTATGAGTTTTATTATGATTCACCCATTCACTATAATTATGTTATCATACAATTATTCAATTCTTATTCTCATTTATGAAATTCAATTACTAATGATTGTTTCCACCCATAATGACCATTTGATCTCACACTTCTTATGTTTCCTTTACCTTAGGTTATAAAGAATGTGGTTGAACGAATTATGCCTAGAATGAATTTCCTATGGGTGACGGTGATGAATTGATTTGAAATATGAAAATATGATTATAATAGAAAATGATGTTCATCTTTTTTAACATGTTGTTTATGAATCTAAGATGATATGTATTTGTTATAATTCTCTAAAACAGTAAATATTGATTGTCCAAAGTTATATAAGTGATCAATTATTTCATATGACCTTTTTAGTATTGATTGAAGAAATTTTTTTCACCTTCATAGGAATCAATGTAAAAAAATTAAATTTTATGAATTTATCACTAGATATTGGAATGTGGGTTTTGGGAAGTTATCGTTGGTATGAGAGAAGGTTTTAGATCACTTTAGAGATTTGGTTGTTTTCATGTTAGGTTATATTTAGAATTATGGATACCATCATAAAAGTAAAAGACTATTTTCTATCACGAGTTCAATGTCTTAGACACCCAATTTTAGGGTTTAATTTAGTAAATATATTGAATTTACTAATGAACATTTGGGATATGTTTTTCTAAGTTGAGTTATTTATAACCCTACAATCAACATGAAGTGTTATTTAGGGAAGAAAATTTTTCCATTTAAAATTAAAAAAGATAATCTCCAATGTTGTTGGAAGAAATATCACATATAGTAAGTTAGTTTCACGTAATCCCACAAATTTTGGGTGATAAATGTGTAACACCTACCACTAGCCTAAAATATGTCCCAATTATTTTGATATTTTGATCGGTAAATATTATTTTTATTTCAGAAACATATCGAATTTTATTTGTGGAATAAAAATGATCTATTTTAGAAGAATATATGACTAGATGTTAAGGAATTATATTTAATAAGGGGCCTATCTTAGGAGCACTTCTATCAAGAGTTCCCAAGTAGGGTTTCCAAATATGGGGGTGATGATCCAGATCTAGTCTCTTTTTGACTATGGGCATCTATCATGCAGTAATCTAGATACGAGGGTGATGTTTTTTAGGTCATATCTAACTTGATTAGAGGTTTCGTACCAGTGTCATTGTCTTTTCTGTTCGGTCAAGGGTGAATGTGTAGTGCTGTGAATACAGAGAAGTTCTTTGTTGTGGCATGGTTAGCGGTGTGCACTCCAACAGTGATGGCAGGACATAGTGGCCCTTGGAGTTGATGAAATTTGGATTCTCAGTAGTTAGATTCTTGGAGGGTGTAACGCTGCGCCCTTAATGTTTCTTCAATTGGATGATAGGGATCTTCACAATGGTGGATATCAATAGAAATAATGGAAGTTGGAACAGGTGGAAGGGGACGGTGGAGGGTATAGTGGTGGAAGTACGAATGTAGTGATGGTCTGGGAGAAGAAAATCTTGGATATGGTGAGTAGCAATGTCAGTTGTGGAGTGGTCCTCATTGGGAGACAAATAGGCAATCCAGGTGATGTAGGGTGCTAGATTTAGGCTTTGCAAGGTTGGTGAGGATACTGGTGCCGGTGAGTAACATTTTGGTGGTGATTTTCCTTTGGGTGGTGACATTGTATTTCCATGTTTAGGGTTTCCTTTCTTGGGCCTTTTAGTTATGTACTAAGACCTCATTGGGGATATTCAGCCTTTAATTTCATAGGCAATGTTCCATTTGGCCTTTGAGAAAGTAATGGGTTTCCCTTCAACCATTTTAAAAGGTTCTTCAGTTTCTATTTTCTCATTTTAATAAATGGTCAGAAGTGTTTTATTCTGACTGGACTTTGCTGGTAAGAATATATGACCAAATCCATCTAATTGTTGAGTTTTTATATTATTCTAGAAAATTAATGATGATTTTTAAGGATAGTAATTTATGGAATGATTCAGTTCATACATGGGAATTACTATTTAAACATAGTGATTAATGTATAAAGGTTTATTCATTTTTAAAATTATCTAATCATCTGCAAACCATTTTGGTTTTGGTTAATGTTTAATGATAAGAAAAATATCTTGTTACCCCTTTTAAAGTTATGTCATATTCAAAATTCTATTTTTGTGCTTTAGGATTGAAAACATCATCTAAAATACACATCATCGGGGAATTAGATTATATTGTGGTCTAAATTGATAAAATTATTATATTATACTCATCAAGTAAGTATATATCCATATTCTTATAGTTTAGATGGTAAGAGAATTCCTCAAAACTTGGAAAAAGGTCATGTAACAATACTACTATACTATTACCTTCAATTATGATGAACCGATGGTCTTTTCAATCATAAAAAATATATAGTTTTTATAACCCAATGTTTCCATTGATCATTCACATGGTTGTGATCAATGACCTCAATAACTATCTATAATTATTTATGATTTTCCTCCATTCCATCCTATATTCTTCCATTTAGAAACATAGTTATGTGTTATTCTATATGACCATTGTAATTCCATGTATATAATTTTAAGAGTATATCTAATTAATTTTTTATGATGTGGGTTTACAATATAAGTATTCCCAAATTTCCACTGTTTGATTTTCTAGATAAATTCTAGATTTAGATATTTTAATTCAATAAATGGAGGGGGTGGACGGAACACCAAAATATTTTAGAAGAATAAAATTATATACAATAGAAAAAATGATATATAACACCATGTTTATGTTGTGTTTCATGAAACATTTTTTTTTTCAGATTGTGTTACACATAAAACTTTGTTAAGATTCTATTATATGAATCACCTAGATTTTATGTTCGATTGTGTATTAAAAATGAATCCCCAATCATAAATTTCACATCATATATAGTAATATTATAACTTATCCATTATAACGGCAGGTATGAATAGTATAAAATAATTTATGCAACACACACACACATATATATATTATTCAATATAAATCATTTTAAGTGTTTAGTATATAATCAAACGTTTTTTAGTAAAGTGGGTTTATTATTCAAAAGTAAATATTCTAAAAAAATGAAATTCTTTATTTTCATAAAGATAAAATTAAAATGATTTTTTGTTACTTTTATAAAATGATTTTTATAAAACTAACTTCTTTTTTGGAATTATATTATCAAAATTTAATTTTGGTGAAATTTTTGGATTTTGTAGAAATATTTATTTTTCAGTGAGTTCTAAAAAATAATTATTTTTATAAGAACCCATTTTCTATTAATAAATTATATAATTTAAGAGTATAAATATGTTTTTAATATGATTTTAGGTAACCAAATTAATATTTTTTTATTCAACACACTACATTACTATTGAATCATCTTTATATTGGGTTGTAATATTTGTTTTTTGGGTTTAAAGATGAGAAATTCTATAAAATATTTTAAAATGAATAATGATTCGACTTTTTTATTAATTTACATAAGACAAAACAAGGAATGATATTAAATAAATTTAATAATTATATACATGATTAAATATTATTTTAGTTTCATAAAATAAATATAAGTTGTCATATTATTAATATAGAATGTTCTTTTTCTAAAAATATTATCTCATTAAAAACCCAAATTTTGTCAAATGTGCATGATTAATATCTAGTCGAATTTATCCACATATGTGAATTGAATTTTGAAAAACTGATTCCATTTTTTATTAGTGAAATCAATTTAAATTACTTACATAGATTAGGATAAAAATGTGTTTAATAAATTGTTTAACATAGAATATATGGTGTAAAAATGATCCCAAACCTTACTAACACATATATTATAGACATATATATCATTTTTTTCCTTTTATTATTGTGTTTGGTGCATTATTTGGGTCCGGTTACATGAAAAAGAATTGATGGAATTCACTCATTCAAAACAAAATAACAAGTGTTTCACTCACCTCACTTATGAAAGTCCACCAACTCTATTCATATCTCCACACATTCAAATACGATTGATTCAGGCTATACCAAACCAAAATCACATCTCTACACCCCTCCTATCATCCCTAAAGCCTTAATTTGGTCTGAAATCTAACCAAGGAAGGCCTTTGCAGTAGACCGCAAGGAGATACCCAAAGAAGCGGTAACGTTAATCAATGAGCTTTTTTGTTCTTTATCTACCTATTAAAGTCTTAATATAAAATGATGATAAAATAAACACAATATATTTAATATATTTTATTTTATTATGTTATGGGTGTGACCTACACCCACACACACACATTAATAAAATGTGTTATGCAATCTCTATTCATGTTTGCGGTGGACTACCCCCTGTCGAAGAGATGCGATTCATTTTTCCCTAATGTGTAACATTGAAGGTAATAAGGGTAAATATGATAAATATATGTGATATAAATAAAATATTTTTTATATTAATGATATTATAAAAATTTTACAGATTAAAATATTACATAGTTTCTTTCCATATTGATCATTGAAAAATTGAAACATTACCCATGAGTATATACGACCTACCATCTCCACGATCGACATGTTAGTTAATTTTTCATATAAATAATTCATGATAAGTTTATAAATAAGAATTTAATGATACATATGATTATAATATTAGGATTATTTTTTTGGATATTTTTAAATAATGGTCCATTTGACCATAGTTGACCTACCAAAGTCGTTTTCGACACACAAGATGAATATGGTCAAAACATTTGACTAAAAATAAATTTATTAAGTAATTGCATATAATTCAATAATATTTTAAATAAAAGTAATAAAAACAATAAAATGATTTTAATGAATATATATAACTAATATATGTTTATTATTCTAGAATATAAAGACACACGTGACATTAAAACTCAAGGTATGTGTTTTTATCGTATCACTTTTATTTCCTTGAGATATATTCCATGTTGACAATTTTTTTCTTCTAGGGTGTATATACTACACATTAATTTATTTTAAGATTATTAAACATGTACTCATGGGGATTCACATATCAATTTTATAATCTATCATTCATTTGTTTTTTGTTTTAAATGTTTTGAAAGCGGTAGAGGACCAGCTTGTATTAGTTTGACTTCCTTAATACATATGTTATGTTATAAATCTATATTCCTTTTTGGGGTGTATATAAATATAAAATGAAAATTTACATCATGAATATAATTATTTTAATGAAATTATTGGTTTCATTTATCTTTTTTCTTTCATGGGGATTATAATTCAATGTTACAAAATTTGTATTTTTCATTTGTTACATTCTCATCTTTTATCTATGTTTTTTATCATGCTTATAAAGATGATAAACTATGATATATCTCTCATGAAACTAATTTATTTTATTCTTATATATTTAATAATTATATTTACAAGTAATAGTATATTTTTCACACTCTTCTATAGTTAAATTGTTTAAGAATTTGTTTTTAAAAAACTCTTACATTATTTATCTCTTGGGAAAAAATATGTTTTCTTCAAAAAAAAAGACTAATAAAAATTTACTCATAATTATTTTCTATATTTAAATATTATTTATTGAATAAATTTTTACACATTTTTAATTTTTAATTTTTTTAATGGAATCTTGTTTTCTTTTTTAGAATAAGTAACTTTTCAAACTTTTTTTCCATGAAAAGGAATATTTTTTACAACCTTTGAGTAATTATCCATGGAAATGATTTTTGATTCATTGAATATCCTATTGAATTTTAAAATTGTATTTTTAAATAAAATTATTTCATAATATTTTTCAATTATTTTTATTTCTAAATAATGATCAAATAAATGTATTTTTAATAAATTTGATGTTTTTATAAGTAATTTTCAAATTGAATAGGATATTTCCCTCGATAATGTTCTTAATAAACTTTTAATAGTATTTAAATTAATAAAAATAAAAACCCATTGTAATTACATAACCTACAAATGGTATATTTTGTATTTCTACCATCCATATTATTTTTCTACAGAGACTAAGATTGTTTAAAATATATTGTTATGAAGCCTGTTTCTCTTCCACAATATAATCATGTTTCATAAACACTTTCATGGAACCCATTTATTTAATATAGGTTAATAATGGTATAAAATTATTTATTATTATTTCTATGAGTTTAATTATTAAATATCTATATAAATTAGTCATGTCGTAGTACTAGTACATCTTATATGAGGGGGCCGATCAGATTGAAACTGGTCAATCCATTACAGCTTATACAATGAGGCTACATAGATAGAACCGAGTGACCCTGTTACAACATATAATATTGGGTATACTATATAGAGCTATGTTATCCATTTATATCTTATATAATGAGGTGGCCCAAATAGCGTAGATTGATCCTGTAATAGCTTATACAATGGGTTCTCCCAAATAGTTCTTAGATAATTATAAAATTTGAATTCGTGTATATGGTTATTCTAAATTAAAGGGTTTTGAAAAGTGTTTCTTAATATGATTCTCCAAGATACCAAAAATGGTTTTGATTTCATGACATAGGTTTTTAATGATTCTTATGATCGAAATTGATGTCACATGGACCATAATTATTGACTTCATTGACTCATTCTTTAACCATGATTTCATATTTGACTATTCAAGAATTAATGTGTATGAGTTCTTTTATTATTCCATCATACCCACTATTTATGTCATCATAACCTTATAAAAATTATATGATCACTAATGGAATTCAATTACTAATTATTATTTATACCCTTACAGATAATTTTATCTCACCCTTCTTATGTTTCTTATTCACCATGTTATAAATAACGAGGTTTAATGAATTATCTATATAAGGGATTTAATATGAATGATGTTTATGAACTAATGTGTAATAATAAAATAAGTAAATAATGCGACATGATGTTCATCTTTATGAACCAGATTTTTATGATTCCAAGTTGATATGTGTCGGTCATAATCCTTTAAAACTATAAACCTAAAATGTTCATGGGTATGCAAGTGAACAATTTTTTCTTATGTTATTATATGTTTTTAATGGTGGA
Source organism: Viscum album (assembly GCA_963277665.1). NCBI lineage: Eukaryota > Viridiplantae > Streptophyta > Magnoliopsida > Santalales > Viscaceae > Viscum > Viscum album. Next base: position 1,521,913,955 of record OY728162.1, on the reverse strand, counting down.
AATTAATTCTCCTTAATTAGTATCAAATATGATGATTTTGAGTTTATGAATCTATAATTAGATTAGGGATTGTGGGTTTTGAGGTATTATATATTTCAACTATGTGGATTTGAATTAAAAGGTACCAAGTGGTAAATAATTTCATAACTCAATTTATTTTCATTTTATTATATTACATATTAATTATCAATGATATAAAATGATTTCTTGAATAATGAGTTTTTCTTCTCATATGTTGAGTTTACACTTCATTTTTGTGGATTTACATTTAATGAATATAATCAATACATTGGTTGATTCTCACTTCAATGTTATGTTCTTATTAAGGGATTTCTTCAAAATATCATTTTAATTGATATTGTTTATTCTTGAATTTAGATGTAATGTTTTTATTTGATAATTTTTTAATAAACCATTTAATTATCTTATACCATAGTTCATATTTATATTTTAAAGTAATAGTACCATTTTTCAACTCTTTGTAACTTGAAAAAGTTGATAAAATGTTTTTAGTAAAATAAAACCTCATTTCTCCCTTTGGTTGGAAATATGTTCTCATAAAAAAACATATTTTATATTTTTTTTAAAATTTATTAAAGGATTTATTAAAAAAAATCTACTAATTTTTACATAGTGAAAATTATTTATAAAAGACTCATATTCCATTTTCAAAAAAATCACATTTAGATTTTACTAAAAAAATGAAAGGAATCCTCTTTTCTTTTTCTAATAATGTGACATTACTAAAAAAAGTACACATCTAAAGGAATGCTATTTTTAACTTTTAATACATGTTAACATTTACCCTCCATCATGACTGGCCTTTCATTTAAGATTTCATTTAATGTTTATGAGGATTCTTTATATAAAATCATTTTATAAATGATTTTTAATAATAAGGATTTTAAAATTTTATTTCAAAATGAAATTGATATTTTCTTAAAGAATATATTTATTGATATTTTTAAGCTATTTCTATTCATCAATGATAAAATCCATTGATTCTTACTCCAATGGGTATATGTTAATACCATCTTTATTCTTCCTATAGATGGGTTTTGATTATTTTGACTAAGGACAATATTGATATTCAATACCTTATTTAATTTTAGAGTAATTAACTTCTTCTTGAAATATTCACCTTCATGTGAACTTTAGAAATTAAATTTACCCAAAATAATGATATTATTTATCATTTATGTGCTTATTTATTATGCAATATAAAAATTTACCATAAAATGTTTCTATTTAATGTCATTTTTTCATTTATGGAAATATTGATAAATACACATTCTTTTCTAAATATGGATATGTAATGATAATACACTTTGTTAATTAATTAAAATGGTTATTCAAAAAATGAAGAATGCATTTAGAATGAATGATATTGTTTAGGGATCATTTTTAAAAAGATACTGGATGAATCAATAGTCTCATGGGATGAATAATTTGGCTATCCTTAGTGATATGGGTTTTCACCCAGTATTTTAGAAATCAACTTTTTAATGGTCTTAACGATAAAGGTATCATATTCATAGGAAACACAAAATGAGATATTTAATAATTTCTATCATTTATAGTTCAGTTATTTTTTATCCATGATATTTTTCAATGATATAATATCTACATGCATTACATTCTCAGTTATTGATTAACAGAATGTTTTCAAATATATTTACCTTCAATATTTGTTATTCTGATGTAGTAATGATATTGATTTTATTGATTAATTGTAATGTTTCTTTAGTTATTTATATTTATATTGATTAATCTAGCCAATTATTTAAATCTTATACATGTTTATATATTTAACTTTATATATTTTTCATTCCTTATTAACAATGATTTAGTTTTTTTATTGCTTTGGCTGTACAAAACCCTTTCTCAACATTTGATCTAACTATTGTTTTTTTCAATTCCATAGGATTCCATGATGAGTACTATGTTTGATATGCAAGGATATGATATTTGAAATATTTTTATTATTAATATAAAATTATGTTTCGATTTATTTATTCAATTGTAATTTATGATTCAATTATGTATCTATTTTACCAAGACAACTAAACTATTCAGTCATTTGGGATGAAATTTATTATATCTTATTACAATAAAATAATATAGACACCATCTATGGTCTACTGAGTTTGGGGTTTATAAATATTACTTGACTTCGAAAAATAATGATATGTTAACCAAATTAAAATTTTTACATGACTTAGGAAAAAATCGTCAAATTTTGGCCTAGAAGTTTTGGGTGTATGGATATCATCTATATTGTTCCAGGTTTCTGTGCATTCAACATTGTTTGAATGAATTAAGAAAGTTCATAGAGAGGATAAAACAATCTAGGGAAAGGTATAATCCATTAATAAGGGTATTATGATAGATTTTAATATTATGAAAGTATTTTTTTTATGATTTATAGAAATATTATGAATGACTTGTGAATCAAATTTGAAGAAAGAGTTGATGAGTGATTCATTAGTTTTCTTTTTTCCATTAATCCAGGAAACACTATAATACAGATACCTTTAGGGGTACTAATAGTAGGATGTAATTAAAAGAGATATTACTGATTTTATAATGATGTGTTATACCTATCATCATGTTAATAAAATTGAAAATTACTAATGGGAATGATTTGATCATTTCCAATGATATGGTGGAAATGGGAAAATATATCAATGGATTTTGTGGTAGGATTATCAAATACTTCAAAAGGAAAAATTATATTTGGGTTATTACTGATCGATTGAAATTTTTTTCACATTTCATTCCCATTGAATATATTATGTATTATTATTAGATTTATTTTATGTATCAAAATGTGATAGTCCAGTTACATTGAGTTCCCTATCCATTGTATCAGAACATGATCCCTGATTTACATCTAATTCTTGTAAAATTCATCAGAAATCATTGGGAAATGAATTAAATTTCAGTACAACATTTAATCCTAAATATAATGAATAGAAAAAACATAAATTGTTTTGCATGGATGATATGATTCATTTTTTTAATGGAAAACCAGGGATGTTTGAGTCAACATCTTCCTTTGGTAATTTTCGATATAATAATAGTTTTCATTTCAGTATAAAGGTAGCACCATTATGGAATTATATGGAAATGGATGATGAATGATAGATTTTTTGGATGAGGTATGATATAAGATGTTTATGGGACCAATTTTTGTAGAGTAAATAGTTGAGAATGTGTAGATTATTTAGCAATATAGGAGTAAAACTCAGATATAGAAGATAATTTATGAGGATAATCAGAGTAAATTTATATTCATTAATGTAGGTGATCATGTTTTTATTAAATTATCTCTTTGGGGAAGTGATAAATGATTTCATAAAAATGGAAAACTAATTCTATGACTAATTTGACAATATGAAATATAGGATAAGTTATAAATAGTTTACTATTAAGTGGATTACCCCCTGAGTTTATCCTAGATGTATAATTTATTTCATGTTTCAACATTAAGAAATTATATATAGAATTTGTCACCTGGTTTTTCTGCTATTGTAGATAAGATGGAATATAATATTTATTATGAGTGATATACAGTTCATATTATTTATTATAGGGATAAATTATTGTATAATATGGTAATTCCCCATGTTAAGATTTTATGTAGAAAAAAAGTGGTTGAATAAGAAACCTCAGAATCTAAAAATTCTAGGATAGAAGTATATCCCCACTTTTTAAAAATGTTTTTACTTGGAAATTATTATAAAATAAATAATTACTCTCCATTTTAATTAATTAAAATATTCCATAATGATGAATTATTTAAATGAAATTTATATATTATATATCAATAAATACTAATTTACATTAAGAAATTGATTATGATTAGTTATTTAGTTAATATAAAATCATATTTTTCATGAAAAACACACTTATTGGAGACCATAATTTTCTTCACTCTGTGGGATTAATTATAATTTAAATTATTCAACATATGTGAATTTAATTTTTTAAAATTGGTTCCATATTAAAAGATACCCCTTACCTATTATATATACAAATTCAATGCAAATTTTCTCGGAGAATACCATCATAATTATCTTCCTTACATTCACTACCATGACATAGAGACCTTATTTTGATCTGAGATCCATCTTATGATGTATATTTTTCTTACCTAAGGTGGTTGTTTGAAGAAGAGGTATTATACTTGATCATCTCTTTTTATTTTATTTCTCTTCCATCCCCATAAAATCATTTTCACTTATACTTATATAATAATACTACAATCTTCCATATATGTAGTTTATATCATGCTAATGGAATAACATAAATCCATATCATATTCCATCAAATTGAATAAAAAATCAACATTCATGTGTATGGCGGACTACCGCTTCACAAACCGATGTCATTAATATTCCATAATCACCTATCATTGACAGCTATAATGATGTATTTAATGTAAATAAATGATATTTTTTAAAAAATTTATACATATGTTTTTGTGGTGTCATATATACCTAGTAAATTTCCATTTAGTGAGGAATATGACAACGTTGCTTATGTGGATAGCGGGCTACTTCTTTATGAAGTGATGTGATTAATTTTTCACTATCACCTTACATTGATGGTAATATAGAAATATTTAATGAATATTTTTGATATAATTGAAATAATTATGATATTAATGAAATATTATAACTTATTTAAAGTTAATACAACATTTTCTTTCTTACATTGAAAAATGATCATTACATTCATGTGTACGTGTGGACTACTAGTTCCATGAACCGATGTGATATTTTTTCATCATCAAAACACATTTATTATAGATATAAGTATATTTTAAGAGATAATATAGTATTTTTTATATCATTCTATAATGATAAAATATTACATAGCTTATTTCATTAGTGATATTTGAAAAATTAAAACGGTATTCATGCACATGTATAACCAATCATCTCAGTGACATTGGTGTAGTTCATTTTTAAAATAAAATTTTCATTATTAGTTTTAAATGTATAAATTATATATAAAATTTATTATTATGTAATTATTATTGTTCTATATATAATTTAATAATGAACCATTTGACCATAGTTATCTTACGTAATTAATATTGGACACATAAACCAAATATCGTTGAAAAATATGCTATAAATTTATTTAATTAACTAAATATAAAATACTGATAAGTTAGTGAATAGTAATAATAATCATGAAAAATCAATTTATGAAAGTAAATAATTTAAATAAATTTATTATTCTGGATGATAATGAATGTAAATGATGAATCGAACTCAATATGAAAGTACTCATCTAAATTTCATTTCATTGAGGCATTCATGGATGTTATATACCTATATTCATTTTTGATGTGTATATACAACCACTTTTGAGATTTTATATCATAAATACCTCTTTTATCATGATATTTAATTAGGTTTTAATGTTATTCTTTCAATTGGATTAGGATTAAAATGAATCCAAATTTGTAAGACATATTTTTTTTAAAAAAAACCCCTTTTATAGTTCCACTAAAACTATTTTTCTTCCATGTAATTTTTTTAAAAAATTATATTATGAATTTAATTATATATAAAATTTAATCATAAAAAGAAATTTTTGTCTTTATATCACATTTTTTAAATGAATCGGTGTACAAAGTGTTATTTTTTTTTCAAAAACAAAAAAAGGAAAGTTTTGTTTTTGATGTGTATTAAAACAATGACTTTTACCAGAACAATAACAATTATTTGAGTTTTTTATTCCTTTAAAATAATACATTTTTTCATCAATGAAAAACCCTATTCCCCTTAATATTTTATATTTGGTATTTTAAAAAAAATTTAGAGGAAAATTGTATGTTTTTATTGATTTTTTAAAAGAAAAGGATATTTTGATATCTAAATTAGTTTTAAAATGGTATCAAGCTAGTTATTAAGGGGTTTTAAAATGATAATCCATTATATCATGATTTATAATTAAGTTATTTTTCAGGGGAATTGGTTGTGATTATGAGTGTTTTTTTAAAAAACCAAGTACCTAGGGTAATATTATTAAGAAAGTATGGGTGGTTCCATCAAAACCCAAGGATGATTGGTTATTTGATAAACCACAGATGGGTAGGTCTATGATAACCCTATAAATAATTAGGTACTATGGTGATGGAAGTTGAACATAACAATTATTCCATTTTTTTGTTATATAAATGATGTTATACCAAGTTAAATATATGATTTATTTAATATTTCTTAAGGTTTTATATTATTTCATTGAGTAAAATCCATATCTAATGTCATGTGATACTGATTTGTTTACTTTATCTCAAAGAAATTTGATATAAATATAACCATTTCATGAGTTTTCATGTATGTCATTGAAATAATTTTTTTTTCATTTTATATCCCTTACTGAACATTTCATTCTCATCCCATTTTTAGAATGCTTTATAGGGTTTCAATATGGGTAATGGAAAGAAAGTTGTTAATTTTAACGTTGTGAATATTTTTCTAGAAAAGAAAAAATAATATACTTCAAATACATTATGTTATTGGAAAAATGGATACTGATCAAATGTGTGTACATTATATATATATGGGTTTTAATGTATGACTCATACCATAATTTCATAAAATTGTAAATCTAAAAAATATCATAAAATGTAATAGAATGAATTCTTGACATAATACTCAAGAATACGTAATATTTATGTCTAGATCATTATATTAGGGTATTATGTTTGTTGTTGAGTATTATAAGGATAATAAAAGAGAATATTTTCATGGTGTAAATCAATGGTGATGTTATTCATTTAATGTTTTATGTACATGCCTTTTTTAAGTTGAGAAAAGGGAGACTAAGAAATTCTCATCATTTTTTAATAATATCATGACACTATTCTATGTTAAATCTCTTAATAAGTTAAATATATGGTATTTTGGAATGGGTAATTTTATATACCCTTTCATCAATTTATTTTGAGACAAGTTAGTAGGGATATAAATCTCTTTTTTACTTTTTATGTTTTCCAAAATTAATTATAACATTGGTAATTAATTTATAACCTTCATAATTTGAATTAATGAAAAACATAATATTGGATCCTTTTACCTAAATTTATCATCCTAATTTTAAATTTTAAAATATATTAACATATATCAATTCTAATGGATTTAATAAATAAATTAAGAAAAAACATAATCAAATAAACCTAGTTTTTTTTAAAAAATTATCTATTAAATATATATAAAGAAATAATTATCTTTGATACTTATTTTAAGTAAATAATATCATTTATTATAATAAATTTAAAATTCTGTGTCATAAAATTAAATTTAAATGTGATTTTTTTCATATAAACACTTCATTATAAGAAAATACTGAAACCTGAATTTATTTAAAGCAATATGTTAATTTATTTTTAAAATATAATTTACATAGATTTATAGGATAAAATAATATTTTAAACTGCATTATGTTATTCATTAAAAAAATATTTCATTAGTTAAAATGTTTTGTAATTTTGTTATAGATTTTATCACATTTTATAGAAGGTTGTACCTATTTTATTGGATATAAACACTTGGGTCATATATTCTCCATGCATAAAAAACTGTGTCCTATAAATATTGATTATCAATTATGAAAAAAGATAGTTAATGATATCCATAAGATTTGTATGAAAAAGATTGAATTAAAAAAGTGGTATGAAGGTAACTAATTTGAGTGAGTTTTTGAAACACATGTCTTACTTTCGAATATGAATATCTAATTATTGAATTTCACTCTTACCATATGATATAAACAACCTTAACGATGAAGTATTATAACTCCTACAATGTAATCAATTTTCAAATAGGTCTCACAACAATCCATATAATAATATTTTTTCATATTGTTTTTCAAAAATGAATTGTGAGTTCAATAATATCTCCATTAATATAGAATCTGTGAAAATAAATTTATTCAATTCCCATGTTTAAATTAAATTCCCCAAATTTAATAATTAATAATACTAAATTGACTTTCATTTAAACATCACACATGGGTAAAATAATATAGAATATAATATATAATAATTAGGGTGTTGATTTTATGCCTTTAAATATATTCTCGTACTACTTGGGTTGATATAACAAGATTACAATTCGATATCAATAGAACTAGAGTGGTGGGTGGGTGTATATATTACCCTTATTATTCACGACATACATTTAGTAGTAATGATAACATAGGATTTACCTTATTTATTTGGTTTTGGAGTTTGATGATGTGTGTTATCCTCTTAATCTGTTGGGTTATGGAATTCTTTTTTATAATTCCTAAACTGTAGACATATAAAGAATTAGATAATATTTTACAATGCTTCATTGTTCTTATTATTTATCCCATTCTGATTATTATGAGCTCGATGGATAATCTGTCAACACATGTATCAAATTCTTATTCCTCACAAGCATTCCCTTAGGTATTTCTCTAAATATTTTCAACTTATAGAAAGATAAATATTATTTCTTATTTATCATCAACAACTAATTTTTAATGATATTAAACCTGTATCATCTTTTGTGAGATGAAATGTTGGGTTAGAATGAATTTATTATTCATGATATTTGTGTGATAATAACCATAATTTTTAAAAATCCATATTATATCCCACCTAGCTCTCATTAATATATTTTCCATAACAACTATATTGATCATTGTTTTCCATTATACTTTCAATCTAGAACTAAATGAGTTAATAATGAGTGGTCAATATTTACATCATATAGGACTTATGAAAAAATCATCATCAAATTGCGTTACTTTTTGAAACCATCAAATTATATACTAGTTAAACCTAAATCAATCTTTGTTCAATCATTGATTACTTAGGTTGGGTTCACCATTCTTCCTATCATAATCCAATAACATAAAAAATCCTTATAAATGGATTATAAATTGAATGTGATTATACAATTTATATCTCCTAGGAGTGTCAAACCAAGTGTGCAGTTAGGCCTCTTTTTCATGAACCTGGTGATGATTTTATTAATACCAAACCCCCACTTATAAAAGTTTTTAACCCTTGGCATATCTATTCTGAATCCTATATCCAATTATAGTATCCAAAAACATATTTATTTATTTTGAAAACCAACTACTCATGACATTTGAAATATTTTAGGATACCGTATTATAATAAAAAAAATTACTTAGATATATTCCTTGTAATGGCCCAGACTACTCTAATCCATTCCATTTTTTAAATCTAGTGTTTGTGGTGTTCTAGGAGGTCAAGTTGACTTATTATAACACCTTAAAAAATTTCCATTTTTTCCAACAGTGTGTTACAACTATGGGTCATGAACAAAGAGTTAGAATGATGAATTGCACCAGTGGGTCAGAATGGTGCCTCACACTAATCAGTCTTGATGGTAGCTCGTCAATGGTGCCTCACACTAGTGACTAGTGATGGTAACTCACAATGGTGCCTCACACCAGGGACCAGCACTGTTGACTCGCATTGATAGCTTGTCAATGTTGCCTCATACCATTGAACCACGATGATATATTTCAATGGTGCCTTGAACCAGAGACTTGCAATAATGAATCAAAATGGTTGCTTTTCAACAATTCCACACACCACTGACTCGCAATTTTAGCTTGTCAACGACACCTCGCACTGATGACTTGTGACGCTATCTCTTCAATGGCGCCTCAAACAAGTGTCTTGTGATGGTTCCTCATCAACGATGGATCACACTGGTGAATTGTTGAATGGTATCTCGTCAATGGTGCCTTTTACTATTGACTTGATGAGTGGTGTCTCATCTAGGGGTGCTTCACCTAGTGGTACCTAATCAATCAGTGCTTTTTAGAATGATGTATTTCCCAAAGATGCCACACCCAACTGTGACTTATCCAATGATGAGTTGTAAGCAGTTTTTCTAGTTTTATACAATTTCACCCCTTTAATGTTATCATTGATGTAAAATTCTATTAAGGCCATGTTTTAAGGGATTCAATTTTGATTCAAATCCCATAATTCAAATCTTAAATTCCTAAGTGTCTGGCGGAATTTACTTGTCCAAAACACATAATCTTGACCATATCTTCCTTTAATGGAAAATCTAAACTGTATCTAAACCGCCTCTCCATTTATATATTCAAAAGGTCGATATACCTTCATCCCTTGATTATGATTAATTTTTTCCTTGGTATATGATTCCCAATCTTCTTCCTCCCATGGGAGTTGTGTGATCGAACAACAATCCTTGGATTGTGTTCCCCTTGGATTTTTCCTACTATGTGTACACCCATGTTTTAGTGAAACAAGGAGGTGTAGATTCGTCTTTGATATATGATATGTTATAACTATGTTCTTATGGTTTCCTCAACATGTTTTCTTATGTTTATCCTTGACATGTGATGGCATGTGGTCTCCATGTTTCTGATGGAGCTTTCTCAGTTTTTGGTTGGTGCAGTGGTGTCGCGACATCCTCAGGTGGATGCAGTCATTACAGGAGAGGTGATTGTGATACGTTGCATGGTTCGTTCTCATAAGAATAGAGACACTGAATTTTTGAGGTAAGGGATTCATTTCTTATCTATTTATTTATGTGCAATTGTAGAGATAACATGATTTATCCCTTGGATCACAATGAAATTGAAATAATACTTATTTAAACTAGATTAAATAATTGATATATTTTCCTTAGAAATGGTGTTACCTATTGATTTTCTAGATAGTGTGATATCTATGCCTTGTTCTTTAGCGTTTTGTTCTTGAAAAAAGTTTCTAAAGAACGCAAATGCGTAATTAATTGATAATTAGTTGGATAAAGTTTTAAAGAGTCATGTTTAATAAATCTGATTTTTGTTGTTTTAATTTAATGATAACAAAATTTATGTAGATGTAAATGTTTAACTGAATTAGTTACTAAACCTGAAGCATGATATCCTTGTTGATAATGTAATAAAAGGAATGTTTAATTAATTGTCTAATTAATTTTTGTTAGCTCGTGATAGGTTGTTTCATATGTTTCCCATAGTAGGAACCTGTGATTAATGAATCAGTTAATTCATGATGAAATAATGAATCGGTTGTGTGATTAAATATAATGCCTTAGTGGGGATTAGGTTTCCCATTAACTTGTAAGGATGAGTGCCTTGTTCATTGGATCCATGAGAGCTCGTTGTGTCTCAAGGATGAATGACTTGTTTAGGGCCAAGAGAAGAGTTTCCTTGTTTGTTTCCCACTGCTTTTGAAATCATGTGAGCCTGGGATAACTGATCCTAGATGGCTATTTTGGATTGTTTGGTGGGGAGGCCCTTTTGTTTGGGCAACAGTTGAGGCCTATAGCGGTGAGATGCACTGTTTTATGCATGTGGGTGTCTTCCAGGACACCAGAAATAATTGAACAGGTTCAATCTAGGCTTACCCATGAATGTGAAAGTGGTTTATTATTGGTTTTTTGTTTTTTATCTACTTTACTTTCCCCACTTCTTGAGGAAGATGGTTTTTTTTACTCTCCTTCTATGGTAGGTGATGACGTACAAGGCATGACATGTGCTTTCATTGTTTATCTTCTCAAGGGAGGATGATTCTAAGCTCCTTCTATAGATGGAAATTACTTGACAGGTAGTTTATCTACTCACCATGTTAATGCCCTTATGTTTGGTAACTTGGAATGTTTTCCTTGAATACCTGGATATATGGAAAGTGGTAATGTTGTTAATAAATGAATGAATCAATGATCAACCTATGGGTTTGGATCTTTCTCGGATGCAATGATGAGGTTGTGTTTCTAAGAATTCATTGATTCATTTTGGTTATGCCTAGAGGGCATGGATCTTGGTTGGAATGATAAAGGAAGGTAATGAAGTTTTTTCTAATGGTTAATTGATGGTTAAAAAATTAATTAACATAAAGTGAAATTGATAAAAAGGAATAATTTAATTTAATATGACTCTTTAAATGGTTATGTTCTTATATGATATATATTCTTAGAAGTGGAAGTATGACGTTCGAGAAATGTTAGCTACAGATGAGTCACAAACTAGGTTTTTCCCAAATTGTGGTTGTGAGATATATTATATCATGTAATTTTTTGTTTCTATACATTATTCCAACCTATCGGTTAGGTAAAATTAATCCTTAAGGATTCTGAGCCCTGGGGGGTACATTCCACAATATCCTAGTGGGAGGACATATGGCTAACTACACCCATGGGCCTCACTCTCTTTTCTTGGTAGTCACTTGTGATGCTATGCACAGTGGTCAGATTTCCAAATATATATGTGTATAAGGATGTAGTGTTCTTGAGGTTATTTCACACACATGTATTTTGGATATAGTTTCCTATGTAATACTATAAGTATAATGTGTATAGGTTGTAATGGCATGAAGATCCTTACTCGATGTATGGGTTGTATTGTCTTATGGCATAAAAACCGATGGTTGATACACATTATGTGGGCATTTGTGGATCTTAGAAAATACTTGGTTACTTTTAGTTATGTGGATGTGGTGGTGTGTTGAACAAGATGCATGTTTTGGTGCATCATATAGGTGTCTTCAGGCTATACCATTTAGAGAGAGATGCTCAGGACGTATGATATTGGGGGAAAGTTGAAAACTATTGGGGAAGTAGATGTAGGGTACCATTAATATTATTTATTATATAAAATACTATTGTATGATATACTTGGTGAGAGTATCCATGGTTATTATAGGAACATAGTATACCTATTTAGGTTATGAGTTAGTTTCACTTGTTATTCACTGTTCTTTAGCATGCTTCCTTTACATTTTCTAGAGAGGCTATGAGAGGGATCCTACTGAGTATACTATTATATTCACCCTATGTTTATATAAACTATTTTTATTTCACTTGGAGCATCTTGGAGATTAGTCTAGTTACAACTATCATGGGTTTTGTAGTAGTCATTCAAGCTTCATTGTCATTGTTGTTTTATTTTATTTTGGTACTATCAATTTTCCCTTTTTTTGTAGTAGTTATTGCATGAAAATACATTTATGCAAATAGGTTTTTTTACATTGTGGTCTTAGAAGGTGTTTTTTGGTGTCTATATTATCTATATCTTTTCCATATATTCTCTTAAAGGTTAATTCCTCAAATCTATGTGTTTATTATACCCTCAGTGCTAGTTAGAATCCCATGGCCTACTTGAGGCGAGACTCTAGTGTCACTATCTCTATTCACCTATTATTAGGCCAGGATGGGCACACCATGAAGGGAGGGGTCATTACATAGTGGTATCCAAGCTTTGGTTGAGGGATAGGATGGAGTTTGGAGGTAGGCACAAGTGATGTGGCATGTGATGGTATGGAAATGGTGTCAGCTACATTTAGCAAGCACTTTAAACACAAGATATCGGATGAAACGGTAGTGTTTAGGGCCCCTTGTGATCTGATGCACATACCCCTAATCTTACAATAGCTACTGGATGAGGTGATACTTGTTGCAGGGTAGTTTCCTATAAAAGGATCATGAATTATTGTTCTTTTCACCTATGATTGAATGTGTAGAAAATGAGATTTTTAACCAAAAATGAATAAAATAAGACAATTAACTAATGTTAATGTTTTCCATATTCCATGTTTAGTAGAACTAATTGTTTTTTCCATTGTAGGTATGTCTCTAGGTCGATGTATTCATCAGGTTCGCACTGAAGATGTTCAGAAGGCTATGCCAACAGATCTCCATATAGGAGAGGTTGATGATGATGACACTTTTGGGAGGACACTTTGAGAGTTTTAGTGCTAGAGTCTGTAGAAGTATGAGGGATCCGTTTTAGATGCATTCATGAAATACTGTTTGGTAGAGGTTGAGATATAATTCAGTTCAATCTATTCTTGGTAGGAGCACTGGGTGTATTTGGTTGTGACGATGTTGCATAGGGATACAAGGTAGTGGTTGTTCTTTTTCCTCAGAGATCGAGAGGATTCAGTAGTCTCATGGGAGATGTTCCAGTACCAGTTCAAAGATGAGATTCTTTCTTCAACCATGAAGGCGTCTAGTCACTAGGAGCTTCTTACCCCTCAGTAGGGGATCTACAGTATGCGAGTGTTTTGGATCTATCTCAAAAACTATCTATGATATGATTTAGATCTATTTCTAGATGATGAGGCTAGGGCTAGGCATTTCTAAGAGGCCTTGAATCTAGAGATATAGTGTCAGGTCACCTCATTTAAGCTATAGGAATATCTCAAGGAGTTGGAGAGAGAAGAGTTTATCGAGAGGATGTTAGCCAGAACCAGATCATCATGAGAGGGGAGTCATCAAGATTCCTCAATAAGTATAGATGTGGTCTGGGGTTCTCAGTTTTCATGGTAGAAGAGTTTCCAATTAGTCATGGGTAGGGAACATCCCTCTATATGTCGTTTCGAAGTTTCTAGTATCTCTCACACTTATGAAAAGTGATCAAATTATTTTTTTTCTTATGGTGGTCGGGGTAATCTGCAACATTGGTGACTGAACTTTTTGAGTAGTCAGCATCTACCAGGTTTTCATCTTCTAGTTCCTCTATTGAGGAAGTTCTAGCTGAGGCACTAAGAGCAGGTCACATCAGTTCTAGATCAGTAGATATAAGATAGTGTAATCCTAGGACGTCCCTAGGATGATATCCTTCATCATAGAAGAGAGAGATACCATGGAGGTGGTCATTAACATGATTATAGATTTCATGGAGAACATCATGGTAAGCTTCATTATTTATCTTTTCTAGTGTCGAGAGAGCCAGACAACATTCAAGGTATGATTTACTTGTTTTCTACTTTGGTGCATGCCTTGTTTGATCAAGTAGTGATACAATCCTTCCTATAACCTTCCCTTGTCCATGCCTTAATACTTGAGGTAGAGAGACTACTGGTTCACTCGACATTAACTACACTAGTCAGAGGTTGAGCTGACATGTTTGAGGTATGTATAGATGGTGAGCTACTTCTAGGGTAGAGCCGATCTTGGGTAGATTTCCTATGTTTATAGATACAACCATATTATGTCATCCTTGGCATGTATTATTTGTATTCAGTGTAGGTTATAGTCGATTACTTTAGGAGGCAGGTCTTGGTCTTCAATGAGGATGGTGACCTAGTAGTGTTTGTTGGTGAGCGAGAAACCTAGATACATTAGTGGTGTGTTCCTTCCTTATCATACTTGATGGATAATCTGATCCTAAGTTTGTTAGAGGTTCCACAGTCAACATTTCCTTGGGTTGTGGACAAGTACCCTAATGTCTTTCTAGAGGAGGTTGTAGCATTACCCCCTTGATGAGATATCAAGTTTTCAGGATTGAGTTACTGTTAGTGGTGTCCCATATCTCAATGTCTCCATATAGTATGTAGCCTTATACGTTTTTGGTATTGTGTATAATGATCTATGGTGTATTGTGGTGCTGTTTTTTTTCAACCGAGTATGTCACCGTGGTGTGTTCCAGTGTTTGTAAATAAGGCTGATGGAATATTGTGGTTGTGTATTGATTATCATCACTTGAACCAAGTGATAGTGAAGAACCACTTTCCTCATCTACAAATTGATAATTTATTTAACCAGTTAAATGTTTCATGTTGGTTCTCAAAGATCTATTTGCAGTCATGATATCATCTGATGCGTGTAAAAGATGAGGATATTCCGAAGACTTATTTCTGTTGAAGTTATAGGAGTTACGGGTTTTTTTGTGATTTTATTAGTTATGATGAATGCACCAGTTTTTTTCATGGGTTTAATGAATGATGTGTTCAGTGAGTTCTTGGATATGTTTCCACTGGTTTTCATCAACAACATCCTTCTGTACTTCGCATTCAAGGAGAATCATGCAGAGCACCTGCGTGCCATTTTAGGATATCTTCGTCACTAGCAGATATTTTGGAAGTTTTTGAGGTGTGAGTTATGGTCTCTAGAAGTCCAATTCATGGGGAATGTTGTGTCTCAATATGGAGTAGTCATGGATCCATCAATGATAGAAGCATTTGTGTCTTGGGAAGCCCCCATGAAAGTGGGAAGGGTGTAGAGTTTCCATGGTCTTTCATGCTAGTACAAGAGGTTCATAGCCAATTTATCTTAGATTGGAATCATCTAAGAACATTTATTAGGATGTATTAAGGGTTCTTGTAGAAAGAACAAAGTCTGGAAGCTATTGAGTATTTGAAGAAGAAGTTGGTTAGTGCTCTAGTCATTGTCTGCCATTATAAGAAGTTTAGTTTGAGGTTTTATACGATGCTTCACGTCATGGGATGGGTTGTATTCTGATACAAAATAGATCAATTGTTTCTTATGGGTCCTAGAAGATATCCCCCCACAAACATAACTATTCCACCCATGAATCGAGTTGGAAACAATGGTGTTTTCTCCGATGTTGTGGAGACATTACCTCATCGGCGAGAATTTTTTGGTCTTTACTGAACACAAGATCCTGAGGTATGTCTTCTCCCAGCATGACATTAACATGAACTAGCATCGGTGGATAGAATTCATATAGGATTACAACTTTGAAATTTCATATACACCTAGAATGGGAACGTTGTCGCTGATTTGTTGAGTCTTCTAGAGATAAAATGCATGAATCTGGTGATTCATAGAGGGTGATGGAAGAACACTTAGTGTTTTATCGGGTTATTAGAGATGTTGGTAGAAGAAGTTTTCTTTTTCAGATGATGGTGCATTCATATCTAGTGAATTGGTTAGATGAGTCCCAGTTAGGGGACCTTGATGTGTAGGTCTAGAGAGTCTGAGTTTTTTTGGTGAGGCCCTTAATGGTTTTTTGGAATGTGAACAACATCTAGTGTTGTTTCAATGAAGTATTTTTATTCCTTTAGTGATGAGTGGGTTGATTCTTTTATATTTCCATAGTTCACCCTTAGCGATTCATCCCATCATGACAATGATGTACCAATATTTTAGGATCCAGTTTTGGTGGCCTGGGTTGAAGCATGCAGTTACAGATTTTGTGTATCGACAATTGGTCTGCTAGAAGGTGATGGTCGAGCACCGTGTTCTCGGTGGTTTCCTCAAGTTGTTAAATGTTCCTTAGTGGATGTTAAAGGAAATTTCGATGTGCTTTGTTACTGGTCTACCTCAATCTCATAGAATATATGATTCTATATGTGTAGTAGTGGATCATTTGACGAAATCTCCACACTTTTTAACAATCGTCGAGCTCAATAGAGGTTTGTCAAGGCAGAATTTGGAGGAGGTGGTGAGACTCCATAGGGTATCGAGGACAATCATTTACATATGAGATCCTTATTTTTCTTATAGGGTGTGTCGAGATCTCCAACATGAATTTGGTTCTCAAATATTTCTTATAACTTCTTTTCATCTAGATATGGATGATGAGACAGAGTGGACCATCCATAATTTTGAAGACAAGTTGCGCTCTTGTGTCCTAGATTCTGGCGGTTTGTGGATGGGGAAACTTCCAATAGTATAGTTCACTTACAATAATGGTTTCCACTCCACCATCAGGATGGTTCCATTTGAATTATTATTTGGTTGACCTTATCATTCTCTTTTGCACTAGACTGGGGTTAGAGAGTCATCAATTCTCTGAAAAAAACTAGAACATAGTACGATAGAGATGGGTTAGGTGATTCATGAGAGGATGAACGTAGTGTAGGATCATAAAAAATCCTATATTGATAAATGGAGGAGACCTTTGGAGTTTAACCATGGGGATCATGTGTTCCTGAAGGTGACTCCCTATCGTGGGATGCAAAGGTTTGGTCACGGTCGTAAGATTTCTCCCCAACTTTTTGGCCCTTTAAAGATGTTTTATCTTGTTGGATCTATGGAATATTGGTATCACTTACCCCATAGATGATACATATACAAGATATTTTCCACATGTTATTGCTCCATCATTATCTTCATGAAAAATCTCACATCATCAATTAAGGTGATACCATGTTGATGATGAAACGACCTTTGAGGAGCAGCTTGTAGAGATCAAGTACAATAAGGATAAGGTGTTGCGTGGGGGTGTTATCTCCTTAGTTTATGTCATGTGGTAACATAGTGATGTGTAGGATAGTACTTGGGAATGTGTGTCATAGATATTCACTCAATACCTTGAGTTGTTTGATGTTCAAATCTTTTTTTAATGGTGTTTATTTTGTGGTAATAGACTGTCATGGCCCGCCTTCTTCAAGAAGAGAGGAGGGATTTCAAAGTACCATGCCCTTCCTTCATCAAGATAAAGGATAGATAATGACCCCCTATTCCCACGTTTAATAGTCCACAGAGTGGAAACTAGCACCAAGGGTATAGAATCTCACACAAAATGAAAGGAATTACCCTTTTTAATGAAAACAAGATCATGAGATAAGACGTTAAAAAATCCCAAAACACCAAACATTTATATAAAGGAAAATAAAGTCCAACCCATGCATGATTTAAATGTAAAATGTGACAAAAGTACAACCAAACAACAATGAAATTAGAAAAAGAAAGAGACTAAGTATTGGAAAAGAAACTATCCCGACACCTGAGCTTTTAAAGTACAACACGGTCCTCAAAGTCCTCCTGTAAACACGAAAATAGTTTTACAACATAGGGTGAGTATAAAAGTATACCCATTAGGAAAACTAAATCCACCCATTCAAAAGTGGGGGAACATACTAATTCCCCTGTGAGAGAACAATAGAACATCAAAGCACCTACCAAGGAGTACTAACCAGACCAGCCTCACCAATGGACACTCACCAAATAACATAGGTCATGTAAAGTATCAGTATAAGCACATTGATATTTGGGTACCTCACCCCACTTTCCCACTAGTTAGTTGATCATTACTAATGTCTGACGTCTTGATGCTACCACACTTCCAAAATGAAGTCCCACAGCCACAACCTGTCCACACACACCTAGGCCTCAAACGATTCACAAATCCCACCCGAAAACACCTTGGACACAACCACACCACAAATCTCATCCTCAGACACCTGGAACACAACAACCATGCCTCTAACTCAAAGAAACATAGTCCTTATCCCAAAGACACTTGGGAAAACAATCCTGGCCCACAAAAACCTGGGCCCCTAATCCACAACAAAACCTACCTGAAGTATCATTGACTATGGTAAGCCTCAAGCCGTTACAACCTATCCGGATACACTGGAGTGGTGAGAACTCAGAAGAGGGTGTGAGAAAGAAAGTTAGTAACAAAAAATACATCCTCCCACTAAGATATTGGGAAAGACACCCCCCATGAAATGGGTGTGTTTGGAACATGGTGATCTATAAGGGTGGGATGTGTATATAAATCACAAAAAAAAACTACAGTTTATACATATAGGTATGCAAACAATCAGCCCAACCTATGGCTTTCAAACAAACAACCCACCCAGATAGAACAAAATTGCTGCTACCACTATATGCACAACCACAAAAACAACCACAATAAAAAACAAACTTAACGCCTTTTCATTTAACCACTTTCCATTCATTAATTAAGGGTTCTCTTTAATTTATTCCAGTACTACCCAGTGTAACAAACAAGTAGAACATCTGTAACTATTTTCAGAAGGCTACATGCCACTAAACACTGCCAAAGAAAACAAGGAAGTAGGGACCAAGGTAAGGAAATCCATTTTAACATCCATTCATAAAAAAACAGAGAACAACCAACCTGTAGTCCAACTGCACACACCCTTTTTCCTAGATGCCCTCTCAACCACTGCTAACTATCATTGTTCAATGTAATACCGCTCAACATCCTCTCACAACTATAACCTGCATCCCCACTGAACAACATCACAATGCCCATCACACTCATAAACATGAAGTCATGATACAACCTCATCCTCCAGCCCCGCTACCCAAACATTACCCAGATGGAGTCACACTGCATAACAATTCCATCCATTTCACAATCAATCAATCCCTCAATCTTAGATACCAACACACTAGACATACCACCCAACTCACAAAGCCCACATCAACCACCATTAAACCAAAACCCCTATACACACACATGACACACCCTTCTAATAGAAACAACTCTTATTTCCACCCCTATACCCATAATTGTGCTCCCAACAGAAGAACCAAAAAACCCACACAAAGTCACAAAACCCAATAAAACATAGCACACTACCACACCTACCAAATATGATGTTTTCATATTTGGTAAACATTTTTCTTTAATTCCAATTTGATAAAATGTAGCAATCAGACAAGGGTATTCATCTTGGAGAACCCATTTATTTAACCAAGTATACGTGATTAAGCACATTTCATGTTACATCCATTTATCAAAGCATCACAACAAAAATAGAATATCACCAGGGAAAAAGAAAAGACCACCAACAACCATGATTTTCAAAGGAATAAATCCACAAAAAACTATAAAATGATACAATTATAACAGGTAAAACAAGTTATTAACATCAAACCACAATCAATACCCTACCCATTATCTTTTGATCATCATATCCTCCCCTAATTTATTACATTTTTAAAAAAATTATTCACTTGTTCTATAAAAATAATCATTAGTACACCCACCCCACATGATACACAAATAAAGAGAGGTAGAATAATCCCTACCTTAAACAGCAGGTGACCAAAACTCCACTTTGTACCAAAATAGAGGATCATGCGAGCAATAGGAAATTACAAGAAAAATGAGAAGGGGGCTCTGGTACATGCACATGACTCTTCTAGAGGGGAAGACTTTAGGTGTACCAAGAGAAAATAGAATAGAGGACCTCATCTTTTAGAAAAAATCTAGATCCTGTATAAATGGAATAAAATGGTTCCAAAGGCCATTAATGTGTGATTATGTTCAATATCACGTGGTTTGAATATCTCAAATTACCTAGATCATTATGATATTAAATAGTTACTTAATATCCTTTGAAATTCCCTTAAAATGCCCAAAAAAGGCTTAAAACTCGGTTTACTTCAAATAAAACGTGAGGGGAGAATCTAGAGAAATTGGAAAAAACTATAATTTTGGAAAAGGGTGAGACACTGTTTCGGTGTGCCACCATCATGGTGCCACCGTTTAAGTGTGCCACCATCATAGTGCCACTATTGTAGTGTTCCACCATTTTAGTGCCGCAGTTACGGTTCCACCATTTTTTTGTGCCTCTATTATGATGCCACCGTCTCGGTGTTCCACTGTCATGGTGCCACTGTTTTGGTGAAACTGTTTAGTGAAACTGGATTTTTTGAAAACTCCTAAAACAAATCACTGTGACCCCCAAGAACACCACAAGCACTGGATTTTTACAAAGGAATGGATTGGAGAAATCCAAATCATTATATCATATACCTCTTAGACTATTATTGTCCCCGATAATTTAAAACTAACTAGAAGAAAAAGGGTTCCGAACAAGCACCCTGAAAGATACCTCTCAAGGATAAGATGCCTTGTGTAGAGTGAAAACCCAAACATCTAGGAACACCTCCTTGAAATATATCTCCTAAACAACTATACAAACACTAAGGACCCAATTCCCACACATATGGATTAGGGAATCCCTTCCTCCATGCCAAGATACTATCTGCTCTGGGTGGCACTGACTCGCCCACATGGGTTTAATCACATCCACATTAAGGAATCTCGATAAGGGTTTAGGTCCTACCCTTTCCACATGCCGGGACATTCCACACATAAACTATGAAAAAGGGAGAAATGAATCTGATAATAGACAAGGTCAAACATTACATCATAAAATGAAGCACAAAATAAAAACACAAGAGAAAAACTCAGAAAAACTCCAGGTACTAGGCACACATCTATGCCTCTCACTCCCAAGTACTCTTCTCGAGGCCACCATGACTCTATAAACATGAACCAAAGAAATGGTCCATCCACGAAGCACCTTATCCTTACAATCCATAATTATTACTTGTCACTCCACGAATGTCACGTCGTCCTCGATATGAAACTCTCCCCAATCAATAATATGTGAGTCATCGTGTAGATACAGACAGAGTTGAGAGACATAGAAGACGTCGTTCATCCACTCCAACCATGGTGTCAATTCCAGCTAATATGCCAACTTTATAACTTATACCAACACCTAAAAAGTTTTGATAAACCTGGGATAAAGTTTGATCCCTCTTCCAAACCTCTATTATCCACATATAGGGGAATCATTCAAGAATACATGGTCCCCAACCTCGAACCCCAAAGGCTTCCTTCTATGATCGACATATGACTTCTGTCGATCCTGTGATGCCTTCATCCTCTCACGGACAAGATGCACCTTCTCTTCCATACTCTAAACCATGTCTGGATCAAGAATATATGCCTCCCCAACTTCCATCCAGCACAACGGGGAATGACACAAACACCCATATAGAGCTTATAATGGAGCCATGTCAATGAAAGAGTGATATCTATTATTGTAAGAAAACTCTACCAAGGAAAAACATAGCACCCAAGACCTACTAAAATCTAGAACACATGCTAGTAACATGTACTCCGAAATATGGATGGTCCTCTCTCTCTGTCCATCTGTCTGAGGGTGGAAAGAATTGCTAAGGAATAACTGAGTGCCAAAGGCATGATTCAATACCCTCCAGTCTCACGATGTAAAAAATGTATCCCAATTCAAGAAAATGGATCTTAGAACTCCATGTAGCCACACCACATCATCCACATAACTACGTGCTAAGGCATCCACTACACTTAACTCCTTGATCGCTATGAAATGAGATGATTTCATCAACCGATCCACTACTAACCAAATAGCATCACAACATCTCTGAGTCCTCTATTGTCCTGTGATGAAAGTCATCAAGGTTTCATCCAACTTCCACTCAGGAATGTCGGAGGGCTACAAGAGACTGTCGGGAACATGGTGCTCAGCCTTCAACTGCTAACACACTAGGTACCTTTACACAAACTCTACCACTTCCCGCTTCACCCTGAGCAACCAAAACTATTCTCTCAATCCTTGGTACAACTTAGAAACCCCAGGGTGTACCATTAGGGGTGTGCTATGGAACTCATGGAGAAATCCCTCATGAATTTCCACTAGAAAAAACAGCTTCCCATGGAAAGACATCTGATTCTAACTATCCTCCGACCATCCCTCTGGAGAATAACCCTAGAAAGCACGATCACACATAACTTTAGTCTCTAAGTATCCCCACTAAGACTAGTCTGCCATACGCATTGATGAATACTGTATTATCATTTGAAACATACATCTTCTACCTCCATCCACTCTCACATCCAGACACAAAGTGACCAACTCTTCAATTGCTTTTCAAGAAACCGTGGATTCCTAAACTACATCATTTTGTGACATCCAACTTAATGCATCAGCCACCACCTTTACCATTCCTAAGGTGTAAGAGATCTCAATGTCATATTCCTTGAGAAACTTTATGCACCTTCACTTACATAATTTCATGTCTCGAAGAGAGAAGATATACCTCAAGATCTTGTAATATGTGAACACCAAAAATCTCTCCCCGATGAGGTAATGTCACAAAAAATTCAGCATAGATATAACCATAGAAAGATCCATATCATGGGTTTCATAGTTACATTCATCTAAACACAAATGCCTAGACCCATAAGAGATCGCTCCATAATGCTGCATCAACACACATCCCAAGCCTAGTTATGAAGCGTCATGGAACACATCGAATGCAACCCCTTCCTCTAGAAACCTAAACACTATAGCATTGGATAGCTTCCACTTCAGGTAGCTGAAAGCTTCCTGACATTTTTCACTCCACATGAAGGCCTGGTATTTTATGGTCAAAGATATCAATGAAGTATAAACTCGAGAGAAGTTAGGTATGAACTTCCGGTAATATCCTACTAGAACCAGAAAGCTGCGAACATCTTCCACATTATATGGTGCTTTATAAGAAAAAACCATGTATACTTTTTATGGGTCAAATTATATCCATTTCTGATACACCACATGTCCATGTAAGTTTACTTCTTGTATCCCAAACTTGCACTTGGATAAATTACCATAGAGCTAGTGGTGTAGAAGGACCTCTAAGATTGTTCTGAAGTGCTTAGTATGCTCATCCTCTAAATTTGAGTAAATGAGAATATTGTTGATGAAAATTATGATGAAACAGTCCAGGAACTTGTGGAATATAGAGTTCATGAGCCCCACAAACACTACTGGTGCATTTGTAACACTGAAGGGCATGACCACAAACTCGAAGTTCCCATACCTGCACCTGAAAGTAGTATTAGGTATGTACCCTCTTTCACTCTCAACTAGTAATATACAGACCATAGATTGATCTTGGAGAACCAACCTCCTCCCCTTAACTAGTCTAAAAGATCATCTGTTCTCAGGAGAGGGTAACAATTATTTATCATTACCTGATTCAGTCTCTAGTAGTCTATGCACAGCCTCATGCAACCATATTCCTTTTTTGCGAACAAGACTAGAGAACCCCACTGTGACACACTCACCCAGATAAAACCAATTTTCATCAGGTCATCAAATGGAATCCACAAATCCCACAACTCAGAAGGCACCAACTGATATGGAGCCATCAAAATCGGATGGACACCTCGTTGCAATTCTACTCTAAACTCAACGTCACATCGAGGGGATAGAGCCACAAATTCCTCAGGGAAGACATACAAGAACTCTCTAGAAACCCTTGGAACCTCCACCATATCAGTACCTGTAGACCCCTATGACAACATGGTTGACACAAAGAGAAGAGGCTCCACACACCTACTGCCCTCTTGACGACTGCGGTCATCAACAAAAGCGACACGATGGCCATCCATATATAAAAAAAAACTCTCCACTAGAAATAGTCAATAACACCATGAATAGAAAAAAAACCATTATATGCCATGGATGACCTCATATGGCTGCATCTATAGCAAAAGAATACCCCCAATGAACTGATGCAGCCCCAACATCCATCTACATCCTCAGAAAACATCAGACAGACTTGTTTGACCTCTAACTGGCGTGCTCAACATCCATGGGTACAAAATGTATCTCTATATATAGTACCAAAGAATGGGATAAAATGGGTGTATTAAAGGAGTATCAAGATCCCTAATCTAATAAATCACACATAAGAGTACTAAACAGACTGATCCTACATCAAACAACCTCCGGCACCGCTGGAACTGCTTCCCTGGAAGCGTGAAACTCCCCAATCCCAACTCCTCCACCCATATGCTATCAACCAACTCCCAAACCATGCCCTAGATGAGGTCCTTGAGGATCAACCAAAGGTTATCCTACTATAGAATCATCTACCCTCAGTGGAGCGGGATCTCACTGCACCTACTGCTGAAAATGCATGACCGACAACTATTGCTGCTGAGGTGGGCGCTGAACCTTCCCATCCCGACCATACTAAGATCAAATTGGGTAATAGCTCTGAATATTTCCATAGACTCCACATATAAAGCACGATGGTACCGGGCCCATGGAGAAAGGAAGAGGACCAGGAGATCAAAACTCGAAATGATGAGGACTAATTCCCACTGGCCAAAAACTAGATTGTTGTGATGCCGAAGACCTACTACTGACAAAATTACTCTTCAACAAAATATGCTAGCTCCCCTATCACGGTAGACCTCCCGGTGAGTTTATTCTCTCCACTACTTTGGACTTCTTCTTTACTTCTAAGTATGTCAGTAGGGTAATGGGAGTGACGACATACAAAACAGAATGTAAGAGTGCCTCCTCCAAGCATCTCTCCTATAACTCCTCATCTAGAAAGGGATCCAGAGCAATGTGTAGGGGATAATTGAACTTGATTCATAGTTCCCTAACTAACATACTCATTTACTGGAGGGAGAGAAGATCCTGAATCTTCTTGGCCTTCATCGTCAAGGATATAAACTCTTCCCGAAACTTCTTCTAAAAGTCATCCCTTGAGAATCAGTCTCCTTCCTCTCCCTAAAGTAAATCTTCTACCACTGATGCGCAAGTCCTCGCATCTAGGTGACTACTAGAGGAACCTAGTATTACCTTAGAGCATGGATCAAGGTAAAGGTGATTTTTAGCTCCTCAAGCCAACCCTTCGTCTCTAAGTCTAAAATGCTTCCTTAGTACTTTCCCAGGGTCTGCTGCTAGAAAGCACAGAGGGTATTTTTCCACAAGTCATCTTCCTCCTATCAATAAACCCTGCAATGATCAACTAGGTAAACTTACTGGTCCTCAATTTCTTGTACCATAGGTGGAATACATCCAGGTTCCATAGTTAAAAAGGGTATACAAGGAACTCCTGAGCTCGGGTAGTATGAAAATTTTCTTTTCAATTAATTTTAACTCTTCATTTATTTTAAATTACCAAAACACCCGAGGCACACAAGAAAAATAGTCATTATTATGCATGTACATTTCCTAGGGTAACTATCCTATAATCAGTTCTTCCTCACTTGGTTTTTCGGTAGGATTAGAGTCTTTGCATCAGATCAAGGGGCCCTAAAATATCGTGTCCTAGCTAGTCTTCCCTGACCTATATCACACGCAAATATTTCATAACACTATTTCCCTACCATCCCATGCAATCCTCACTGTGCCTAACTTCAAACTCCATCTTATATCTCAAACATCTTCCTATGATACAATTGTGTCACGAACACCTTCATAAAGATGAGGGAAGGTACAAAAAAGTACAACTATCTTCCTTCTTCAAGATGAAGGAGAGATAATGACCCCCTAGTCCCACATTAAATAGGCCCCAAAGTGGAAAACAACACTAAGGGTGTAGAATCTCACAAAAAATGGAAGGAATTACCATTTTTAATGAAAACAGGATCGAGAGGTAAGATGGTAAAAAATCCCAAAAAACACAAAAAATTTATATAAAGGAAACCAAAATCCAACCCATGCATGATTTAAACTTAAAATATGACAGAAGTAAAACTAAAATCAAAAGTAGGTACCAAAACAAAGAGACTAAATAGTAGCACAACAACTATCCTGACGCCCAAGATAGTAAAGTCGACCATGGTCCTCAATGTCTTCTTGAAAACCTGAAAATAGTTTTACAACATAGGAAGAGTATACAAGTATACCCAGTATGAAAACTAAAGCAACCAATTCACAGGGGGGGATATACTAATACCCTGTGAGAGAATAGTATAACCTCAAAGCACTTACCAAGTAGTACTAACCAGCCCAGCCTAACCAAAGCACACTCACCAAATAACGCAAGTCATGTAAAGTAGTAGTATAAGAACATTGACATTTGGGTACCCCACACCACTTTCCCATTGGTTAGATACTCATTCTAGTGGATAATGTCTTGATTCCACCACTCTACAAAATGTAGTATCATTTCCACAACCTGCCTGCACACACCTGGGCCTTAAACCACACACAAATCCTTCCCCCAGGCACATAGGGAACAACCACATCACACATCTCACCTGCAGACACTTTAGGAACAATAACCACACCTCTCACTTGAAGACACATGGTCCTCATCCCGAAGACACTAGGGGAAAACATCATGTCCCAAAAACACCTAGGCCCATCATCCACAAAAAAACTTACCTGAAGGAACTCAGACTATGGTAAAACTCAATCCATTAATTCCTGCTCAGAAACACTCAAGTGGTGAGAACCCAGAAGAGGGTGAGAGGAATAACATCAGTAACCATCCATCCATCCTCCCATCAGGATGTTGGGAAATACAACCTCCCCCATGAAATAGAGGTGTTTGGAATATAGTTCTCAATAAGGGTTGAGTGCATATAGAAATCACAAGGAACTACAATTTATACATATAGGTAAGAAAACACTTAGCCCAACCTACAATTTTCAAAAAAAAAACCATCCTACACATAACCATAATTTATGCTACGCCTATATGGACAACCACGCAAATAGCCACAATAAAACACAAGCCTAAACCATTTTTATTTAACCACTTTCCATTCATTAACTATGGGGTTCACTTCAATTTATTCCAGCACTACGAGGGGAAACTACCAAGCACAACATCTGCAACCATTTTCAGAAGCCTAAATGCCACTAAACACTACCAAAGAAAACAAGGAAACAGATACCAAGGTAAGTAAATCCATTTTAACAACCATTCATAAAAACAATAGATAACAACCAACCTATAGTCCCACCGCACAACCCCTTTTTCCTATATGATCATTCAACCACTGCTAACTGTCATTCTTCAAAGTCATCCCGCTCAACCTCTTCTCACAACTAGAACTGGCAGCCTCGCTGCACAACAGAACCATAGCCAAAGCACCTATAAACATGAAGTAACGGCACAAAACCATCCTGCAGCCATGCTTCCCAAACATTACCGAGATGTATCCCCACTATATAATAAGTCCATCCATTACCCAATCAATCAATATCTGAAACTGAGATACCAACACACAATCCATACCACCCCATACACAAATCCCACAACAACCACCACTAAACCATAACCCTACTGCAAACACATGCCATGCCATTCTACCAGAACCAACTCCTCTGTCAACCCATGTACACATAACTGTTCTCCCAACAATAGCACCACACAACCCACAAAAAGTCACAAAACCTAACAGAACACAGAACTGAGCCACACCTATAAAAAAATGTATTTAGATTTTGTATACACTGTTCTTTAAATCTACTTTGAAAAATAGAGGTTATGACAAAAGGGTTTTCATTACGGGGAATCCATTTATTTAACCAAGTATACGTGATTAAGAAGATTTCATGTTATAAACATTTATCAAAGCATCACAACAAAAAATAGAACATCAATAGTGCGCAATAAAACACTAACAACAACCATTATTTTTAGAATTCAATCATCCATAACAAACCATAAAAATAAATAGGGATAGAAGATAAAATAAGTGATCAAAATCAAACCGTCTTCAATTCCCTATCCATTATCTTTTTATAATCATATTTGACCCTCATTTATTAATTGATTATGAGATGTGTTCACCCGTTCATCACAAATAATTATTATTACACCACCACCGCATGATAAAAAATAAAGAGAGGTAGAATAATCTATACCTGAAATAACAAGTGACCAAAACTACTCTTTGTTCCAAAATATAGGATCATGTGAGAAGCATGAAACTATAAGAAAAATATCTAGTAGGGGTCTCTAGAACAGACACACGACTCATCTAGAGAGGGATTATTTAGGCTAATCAAAAGAAAAGAGAATAAAGGGCCTTGGATTTTAGAAAAAATCCGGATCCCATATCAAAGGAAGAAAATAGTTGCAAAGGCCATTACCATGGGATCATGGCCAGGATCATGCGGTTTGAATATATCGAAGTCCCCAGAGTGTTAGGATATTAAAGATTTACTTAATATACTTTAAAAAACAATTAATAATTCCCAAATAAGGCACACAACTCGGTTTAAATAAATTAAAATGTAAGAGGGGTGAATCTAGAAAAAATTTGTAAAATCGGAAATTTGGAAAAGGGTGAGACACCGTTTAGATGTACCACAGTCATAGTGACACTTTCACTATGCCACCATTAAGGTGCCACCATTTCATTGTGCCTCCATTATGGTGCTATAGTCTTGGTGGTCCACGATCATGATGCCACTATTTTGGTGAAACCATTTAGTGAAACTGGATTTTTGAAAAACTCCCGAAACAACCCACTACGACCCCTAAGAACTCTACAAGCACTTGTTTCTCACAAAGGAAAGGCCTAGGGAAATATGTGTCATTACTTAGACCATTTACTATTTATGATATGGTTTTACTTTATTGATTGTTGTGGAATTCCCTCTTTTGAGAGTTATCTCCCTTGGGAGAGTGTTTATGAGCTGGTTGTGGTTTTTGCATGGTTTTGAATTTTTCCTTTGAGGAGGAGGTCGAGCTCATGTGGTGGAAAGATTTTCAGGAGGTATATCATAGGGTGGCTATTCGGATGACCCCATTACTATTTTGTCTCTGATTTAGGTTTGGATTCTCGAGGAAAATTATGTTTTGAGAGGTATCTAATGTAACTGACTATACCTCTATGGTCTGTTTTATTGTTGAAATCTAGTTTTTTGGTGTTCTGAGAGGTCAATGTGACTTATTCCAACACCTTTCCAAATATCCAATTTTTCCAATGGTATCTCGCAATGGGGGGTTAGGACTATTTATTCAGAGTGATGACTCACACCAGTGGGTTGGAATAGTGCCTCACATTGGTGACTCATGATTGTATCTCATTAACAATGTCTTTCATTAGTGACTCTCGATGGTAGCTTGCAAGGATTCCTTTAACTGGTGACTGGCACCAGTGACTCACAATGGTAGATCATCAAAAGTTCCTCTCACTAGTTACACGGGATGGAATATCTCAATAGTGCCTCACACCAATGCCTCATAAGGGTAGCTCATAAAAGGTGCCTCACATAGGTGGCTCGCAGTAGTTGTTTGTCAGCGATTCCATGCACCAGTGACTCACTATGGTATCTTTTCAATGATGCCTCACACAGATAAACCATATAGTGGTATCTTGTCTAGTGTTACTTTACCCAGTGGTGCCTCATCCATCGGTGCTTCGCCGAATGGTGTCTCACCCGATGGTGCCTTACCCAATGTTGACTTTTCCAATAGTGAGTCATGAGAAGTTTTTACAGTTTCTTATTGTTTCTCCCCTTTCACATTATCATTGACATGAAATGATTTTAAGGATATGTTTTAAGGTATTTAAGACTGATTAAAATACCATAATTCTTATAATGAATTCCTAAGTGTACAGGGTATTTTACTTGGTCAAAACTCATAATCTTGACTAGATCTTTAATGGAAAATATAAATTGTATCTAAACTACTAATACATTTAGATTTTTGAAAGGCTGAGATACCTTCCTCCCTTATTTATACTAATTGATTTTCATTATAATGGGACACCCATAGTTCATCATCCCATAGGAATAACATGATCAAATTTCAATCCTTGGATCATGTTCCCCTTAGAGTTTTCCTACAGCCTGCGCCCACCTTGTTTTGGTTCAACCAGGAAGTGTAGATCTGTCTTCGATATAAAGTATGTTCTATCTTTGTTATTCTTGGTTACTTGATATTTTACCTCCAATTTCTCCTTTACATGTGATGGAATGTGATCTCCATGTTTCTGATAGATATTTCTCGGTTGTTCGTCAGAACGGTGGTGCATCAACATCCTCGGGTGTATACAGTCATCACGGGAGAGGTGATCAGGATCTATTACATGTTTTGTTCTCACAAGAAGAGTGATAGTTACCTTTTGATATAGGGAAGTTATTTATTATCAATTTAGTTATATTAAATTGTAGAGATAGCATGATTTAGCTATTGGATCACAATGAAATTGACATAATAATTATTTGAACTGGATTAAAGAATTTTTATCCTTTACTTAGAAATGTTGTTTCCTCTTTATTTGATTTATTGTGTGATATATATGCCTTTATTTTTATCATGTCGTTCATAATGAAAATTGTTAAATAATGTAAAGCTAGAATTAATTGAAAATTAATTGGCTAAAGGTTTAAAGAGGCATGATTAATAAATCTGGTTGTTGTTGATGATATTTATTGAAAATAAAATTGATGTAGATATGAATGATTAACTAAATTGGTTAGTAAAGCTGAAGCATGTTATTCATGTTTATAATGTAATTAAAGGTATGTTTAATTAATTATATAATTATTTTGTGATATCTTTTGATAGTATGTTTCATAGGGTTCCTGTAGTTGGAACCTATGAATAATGAATCGATTATTTCATGTTGAAATAAAGAATAGGTTGTGTGATTAAATATAATGTCTTTATAGGGAATGAGATTCCCATTTTTCTATATTACTGATTTCCATGTGATTTGGAGCCATAAGAGCTCATTTTTTGTGAAGGAAGAATGCCTTGTTTATGGTTAAGAGACCAGTTTCCCTGTTTTTTTACTACTACTTGAGATTTGATGTGATCCTAGGATGATTGAGCATGTATGGATATTTTGATATGTGGGTAGGTGAGGCCTAGTGTTTGTGGTAGTAGTTGATTCCTAGATTGGAAAGATGCAATTTTTTATTCATGAGGGTGTCATGGAGTAAATCTTAGATGATGGAGTGGGTTGAAGATAGGATTACCCATGAATGTGAAAATGGTTACATGTTGATCTGTGGTTTTTTTATCTACTTTAGTTTCCCCACTACTTGAGGCATATGGTTTTTCTTACTCTCCTTCCAAAGTAGGAGAAGACATGGATGGTATTACATGTGCTTTCCATGTTTATCTGCTCGAGGGAAGAAGAGTATACACTTGTATTATATATGGAAATGACTTAATGGGTATTTCTTATACTCACTGTGTTGAGATCCTTGTTTTTGGTAGGTTGGAATGTTTTCCTAGAATACCTAGATATATGTAAAGTGTTAATTCTATTAATAATTTAATGAATCAATGTTTAACCTATGGGGTTATAGCTTGCTAGTATTCAATGATGAGGTTGTGTTTCTGAGAATCCATGGATTCAGTTTGGTTATGCCTAGAGGGAAAGGATCTTTGTTGGAATGCTAGTGGAATTCAATTCGGTTTTTTATAATACTTAATTGATGGTTAATGAGTCAATTAACATGAAGTGAAAAGAATAAAAAGGAATAATGTTTAATATGGATATTTAAATGGTTTTGTGCTTTTAGGATATGTATTTTTAATAGAGGCATCTGAGATTCCAAGAGAATTTAACTGTAGATAAGTCTAAGACAAGGTTTTGACCATTGTGTGGTAGTGAGAAATATTATATCACGTACTTTTTATGTTTCATTAAACAACTAAACCCTTTGGGTTAGGGTGACTTACACCCTAGGGTTCTGAGCCCTGGGGGTGTTTTCCCCAAAATCCCAGTGGGATGATGGATGGATGAATACCCCCATTGGCCTTGCTCACTTGTCTTGGTAGTTACTTGTACTGGTATGCATGATGGTTATTTTTCCCCATATATGTGTGTAGAGGGATGTAATGGATTGTGTTTATTTCATACATATGTATTCTGAATATAATTTTCTACAGAGATAGGTATAATGTGTATAGGTTGTGATGGCCTGAGGATCCTTACCCGGTGTATGGTTTGTAATGTCTTGAGGTATAATACTCAATGTTTGATACACATTATTCTATCTATGATGGCTCCCTGAAACTACCTAGTTAATTTGGTTTATGTGTATGTGGTTGTGTATTGAATGAGGTGAATGTTTTCATGATTCGCCCAGTTTTCTTCATGCTAGACCTTTTGGAGAGAGATGGTCATGACGTACGATGTTGGGGAAAAGCGGAAAACCAGTGGGGAGGTGGTAGTAGGGTGCCCTTGATATTCATTACAATATTATATAATTTTGTATGTAATACTCGTTAATAGTATCGAAGGTGATTTTGGGAACTTATTATACCTATTTAGGGGAAAAGTTAGTTTCAATTGTTGTTCACCATGATATAGAATCATTCCTTTACTTTCGCATGATAGTCTCCGAGGAGGATCCACCTAAGTATACAGTTATACTCACCCTATGATTATATAAACTATTTTCAGGTCACATGGACTAGGTTGTGGATCAAGCTTTTTTACTACTAGCTTGGGGTTGGTAGGAGATGTTTAGGCTTCATGGTTTCTACCGTTTTACTTTCTTTTGGTACTTTCAGTTTTCCCGATTACATTTATACACTTGGTTTTTCTTTTACATTGTGGTCTAAGAAGGAGTTGGTTGGGGTCTTTCTAATCTCTCTCTTTCATGGGTTCTCTTAGAGGATAATGCCTCCCATATTTGTTTTTGTTATACCCTTGATTCTAGTCTCTAACCCGGGGCCTACAGGAGGTGGGAATTAGGTGTCACTATCTCTCTTCTCCCATTACTGGCCCAAGAAGGGTACACCTTGAGGGGAGGGGGTCATGACATTCTGACAGTTTTCACTACTGTTCTCTAAGGTAACCATCAATGTCAACTAAACTAATATAAAAAAAATAATTAAACATTTCCTTTATTAAAAATAATAGTCACTGATGAAAATACTTATATATATATATATATATATATAACACTAATACCATTATTTGGATATTACATTCCCAAAAATAGTCACACAACTCGAGGATCGATGGGCTTTGTGTCATGGATATTATCCACATAAATATATTATTTTACTACACTTTTGAACATTTCACCATAATTGTGCTCCCCTAGACACATTACTAGATGTATCACATGAAATAATCATCATCACAACCTAGGTATTTGAAATATAAGAATGGCGTGTGATTAAGTACCCATTATAGAAAAATCGTTCAAGAGAGTATTATATCACTAACCTAGAGGAGAACATCAGAAAGACATAAATGGCATAATAAGAGATCAAAATACTATATATGAAAATCAAAAAACATGTTAGAGTGACATAATATATAATATCATTATGAAAGTAAAATAGATATGACCTGTGTCCATAACATCATAATAATCATTACAAATTTGATAATGAAATAATAGTGAAAACATACAAAAAATAAGTCATAATCATGAAATCATTCCATTTCATTGAAATAAAGTGAATTATTGAAAATTATCATAATTCAATTTACAACTTTTAAATGTGCCACTTCCATAACTGTATGGAAATTATAACAAATAATATCCATGTAACTTCTTGGTTTTTGGATAATCCTCATCTCTTCCCCAAAAAACGTGATAAAACATCTCATGATCCCCTTTGACATGGGGATAAATGATCTTATGTACCCTTTATCTTGGGATAAATCTAGCTGAGTACCCCTTATCTTGGGATAAATCCACTTATGTACCTCATTGGATTTTTATAAATCCACTTATGTACCTCATTGTATTTCGATAAATCCACATGTGGTCTTCATTTTTTTGGGATTAGTCCTTCTGGGTACCATCTTGATCTAATGAGACAGAAACATTAACCAATGTATTGGAAGGATATATAGGACACTAACTTTCATCATCCATACATATATAATACATTAAAAGTAAACCATAATAATATCTTATTAAACCTATGGAAAAATAATGGGTTTCATAAATATTAAAATGAAAATAATTCACCATCACAAAGAAACCATGGAAATAAAACGAGTTTCATAAAACATTCAAATGGAGAAAAATAACATCATGAATAAAATCATTTGAAATAGAAAAATTGATCACAAAAAATAATCATATAACATTAACTTTAAAATTAATTGTAAAAAAACACTCATGTACCAAAATAAATGATAGAATATAAAGGGAAATAAAAAAACACGTCATCATATGTTAATAATTTAATCTAAGTTGATGTGAAAACAAATTTTTTTTTTCAAAAAAACATTTCAAACCTTAACATAAATATTTATTTCAAAAATTATTTTGTTAAGTGAAATAAAATACTTTTGAAAATCAGTATATAAAAAGTATCAAATAAATATTTATTGAAAATACATAATGGATTAAAAAAGAGATATGTGAATGTAATTTGGAAAACATTTCTCTTAAATAAATATTTAGTAATTTTTACTTTAAAAGGACAAAAATTTTCAGGAAATTATAGAGAAAATACATTGAAATTTTTTATTTTAACAAATAATATATTTAAATGAAAAAATTTAAAAATGAAAAAGTTTTATATAAAATAAGTATATATTCATGGGAATTTTTTTTATAAAAATATTAATTAAAAATGGATCCCAAAAAATAAAAAAATATATGAAAATAAAAGTTTGATAAAACATTTTATATGGAAAGTATGGAATGACCTTCTAAATATTTTCATATAAAATTTTCAAAAAAATAACTAAAAGGATGATGAAACATTATTATATAATTATTTAAGGGATGAAAACTGATCATTAGAGAAAAACTGATTTCGTTTTATATTATTTAAAGTTGAAAAATTGTTTTATATTTAAAAAATATATTATTTTGGGAATTCCTTTAAACATAATGGGAATTATTATTAACAAAATTAAATTTTCACGAAACTATAAAGTCATCAAGGAAGAATATGTTGGTGTGAAAAATTATTTTACACTAAAATAGGTGATCATAGAATATAAAATAATAATATGATATAATAATGAAATCATGAAAGGTAATAGTCATATTGAAGTGATTCTGACCTATGGATGATATTGGAGTCCTGAAAAAATCATAAAGGGGGGATACTTAATGAAAATCACTTTAAATCATATTTATAGAAATTGAACATATATTATCCTGAATAAATATTATTTTATCATATAATTTCAAAAATAGGTAGTATATACATCACGTAAATGAAATTTGGTTTATAAAATAAAATTCAGCTCAAATAAGGATGTTTTGAGACAAAAACCTTACAACCTAAGATAAAATTCTATCAAAATCCCCATAAAAGGAAGATTATGGAATTAAACATAAAATAATATAAATGAAGATAAATCATGATTTTTTTATCAATTATGTATTATATACAAAAAAACATTTTTAATATATACAAATTATGTTTCAATAAATTTAAATTAAGATAAACCCCCTTATTATTGTAGAGATTCATTTTGTGCACATTTTAAGATCCTGGCTAAAAAATAGCTTTTAGATAAATTCATACAAACCTTATAATTATATTTTTAAATTAATTTGAACAATTTATTATCATATATTATATCTTTATTATATAGTTTCTCTTTCTATTAAGTTACAATTTGACTCTCTGACGACATATTTTTCTAATTTTATCGAATAAAAAGGTAAATTATTAATAATTTAAATTTATAATATAATATATAAATAACCACATACTAATAAAATTTTTATGTATATATAAACATAAAATTTTAATTTTTCAATAGTTATCCATAATCACATTTTAATGAATTTTCCAAATGTGTGGTTTAATCAATTCATATTTTAACACATATTAACTCAATTGATGAGTTTGGTAAAGAATGTGTTTCTTCTTACATAATATCACTATAATAAAATAATAATTATGTTATTATTTTTCATCAATCATGTCGAGCCATTTTTAAATTTTTTTATAAATTTAATGACATTTTTTATGAAAAATGGAAACTATTTCATTGTCGAGGTGGGATTCCTCATATAATAATCATTAGTGTTTCTATTTTTCAACGATTTATTAGGGGTGAAGGCTTATATTAAATTTACATTTTATAATCATTATTATTTTATATATATAATATTTATTCATAATTTACAGAATTAATACCATTCATGAAGGGTGGTAATAAAAAAATAGACAACATCATTATATGGGGGTTGTAGTCCTTGCAACGCATTAAAAAATTATTTTGTTTTATAAATGTGTGGAAAATAATATTAAATGTTTGTAATATTAATAAAAAAAGAAATAACATTCATAATTATAGTAGTGATGTTAATTATTTTTTATATGATTTTTAGATGAGTATAATTATGATGTAAAACATAATAAGTAAATAATAATTATGTTGGAGGGTTGATCTTTCTTAGAATATTCCCTTGAAAGTGAAGAGATTATGCTAAAGATGTGTGACAATTGACTTTTTTTGAAAAATATTCTATGGATGGTAAAACAATATATTATAATGGATTTAATTTAAGGTAAATTTCATATTTGAAGGCTGGAATTGGTAAACTATTTACATGTGGTGAAAATTGGAATTTTTGGAAATATTCATTATTTTTATATAATGTCATGAATGTTTTCATTGGTTAATTAATCCAGTGGGGAAAAAGTGGGTGTGTGTGTGTGGGGGGGGGGAATCTAAAGTAAAAAAAATCCTCTCATCCATTCTTTTTGTCACATTTTAAGTGTTATTTAATGATATTTTTGTTATATTTAAACTTTTACCCAAATGATCAATATCATGGTAATTAATTTTTAAACATAGTAATTAAATTTAATGAAAAATTTAAAATTAGATCCTATTAAATTATATGAACCATAAAATTTAATATTTTAAAATAATTTAAAATTATAATATTTGTAATAGTGCAGAAGATATTTTTTAAATTAAAATACTTAATCCTATGAAAATAGTTTTTTCAAAGAACATTTTTAATCATTATATATATATATATATATTTATATGAAATAATTATCATGGTTACATATTCTAATGACATAAATTGTTTTATTATAAAATAGAATGTTGGACAATTTCATGACAATCCAAAACCATGTTATACCATCTAAAAAAGCTAATTTGTGAAAAATATCAAAAAAAGTTTTTATTATTAAAGTTAAATTTTAATTTATTTTTAAATAGTATTCTACCTAGAAATATAACCTCAAATAATATTTTAAAACAATAAATTTTATTCTTTAAAAAATATTTTATTACTTATTTTTTTTAATTTTCTAGGATAGGTTAATATAATATAAAAATAATTAAAATAATAATTTTATTTAACCGCATTTTTATAAGTAAAATTTAACATTTTCATAAGAATAAAAAAATTGTACTATATAAATTCTAATATGAGGAACTAAAAAAATAATCTTCTTTATAATTAATTATTTTAATTTTTTAATTTATACCTTGATGGAAAATAAAAAATACAAAGAAATGGGATTTTATTAAGAATATAATTTCTCAATATTTAAATATATTAATTATTTACCTTATTAACATTTAATGGTATACCTTATCTGGATACATTATATAATAATTAAAAATTTCCACTTATTATGTTTTATTTTGATTATATTGGGTGTAGCTTGTGACACATGTTATAGAACATAATATGTATTTTAATTGATCTAAAATCATGGGTCCTTACAACTATATTAGGTGCTCCAAAGCTTGTTATTGTGATGCCCTACATACACCAATGGGTGTATGAATACATTTTTTTATTGGATAAAATAATTGGGAAGGTACTACTTGTAACACCCCAAGCTTCCACGGTACGCTTCTCACTGAATAATACAGTAGCGTGTGTTGCACGCAACTTCAAGTTCTAACACACACCACAACTAATAAAACTAGCTGTTATGAATAGTAATACCCACTTTTTTGAAAGTTTATACATTTTATCTTTTAAAATGGACTTAATTTTTGGATTCGGAATATTGAAATTAGCCTAGGGTGAAAATTTGGTACTTTTCGGATAACTTTCATATTTTGATGAATAGTGAAAATTACTAAATTTTAATTAAAAACAACTTTTTTAATCGAAATAATTAATAGTGATAAATTATGAATTTGAGTGATTTTAAAGTATATTTAGAATATATTTTTACCATTTAATAAAATGTTGTTCATTGGACATAATTTCACATTTAAACCAGATATAAACAAGTGTCAATCTTTTGATAGTTATTATTTCTTAAAAACACACTTTTTGTTTTGACAGTGGGAATTAATTTTAAATTAATTTCTGCCACTTTTGTGTTTTAAATTTAGAAAAATGGATTCCATATTTGGAATCATGATGTACAAATTATGTAAATAGTTAACTCTTATTTTTAGACATTTTGAATAATTACTTCGGTAAATATTTTATTTACCATGGTTAAAGGGTAAATCCGGTAAATAAGGGTAAAACATAATATTATAATATTATTAATTTACCCTAAAACGTGTCCTAACCCAATTGGTTGATACATGTCCGACCATAGGCATCTTTGGGTCGATTTTGGGACCCCATGGATCCACTTGTAAGTGATAATGACACTTTATATTAATTAAGTTAAAGTAAATACAAAAATGACATAAGCCTATATCTTTTAGAAAAACATTTTTTACATAGGGTTATATATGTTATATTCTAGACTATAAATATTCATTAGAAAGATAAAAATATTTCCTAAATAATTGTATTTTATTTATAAATTTTATATCTAAAATAATTTAATTTATTTATGACATAATGATGATGCAGTAATTACCTTATTAGTGATATATTAAAATAATTGATATTATAAATACCCAAATAAATATAATTTTAGACTTTTAATAAATTACACGAATTTTATAGGTTAATATTACATGTTAGGATTTATTTAATTAACTTTTTTGGAAGTAATCATGCTGTTATGAGTTTCACAAAAATCAAATACCAAATAGTGTCAAAATTGACATTAAAGAGTTTTTTAAAATAATATTATATTATTAATTTATATTAAATTCCTAAAAATCTAAGGATCAGAAAAGGTACTTGTATCATGATAGGTGTATCATTAATGGACCACTTGGGGGTCTCTTGGAGGTATATAGTATGTTTATTAACTATATAATATAAAAATACAAAGTGAACTGGTAAGTGTAAAACTAATTAACCAAGAGTTAAAACTAAAAGATAAGGTTAATATAATGACCCAAACCTGTTTAAAATCTATTTTTTGAAAGGATTTAGACCCATCCCCAGCTTAGTCTCTGAATAATACACTTTCTAGCTATTAGAAACTGAATATGAATTTATTATAAAATAAAACTTTAAATTTTTCCTAAAGAGAACCTCCTCCCCCTTATAAAAGGACACCACTTATAACCAATTCTTCTCACCTTAAAAGCCTTTTGTCTTGGACAAAATCTGCCCAAATATACTCCCAACATCCCTCAAATCAACCTATAGGCCTTAGTTTGATCATAAAGACAATCTAAGGATCCCTTTTGATCAAATCAAAAGGAAGAACCCGAAGAAGAGGTAACGTCTTCACCACCATCTTTAAAGTTCCTTTCTTCTTAAACTTATTCTTTCCTTGTTATTTAAATTATAAAATAATAAATCCAGTATATTCTATATACTGTGATGTTATTATAATTATGTAACAAACAAATTCACTATTCTATCCATCCCTTGAATGACATGTCACCATACGTGCGTACGTACGACCTACCGTCTCCACGTTGTGGTGTAATTGTTATTAAATATATTATTATTTATATGGATATAATAATGATGTATAATTCATGTAAATAATAAATATAACATGATAATGATTCTGTCTATATGATATACCATCCAATTACATATTATTTTAATATCAAAAGAATTATATTGTCTCTCGTGCGTACGCACAGATTACTGTCTCCACGAACGTGATGAGATTCATTCCCCATCATATCCATTCAAGGATAAATTTCATTTGATGAATAAAAATAATTTTTAGAGACATGATATAATTATAGATATGAAGATACATCCCATCCATAACAAATATGGCTCGTATAACAAATAATATAAAGGAAAACGAATCTGTTAACACCCGAAACGACGATAACACTAAGATATTATTAACAAATCAATGTTAAAAGATCATATATGATATCATATTAATGTAAATTATTTTTGTATAATTTATTAAAAATTATTTCAAAATTATACAGGAGTTTAACCTACCGTCTACCAAGGAGAAAGTACAAAGTAAGGGGTTTCTTATCTCACTTTTAATTCCGTGAGATTTCCATTGTTCAACACTTATTTTTTGCATGTGGTGTGTGTACTGCCCATGATTGTATTAATTGTGTAATATAATTTAATTTATGGATATTTACATCATTATTGTATGATCCTTATTTCATGGGTGTATGTTTCGTAAGTTACCAAATCGATAAGGGAATTTGAAATTTCAATTTCCACTCATTTAGCTTTACGCATACTTCATTGATTATTTTACTCCAAGATTATGCATGGAATCACTATTCATTTGATTATGTCATAATTTCTACTCCCCTTTCTATGGATATAATTTTGATACACATAATCACTCCACTGATAAATTCTCAAGTCATCGGTATGAACTTGATAAGAGTAATTTTTACTCAATCTCGATTTATTGAGTTAAACATCCAATTCATTGGTGTTATTTTTACAAGAATATGTGTGAATGTACTTTGATTGTTTTACACTGAATATCCAATCATATAGAGTGTATTTATATTTTTCACACATAATTATGTCGTTGATTTATCCTTAACCTAAGGATATGGCCTTTACGAGAGATTTCATCTCAAATTACATTCCATTGAGACTCCTTTGTTGTTATACAACAAATCACTTTTATATGATGTATATAATGTAATTTGACATAGTATATCATGAATCCCTTTATTATCATGATATTACAAAGTTTTTGTTACATCAATTATTTCTATTAAAGTTTCTCTCTTTTTGTTAGGAACTCTAACTAAAATATCATTTTAAAATGTTTTAAAGATTTATTATTATAAATATTTCTCATTAATTTCCATGTTTTAAAAATTGTTTTAAGAATTTATTTATATAAAAATTAAACTTTTCAAATAAAAATTCCTTTTAAAATTTTCAAAGTGGTATGGGACACTTTGATTTAAAAATCTATTTTTAAATGGCTTCTTGACAAATAGTGTGACTTTTAAATGTTTTAAAGAAAAAGGGGGATATTTTTCTCAATAGTTTGATGATTATTTTAATCTATGTCAATATCCTTCATTATTTTCAATTGAGGTTAATCTGATACAATACAATCTTCCATATTGTATTGAATTAGTTATGTTTGACGGTGGATGTGCTATTTTTATACCATTCATGGTTTGTGGTTAAAGTATTGACATTTTGTATGCTAGTTTTAATACGAATGTTTATGTTATGTTTCAAAATTTTCATATGAGGAATACATTGGACTTAGTAAGTGACGGGTGGAGCCCTCTATAGCTCCTCGATGCATCGGTAGGTCTCATGAGACAAACTAGTGTCTTGGAATGAGGCCTTGACAAAATATTATTTGTAGCCGTGGCACAAGGCCTTGGATATGTGGTTATGATAGTATGGCATTATGCATTACATCATTATGAAAGTGGTTATTGATATTGAATGTGATTATTTGACTAGTAGAATATCCATGTGAATAAGTAAATAACATTATTTCATTTTATCTTTTTCCATATTATGCTGAAGTTCAAGTTTAACAGGCTTTTGTTTTAGTTATACATTGCCTTAAGTGTTTATGCTTATCTATGAAAGCTTATGCTATATTGTTATCCTTACTGAGCATA
Source organism: Viscum album (assembly GCA_963277665.1). Taxonomy (NCBI): domain Eukaryota; kingdom Viridiplantae; phylum Streptophyta; class Magnoliopsida; order Santalales; family Viscaceae; genus Viscum; species Viscum album. The sequence continues at coordinate 1,521,871,055 of OY728162.1, read as the reverse complement.
TGATCTCACCCCTTTCAATGTTTTGTTTTTCCCATGATGTGAAGAAGTAATTTATAAATGACCTGGAGGGATAATATGAGGGGATATGAAGACAAGATGTTATTGTAGTTTTTTTACCTTATGATGTAATGTAAGACTTATGAATATATCTAGTGTTTCCAATACTACTAAACTAATCGGTATTTCGAGACTTGATCCTTTGTGATTATGCTAATGTTATGTAATAATGCACCGACTCTGAGTAACTTGGGTTGGGGCATTACAGTTGGTATCAGAGGAAGTTTAGTACAAACCTTGGGAGCTATATTTAGATAAACTCTGATTAGAGCACATAGCCCTAAGATAGACTTTGAGGATTATTATAGAAGAACTTCCTAGAATTTTGGTATTGTAGAGATTTTGTGAGTTTTTCGAGCAATACATCCTTGTCTGGATACGATCAGGTAGTGGCGGCTCTGGCACAGATGTACCTAGGGGTAAAAATCAAAAACACCGCTTTGAACTAGAATCGAATGGGAACTAGTGCACGACAATGGGCCTTACTGCACTCTTGGTTACGACACTCCCGGGGGATATGCTTAGGATAATTTACATTTTCTTTACAAACCGATTTGAATTATTATATATAAGATGAGAGTAAATGACCTTGGTTAATCCTATTGTGTTTCAAATTGAGAATATGGTGACATGATATTCTCTAAATGATTTTATGACTGTTGTTACTCACACAATGCTTTCTGGTTTTAGTTAATGGATGGATTACAAGGAAGTCATAGTGACTTTGGGAATGATGTACAAGGTGAAAACAGTGGTGGAAATGAGAAACAAAATGGAATGTTGATATGCATAAAAGATATCGTCTTCATTCCAAATCAATTCTCCAAAAATATGATCAATAATATATATATATTAACTAATTCCAAGAATCAACAAATAAGAGAAAGGTGATGAATGATAAGAGCTCCAGCAGTGGAGACCATGGAGAAAGAAATCCTTAATTTCCATCATGCAGGAAATATGGAAGGAGACACCCAGGAAAGTGTCTCAATGGGACAAATAAATGCTTTACGTGCGGGAAGGAAGGACATAAAGTGAAGAATTTATGAAGAAAAATTAAGAGTACTATGGAAGAAGATAAAAATGGTCTCAATAATCCATTTACAGTCATTTGCCGTAAAGGTAGGGGACCTGGTCATTACCCGAGTGAATTCCCTATTCTATAAGATATTTTCTTGGTCAAAGAAGAAGCTATGTGGAAATAAATGGTTGGAGAAATGTTTAAAAAGTATTAGTGCTCCTTTTTGATGGGTTTACTTTGGAATAATTTTCTCTTGTATTTGTAACCCTGCAGTTTTCCATGTGAGAATGATATTTAAGGAAGAATTATATTTTCTCTTGTGGATATAGTTATAAATAACCATTTGGTTTTATATGATCATTGGGTTTGAGGAAATTACAAGTTATTATAATTTGGGATGAAAATGAAAGGTATGAGATAACATTTGTGGTTAAATTATGTTATGGTTATTTTGAGGAATTTATCTCATTTTGGTAATGTTATAAAATATAGTTTTTGAAAAAGGACAACACGCAAACTGTGTGACAACACATCGCGTCAGATAAAGCTGTGGGAATCAAACCCACAACCGAAGTGCGATTGGGATTTATCACCTACCACTGGACTACGTGAAGTCCCTGGTTAGTGTGACTATTATTTTTAGTTAAATGATTTTATTGATCAACAATAATTTGATTTGGGATCTTATGTCTTATCAAATTAATACCCTTAGTATAGGAAAATGATTTGGTGATTAAGTGATAAATGTTATTTTGTAAGATGTTCGCTTTGTTGGGAACACTATATGCCCAAGGAAAATAGAATAGTATGAGATTTCATTTGAGGAGTAATGTTGGATTTTTATCTATGTTTTTATTGTGGATTTATAGTGATTTGGGTTATTTATGTAAATGATTAACCTATAATAGATAATATGTTATTAGGTTAATTTCTTTTAAGTATGTGACTTTAAGAGTAATTGATGTCATTTGGAGATACCATTTAATGTGGAAGACTACATAACCAAATTTTTCTAAGTTTTGAGTTTCGATATTATTTTGGATTTTATTAAAGGATTTTAAGGACAATTCTTTATTGAATGCTATTTATTTAACTTTGGGGTATTGTTGGTTTAATTTTAGAAATTAAGATTATTGTTTCTTTCTCTAATGAAATAACCTTCTGGGGGATCATCAGATCTAATACTAACCGTTTTGGTTTTGATTAATCTCTAAAGACAAGGTAAATATATAGTTTATTCTTTGTGGATCATGTGATTCTATAAGAATTTTATTGTAGCTCTTCTAGTGTGACCAAGTCTTCTGGAATAATCATCGTTTAAAAATGAGTTAGTTGTAGAAATTTATTAAAGAATGAAACTTTACTTAAAAATTAAGTATATATCTTTATGTTCTTAGTCAATCTCATAGATGAATTCCTCATCTTTATGTAATGTAACTTAATAATAATAATAATAAAAATGTTGTCTGTTTACTTTTCCTACTGGGAAACTAATGACTGTTTGTCCCATCACAAGTTTGTGGTTTTCTTGTTGTTAACTTTCTCCTGATCATGTTTTCTATCCCTCTCCATCAGAACTTGACACTTAGTTTATCATCCATATCCATGTTTTTCTACATGGAATCCTAGTATAGGTTATCTCGGGTGACATTTGTACTTCTCTTTCTTTCTTTTAAAGTGATAGTTTTATTGACTCTTTTTACGATGTGGGACTTTCCATTATATTCCCAAGCCCAATTTTAAAAATTGCGAGGACGCAATTTATTGAAGGAGGGGAGAATGTAACACCCCAATCTTCCACGGTACGCTTCTCACTGAATAATACAGTAGCATGTGTTGTAAGCAACTTCAAGTTCTAACACACACCATAACAAATAAAACTAGCTATTATGAATAGTAATACCCACTTTTTGAAATTTTATGCATTTTATCTTTCAAAATGGACTTCATTTTTGGATTCGGAATATCGAAATTAGCCTAGGGTGAAATTTTGGTACTTTTTGGATAACTTTCATATTTTGATGAATAGTGAAAATTAATAAATTTTAATTAAAAACAACTTTTTTAATAAAAATAATTAATAGTGATAAATTATGAATTTGAGTGTTTTTAAAGTATATTTAGAATATATTTTTACCATTTAAAACAATTTTGGTCATTAGACATAATTTCACAATTAAACTAGACATAAACAAGTGTCAATCTTTTGATAGTTATTATTTCTTAAAAACATGCTTTTTGTTTTGACAGCAGGAATTAATTTTAAATTAGTTTTTTCCACTTCTATGTTTTGAATTTGAAAAAATGGATCCCATATTTGTAATCAGGATTTCCAAATTATGTAAATAAGTAACTCTTATTTTTAGACATTTTGAATAATTACTTCGGTAAATATTTTATTTACCACGGTTAAAGGGTAAATCCGGTAAATAAGGGTAAACAATAATATTATAATAATATTAATTTACCCTAAAATGTGTTCTAACCATATTGGTTGATATATTTATGACCATGCGCATCTTTGGGTCGATTTTGGGACCCCATGGATCCACTTGTAAGTGATAATGTCACTTTATATTAATTAAGTTAAAGTAAATAAAAAAATGACACAAGCCTATATCTTTTAGCAAAACAATTTTTACATAGAGTTATATAAGTTATATTCTATAATATAAATATTAATTAGAAATATAAAATTATTTCATACATAATAGTATTTTATTTATAATTTTTAGACATTAAATAATTTAATTTATTTATGACACAATGATGATGCATTAATTACCTTATTAGTGAAATATTAAAATAATTGATATTATAAATACCCAAATAAATATAATTTTAGACTTTTAATGAATTAAAAGAATTTTATAGGTTAATATGAGATGTTAGTATTGATTTAATTAACTTTTTTTGAAGTAATAATTCTGTTATGATTTTCAAAAAAATCAAATACCAAATAGTGTCAAAATTGACATTAAAGAGTTTTTAAAACAAATATTATCTTATTAGTTGATATTAAATTCCTAAAAATATAAGGATCAGACAAAGTAATTTTATAATGATAGGTGTATGATTAATGGACCACTTGGGGGTCTCTTGGAGGTATATAGTAAGTTTATTAACTATATAATATAAAAATACAAAGTTACATGGTAAGTGTCAAACTAATTAACCAAGAGTTAAAACTAAAAGATAAGGTTAATATAATGACCCAAACCTGTCTAAAATCTATTGGTTGAAAGGATTTATACCCATCCCCACCTTAGTCTCTGAATAATATACTTTGGATCCATTATAAACCGAATATGAATATATTATAAAATAATACTTTAAGTTTTTCCTAAAGAGCCCCTCCTCCCCCTTATAAAAGGACTCCACTTATAACCAATTATTCTCACCTTAATAGCCGTTTGGATTGGCCAACATCTACCCAAATATCCTCCCAAATTCCCTCAAATAAACCTAGAGGCCTTATTTTTATCATAAAGCTATCCTAAGGAGCCCTTTTGATCAAATCAAAAGGAAGAACCCGAAGAAGAGGTAACGTCTTCACCACCCTCTTTAAAGTTCCTTTATTCTTGAACTTCTTCTTTCATTGTTATTTCCATTATAAAATAATAAATCCAGTATATTATATATACTATTATGTTATTATAATTATGGAACAAAAAAATCATTATTCTATCCATCCCTTGAATGACATGTCACCATACGTGCGTACGTACGACCTACAGTCTCCACGTTGTGGTGTAATTGTTATTCAATATATTATTATTTAGATGGGTATAATAATGATGTATAATTAATTTAAATAATAAATATAACATGATAATGATTCTGTGTATATGATATACCATCCAATTATATATTATTTTAATATCAAAAGAATGATATTGTCTCTCGTGCGTACGTTTGGATTACCATCTCCACGAACGCGATGAGATTCATTCCCCATCATATCCATTCAAGACTAAATTTCATTTGATGAATAAAAATAATTTTTAGATACATGATATCATTATGGATATGAATATACATCCCATACATAACAAATACGGCTCGCATAACATATAATATTAAGGAAAACAAATCCGTTAACACTCGAAACGACGATAATACTAAGATATTATTAACAAATCAATGTTAAAAGATCATATATGATATCATATTAATTTAAATGATTTTTTTATAATTCAATAACAATTATTTTACCATTATATAATAGGTTATACTACCGTCGACCAAGGAAAAAGTACAAAGTAAGGGGTTTCTTATCTCACTTTTAATTCCGTGAGATTTCCATTTTCACCACTTATTTATTGCATGTGGTGTGTGTACTGCCCATGATTGTATTCATTGTGTAATATAATTTAATTTATGTATATTTACAACATCATTGTATGATACTTCTTTCATGGGTGTATTTTTCATATGTTACCAAATCGATAAGGGAATTTGAAATTTCAATTTCCACTCATTCAGCTTTACGCATACTTCATTGATTATTTTACTCCAAGATTATGTGTGGAATCACTATTCATTTGATTATGTCATAATTTCCACTCCTCTTTCTGTGGATATACTTTTGATACTCATAATCACTCCATTGAGAAATTCTCAAGTCATCGGTATGAACTTGATAAGAGTAATTTTCACTCAATCTCGATTTGTTGAGTTAAACATCCAATTCATTGGTGTTGTTTTTACAAGAATATGTGTGAATGTGATATGATTTTTTTACACTAAATATCCAATAATATTGAGTGTATTTATATGTGTCACAGATAATTATGTCTTTGATTTATCCTTAACCTAAGGATACGACCTTTACGAGAGATTTTATCTCAAATTACATTCCATTGAGACTCCTTTGTTGATATACACCAAATCACTTTTATATGGTGTATATAATGTAATTTGACATAGTATATCATTAATCCATTTATTCTCATGATATTAAAAAGTTTTTATTACCTCAATTATCTGTATTCAAGTGTCTCTCTTTTGGTTAGGAACTCTAACTAAAATATCATTTTAAAATGTTTTAAAGATTTATTATTATAAATCTTTTTCATTAATGTCCATGTTTTAAAAATGGTTTTAAGGATTTATTTATATGGACATTAAAGTTTTCAAATCAAAATTACTTTTAAAATTTTCAAAGTGGTATGGGACACTTTGATTAAAAAATCTATTTTTAAATGGATTCTTGACAAATAGTGTGACTTTTAAATGTTTTCAAGGAAAAGGGGGATATTTTTCTCAATAGTTTGATGATTATTTTAATCTATGTCAATATCCTTCATTATTCTCGATTGAGGTTAATCTAATACAATACAATCTTCCATATTGTATCGAATGAGTAATGTTTGACTGTGGATGTTCTATTTTTATACCATTCATGGTTTGTGGTTAAAGTATTGATATTTCGTATGCTAGTTTTAATATGAATGTTTATGTTATGTTTCAAAATTTTCATATGAGGAATGCATTGGACTTAGTAAGTGATGGGTGGAGCCCTCTATAGCTCCTCGATGCATCAATAGGTCTAATGAGACAAACTAGTGTCTTGGCATGAGGCCTTGAAAAAATCTTATTTGTAGTCATGGCACGAGGCCTTGGCTATGTGGTTATGATAGTCTGGCATTATGCATTCCATAATTATAAAAATGGTTATTGATATTGCATGTGATTATTAGACTAGTAGAATATCCATGTGAATAAGTAAATGGCATTATTTCATTTTATCTTTGCCATATTATGCTGAAGTTCAAGTTTAAAAGGCTTTTGTTTTAGTTATACATTGCATTAAGTGTTTATGCTTATCTATGAAAGCTTCTGCTATATTGTTATCTTTACTGAGCATCTGATCTCACCCCTTTCAATGTTTTATTTTTCCCCAGATGTGAAGAAGTAATTTGTGAATGACCTGTAGGGATGGTATGAGGTGATATGAAGACACGATGTTGTTGTAGTTTTTTTACCTTATGATGTAATGTAAGACTTATTAATATATCCAGTGTTTCCAATACTACTAAACTAATCGGTCTTTCGAGACTTGATCCTTTGTGATCATGCCAATGTTATGTAATAATGCACTGACTCTGGGTAACTGGGGTCGGGACATTACACTACTAGGTGGTGGTGGATTTTTATTTTATCATGAAATGGTTTATGAAGGTGTAATTGTAGGAATATGTCCTAGTTTCACACATAGATGGGTTCCATATGATGATTATTAATTATTTTATAGTTTTATTTCCTTCATTCTAATCCCATATCCAATTATTATATTCCTTCCCTGTTATGTTAAATTTTTTATTTGGGATTACACTGATATGATTATTTAGTTCTTGTATGTTAACCTATTTCATTATGTTTTATTCATCTTATTAGATGTTATGATTTGTTTTTTGGGTTCATGACTCATCCTTTTATAGTGATAACATGTTATGTTCTCAATTAGGACATCATTAGTGGTTTTATTGTGTGAATTCATTTATAAATAGTGGTTTTGATGCCCATTGACTAATTACCGTCTTGTTTCAATCGAGAACTCCCTTACAGAAATATCACAAACCATATTGAATGCTTGGATCTAGGGTTTTCTAGTTTTGTTTGTAACTTAAGGTATTCTATGGATTGAAGATAATGTGATTCATTCTCAGTATAGCCACTATAACATAAATAAAATCTAGAAATTAGTCAAATATGTTAAATTATAATTTGAATATAAACGATCTTTTAATTTATGTTTCAATGACTAATAAAATTATTCAAATTTATCTAGAGGTGCGTTAAATTTGAAAAATTATTTATTTTTTGTTAGATTGGGAACATTATTATGAATATATTATTGTAATGAAATAAAAAAATAATCACGTTTTTTATCCCTTTTCATTCATTAATTATGTCTATTGAATTTTTATATATTTTTTAGAAAATTCTATTTCACCCATATCACATAATATCAAAACCTCAACTCCAATCGTGAATCATTTTTTTTAAATAAAATTCAATATAATTAAAATAAAATTTTTAATTTTATCATAAAATGTTAGGGTTACATTGAATATTTTCAAACACATAATAAAAATACAAATTTATTACTAGTATTTCTCTTCGTTATATTAATCTCATTATTATCATCACTATTTAGGAAATGCAATTTCATTAATATAATGCTTAGGTTTTATTATAATATTTGTGGCATATATTTTATTATAACTATTAATCCAATGGTAACATAAGATAGATACATGGGGATTAATTAACGAACAATGATAAATATTAACAGACAACTACATTACCCTTTAAAATTGTCACTTTAAAAAATGTTTCATTATATTTATAACATCAAAAAAGTTACCAAAAAAATCACCCCTTATTCCATAATTTTTTATAACTTGTTTTATTATTATTCATAAAAAAATTATTTACCATTGATAATATATTCTAATATATCTATAGTGACTGTAATAGTTACATGTTTTTATTAGATACTACTAAAATAGGGATTCTAATTACCTATTCATGCTATATATCTATAATTTTTATCCATTTTTATTTATAAAACTTTTGATAAATCTACAACATTAATTTATACTATTTATTATATAAAAAATACAAAGTTTTTTATTTTAATACTTTATATAATTTTTTTCAACGCAGTATGCATTCCCTTGGTTTGTGATTATATTTTTATAAATTATAATTTATCTTAAACATAATATATATGAAATTTTATTGGATATATAGAGAAAATATTCCAAATATAATAGAATTGTAAGATTATAATTTTGTATGGAAACCAATTCAATTATTATTTTCTTATCTAAAAAGTATGGAATATCATGTCACTCCACAACTAACTTACTTCCAAAATCCACAATACATGATCCTTGGATTATTTTTCCATTGAAAGAGTGAATTACAAGTAACTAAAGGTATATCCTAAATAAAACATAAACTAAGAAGATTCATAATATTATTTTATTCCATATAGGAACATTTATTCTTGATATACTTTTCCCTTCCGCTGAACTAGGGTTAACAAAACACTATACATAACTTTTTTGGATTAATAAATATGATATACCATAAGTATTAATTGGTATACCATTGAAATTCCTCAATAAAAATGAGAAACATAATCCAAATACCAATATAACCAAAACTATTATATTGCGGGAATAGTTGAATACATCAAATTAACCTATACAAAAACCCTATTAATTCGGAAAAATTTCAACAATGACTCATATGATATGAAACATTGGTGGGATTCAATAATGAATCCAATTTAATCATGCTACACACCTATAATTTAGATAGGGAAAGATGGTACACTATTGAACATTGGACTCTCAGACATAAGGAAATGTTTTAGGTTACTAACGAAATGAATGAATGAAATTTCACATGCCTAAAAAAATATCATCCCAATAAATTTTAATAATTTATAAAAATTAATTTAACAGAATATTAGTTATCAGGATAATTCTAGAATAATTTAATTATAAATTTTTTATAATTTTCTTTAAAAACCATATTTAGAAGGTCTTATTTAGTTAATGACAACAAAAAATCCATGTAATTATGCCCATGATGAAAAATCTTCCAACTAATTAGTAATAATGTATATGTTAACCAAGACATAGGAATGATATTGAAAAATATTAAATAAATGTATTATTGTTCCCCAATGTATATGTTTTTATAAATATAGTTTCCATTTATTAAATAGAGACAGATCAGATAAGATGAAAAAATATATTAAAGATTTGTGTTTTTGAAATTAATCTCATAAAACCAATGAAATTTATTTCAAATAACTTTTCATAATATTTATTATCCCATTAAAATATGTACCGTTATAGGATACATGGTGTATAATTTGTTTTATTACTTATATTATTATAAATAATAAATAATATATATATGCGTACACATATTAGACTGTGGGTCTGGGTGTTTAAATAAAATATTATCCCTTAGATTATTTAAAGAGCCATTATTGTTTATTGAAAATTTTAATTTCAATTCAAAAAAGTGTGTTTAAGGGAGATGAACATAATATAAAACACAAAATATATCAAAATAAGTTAATTTTCAAAGCATAATCCATATGTATGGACACATTTAATGAGTGATAAATGTTTCTTATTATTATAATAATATAGTTAATTATAGGGTAAAATAAATATATTCACACTTACTATTTAGAATTTTTCCCACCCATTATATAGATAAAGAATCTATATTTTCAAACTATAATTATGTGGTGGATTTCTTTCCTTCCCATGATGGGAACCATGTTCTCACTTGTTGTAATGGCTTCGACCAATATATTTGACTAAAAACTCAATTCATGTCCTCACCTCTATCTTGTGATCCACAATATTAAATAATATTCCTTAAGTTTTCATATTTTATACACATTTTCTTCATTATTCATCATTAAAACATATATTATTTAAATGATTATAATTTTTCAAATTGGTATTATTTCACTTGATTTCTCTATTGATGACATCCTTATTTACTATAGGGTTTTCACCTAAAAGTCATCCTTTTTCTTCTTATATTCCTTTTTAACATGATACATTGTTATCTTTACACCTATACATGATTAATTTGACACCATACTATAATACACATGTCTATATACTATAATTTTATTATTATTGTCACATCAGACCACAAAAACAATAATCATATTTGTTTTTTATTATATTCTAAAACCTAACCCATAAAGTAGGTTTATCCATAATATTGATTTTCTAGGTACTAAATAACTCATATGATACCCCCTCATGACCTATTATGTGATGACTTTCAATATATATAATATATTCAAGATGAAATAATGATCTACTGGTGTACCATTAGTTAAGACATTATAGGATTCAAAAATAGGTTATAAATTTCAATTAAACCTTTATAGAAATTTTATATAATAAAGAATAACATTAACATATATCTATGATATAAATTTACAATATATCATAAAATTCTTAATATCCTCTATTTCATAATAACAAATCAACAACAATATATGGAAATTTGTATACGAATGATTGGATTAGAATTGACAAAAAAATTTAGAATACTAAAATTATTTATTTAAAAATAAATTATAAAATAAATATATAAATCACTATTGGAATTAATTCTACATGTTGTATAACCTATATTGACACTCTAGTTGAAATAATTTTTTTGAAGGATAAATTATCAATTATTGCAATTTAATTGTAATTTATCATCCATCATTAGTATTCATAGGTTTATTAATGTGTTTATGGATTAATTATACTAGATTTACTGATATTAACCACTATATATCTTGTAGAAAATTTTTCAAATTTTCTCAGATGAAATTTTTTAATTTTTCATTTAATGGAAGTTAACAATATTTGTAGTGGTCCATTACTGGTGTTATGGTTCCTTATTTTATTTTTTCGAATCAAGTATACATTCCACATACCTTTATAAGGATATTTTATTTCCTATAATTCTTAGTTAATTGTGATAGTTGAAATATATTACCTATGGAAGGAACAATATATTCATTTGAGAGTTATAAATCACTAGATAAAACATTTTAAACATATATGTTAAATTAAAAAATTAGTGTATGAAAACTAAACTATGTACCGAATGATATGAAGTGTGAATAATTAAATTTTATGGGGATAAATTGTATCAGGAATTGGTCAGAGTAATTGTTTTTTTGAAGTGACTTTCAGAATAAAAAAATTTCATTCCATCAAATTCTATGAGTACCACTAAAGTAGAATATTTTATATTAAGTAAATTAGTAATGATAATAAATAATAAATATTGTTGAAACTTCATAGAATGATGAGTGAATATTTCTACCTATGTCTATATTAATTTTAATTATTTAGGAAATAATTTTGATCATATGAAATCATAGTTACATTCCAATGTAAAATTGATACAAAAAAATCAAAAAAATTATAGATGGAATAAGAATTGTAAATTTTTTAAATAATTTAAAAGTATTAAATTCATAGTGAAATAAATTATATACCTATTACATGATCATATCACTATGAAGCTATTGATTTTAATTCAATATAGAATGGGGATCATACACCTTGATCTAGACTATACTAAGTACAATAATTTATAACTCTCTAATAATTGGATATAAATTTATTTATCCATAATATTTCATCGATTGGATGAACTAAAATGTGTGACCATTGGGTTGATGATGAGATAAAAAGTAACATATTTATTACATTTCATAGGTTGTCACTCAAATATTATATATATCCCCATATTAACATCTTGAGTTAAACTAGCTTATTCATTAAACTTTTGGTAGGTCAATAACAATAACTAGATTTATTGGGCATTCTTGATGAATTTATAAGTACATTGATATATTTTGATTTTACTTCCATCCATCTCTCCTAAAAGTGTATTATTGTTGGTGATTTTGATTCTCTAGATTTATACTCTCTTATATTACATAATACATGAGCAACATCATATATTTTTTTGGTTCCCCACTACAAGACATGTAGTTAACTATTTTAATAAGATGCGGTATTGTTTACTTTTTTATATACATTTATATGAATCTATAATTTTCTCATTATTTTATACTAAAAATCATAGGTATATATATTATATAAAAATATATGTTTCCTCTAATCAATTTAAAAAATCAGTTTAGAGGATAATAATTATTTTATAATATGTATGAAAAAAAATCTGACAAATTTTTATGTTATCAAGTAATATTAAATTTTTGATTATTTCATATATAAAGAATGGATTATGAAATTTTAATTAACAACTGATGTATAATTTTTAATAAAGAGGATATGAATGTTCGAACATTATTTTTTTAATTAAAATAATAATTTTAATGGATTATCCATTTTTTATAAAGGTTTCAACCAATATTTTCCCAATTAAGGAATAATAAAGGTTTCACATTAATATTCATACCATTATGATTATAAAAATTAAAGGTTAATAAAATATATGAAGTAGTATTGGAAATCATTATTGAGAGGGAAAATATTCATTTCTCTCTGAATTAAAAATAAAATATTCTATTATGTAATGTGGGAAAAAATTTAGGAAATGTACCCCCTTAATAAAAAAACATATTTGAATAGTATGGCTTTTATTGAATGTTTAAAATAAAAAAATTAAAATTGGTCAAAAAAATTAAAAAATATAGTCTCGTATTATCATATTAAAATACATTAGGTGATGTGTTTTCAATAAAAAAATGTTAATACACCCACCCCATTTAAAAAAGAATGTTTAAATAGATTTTACCCAAATTAAAAAATTGTCATCAATTAGATTTTTTGATTGATTGTACTATCATAAAATTTATCACATCTTAGTAATTTTGAGAAAAAATGAATCATATATTTGTTCTTAAATACATTCAATCTATTTATTTTTTAGAGCATGAATATTGTAATGTGATATTTTATGTGGTGTAATTTTATTGATTTGTTTTAACAAGAACATGGGTTATAAAAATTTATATAAATCTTAATAGATTATTTCTCATCATTAATTCATTTTATAAACCATTCAAAATTTAAAATTATTGGTCCTTAATATCATGATCCAACATTATATGTTTGTAAAAACATTTTATTTATGTAAGATAAAAAATATCAATAATTTACAATGTAGAATATGAAAAATTATAGGAATATTATATATGAAAAAAATAGATGATGGGGAATTTGTTAAAATTAAATCTTCTTAAAATATTCTCATTCAAATAATTATATTTTATTATGCATGTATCCTCCCCTTTAATCACAATAATGTAAAATCCTGACAAATGTAAGGATACTCACATATTGATTTTTGAATTAAATTTATATTTTTCATTAATAATGTATTTTATGTGGATTTTGGTCATTAAAGTTGTTAGAGGAGGATTATTATTGAATAATATTTAGAATTATGGGGCACAATAATTCCTCCCATGTATATAAATCACACTATAATATTTTTTGGGTGCAACCCATATTTTGATGGCCTAGGTAGATGACCCAACAACCCAGACTTAGGGTTTTTAAAATAGTTTCCAAAATAGACCACCATAATATTAGAGGTTATCTAAACTAATATCTTTGAACACAATGTTAGTAATAACCATTATTCCTTAAGAAATTAGAGATATGATTATGAAATGGGGGACAAAATGGTTGTTTATGGTTATAATTTTATGACGTTATCAATGTATGGAATATATGTGAAATAATTTTTGAAATACTGATTTACAATGTCTTAGGATAGTAGGGAATTATAAATTTTATAAACACTTTTAATGGATTATAAAAACCCTTGATTTTGTTTATTTTTTCGAATTAATTTAAACTTTTTAATATTTTTCATTTCACCCAACACTGAAAATAGTTTATTTTATATTAAAGTAAAATGTTTGGCTTATGTTAAACACAACACCAAGTTAATAATACAGTACAAAACACATAAATTTTTAATTTCTCTACATAGAACACCGATGATAGTTTGTGTCACACAAAAGAATGACATTCCTCGATGGCTTGAATAATACGAAAGACTAGGTTTTACAGAACAATAATATATAGTTAATTTTTTTTTATTTAAAATAATATGATATAACCTAGACATTAAATTAGAACCTATGACTATTATCTACTAATTTATAGAAAATATATGGCTTAAAAAAATATAATATTATTTCATAGGTTACTAATTAATTAGAAATGAATATGAAAACTGATTGAATATAAAGAAAAATATTAATATTTATAGTCACAAAGATATTTTATACTATTAAATTAAATTAATTACCATTATTGAGTGATATTAAGTTTATATATATGTTATATATTCAATAAGTGGTTTTATATTTATCCAATATATTTTATAGACATAAGATAAGAACAAACACAATTTTAAGCTTAAAAACCAATATTTTTTTTAAGACATTTTTACCGTATTTTAATGGATAACCCATTTTAATTAAAATTTTGGAAATTATAAAGAATAAATATGTCAAGATAAACATAATATTTTATATAGTAACACAATAATTATGTTAGTGTTGATTTTTTTTATATTTATGTGAAGATTCATTTGTTTAACGAATAATGAAAAATACAAAATTTTAGCTCAAAAATTATTTTTCCACCTAATTTATTCAGGAAGAAAATTTACCTTTAAAATTAGTTTAAATGTTTAATTATACAATATTTTTATCATTTAATCCAATTTAATAAAATGTAACCAAATTTACAATGAATTTGGATATAAACAACTAACAATCTTTTGATCATTTTTACTTTAAAACCTTGTACAGTCATCCCATCCGGGGGTTAAATTTAAATTAATTTATTTCACTTCTATGATTGGAATTTGGAAAAATTGATTCCATATTTGGAATAATAATAATTTATAACGCATAATATGGAGAACATTGTTTTTGAAAAATATTAATAGTGAATGTAATTAAAATTAATTACATCAATTCAGGTAAAATTATGCTTAACTAAGGACTAAACCATACCTTTAAAACTCAAATCAACCTAGAAATTTTTCCAAGAGACATTTTCTGGAAATATTTAGACATTATACTACCATTTAATGAATTTTATTCATTATTATATCAACATTTCATGTGGAAAACGTGTATGGATTTCAATTGTCAAAATATTACAAGAGTGCCACTCTTCCTCCACTATAAACAGATTGCTCTCCTCCAACTTCATCACAAATATAAAGACCCTTGGCTTGATAAATCTCTAATAAAAATAATCTACGAATATCCCTCCATTACTCATTTAATAATATCCTTAGGAATAAATAAAACCAATGAATCCTTTTGGCACAAACCAAAAGGAGTTACCTAATTAAGTGGTAACCTATTCTCTCAAGATCCTTTCATTTATTTTCCTTCTCCACCCATCCAATATCTTTATTAAATGGTTGTATAAAAACACCTATATATTAAATATACTAGTGTACTATTATTCTATGTTTTCAACCTACACTTACAAACACATCCATCTAATGGAAAATTAATATAATGTTTATTTGTATGGCGAACTACCGCCTCACTAAATGATGTTTGTTCATTTTTTCTTTTACTGTATCCCAAGGTTGAAATTATGATAGAAAATATATTTATATATGTAATATATATTATTTATTATTCTTTTATTCTTCATTATTCTTTTTAAAAAATATATATTTTTACTTTTTTTTGCGTAAATATGATAATTTCGTTTGAGGATGTCTGCACTACCGCCCCTCAAAGTGATGCGAATCATTAATACACTAGATAAAATGTATTAATGATAGGTATAATGAATATATATGATATATATGATATAATAATATAATTTAATAATTAGATATATATATATATATATATATGTTTTTTACTTTCTTTATTTCAATACGATAATTAAATGGAAATAGTGTTCATGCATACGTACGACCTACCGTTTCCATGAATGGTGTATTCCATATCTTACTTCTATATTCTATAGATTACTATAATATATATATATATACTTAATATAAATTATATTATAATAATTATTTACATGATGGAAATCATGATATAAGTATAAGGCCGAAAGATATAACAAAATAAGACACATGCATAAAACAAAGTAGATATTTCCCAAAGTGAAAGCATAACACATAATTGTTAACAAGAAAGTAATATAAAGACATAATAAAACCATATATAGAAATAGAAGAATATGGTTCTGTGATATATTTATAATAAATTTTTATTTATTATACATGAATTTTGAACAAGTACGACAAGAGTCAAGGCATAATGTAAGGGAACTTCATCGCACTTTCTATTTTTGTGAGATACATGATTTATTCACCACCCATTCCTTTTGTGTGGTGTGTATACTGTACATGGATATATTATATAAATCATATGATTAAAAATATTTTTATTTAAATATCCATTTTATGATATTTCTATCATGGAACTTATTTTTCAAAAGTTACAAAATTGATTATGTGATTTAGTCTCAATTTTCCTTCACTGAGACACATTCTATGTAATGCACATATATTTTTCCATGAGGTGTATATACCGAATTTGAAATGTTATATCATGAAAATAATTCTTTTCATGATATTTTAAGATTCATTCAATCTCATTTTCCTACATGGGGAGTATGGTTGAACGTTACCATGTGCAAAGAATTTATTGAAACAATCTCATCAATTATTAAGATTGTATATATTTATGGTTCATATGATGAAATATTATGATCCATCACTCAAGAAAATTCATTTATTTCTTTATCCTCTAGTTATTCATGATATATCCATGCATTGGTACCTTTTTTATATTATTTGGTATATTATATATTTAATAAAGTGTTTTTAGGAAAACCCGAACATACCCTATCTTCAGTCAGAATTTTGTGTTCCTTCAAAACCTTGTTTTCTAAAAAGGAATTTCAAGAATATTACACTATTATCCTGTATTCATTAAAAATGATTTTACCAGTTTTCTCATTTAAAAATGTTTTCAATGGAATCTCCTTATATCTTCCCAAAAAGGCATTTTCTACCCTTTTACAATGCCAATGAAATGTTCTTTTTACCTCATATGACATGTATAGACTCACCAACTATAATTTCTATAAATAATATATTGAATGTTTAAAAGGATAATTTTTAGGAAAGTTTTTTAAAACGAATATAGAATGATATGGTATTTAAAACCTTTTCAAGCTTATTTTATAAATTTTCAAGGAAAATGATTTAACAAATATTTTTAAACATTATTTCTTTGTTTTCAAATTATTTTCAAAGAAATGGGTTTTAAAACATTTACATGATAATTTTATAGGTTTTCATGTAAAAATTATTTAAAAACATTTTCAACAATTGATTATATGTTTCTAATCTTATTTTCAATGATTTTTTTAAATCATTTTCAATCATTCTTTATATGTTTCCAAAATTTTTTCAACAAAAAATGTTTTTAAAATGATTTTAATCTTATTTTAAATGTTTTCATGGGATATAGTTTCCAAAAAAATATTCTTATTTTATAAGTATTCAATGAAAATAGATTTCAAAATTATTTAAATTCTTATTTATATGATTTCAAGGTATTTTCTATAAAAATTATTTTCAAATAGTTTTATGAATTAAAAGAATTTTTCAAATAAGAAAGGATATTTTACTCAAGAAACATTTTTGAAATATGTTTCAAAATTAATTTCCATCCAAGATGAAATCTATTTATGATACCCATGCTTTTATAAAAATTGATCCAAAGGTTCTGTTCATATTCTTTATTGATTTTTTATGTTTTTATTGAATGTTTCTTATAAAACCCATTTCAATTACATGGGTAATATGATTTTGAATCCTGATTCTTGCCAGTGTTTATGTTTTTTATGAAATGATTATGAAAAATTTATCTTTATCCAAGTGTTTTTATAAGATTACAAGTTTATGATACACATTTCATTTAACATGTTATGATATGATTGTTTTTTATTTTTTTGCACAAGTATGTATGATTTCACTATGAGATGATTGGGGCCTATATCTGCCTCCTATGCATTAAGAATATATCTATATCTCATGAGATAGACTAAGATGGTCTTGGGAGTAAACCTTGACAACTAAGATGGCCATGGTAGTGAATTAGGACTATAAAAAGTTATGAGGAGTGAACTCATGCTACTATAATTTCCATGGGAGTGAACCATGACTAAAAATATGGTATGGGGAGTGAGGAAATACAACTAAGATGGTCATGGAAGTGATTCCTTGGAAACTATGGATATCATATTATTTGATTATGTGTTTTCAACAATTCCATGTTATATTCCTATGTTATTATTTCATGGATTAGGTTCTTTATTTCTTTATGATTTATGTATTATGAAATACCAAGGTTTTTTCCATGATTCATGATTATGAACATTGATATGAAGGGTATGATATTCTATTTTCACTATCATGTTCCCATATCCTTATTCTCATGATTATGATAAATGACTCCCTTGTTTACCCATATTGAGCATCTGAGATCACCCATTTTTATGTTTCCTTTCCCCATGTTTATAAAGATACATATAATTTTTGATGTGTATAAGAGGGGATGTAGTAAAGAATAACATAGTGGGAGATAATTTAGCTCATTTATGTACTATTTTTTATGTTTCCATGTTTCTAAAGGCAATTGATTAATATAGTCATTGGGAATCCATTTTTTGTAATGTTTCAAGTATTCTAAAAAAGTTATGTAATGTTAATGTATGAAAATTGAGAGTCCCTATAGTTGGTATCTCGGGAAAGGTTTAGTTAACATTTGGAAATTAGTTTGAGAAAACACTAGTGAGATCACTTGGTATATTTCTATGGATGTGTCTTGGGATGTCCCTTGGGATAAGTATAAGGATGAGTTAACATTTACGAAAATGTCCTAGAGTTTTGGTGATGGGTAGAGTCAGAGCTTTCAAAGAAATAAATCCTTGTATTGATACAACATATGGATGTGTCTCTTGAGAGATATAACTAGGGGTACCAACTCTGACAAGATGTCCCAGGCTAGACATAGGGTAATTTGGTATACTATAATGGGCCTTGCTGCACACCTATTTTGACACTCTTGTGGGATATGATTTTTAAATTCAAAAACTCTTCATTAATAATCATGATGGATTTAAATATAAGTTGGCTATGAATAACCTAGGATGAACCTAGGGTATCATAGATTAAGGAAGGTTTCATGATTTAGACATCCTATAAGTAAATATTTTCAGGACAATGTGGTTTTCTACAATGATAAGTAAAGCTCACACTATGCTTCTGGATTTAGTCACTGGCGGGGACCCAAAGGAACTAGAATAATGTTGAATATTCGGCGATTTTTTATTGAGATGTCAGGTGAGTTGTTCACTATAGTGAAAATTTTTGTGAAAATTCCTAATCGGTTTTCACGAAACATGATTACCAATGTGTACCTTATCCAAATATTAGACTAACCATGGAAGGGGAATACGGATCTCACCGAGGGTTCGAGTAATGAAGACCATGTAGGAATGAGGATTCATTTTCCTTTGTGTCATTGATGTGGAAAGAATCATCTAATTAGATGTCTTAAGAAAACTATAAGATGTATTGACTGTGGAAAAGAAGGTTACAAATCAAGTGACTACAAGGGGAAAATGAAGAGCTTTGTTAATGAAATGGAGGAGAATATTGGACTCCCTAAGACACCATAGATTGTTTAGTGTTTTATGTGTGTAATAAATAGTCATTATGAAACTCAATGTACCAAGATGAAAGCTCTTAAATAGAATCAGCAAGGTGGTCTGATTAATGGTTACATTGATGATGATGAAGAGACTGCAGATAGAATGTGAAAGTGTAAAGTCCCAGAAATTCCAAATAATTTTTTGAAAAAAAATTATTTAGGATTATTACGAGTCTGCGAAAATTTACAGTGCATGATTCTGAGGATCGGTGTGCCCATAATGAAATTTTGAAATTTTTTTAAGGTACGTTTAGTAAGCGTGTGGGCAGAATTTTCTATCTTTTGAATCGGTGCTCGGATTAAAAATATGAGTACACCATTGAATCTATAGTACCAAGATTTTCTTAAGGGAGGCTTCAATTCAATCACAGTAGGTTGGGAGAAAAATTTAGTTTTTGTACTTTTTAAAGAAAAGTAAAATAACATGAAAATGTTATTTTATTTTTCTCCAATGGATGAGAAGCGGTGGTGGGACTTGTGACTTGTCAAGCCAATTAATGGATTGAATCATTAGCTGCGTAACTACATAGTTTTGAATTAAAAGAGGTTCATTAATTCATTTAATGAACCTCATTAATTCCTCAACATGTTACTCACCTTTCCCCCTCCTATTTAAATGGATCTTGAGGTGGGATTTTGGAATGAATTCTAAAAGTGAGGAAACTTTGGCGATGTTCTGAGGAAACATCCACCAGTGGAGACGGAAGCTCAGGCGATAGAAATTCGGGACCGACGAACGCCAAAAACCTCACTTCGATGATAACTCTCCTGCTACAACTGTGACACCTCTAACAGAACTCGAGGTAGGGGTTTTTGTTTTTGATATTGTGATATTACTCCTTCCTCGTTCTTGATTTATACGAAGAATGTGAATCAAAAGACCAATGGGTTGATCCACGGATCATTATATAAACACAAGAGGTTGATGCTGGGTTACAAGTTGGGAGTTATTTCTAACTTATCTGTTTGTTGCTAACAAACCTTGTTAAAATGCTAACGCAGAGGGAACATGTCAATCTGAAAAAGGCCTGAACCCTCCGCCGATCTTGTTGATCTTGTGTTTCTCATGCACAGCCGAGAAATGTGATGGAAAGGAAGAGATAGGGGTCACACAGTGGCAGCGAGGACTCGAGAGGCTCATAGGCGTAGACGACACCAAGAACGGACCGCCAGAGCATGTTCGGTGGCCTGTGGAAAGAACCGCTGGTGCGTAATGCAGGCGGTGGTTGGCGGTGGCCGGAGGAGGCTTGCAACAATTGGACAAGGGCAGTTGGAAGGTGGAGAACCTTCGCGTTCCCTAGTGGATAGAGGTGGCTGGACCGAGCCGACCGCACGGGAGAAAGGCGGTGCCCACAGGCACCGGTGGCAACATCAGTCATGACAGGAGGGGGCGGCGTGGCTTTGCGCCGCGCCGCATCGGCTAGAGACTGGTCAGCCACCTGGCCAAATATTCCATGCGGTGGGGAAGTTCCCCATAGGTTGGAAGAAATGGCACTGAATCCGTGGGTCCAGCTAGAGGCACAGTCCGCCTTCATGCAGAAGTGGGCTGACCGAATGGGCTGGACCCTTGACCCAACGAGCCAGCGCGGGTGGGCCGAGCCCCACCCGGTGGGCCGAGCCAACCGCGGCCCGGACCTGTGAACCTGCCGAACCGACCCCAATAGGCCAGACCCAGTGAAACAGGCCAACCCTTAATGGGTTGGACTCAGGTGGGGTCAAGCGTAGACCCTGGGACCTGTTTTGTTGGGCCGACCTGACCAAGTCGGACCGGGCCGAGACCCAACAGGCCCCTTAATAAAGAAATGCTCATAACTGACAAACCAGGTGTCCATTTGACACGAAGTCAGTAGATTTGGGACCCCTTTTGGGAATCAGTCCCTTTGGTATATTCCGGTGGGCCCGATCGAGCCAGACCGGACCAAGGTCCGATCACCCCTGTTTCACAGAAAGGGGTGTAAGTAACAGACCGGGCGTCCGATCGACGCACCGTCTATGACATAAGGACCCTTGTGAAAAGGAAATACTTTGTAGATACTATACATGAGTTTTTAGTGGTTTGATGTGCGGCCTGCATTGGATCACACATGAATCTAACTGGGCCCTTTTTACAAAAGTGCCCATATCTGACAGACCGGGCGTCCGATCGATGCACCATCTGTCACGTTGGGACCCCTATGACGGGGCGGTCCCTTGGGTATGATTTATGTGGGACATAGTACTAGTTGAAATATGACCAATTTCTTGAGGAGTAGAGTCTTCCGGTGATCAGGCCTTCTTCATGTGGGAATCCAGTGGCTGGCTGTGAGATGAAGAAAAAGAGAGAACAATACGTTTCAACACCAGAAACTCCAAAGTGAGATGATATAGCTGTATGAATAATCATCCCTACCTCTGTAACATCGACCAATACGGGTAAGCACCAGAAACCAATACAGATCAGCACCAGCGACCAATACGGGTCAGCACCAATGACCAATACGGGTCATCACCATTGACCAATACGGGTCATCACCAGCAACCAATATGGGTCAACATCTAGCGACCAATATGGTTCAGGATACAGTTACCTTTGCGTGTCAATAGTAGAGTTACTATGGATAGGATGACCTGTCTTTAAGAATAGTCATCCCTATCCCTGTAACCTTGAAGTTATACCGTAAGAATGAGCTGTCTCTTTTTGTTTGTGCTTCATGATTAATATCATGATTGTGGTATTACCTTTGTGGTATTTCTTGTGATGTTTTCCTTTATGGATTAATGAGATACCTTTGGGGGTATCAGGGTCCCCTACTGAGTTGTTATAGTCTCCCCTACATGGGCTTCGCCCACACGTTTGTGTCTGGCACAGACTACTGGCACTTCGAGGCAGACTTTGGAGGTACGGGACACGATGGAGCTTGGTACGACGAGAGCAGTCAACATCATCTTCTTCGAATTCAGAATTACATCTACTACCCTCCTAGTAGAGCTCCAGGGTATATGAGACAACTTTTTTACTTTCTATTCCATTTCTAGGGATTGAATTCTGGCCCACTGTTTTCTGTTTAGAATTGTAGATGTGGTTGTACTTTACTCTCCTCGTTATACCTTACTTTTTTTGGGGTTTTACTTTAGTTTAACTTTTTTTAGTGTATACATATCTCTATGTAAATGGCTTCCCTATTCAGGAAAATACTTTAAGTGCTAGTCACCAACCCCTGGCCTATGGAAGGCGGGTTTGGGGTGGTCATGTCCGGGCCCTGTGGGACGGGTCATGAAAAAGTGGTATTAGAGGGAGGTTGGTTCTAACAGAAAAAATAAGAGTATACTTTTAATGAGGAAATGGTAAATAATTTCTTGAGTTTGTTTTTTAGTATAGGGAGTCTATTATTGGTGCAGTTACTGATATATCCATACACCAGGACCCTGAATTCCATTTTCCAACTTGGTATATGAAAACACCAGTTGCTAGTGTTTTGAAAAGTTTTCTTGATCTTTCTTGAGTCAGATAAACAGGTATAACTTATTGACCATGGCACATTTTTTTCTTGAAGGATGACTCCATGAAGGCAACCGGTTAGGATTCCGATTAGAGATCATGGTAGTGGCCCACCGAGCAACGAGGTGTTGGTACAGGGCCCACTCACAGTGATGGAACCTTTGGGTGGTGTACCAGCAGCAGCACCACCCGTTGAACAGCAAATGATACCAGTGGATCATACACACTAGCTGAGTATGTTTCATGAGTTCCAGATACAAAGGCCTTCTAGGTTTCAAGGAGAAACATACCCCTATGCATTATAGGACTACCTTGTGGTGGTTTTGTGGGTCTTTCTTATAGTAGAGACACCCACCGAGCAGATGGTGATCTGGGCCACTAGACTTCTTTAGGGATCGACAGGATGATGGTGGAGATCAACGCTCTAGGTGCATGAGGAGACGACCCTCACCTGGACGAACTTTGAGAGCCTTTTCATGACAGAGTTCGTGATAGTGACACTACGCTCTCTGCATATTCAAGAGCTGCTGTATCTGCAGCAACGAAGTCTGTCTGTGGGTCAGTACTCGGAGATATTTACTGACCCTTCCTGATACTCCACCGACATGGTATGAGACCCTTACTTCAGGGTCTAGAACTTTTATTAGGGGATCCAATGAGAGATTAGAGATACTACAGTTTCTCCTAGCATCTCAACACAGGAAGGGGTGCTAGAGAGAGCTTTTCTGATGGAGAGATTCCTTGCCGAGCAGGCACCGATAGTGAGAGACCCTACCAGATGATAGGTAGTAGAGTCATCTGTAGCTGGTAGTAGACAGATGACGTAGAAGCCCAAGAGGGCTAGACCTTATAGAGGGAGACACCAAGACGCATGGTCAAAGATGCGAGGCTCAAGAGGTCGAGGGATCCACTAGCGAGGCATGATCTATTTTTCCTGCGAGGGACAGGGTGACAGAGCTCGTGATTGTTCGACTCCCTGTGCAGATGATCGGTAGATGGTGGAGGGGCCACTGAGGTAATAACAGTGGTAGGATCATGAGTGTCAGACAGGCAGTGGATGATAAAGGGGAGTAGGATGTGCAACGGTAGGTGGTCTGGGTCACCAGGCACTACCACCACCACCCCCAAGCGGTCCACCACGAGCTTAGGGAGTAGGTGGACAAGGACAGTCCCAACTAAAGGTAGTAGAGGCTCATAATACTAATGTCCCTGAGATTATAAATGTTACAATCTATATCTTCTCTACTTTAGTATCAGTTCTTATTAACACAGGTCCTAGCCATTCTTTTTTTGCTGCAAACTTAGTTCGGGACTCCGAGATTACGACTGATCTTTTAGCTCAACCTTTTTAGTTGGATACTCTTACGAGAGTATATTTAGTGGTCATACACTGGTGTTGACAGTGTGATCTTACTCTCAGAAGAGATATTTTCAAATGGGATCTTCTAGTAGTGGTGTTGAATCCCTACAACGTCATTCTAGGCATGAACTGGCTATCAGCAGTTCACACACAGATTGACTGCTTGAGAGGTATAGTGCGATGTACATGCATAGATGGAGGACAGTTTTCCTTTGTTGGTGAGAAGGAAAATAGAGCAGCACGAGATGGAATTGCGCTCATAAGGGTGCAACCGATTACATATAAGTTGGCTTGCATGACCTTCAATACAGTGGATGAGGAGGGTCCAAAGTTCCCAACGGTGGTGGAGGAGTATGAGGACGTCTTTCTAAAAGATGTCCCAGGACTACCTCCTCATAGAGAGGTAGACTTCTACATTGACTTGTACCCAAGAACAACACCAATATCTACACTAGCATTTCAGATGGCCCTTGTAGAGCTCTAGGAGATGAGGGTATAGTTAGAGGACTTACAGAGAAAGGGATTTTTAAGGCCCAATGTTTCTCCATGGGAATCCTCGATGTTGTTTTCCAAGAAGGTAGACAGAAGTTTGAGGCTATGCATGGAATTTCGGTGCCTAAACCAGGTGAGCATGAAGAACAAGTATCCTATGCTGAGGATTGATGATCTATTTGATCAGTTGAAATGAGCTATGTGGTTCTCAAAGATAGACCTCCGATCAGGCTATCACCATCTTCGTGTGTGGGATGAGGACATCTCGAATAAGGTCTTCAGATATCGGTACAGACATTATGAATACCGAGTGATGCCATTTAGTGTAAAAAATTACCTTGCAGTGTTCATGGGCCTCATGAAAAGGATCTTTTAGACCTGATTAGATTGGTTTGTAGTGGTCTTCATCGACGAAATCTTGGTGTACTCAGTATCCAAGGAAGAGCATGTTGTACACTTGAGGATTGTTCTAGACACACTCTAGGAGCACCGATTATATGGGAATCTCTCAAAGTTTGAGTTATAGATATAGAAGGTCCACTTATTGGGACACATCATCTTAGAGGCTGGAGTTGTAGTGGATCCAGTGAAGATCGAGGTAGTACTTGCTTGGGAGCCACACAAGAGTGTTATTGAGGGGAAGAGCTTCCTTGGATTAGCATGATACTATCGGAGGTTCATACCTGATTTATCCAAAGTAGAAGAACCTATGACTACCTTGACAAAGAAGGGTAAATCCTTTCTGTGGTCAGAGACATTCCAGTAGAGCTTTCAACAGTTGAGGCAGATCTTGACCAGCACTCCCATCCTGAGGTTTTTGGAGGAGGGCAGTGACTATGTGGTTTAATATGATGCATAAGGGACCATAATCAGTTGTGTCTAGATACAGGGTGATGCAATGATTTCTTATGTTTCAAGATAGCTGAAGCCTCATGAGAAGAATTATGCGACTCATGACTTGGAATTAACAATATTACTCTTCGCACTAAAGATGTGGCGACACTACTTGATGAGCAAGCGGTTCATCATATAATCAGAACACAAGAGTATCATATATATCTTCACATAGAAAGATCTAAATATGAGACATCGAAATTGGCTAGAGTTCCTCTAGGACTATGAATTTGAGATAGTTTATACTCCTAGGAAGGGTAACGTAGTGGAAGATGCACTTAGCTAGGGATCAAGTTCGTAGCTACTGAACAAGGCTTTAGAGCAGTTAGCCTCACTTCAGATATCCTACGTGGATAGAGATGAGACAGTATACCTCCAGTAAATAGTAGTTTCCCCTCCACTCCTTCAGTGATTCAGGGAGGCACAACTCAGAGATAGCAGCTGTGAGACTACATGTGCACAGATATCCTTAGGCCATGCACCTAAGAGATATTCTGAAGGTGGAGAGCACACTATCCTTTTCAGAGGATGTACAATTGTACCAGTGGTGGTATGATTGGAGGTGCTAAGGATGTTCCATACACCCCCCTTGGAAGTACATCTAGAAGTGATGAAGATGTATCAGGACCCCTGACATCAGTACTGGTGGCTAGGGATGAAGAAAGATGTGGCATAGTTTGTTTCTAGATGCCTCACTTTCCAACAAGTGAAGGCCAAGCACCAGGTACAAGTAGGATTGACCCAACCCCTCAAGATACCAGAGTGGAAGTGGAAAGGGATATTAATGGTATTTGTGACAGGTTTTCCATGTATATCTAGAGGGAACGATACCATATGGGTGATCGTTTAATGACTCACCAAGTCAGACCACTTTCTTGCTATTCGAGAGAAGGGTTCGATAAAGAGCTTAAGACGTCTCTACTTTCAGGAGATCATGCGACTTCACGGGGTGCCTTTTATGATAGTATCAGACTATGATGCATGCTTCACATCCTAGTTATGGAAATGATTTTAGGAGGCTTTTGGGACTCAGCTTCTCTTGAGCACAGTTTTTCACCCGCAGACAGATGGTCAGACTGAGCGGAGCATCCAGACCATAGAGGACATACTTCGTGCATGTGTCCTAGATTTTTTTGTCACAGTTGGGAGGACCACCTACCCTTGGTGGAGTTCTCATACAAAAACAACTATCAATACACCATTGGTATGTATCTTTTTGAGGCGTTGTACAAAAGATAGTGCAGATCTCCATTGTACTAGATGGATCCAAGAGAGCTATCATTCGTGGACCTAGAGATGGTACGGGCTACCACTAAAAAGGTACAGGTCATCCGAGAGTGGATGAAGACTGCACAGAGCCGATATAAGTCCATTTATGATAGGTGACAGAGACCACTGGAGTTCCAGGAGGGGGATCATGTATTCTTGCAAGTCTCCCATCTATGGGGACTACATAGATTTATCCAAGATGGAAAAATCTTACTAAGGTTTATCAGACCATTCCTCATAATTCAGAGGACTGGTAAGGTGGTGTACCGCCTAGCACTACCACCGTAGTTGGAGAGGGGGCACGATGTCTTCCACGTATCCCAGCTGAGGAGATACGTGCATGACCCATCTCACGTCATTGACCATGGAAAGCTGGAGATTGATGATGGGGCGACTTTTGCTGAGTACCTAGTGTAGATAGAGGATCGACATGAGCGGATCCTTAATGGGTGGTCGATTCCTCTAGTGTGAGTTCATTGGCATCATGAGAATCTCCAAGAGGTAAAATGGGAGTGGGAGGCTCAGATACGCGTTAAGTACCCCCTTTTGTTCCCCTAGTTTTGTTGTAGCTTTTTAGGGATTAAAATACCTACATTGGGGAGGATGTAAAGACCGATAAATTCCATATAATTTTTTTTTAAAATTATTTGGGATTATTTTGAGTCTGTGAAAATTAATAGCATGTGATTTCAAGGCTCAATGTGCCTAGAATTATTTTTCAAACTTTTTTAAGGTACGTTCAGTAAACACGCGGGCAACATTTTATATCTTTTAAACCAGTGCTTGGATTAAAAATATGAGGACACCGTTGAATCCACAGCACCTGGATTCTCTTAAGGGAGGCTTCACTTTAACCGTAGTAGGTCAAGAGAGAAAGTTAGTTTTTGGACTTTTTAAAGAAAAGTCAAATAACTTGTAATTATTATATTATTTTCTTTTTCTCCGACGGATGAGCGGTGGTGGAGGGACCAGTGAATTGTCAATCCAATTAATGGCTTGACTCATCAACTGCATAACTCAACCATTGTGAATTAAAATAGGTTCATTAATTCATTTAATGAACCTCATTAATTCCTCAATGCGTTACTCAACTTTCCCCCTCCTATTTAAATAGAGACCGAGGTGGGGTTTTGGCAAGAATTCTCCAAGAAAGGAAAATCTGGCGATGTTCTGTGTCAACATCTATCAACAGAGATGAAAGGTCAGGTGATAGAAATCTGGGACTGACGAACGCCAGAAACCTCACTCCGATGAGAACTCTCCTCCCACCGCAACCGCGACACCTCCAACGGAACTGAAGGTAGGGGTTTTTGTTTTTGTTATTTTGATATTCCTCCTTCCCCATTATTGATTTATATGAAGAATGAGGATCAACCAACCAATGAGTAGATCTGCAGATTGTTTTTTAAACAAGGGAGGTTGATGCAGGGTTTCATGTCAGGAGTTATTTCTAAATTCTCTATTTGTTGCTAACACCCCTTGTTAAAACGCTAACGCAGAGGGCGCGTGCCAATCCGAACAAAGCCCAGACCCTCTGCTGATCTTTTTGTTCTTGTGTTTCCTATTTGTGGCAATGTAATGTGATAGAAAGGCAGAGATAGGGGTCACGCAGTGGTGGCGGTGACCCGAGAGGATCATAGGCGCATACGACACCATGAGAGGACCACCAGAGCACGTCCGGTGGCCCACGGAAATAACCGTCGGCAAGCCATGTCGACGGTGACTGGAGGAGGCCCGCGGAAACCAACCGCGGGTGGTGGGAAGGGGGCGCACCGCGAGAGAAGGGCGGCGCCCACAGGCGCTGCCGATGGAAGCAGCCGTGACGAACCGGACTTAGCAGGAGGAAGCGGTGTGGCCCCACACCATGCCACATCTGCTGGAGATTGATCAGCCACCTGGCCGACCGTTGCACGCAGTGGGGCAGTATCCCAATGACCAGAGGAAACGACCCCACATCCATGGGGCCAGCTGGAGACACGGTCCGCCTTTAGGCGGACCAGACTAAATGCGGGCCAACCGAAAGGGTTGGACATGGGCCATCTAAATTGACCACACCTGCCCAACACGCTGGACCCGTGGCCCAGTGGGCCAGCGTGGGTGGGCCGAGCCCCACCCGGCCGGCCGGGCCAACCGTGGCCCGGGCCCGCGAACCAGCCGGGCCGACCCCGATGGGACATGCCTAGTGAACTGGGCTAACCCTTAATGAGCCGAACTTGGGCAGGGCTAGGTAGACCCCGAGACCCATTGCGTTGGGCCGGCCTGACCGAGTCAGATTGGGACGAGACCCAATTGATTGCCGAATAAAGAAATGACCATAAATGACGAACTAGGTGTCCGTTTGACAGACCATTAGTGGCATTGAGAACCCTTTTGGAAAGCGGTCCCTTCGACATATTCCAGCTGGCCCGACCAAGCCGGGCTGGATCGAGGTATGATCACCCTCGTTTCACGAAAAGTGGTGTAACTAACAGACCGGGGGTCCGATCGATGCGCCGTCTGTGGCATAAGGACCCTTGTGACAAGGTGGTACTTTGGAGATATTCTAAGTGAGTTTTTATGGAGTTTGATGTGTGACTTGGGTTGGATCAAAATTGATTCCAAATGGGACCTTTTTAAAAAAATGCTCATATCTCACAGATCGGGCGTCCAATCGATGCACTGTATGTCATGTTGGGACCCCTATGAAAGGGAGATCCCTTGGGTATTATTTTTACAGGACTTCATACTGGTTGAAATATGACCGATGGCTTGAGGATAAGAGTCTTCCAGATATTATGCGTTCTTCATGTGGTAATCCAGTGGTTGGTTGTGACATGAAGAAAAAGAGCAACCAATACATGTCAATACCAAAAACTCTAGAGTGGGATAATCTAGTTGTACAACTAATCATCCCTACCTCTATACCAGTGACCAATACAGGTCAGGACCAACAACCAATACAGGTCAGCACCAGCGACCAATACATGTCAGCACCAACGACCAATATAGGTTAACACCAGCGACCAATACGGTTCAGCATGAGTGACCAATATGGGTCAGCATCTAACGAACAATACGGGTTATCATATAGTGACCTATACAGATCAGCAGTAGAGTTACTATGGATATGATGATATGGATTTATGACTAGTCATCCCTATCCTAGTAACCTTGAAGTTATACCGTAAGAGTGAGCTGTCTCTTCTTCTTTGTACTTCATGATTTAGATCATGCTTATGGTATTACCTTTGTGGTATTTATTGTGATGTTTTCCTTTGTGGATTACTGAGAGACCTTTGGGGGTCTCGAGGTTCCCTACAGAGTTGTTATACTCACCCCTACACAGGATCCACCTGCACGTGTGTGTCTGGTGCAGACTACTGACACTCCAAGGTAGACTTTGGAGGTTTGAGACTTGGTGGAGCTTGGTGCAATGGGAGCAGTCGAGATCCCCTTATCCAACTTCAAACTTACAACTACTACCCTCTAGGTACCGCTCTCAAGAAAATACGATAGCTGTTTACTTTCTTTTCAGTTTCTAGGGATTGTATTCCAACCCACTATTTTCAGTTTACATTTGTACTTGTGGTTGTACTTTACTCTCATGCTTAAACCTTAATTTTATTGGTTTTTAATTCAGTTTCCATTTTTGAGTTTGTACATATCTTTAAGTTAATTCCTTCCTTATTCTAGAGATCCTTCAGGTTCTAGTCACCAACCCCTAGCCTATGGAAGGTGGGATTGGGGTAGTCACGTTCGGGCCCTGTGGGATGGGTCATGATAGAAAGGAAAGAGTTGTTTTGTAATATGATGAGGTATCCTTATTAATGACTTATGGATGATGTAATCAAAGTTTTTATTTATTTGTATTCAAAACATATGTTATATGAATGAAGAAATTGTTCTACTTATGTTTTTCACTTAGTATTTACAAGTTTATGTTGAATGTTCCTAATAGACTGGTGTAGTGATTTAATTACAAGGTGATATATTGAATAAAGGAATTTAGACCTTAATATGTTCTTTATGTTAATATAATGTTGTTTGGGTAATGGTATGTGGGCATTGAATAAGTAAATTGGATGGTAGTGATTACCTTGGTACTAAATAAGGACTAGCTGAAAAGAGTTTTATACTATCCTTGATAAAGTTTATAACATTTTTGGATTTAAGTAATAGATTTAATATAATTTGGAATAAGGAAACATGCATGTTTTCAATAAGTATTAATGGTAATTTAGGATAGTAACATGTTTCAAGAGAAAATACAATGATGGAATTCTCATGTTTGGAATGCGAAATCCAAGTTGTGCATGGTGATTTATGTGGGATCAATGTTACACTATTTTCATGAATTTCATTCTAAATAATTGGATTTTCATCTTTCATAAGGATTATAAGGTTAACCATTCATGAAAATATTAAGTTAAACATTTGACGAAGTATTTATGTTTGGAGTTTGTTTTGAACAACTTGGTTAAAAGGATATTTAGTGATTAACCTTATTTCATGGATGTACATTAAACTTATTTAGGAATATATATCATTGTTGTCTTAGAAAAGAACATCATATATGTCAGGTGGAAGAAAATAAAGTCTGGAAAGGCTATGAGTGTTGAACCCATGACCAAAATACGATAAGGGTTTCACACCTATCACTATCCTACACGATGTCCTTGTTAATGTGTAATTATTTTTGTGATGAACTAGTAGAGTTAATTTTTATGTTTATAGATTAATGTATTAAATATATTGATTTTAAAAAAATAGTTATATATAAATCGTTATACTTTTCATTCTTTTATGGGCCTTAAGATCTACTAAAAGTATCTTTTAGTACATCATGGATCAACTTTAATTTATGGACATCCATATATTGATGTAATGGATGAATTAGAAATAGATAAAATCATAACTAAAGAATGATTTTTTATAGAAACACATAAATAAATTATATTTTATAATATTAATTGTAAATAATATAATTACTAAATTTTAGTATAATGATAAAAAAATGTTTTTTTCATAATATAGTAATTTTATTAAATCGATATCCTTTTAAATCATCACAGATTTATGAATTTTAATCCCTAAAATTTTATTTGATCAGTCACTTAGTTGTTATTGATAACTTCAATCAATCCCTATAAATATTTACACTTTTCCTCCATGTCAAATATTCACCCCCAAATTTTTTTCTCGTCTATAGAGACCTGGTTATACATTAATTTGGGTTACCGTTATAGTTCTAACATTACCTTTTAAGGGAATTATTAGTATTAATTTATACGATAAGGGTTTCTATAAATGAAACATTCAATTATTAATCCATTTATAACCTAGAAGAATTTCTAGGGAGAAATTAATTTTAAGGGGGGTATAATAAAACACCCTGAGATTTTTGTGATTTTTTTCTAGAATTAATTTAGCATTTTTGATATTTTTCATTTCACGTAACACTAAAAATAATTTATTTTATATTGAATAAATATGTTTTTCTTGTATTATATGAAACACCAAATTAATCATGCACTACATGAAACATAAATTTTATCATTGTATACAGGTAATAATATGGTTCTCTTGTGTTATAAGAAACAATGACTTTCCTTGATGTCTTCTCTAACAAGCAAGATTGAGTTTTATAGAACAATAGTATATCATTAAAGTGTTTTTATTTAAAATAATAAGATATAACATAGATGTTAAATTAGTGGTTATGAATATTACTAACTAATTTATAAAAATATATGGTTTACACAAATACAATATGAATTCCTAGGCTACCATTTAATTATAAATAAATTTGAAAACCGATTTAATATATTGGAAAATATTAACAGTTATATGACCACACAACTATTTTACCAAATTAAATTAAATTAATTAAAATTATTGAGTGATATTAAATATATATATATATTATATTCAATACTTTTTTTATATTTATCTAATAGATTTTATAGACATAAGATCATATCAAACCCAATTTTATGCCTAAAAACCTATATTTTTATTAAGGCAATTTTACAGATTTTTAATAAAGAATCCAATTTGAATTCAATTATTGGAACATTTATAGATTTAATATGTAAAAATAAATATCAAATTTTAAATAAGAAATTATGAATTATGTTAGGCTAAATTATTTTTATTTTTTGGGGAAGTTTCATTGTTCTAATGAATAGTGAAAAATACTGAATTCTAGTTCAAAACATCATTTGTCATTTAATTTATATATAAGGATTAATTATATTTTAAATTGTTTTCAAAGTGTAATTAAATAATAATTTTTCAATTAATATAATATAGGTTATTGGAAAAAATTTCACATTGAAATTGTATATAATAACTTATCAAACTTGTGATCATTTTTACATTAAAACTATGCAGTGTCGTCCTTTCAGTAGGATTGAATTTAAATTAATTTCTGGAAATTATATGATTGGAATTTGGAAAATTGGATTAATTATTTCTAATCATCTTAATTTATCATTTCTAATAACTTAAACATCATTTTTTGACCAAAAATATTAGTGAAGGAAATTAAAAAAATACATTAATTTAGGTAAAATTAATCTTAACTAAGCACTAAACCATATATTTAAGACTCAAAAAAACCTATACAGTTGTCCAAGAGCCATTGGATAGCCATATATAAACCATATATTCCCTCATTTTTAATTTGGTCCGTTATTGGATCTACATGACATGCGAAAAACGTGTATGGAATTACATTTTTAAAATACTACAAGAGTTCCACTCCTCCTCCACTATAAAAGGCCTCCTCTGCTCCCACCTAGTCACACCTCTCAAGCCCCTTGGCTCAAAAAAACTCTCCTAAAAAAAGCTATAAAATACCTTAATTACTCCTAGAATCATTTTGTGTGTTAAACTAATCCATGGATTCCATTTGGCACAAACTAAAAGGAGTTTCCCAATTAAGAGGTAACGACTTCTCTCAATATCCTTTGTTTGATTTTTCTTCTCCACCCTCTCCACTCTCTTTATTCCATTATTTTATAAAATAAGTGTATTAAATATAATATTATGTTTTTAATATATTTTATTTACCTACACATATACACACATCCATATACTGGGTAACAAACATACTATTTATGTGCACTACGAACTACTGCCGCAATAAACGTTGATTGTTCATTTTTTCTTTACTACAACTCATGGTGAATATTATGATGGAAAATATTTTTATATATTTCATATATTTTATTTAATATATTATTAGTATTATTTAATATTTTTAAAATAGATACATTTTTTTATTTCATTTGGTGTAAATATGATAATTTCGTTTGAGGAAGTGTGGACTATCTCCCCATCAAAGCGATGTGATTCATTCATACACTAAATTTAATGTATTAACGATGGGTTTAGTGAATATATATGATATAAAAAATCAAATTAAATAATGATATACACATACACACATATATATTCATATTTTTCTTTTACTTTCTTTCAAGTTGATAATTAAACAGAAATAGCATTCAGGTGTACGTACGACCTACAATCTCCATGAATGGTGTATTCCATTTCGAAATTCTATATCATATGGAATATTATAATAAATATATACTGAATATAAATTATATTTAAATAATGTTTTAAATTATTGAAATCATAATATTAGTATAAGGACCAAATATATAACAAATTAAGACACATGCAAAAAACAAAGCGGATTTTACCAGAAATGAAACCTTCACATAGAATTGTTATCAAACAGGTAACATGAAGCTATAATCAAACCATATATGGTATTATGATTATGAATATTTTTTTTCTATATTTATAATAAATTTATATTTATTATATAGGAATTTGTAATGAGTACGATGAGATTCAAGTCACAAGGTAAGGGAATTTCATCTCCCTTTTTATTTCTGTGAGATATATGCTTTATTCCCCATACAATACTTTTTTGTGGCATGTATAATTCCCATTTATGTATTATATTCTTATTATATATACAATTACTGGTTTATAATTATCCATTTTAGGATATTTCTATCATGGGACATATATTACGAAATATACCAAATCAGTAAAGTAATTTTGTCTCAATTTTACTTTTTGAGACACATGCCATGTTATGAACCTATGTTTTTATATAATATGTATATACTAACATTGAAATGTTATATTGTGAATATCATTATTTTAATAATATTTTAAGATTCATGTAATCTCATTTTCCAAATGGGTATAATGGTTCAATATTACTTTGTGATAAGAGTTTATTGAAATAATCTCTTCACTTATCAATATTGTTTATTTTTGTACATCCATTGATAAAATATTATGTTCCACATATAAAGAAAATTAATTAATTATCTTATACTATGTTTATTAATAATTTACTCATGTATTGGTACCATTTTTATATTCTTTGGTACATAATTTAGTTTTGAAAATGTTTTTAAGAATGCCTGGATTTACCCTATCTTCGGTCATGAATTTGTGTTCCTTCATAACTTTTTTCTTCTAAAAAGGGTTTCCAAGAATAATCTAATTTTATCCAATAATCATTGAAATAAATTTACCCCATTTTTTAATAATGTTTACAAAGGAATCTTCCTGTCACTTTATAAACAATGTATTTCATCCCTTTTTACTATAAAAAGGAATGTTTTTTTCACATACAATATGTTGAGATTCACCCAACATCATTTCTATGAAGATTCCTTTAAATGTTTAAAAGTTTAATTTTTAACAAAGGTTTATAAAACATTCTTCAAAGAAATGGTTTTCAATTTTTTTTCATGATTATTTTATATCTTTTTAAGGAAAATAGTTTTCAAAAGTTTTTCAATTTTTTTATATGTTTTCAAAGTATTTTTAAAAAAAGTTGTTTTCAAAACCTTTTCAATCTTATTTCATTTATTTTCATGTAAAAAGGATTTCAAAAACTTTTTAACCTTTATTTATAAGTTTCATTGTTATTTTCAATGAAATGGTTTTTAAGACGTTTTCATTCTTTCTTTATAAGTTTTCAATTTTTTTTCAATGTAAATGGTTATTTAATTGTTTTGAATAATATTTTATAAATTTTCAAGGGAATTGGTTTTCAAAATGTTTTCATGAGTTTTTTATATGTTTTAAAGGGAAAAAGGTTTCAAAATTATTTACAGTATTCATTATATGTTTTCAATTTATTTTTTATGAAAATGATTTAAAATGGTTATATGTATTAAAAAGTATTTTTCATAGAAGAAAGAAGCATTTATTCAAGGAAAATTTTTGAAATATGTTTCAAAATTATTTCCTATATAAGATGAAATTTATTGATGATACTAATTATTTTCTAAGAAATTATCCAAATATTCCTTTCATATTCTTTCTTGACTAGTTTTTTTATTTATGAAATGATGATTTCGACACCATTTTATCCTCCATGGTTTATATGCTTTCAAAACCTTATTCTTTTCATGTGTTATGATTTTGATGAAATTATTAGGAAACATGTATGTTTATCCATAGGTTATGATATGATTACTTCTTTGTGATACATATTTAATTCCTGGGTTATGACATGATTGTTTATGATTTTATGGAACATGTAAGTATGATTTCACTATGAGATGGGTGGGAAATATATCTCCCTCTAATACATTGAGTAAAGATTTATATCTCATGAGATATACTATGATTTTATTGGGAGTAAACACTGACAACTTAGATGTCTATTGGAGTGTTCCATGACTACCAAGATGGTATGAGGAGTGAACTCATGCTACTAAGATGTCCATGAGAGTAAACCATGACTACCAAGATTGTAATTAGAGTGAACCCATACTATTACAATGGTCTTGGATATGATGCCTTAGATACTATAGAAATCATATTATATGCTTATGTGTTTTCAACAATTCCATGTTTTATTCCAATTTTAATATTTCATGTCTTATGTTCATTATTTCATTACAAATCATGTCTTATGAACTTCCATGATTTATTCCATGATTCATGTTTACGATATTTGATATGTAGGGTATGACCCTCTCTTTTCTTGATCATGATCTTGCACCCTTATGCTCATGATTATGATTATATGACTCCCTTGATTACCCTTACTGAGTATCTAAGCTCAACACTTTTTATGTTTTATTTTCCTAAGGTTATGAAGATACATATTGTGTTTTATGTTTCTATAAATGTGGATACTCAATAAGAACCTAGTGTGAGAAAATGTAGCTCATTTATGGACCAATGCTAATGTTTTCATGATTCCAATGGAACTAGACTAATATGGTGTTTGTTATCTTTTTTTAATGTTTTGTATACTAAAAAAATGTTATATAATGCTAACGTATATCAATATTGGGTCGCTATATGGATATTTTCCAATATAGAATAATCCTTTTATGATGAAATGTTTTAAAAACTACCATGACTTGGAAATTAGTGAAACCTCATTTACCTATATTAGTTTTATTAGAAAGTGTAATTGTTCACTATGTTTGTTCTATTATAAATGTAATATTTACTCTTATTTATCATATTTCAGTGATATAAAATTCACTTTAGATAATAATATTGGTCATAAATTAGACACCAGTGGTTAAATAATTATTGATTCATTGTTCAACATAGTTATTAAGTTTACAAAACATCTTCCACCCATGTTATGTTATTATGATATATCATTCAACACATTGGGATTTATTTTGGTGAAATATAATTCATATCACAAATTATATCAGTTATAGATCATTCAAATTTTTTCTTATAATTATATGAGGGCATATTATTCATCACTATGATTATTGTCTTGATATAACTATCATGATGGAATATTCTGTTAGTGTAACTTTGTTTACCTTAGTGTTAATTGATGATACATAAACCACAATATAAACCATATTAGTGATGCATTATATCCCATAGATTTGGATTGATGATACATCGTACACCCTTTTTCGGTGATATAAATATATCACATTCACCTTCCCTATTGATATGATGATGGCTCATTCATATTAACTAGTATATAATGGTGTATTGTTCTCCCCTGGGTCTTATTTTGTTCATACAACATTATCCTTTTAAAAGTGATATGGTGTTATATCATTCACACTATACTAGTGATGTTTTGACGAATAATTCACTCTATGTAGTATTATAAGGATGTATTGTTCACCGTAATTGTTTATTTAGTGATTCCCAGTTGACCACT
Organism: Viscum album; assembly: GCA_963277665.1. Taxonomy (NCBI): domain Eukaryota; kingdom Viridiplantae; phylum Streptophyta; class Magnoliopsida; order Santalales; family Viscaceae; genus Viscum; species Viscum album. The sequence goes on along the minus strand of OY728162.1, from coordinate 1,521,831,978 downwards.
ATTTATTTGTATTAGTGGTGATTGATAATTCAAAATTATATTATGATCATACCATTGATGAATCATGCATTTCTAGTTCTAGTTAATTAAAATATATTCTTAATTTGAAGAGAAATTGTAGCACTCCATGATATGGAAGGTGTACATTTTATTATCATACAATATTGTGATTTTTTTATACATTACTATATTTATTTAGGTACACCATCGGTGGTGTCATAATATGTATTTTTCTCACACTATGAATATGAACATTGGTGGGTCTACATAGATACTAATCCTATAAAACATTACGGGGAAGGGTCCTATGTGTGATTTATGACTTGGGTATGGGTATGTATATTGGGATACAAGAGTTTGTATTTCCTAGAGAGAAAATATTATTTATTGCCTCTATTTATTTATGTTTTTTTATCATGTTTTCTTTTTGATCAACCCATCAGGAGATTAAACATTTTATGTATAACTTATATAACATTATAGTGTTTATATATTGATATACCATTCAATGTTTTACAATGGATTACTTATTCATATAATCATAATTTTATGAGTACATGTGGTTGATTACAATTTATTATTATTTAGGATTTTATCTATTTTCATTCGATGTAAGATATATTCACTCCATAGTAATTACAAACACACTCTATTAGTGTGAAGTATCTATAATATGAATAGGAGTTACTAAGGCAATGTGGAACACCTAAATTAGTGATGTTGGTCTAACTAGGTTATTGTTACTAAAATGTTACATTATATTATTATTTTTTTCTTAATATTTGGGAAATTATTGGAAACTATACGACTAGTAAAACCATCAAATGGATGTTATTCATTCACATGGTAATAAAATTTATAGTGAATGTCCATGTTTCTATGGTAATATAATATATCTTTTGGTTCTCACGTGTAATGGTATTTATATATCATGGAATAAGAATATTATTTTATTGATTATTTTGTTATTCAAAGAATTAGTGGCTCTAGGATGAGTGTTCTTGAATCATGTTCTATGGTATAAATTCACATAAAATGCATATTCTTCTTTGTGATCAATGAAAAAGATAGAAAATAAGGTATTTCTATTTAATATGTTATTAATAAGTCATATAGTGTTATATTATTTAAATTATTGGTGGAATATTACTCAACTAGACATAAAAAAAAATAGTTTTATATTTTTATTACTTAATGACATTTTGGTGGATCATATATATATTGTTTTCCTATCTATTTGAGTTTATACATTAGGCTATTGGATAAATGAGTTATTTGAGATACTTATATAGATATGTTGTGCATAGAGTAGCTGAAAAAATTTCTCATTATTAATTTTAAAAAATTACGATGTCATAAAATATAATAGATAAGTTCCGATTCTTGAATTTGGAAATTTAGCTATATGGTTAATTAATGGGTTCCAACAGAGAACTTGTAGGGAAATGATGAGAATTACCAATATATTTGAAAAAAACCTACTATGTTATAATTAAATCCTATGGATGATCATATTAAGGAAATATATCTTCTAGTTCTTTAATCTATTGATGAAGAGACTCTAAGAGATTTCACATCCATGTCAGTTTTGATATGATATTTCTAGTTACAACATAAACCTCTCCATCTAGTATGAGGTTGACCACATGGAATTGGTTCATGGTTATATCTTATATATGTTATATAATTTATTATATATAATCAGCCTGAGAAAATGGAAAATTTTATTCTATAAATACTTCATATACTAGATAAAAATTGATGTGATTTCATATCTAGACTGAACAACATTATTTCCAATCCTAAATTGAATTTTATGATATTTTCATTGGGTAGTTATTTTCTAAGACCATGAAGTGGTTTAATTATTATATTTTTTTTCATCTGGTGTAGTGGGAATTGTTTGTGATAGACTATTCAATAAACATCCTTACGATATATAGATAAACTACTCTTTTTATGGAAGATGAAGATTCTAGTGTCAGGATATTTTTGGATGAGAATGGATATGATATCTATGTTCATGTGATTTTTGTCAAATAATCTGTAAGTATTTTTAATCAGGTCATCAATTCTTTGAGTATCCATGTAAAGTTTTTTTAAAATAGGTTTCTTCCTCTTCTATGAAAAGAGTTGATACTCGCATAATAATATTTTATATTTTCCAGTACCAACAGGGTGGTAATAGATATGCCATTTGAGGTAGACTTCTTACTATTTCTATAATAGGGGGGAATTATCTTCAGTACATCAAGAATGATTATCTAGATATTTTTGACATGATTTTGATAAAATAGAAAATATTTTCCAATACAATGGTTATGTTATGTTCTTATAATGTATTTAGAAAATATTACTAAATCCAATTGAAGGAGGTGGTTTTTTTGAGAAAATTAGGAATTTTATAAAAATTATGGAAAAATTGAAATGATGTGGTAGTTATAGTTATTTTGGTTAATCAATACCCAATGAATGATTAGTGAAATAGTTATTGGGGTGGTTGTGTCATTATGGTGGTACCACATTGGGTTTTGAAAAAGTTAGGTAAATAGGTCTAGAGATTGGGATCTTTAGAAATATTTATCATTTGAGAATGTTCTAGTTGATAATTGAAAGGGTCTGTTATGTAACGACCCGGTTCCAGGTGCCGCCCAAAGGTGACCTGAACCCGGTTGGACTCATGGCCTCAAGTACATTTTCCTGAACACCAGAGGCTGCCAACTAGAAGCGAGGGCCTTGGACATGATAGTAAGGAAACTATTCCCTCATTGGCAGAGTTTCACAATGGAAACAAATAGATAATAGTAGTGGAAGCAGTAATATGATACAATAGGTAAATAGCGGAAGAATGAAAGAAAATAAACAACTTGAGCACATATATAAATGATACATGTCACATATGTCTAGGAAAGCATCCAAACAAGTCACAATGCTAGAAATACAACACTAAACCAAAATAAAAAAGAAAAAAAATAAACTCCATTAGCATTGCAAGCATCATCTTGGTCCCAAGATCTCTAGCTCCAAAAAAATCAAGTACCTAAAGTAGAATGGTGCTTGACCTTATCAATAGATGAAACAATGTAATCTGTTTGGGCATAAAAGAATGACCCAAATAGGGTGTGAGACGAATCCTAGTTGGAAACCACCCAAAAATCAATGCCTAACTATTAGTGAATATATATAGTAGGAAATATGAAAAAAATGAAGTAATAAACAAGCAAGTACTCAAAAGTAAACAATCCTACTATTTTAGGCTACATTCATTTACATTTTTTAATTATTCAACCAAACATTCACAGGTAACCCTTTGGGAATGTTCCCACAGTCCAACCCCTCTGGTTGAACTTAGAAAAGACTCTATGAGGAAGTACTCACTATCAATTCCCCCTACTGTCTTTTAACGATATCTAAAGACTCTCTAAGGAAGAACTCAACATCCAATTACCCCTATTTTCTCATAAAAATATACTACAGACACTCTGAGGGAGCACTCAACGTCCACCCCCCCTATGGTCTCACAACGTGAAAAGTAATAGACACTTTGGGAAAGCCCTTAGCATCCATTCCCCCTATGGTCTAACTACACTAGGTTCCCACAACCCTATGTAATACAATCATGCATAAATGAAATCTATCATCCAACGTAAATATTAAATTCTACTTGTCTAAACAACTAAAATTTTATAACAAAATCATTTCATATAAAATCAACTCCATCCTAATAGTACTAGGCATGAAAAAAACAGCCTAACAGGTAGTTCTAGACCAAACATTCGATATCAAATAAACATGGTAAAAATACATCCATAATAATTTTAATAAACCATATTCATAATAAAAAAACATTACTCAAGAAAAAAAATAGATAACATCAATAGGGTTAAATTTTGAAAACACGCAATACCCTAAAGTAGGATATTCAACACTTTTTCCATATATAATCCAAAGACAACTTCAAAAATGAACAAACAACCTACCTTGATGTTGTATAATTGATATAGTTGATCCTCAACCTCTGAATTGACCTAGAACATCTTAGATCTATAAAAACATAAAAAAAATTCAACCTTGAATATCTCAAGAAAGAGAATAAATTAATAGGAGATGCTCTAGAAGAAGGAAAAACTCACTGTGGTGATTCCAATGTAATCGACAGTGTTTGACTCGGAGAACAGACGACCGATCGGTGGATCAGAGAATATTTGACGATTATTGTCACTTCCAGATGAGACATGCCTAGACAAAGGTGTTTCTGGAGATTAGACATGACCTCGATATAATCTAACAAATAAAAAGAAACGTGCAAGGTGTGTTCATTTAATGTACAAGCCATGTACTTGCCTTAACTGGACCTCGCTTTAGGCAGTCTTTAGGTCACCTCACATGGCCATGTACTCAGCCGTTACACGGCTACCCACAACAAGATGGTACATGGTGTGTACGCCTAAGTACACATCGTGTACACCTAAGCACACAACGTATACTCCTTAATTTTCCAAAACTCGTCTTTTTCTCTAAAACACAAAAAATACAAGATCCATACCTGAAATGAATATCCGAGTCCTTGCAAACTTCCCCCCTTAAATAAATTCATTCCCAAATTTCCCTAACAAGGTGGCATAGAAGAATCCTCGAATAGCTCCGGCCACTGTGATCGCACATCGATCTCCCTCTCCCAAGTCTCGTCCTGTACTCACCTGTGCTGCCACAACACCCATACCATAGGAACAAACTGACCATGAAGAACCTCTGATATGTGATCAAAAATCAGGATAGGATGCTCCTCTAATGATGAGTCCACCTTCAACTCAACCTCTTCGGGTTGAAATACATGAGGGAGGTCTGAGAAGTAACATTTTAATCGAGAAACATGGAAGACATTGTGCATATCCTGATACCTATGAGGTAACTACAATCGATAGGCAACCGTCCCAACTCTATCCAAAACCTCAAATGGACTGATGTATCTTGGTGAAATACTTACATGCATCCTAACCCTCCGGTGTCCCAACCTCAGTGTGACACATAGAAAAACCTAATCACTGACCTTAAACTCCAGAGTTTATCTCTGTCGATCAACATAAGACTTATACCGTGACTGTGCAATATCCATCCTCTTCTGAATCAAATCCACCTGCTCTGTGGTCACTTAGACAAGACGAGGTCCGACCATATCTTCCTCTCCTTCCCCTAGCAAACATAGGGGTGATTGGCATGACCTACCATACAAATCCTCATAAGGTTCCATCTGAATAGTTTCCTAAAAGTTTTTATTGTAGGAAAACTACAACAGAGGTATGTGCTTCTCCGAACAACATCCAAAATCTAGGACAAATGTTCGAAGAATGTCCTCTAGCACATGAATCATGTTCTTGGACTGACCATCTGTCTGGGGATGCTAATCTATACTCAGAATTACTTGTGTACCCAAAGCCTAATTTAGTCCCTGAGAGACCCAAGAAGTAAAATGGGCATCCCTGTTTGAAATGATGGAGTGCAGAACCCCAGGAAAACATATAATATACCATATGTACAACATTCCTAGCTCATCAACACTGAAGGTCTCCTTGATCAGTAATAAGTGTTCAACCTTCTTGAGTCTGTCAATGACAACCCAAACTGCATCATTCCCTCGAGGCGACTTCGGAAACCCCTTCACAAAATCAATCGCGACATCATTCTACTTCCACACGAGAATGAGTAACTACTGAAAAATACCTACTGTCCACTAATGCTCCACCTTCATCTGTTGACAGGTGGAAGACCTCATCACAAAACCATAAACATCTCTCTTCATACCGGGCCACCAATACTGACGGTGTAGACATCGATACATCTTGGTGACACCATGATGAACTGCCCAAATAGAGGAATGATAATCCCGCAAAATCTTCTAACGTATGTCTAATGAAACCCATAAAAACCCATGAAAATGTAAGATCTCATCCTTTCCTATGGTCCATCCAAGAATAGGGTCCTCTACTAACACACTCTCCCATAGAACTAGGCATTCAGAATCTGATAAATTTCTCATTCTCACTCGATCAAGTTGAGTAGAGGTAACAACTATAGAAGAAATAAATGTCTACCCCTGTCTATCATGCACCTCCAAATTAATCTTATAGAACAGAGCCATAAGCTTCCACTCACTACTGGCCTCCTAAACTTCTTGTATTTGAGTCCTACTGCTCAACGCATCAGCCACTGTGTTGCCTTTCCCAGGCGTGTAGGCAAGATCAAAGTCAAAGGACTGAAGGTACTCAACCCACCTTCAATATCTCAAATTCAGGTCATGATGGGTAAAGATATACTTGAGACTTTTGTGGTTCTTGAAAAACATAAAATGCTATCCCAATAGATAATGTCTCCAACAGTGTAAATCATGAACAACTACAGCCAAGTCCAAATCGTGCGTCGGGCAATTCCTCTCATGTGGCCTCAACTACCGATACCCATATACAATGACTTCTTCCCCTTCATAATCACTTCTCCCAACCTAATACCTAATTCATCACAGTAAATATTATAGATATTTCTCCTCTTTGTGAAAACTAGTATCAGTGATGAAGTCAACCTCCCTTTCAGCTCTTGAAAGGATGAATCACAAGAATCTGTCAACAATTATTTCACACCCTTCTTTGTCAGGATGATCAGCGACATTGTTAAGTTTGAGCAGTCATGTATAAAACATCTATAGTAACTATATAGATCTAGAAAACTCTGTACCTCAAAGATGTTCTTAGGATACTACCAGTAAACTACTACTCTCACTTTATCTAGGTCTACTGATACTCCTGTCTCTGAGATAACATGACCCAAGAAGTGAATCTGGTCCATCCAAAAGTGGAATTTTGAGAGATTATCTTATAAATAATTCTCTCTCATTATACTCAAAATGATCTCAATATGGGTATCATGCTCATGTTAAGTGTGAGAGTACACTAAAATATCATCCAAAAACACCACCACAAAGGAGTCCATGTATGGATGGAACACTCAATTCATCAGTGCTATAAAAACTGCAGGCACGTTCCTAAGATTGAAAAACATAACCACATACTCGTATAGACCATACCTTCTCCAAAAGGATGTAAGAGGTATATCTGATGGTCTAACATGTAACCTATTATAACCAGATCTGAATTCAACCTTTGATAACACCCGCACTCATCAAAGCTGATCAAAGAGATCATCAATCCTCAACAAGGGGTATTGGTTCTTGATCGTCAACTGGTTCATCTTTTGATAATCCACAAAAATTATGAGGGTACCATCTCCCTTATTTGTAAATATGATAGGAAAACCCAAAGGATAAGTACTGGTTTAGATGAAACCCTTTTCCTGTAACTCCTCTAACTTCTTCTTGAGCTCCTATAACTCTGGTGTAGCCATTATATAAGGAGGAATGGACACTGGTGCCACTCCTGGCACAAGGTCAATAAAGAAATCTACCTCTCACTCCAGAGGTAAACCTGAAAAGTCCTTAGGAAAGACATCCCTGAAGCGATCGACCACTAAAGGAAAGTCCATCTGTAAAGTCCCCTGGTCATCCAAATATAAACTAGCAATCTGGGTTGTAACTCCTCCCAACCCATGATGATCGAGTCCTGCTCTACTCTCCTGGATATCCCATTCACCCTTATATAGAAACAATCCTCCCTATGGTGATGTGAAACTCACCCTATGATGGTATAAATCGACAAAAACCTAGAAGGGTACTAACCAGTCCAATCTGAGAATGAAATCATAGCCCATCATCTCTAAGACATAAAGGTACCATAATAAGTGACACCCAACAACCTCAAGATGTCACTCCTTGAACTGATGTACACCAGTCGTCCTAAGTCCCAAAAAAGTTTCTAGCATCATAAAATCCTCTGAAGTAAAGATACAGAGTCCCATTATCTTCAAAACAGAAATTGATATGAAACTATGGGAAGCCCCTGAATCAAAAAGTACAGAAGCTAAAACTGAGGCAAATAGAATTGTAACTCTAACTGTAGAGGGTCCAGAATCTTTCTCCTACTGGGTCTGCTCCATTGCAAAAGTCTGACCTATACCACAGCCTTGTGACCCTGCCTGACTACACTGAGATGATCCACCCTACTTTTGCTGGAAACTCGTAGCCTGATTCCCCCAGCTATGGCTACCTCCTCAGCCTGAACGGCCTGAAGAATTCCAGTTCCTAGACTGATGAGAAACTAGTGGTCTTGATCCGGTACGAGGAGTCGAAATAGAACCTCTATCACCAGCTACTGGTGATAAAAAAGTAACATAAATGCTGGATCTGACCCATCTTTCCACAAGATCGGCACTCAATTGTGTCTCTCAGGAAATGTTGCCTCGTATTCCCACTCTTCCCGCACTGATAACATACTACCTGGCTACCTGAAGGAGTATCCCACATACTCATATCTTCGAACGTAGACTCCCTATGATGCTTCTTACTATCATTCATAAGGGTACCAACTTTGGATGGTGAATCGCCCTGGACTAGAACTCCAGAATCCCTCAGGTTACGCTCTGTGATCAGTGCCTGGTTAACTATATAAGATATGGAATTCAACCTGAAGATTTTCACCTGAGATTGGATGTCATGCATGAGACCATCATCATACTTCCTCACCAAAAAATAACTCATCACCCCCATAATGGGTGTGAAGCGCTTTAGCTCTGTAAAGTGAGAATAATACTCCATGACTGAGAGTGTACCCTACTCCAAACTCATGAACTCTCAGGCTTGATCTTCCCTCAAGATATCCGGGTAGAAGTAGTCAAGGAAGGTTTGCTGGAACTCGTCCCAAGTCATAACCTGTTGGTGTCCCGCCTGTGATATCACATCCCATAATCTCTTGGAGGAATCTCGAAGCATGTACGCAGTGAGATTAACCCTCCTATTTGGAGGCATCTTGAGATGCTCGAATATAGAAAACATAGATTCTAACCCAGACTCTGTATCCTGAGGTCCTCTATCCCCTAAGAATTTGGGAGAATGCTACTACTAAAAACCAACTTCAACTCTTCCATAGATGAGGCAGGATGTGGTGCTCCCATGAAGGTCTTCATAACCTCATGAAGCCTTCTCGAAACTGTGCATTGGAACCTGTATCTGGAATGAAGGATGGTACTAAGATGGGAATGACGAGATGATCTGCTAGTGGTCCCTGATCCACCATGTCCAGTGTCTGATCATTGCCCTGTATCTGGCATACAATCAGAAGATGTCTCAAAGGCATGACTCTTCATGGTCAAGTGCACACCTTAGTTCCGGATTATCAAGGATTGGAAATTAGAGTTTCAATAAGGGAAACAAGAGAAAGAAAACATTCAAGTTTTTAAAAACATAGATACACGGCGTGTATGACCCCTACACAACATGTTCCCTTAATCCTTTATATGGGAGTATACTTCTGCCAACCCTGGTTGTTTAACACCCCATACACACGACGTGTTATCCATTGAAACATGATGTACTTGAATACATTCCCCCTTCCCGAGTTCCTCTACATGGATAAACCACACGGTTCTCTCTTCGGTAACACTACATAGAATGTTCACCATACACACGCTGTGTACTATTGAAGTTCAAACCATCCGAGTCATTGGTCACTTTTTCAGAGACATAGTTGAATCTACATGGTGTGTTCACAATAGACATGTTGTGTACTACCTGCATTTTATCCATCTACGTCGTTAGTCATGATTGGATACGTGGTCTCTAGAACACAACGTGTAATATGAGTACACGAAGTGTTCCACCAAAGAAAACCCAACCCCGTGTCCCAACTCACATAGTCAGTCAAATGGTTAAGGACTACACGGGGTATACATACAGTACACGGTGTGTACTTAAGAAAAGTTGTTCCCTCCCAGATAGAAGGATATATGGCATGTATTCATCATTACACACTGTGTATTTTGGTTTTTTTCGGACCGTAAGTCTAAGAATCTACTCTAGAACCCCATAAAACACTGAAACGAACATTAATGTACCAAATTCCAATCCATGGGTGGAAATACTCCCCCACGAATCAAATCTTGGTATCATATTAATGTCATATCATAGTATAATAGTTCAATCAAACACATGATCCACCAAATGTCGATCTATGAGGGCCCATAACACCCAAGGGACCAAAGTTTGGCGTTCATTAAAATGAAACCTTAAACAATCCTATACCCTATCAAAATAGAAGGTATTCTATTATGGAATCTATCACAATAGCATGAATATCTATCACAACATCTATCACAAAAACATGAAATTGGTAATGCAACCTAAATGGAATGACAATAATGCAGAACAAGTGATCTCTAACAAGTGCCTATATGATAGATGAGATGACATACCCTCATCTCATTGGGTTTTAAAAGAAATAGAACCTCAATAATATCAAAAATAACGACACAAAACATGTGAATAACCCAACAGTGAATAAAATCAACTGTAACACTTGCGAAACCATAAAAATTGAAATAATCAAGGTAACTTGGATTTTCCCTATACACGGGTTAGCTACTCTTGGGCACATATTATTAAGAACTACTTATTCCTTCCTATCCCGGTCTATAGGCTCCAAATAGTAAGTCAAGAAGAAAATAATCCCTATGATACCACTTTGTAATGGATCAATTCTGGGTTCCACCCAAAGGTACCCTGAACCTAGTTGGTCACATGGCCTCAAGCACATTTCCTTGAACGCCAGAGGCCGCCGACTAGCAGTAAGGGCCTTGGGTGTGATAGTGGGGAAACTATGCCCTCATTGGTAGAGTAACGCACCGGAAAAAATATATAACAGTAGTGGAAGCAGTAATACCATACATTAAGTAAACAACAGAAGACTGAAACTAAATAAACAAGTGGAGAACATATATAAATGATGCATGTCACATATGTCTTGGAAAGCATCCAAACAAGTCACAATGATGGAAATATAGAACTAAACCAAAATAAAAATGAAAACGAGTAAACTCCAGTAGCATCGCAAGCCTCATCTTAGTCCCATTCTCTCTAGCTCCACAACAATCAAGTACCTGAAGTAGAAGGGTGATTGGCCTTATCTATACCTACAACAATATAATCTGTTTGGGCCCAAAAGCATGACCCAAATAGGGTGTGAGACAAATCCTAGTAGGCAACCACCCAAAGATCTGTTCCACACTATTAGTGAATATATATAACTAGCAATATGAAAAAAATAAAGTAATAAATAATGAAGTAATAAAAATTAAACCATACTACATTTTAAAGATTCATTCATTTACATTTATTAATTATTCAACAAAAAATTAACAAGTAATCCTTATGGAAAGTTCTCACATTTCAAACCCTCTAGTTCAACTTAGACAAGAATCTCTGAGGAACCACTCAATGACCAATCCCCATGTGGTCTCATAAAGGTATACTATAGAAACTCTGATGGAGCACTCAATGTCTATCCCTCCCATGGTCTCACAATATGAAAAGTAACAGACACTCTGGGGAAGCCCTCATCATCCATTCCACCCATGGTCTAACTACACCAGGTTCCCAAAACCATGTGTAATATAATCGTGCACAAATGATATCCAGTAGCCAAATTAAATCTCAAATAATACATGGATAAACAACTAAAATTCATAACACAAGCATGTCATAAAATATCAACTCCTTCTTAAAAGTACTAAACATGGAAAACAAACAGCCTAACAGGTAGTTCTTGACGAAACGGGAGATATCAAACAAACATGGGAAAAACACATCCATAAGCACAGTAATAAACCCTATTAATAATAAAAAACCCTTACTCAAGAAAACAAACAATAACAGGTATCGAGAAGGTTAAATTTACAAAACCCACAATACCCTAAACTAGGGTATTTGAAACTTTTTATATATATAATCCAAATACAACTACATAAAGGCACAAACCACCATCCTCGAAGTTGTACGATTGATATAGTTGAAACTAAGCCTTTTAAAATACCTAGAACTTCATAGATATACAAAAAAATTTAACCTCAAATATCTCAGGAAATAGGATAAATCAAGAGGAGAGGTTCTAGAAGAAGGAATAACTCACCGTGGCGATTCCAACAAAATTGAAAGTGTTTGATTCAAAAAAAAATGACCGATTAGTGTCTTGGAAAATATTCAGGGATTCTCATCACTCTTGGATGAGACAGGTCTAGAAGAAGGTGTTTCTGGTGATTAGATGCAACCTTAGTCTGATTTAACAGATAAAAATAAAAGTACACGACGTGTTCATTTACTGTACCTGCCGTGTACTTGCCTTAACCGGCACCCACTTTAGGTGGTCTCCAGGTCACCTCACGCAACCATGTACTCAGCTATTACACAACCAATACACATCTACCCATGACAACTGGGTACATGACATGTACTCCTAAGTACACGACGTGTACTCTTGAATTTTCCAAAACTCCTCTTTTTCTCAAAAACACTAGAAAAAAAAGATCCGTACCTAAAATTAAGATCCATGTTCTTATATGTTAACTATGTGATATGAAATTTTTAGTAACTACTAATTCTTATATATATATAATATGGGTACTAAAGACTCTTTAATTTACACTTAGTTTATGTGTGTCTTGTGATTGGATTTGTCTTTATTGATGTGGGTGAAATCCATTGGTAAAGCATTGGGATGTGATATATGGGTACATATAAGTGTTTAGGATGTTCTAATGTGATAAATAGTTGCAATAATCACTTGTATTTATTTATATTAGATATTTTTTTTATGTAACTAATTGCATAGATTGAGTTACATTTTATTAGTCCAACAATGATATCTTCCAATGGAGTGTGTCATTTATGTCCCCTAATAGATGATCCCCTATCATTATTTTTTTTATATTAAATAAGAATGATTCTTTGTACATAACGATTTTAATATTTGTATGACAACTACCATATTTAATAAAATATAATTTAGGGATAAATAGAAGATATGAAAACTGATCATTCAATATGTTGTGGATCAAAATATCACTATTGATGACTTTGTAGAGTTTTTGAATGAGGAAGGAGTATTTGGGTGGTGTAAAAGTTGTTTGTTAAAAAATCCATTTATATTCTATAATTTGGGACAAGATATACATAACTAGGAGTGATTAAGATCTATATAGAGTGTTTTTTGGAAAATATTATTCATTTTCTAGAGAATATTTCCTCTGGGTTCCCCAACCGTGTTCTCCAACACGGTGATTTATCTTTATGAATATACTAAGAATATCATAAGGTGAAAAAATATATTGTTAAGAAATTATATTCATTTCATCATATATTTTTTTTTCTAGATTAACTGATCAAATACAAGGGTTCAATAATATCATTTTGATGACATGATATCACTAGTTGAATGTGTGGTTAATAGATGTTTGATGAAATACTTTCAAGATAAGATATAAACTATATATGTTTCTAATCATGTAATTTATATTGATAAGATCGATATTTTTTAAAAAGATTTAGGAAATTTGGGTTTCCATCCATATCATTATTATTTTTTGGTTTTATTCTCATCTTGTGACTAATTCAATTCCATGATAAATTTTAATATTGAATTAGTGAGCAGCTGAAACCCTGAGATGAGATTCAAAACTACATTCTTAGAGTTTGAGTATCTAAATGGATTCAATTTTTATAGGAAATGGGGTCTAATATAAGACATAGAGGAAAAATAATTTGTAATAAGTGGCTTGGATAATTAGGAAATAGTAGTGAAAACTACAGTATCCACTGGTTAGCCGATTCATGGATAGTCTTACCCCCCTGCATGGGTGTCATCGACTAGCCAGTAGACCAAAACTAGCTTTCTAGAGGGTTTTAAATGGGAAAAATCCACACCCCACTGATATTCGGAAGGTCTTCCCCCATAATTTCTCCTTTTTTTTAGCTATGTTATCCGACCTTGATCCTTCACCTCTTTCATCCCCCAGTTATTTTGTGTTATTGGTGATGTGAATGTTGGTATTTTTAGCTTTGTTTCAAGATGTAATAAATTCCATTTATCTAACATTATCACCATTTAAATTTTTTTCTTATTTTTACATCTCATCATTGGTGATTACAATGAAGCATTAATGAATCAATTGATTTTTGTGGAGATTTCATTATTCATAAGATGTGGTCATCCAGAGATGAAAACTTCTTATTGTCATTCTCTTTTCCTTAGTGTTGCATATTTGGGGAAATATTTCAAGGGTTTTCTTTATATTTTAAATTAAATTGTAAATTTATTTTTCATTTCATGAAGGGTTTTTTCTCATATTTGGGAAATTAAATAGTGATATACCATTGGGGTGATATTTCATGTGGTTTAGTTATGGTGACGATTTTTTGTGAGAATGTTTTTGTTATGACCTTTTGGTAAATTGGTAAAATTAATGATAAATGAATATTAATACCTCAAAGTGATGTATTGGTGAGGTGTAAGTTCTCAATAGTGTGGATGGTGGCTGGTAGAAGAAACATGGGCATTGATGAGGGAAGACATTGAGTTACCATGTGGGTTAAAAATAAAGAAGGTCTTAGAAATGAGGTAGGATTTCTGGATACATTCCTTATAGAAAATTTTCTTTCTTATATTGAATGGGGTTTTTGGTCATCCAAAATTGAGTAACAATGCATTTAGTTTATTATATTTTATGTTATAATTTATTTTTAAAATTTAAAATTCAATTCCTTAATTAGGATGAATGAAGTGTTGTGGACATGATGGACATTGCTATTGGATAAAATTCCTCTTCCACTGTTATTCAAGGACATGGATTGAGAATTTCTTTAATATATGTGAACCCTGTTGGATTTTTGTGGAATATTTGTGAGAAATGAGTTGAACCAAGATGATTGGAATATATATTTGATCCTTGTACACCCCAATTATTGGTGTATGGTTATGTTAAAAAAATCATATCTAATGTGCTTTAGATATCGCAGTTGATTCCATATAGTTATTGGAATCATGACAATGATATGGGGTGAGTAATTATAACTATCTTTATGTGACCAAAAAATGATCACTAGATATTATGTAGATCATTATTAGGATCGTTGTAAGGACTGGACAACTAAGAATTGGGTTATAGAGATGGGTTATAGACCATATCTTTAATATTGGATAATTTGTTTAGACATGTAGCTAGTAATGAAACACTATCTTATTGATGATTCAAATGGATGTAGTATCACTTGAGTAATTTTTTTAACACATGATAACTATTATAAGATTGATGGACCATGTGGGGGTGCCTTTGGTATCTTTTGACCCGAGTCAATCTAGTGGATACCTCTATGATTGACCATACTAGGGAGGCTTTGTTTTCCTATGGGTATTTATGGATGCATAAATCATACTAGAACCCCAGATACATTGATATACAATAAGGAATTGGTGGCTGAGAAGGGTCTAATATACAATCAAACCATATTCTATTTAATTTATCATGATTAATACACCGTGACCATTAACACCCCTATAAGGTGTTATCATCAGTATGCATTAGTACATCACCTATCAATACGTATATTTAAACCATTTCTTTACAATATTTAGCTTGAGGGTTGGTATATTATCCCTAGTTACAGTCTCTACCTAGCTTGAGGATGGGTATATGTCATTTTGTGCCTGAATGTGACTTAATGATTGGAATACTACACCTCATTGTTTAACCTTGAATTACATAGTTATGGTTATATTAAACTTATTAGGATTATTCTATCTAGATGATTTAGGTATGAGTATATGAGCCCCAATTATTTTCAAATAAGGCAGTAATTTTATTACATTATGATGGGAATATTACTCCATGTTGGTTGAGCCTACTTAGTAATGGTATGGGTATATTACCCTTGTAGGATTTTACGTTAAAAATCACCCTAGATTACAATAGGTTTGTCTAGAAGGACATGTTTTTTGGAATGTTATATTTCACATGATAGGATACACCCTGACATAGGCTGAAGTAGGTACCATCAACCATTGGCATATTCCCCTGGATTGACACTGGTTACTATATTGGTGTGTTCATAATGTCATGCTTAATGAAATTCTTCCATGAAGTGGAAAAAGTATCTTTTTTTTCACATTTCCATAGTTATCAATTTACTAGAATTGTGAATATACCATTTACATATACTAGGACAAGAAAATTACTATTATATCACATTATTGATTCTCTACAATTCTTTTACTGAAACACTGATTGAACAACCTTTGGACATTAGTACTTGAGTAGATTTTCACCTGATGCTGGTACAGTTTGGTTTATGGATTCTGTTTTATATTCAGGATGATAATCTGAATATATTAGATGATTATAGTAGATAAGTTGTGTTATTTTTTTCATAGATCTAACATATTTGTTTAACTTTTATTCTAGTTTTTACTTTTGATTGTAATAGTGATTCGTATGTTTTTTCCATATAACTACATTTATTTTTGTATAGCATAGTCAAATATGTTATTTTTTGGGTCCTAAGGTGTGATTGATGTCAATGAGGCTTGTATAGTTTTTTCTCTTTATTACAGACTCATATTTATTGGGTATAGTCTACCCAAAATTCCATGTCATACACCCACTACTAGTCAGTAGTATTTGGTGTACAACAAGGCTCTCCTATGGTAACAATGTAAACTATCCTGATTATAAATAATTGAGTGAAATGGTCTTGGGAGATACAAATGAGAATAAATTTCGTTTTTTATTTTTTTCATAATATTTTTTGAGAGGTTATTCATGAGATATATGGATTTTTTAGAGAATTTATTGGAAACTTGACATTTGAATCATTATAAATTTCCACAATATATGTAAAGGTTACCATTATTATGGTATTTATGTTCATATATTTGGCTGTTATAGTTATTTGTGACATTCACCTATCATTTCATAGTATAGGACTCAGATTTAGGATATCTTATTCATTGAATTTTAACTATTATTCCATTGAAAATAATCATTTTTGTGTACATTTGTCTCTTTCCATGTAGCAGACACAAAAATCTTATTATGCATCATTCATGGAATGTTTGATTCACATGACATGAATGGGTTTTCTAGTGTGTTTTTTATTAGTAAGAATTTTTTCATCTATTTAAATTATTATCAATTTAACATATAATGTTTTTCATTATATGTACTTGGTATAATTCTAATTAGATATTCCAAATAGTACATTTGGTTTCTTTTGATTAAAGGTCATGTGAATCTCTGATGAGATGTTTGATGGTTATGATGATAATGTAGTTGTATATGAGAGGAATATTAGTGACCCATGGTAGGTTGATGAATCTATTATGTTCCTTAGTATAATACCCCTTGATGGTGAATATTACTCATGTTTGGTTACTTAATATGTTAATAACAATCTCTATGGATTTTTCATGTATATCATCGAATAAAATTTTACTTTACCGAGCCGAATATTATTATTCCCTTAATGGGTATCACCTAGGATATAGTGAATGTATATTTGACATTGACTAATGAGTTTATGAGTATCTATAGTGTAATCCATGTGTTGATGCTCAGATAATTGGTGCTATAGTGGTTGTGTGAGTTTTTATGTGATGTCTGTCCTATTTTGAGACCATGTAGTGGGTGGAATGGCATTTTCATTATGGTAGTTGAGTTCATAGAATGAATATTATTCTATGAGATGTGACAATAGTGAGAGGCTTGGCCTATTTTCTAGGTAGTTAATCCTAGTGACTCTAACATGAGAGCCAATTATTGGACTATTTGGGATGACCTGGATACCATAAGATATGACTCTGGGATAAATATGTCTATCACCCATGTTTTATGTATGTAAATCCCACGATAGTGGTTGGCTAGGGATAATGGGTTCTATTTAGTTAATAAGCATGGTTGAGTACATTGGGTTATTCCATTGATGCAAAAGGGGTGTAATTGAAGGTATGATATAGTCCTCACAAAGCCTTTTATTTCATTGGGACGAAACATAGAGTGATAGTGATTTGAATATTCTAAAGATCATAGTAGGAGAATAAGTATATACCCTTGACATTTAATAGATCCAAATTGTGGTTGTGGTTATGGTTTTCCATGAAATGTGTCGGATATCAGGAACATGGATATGAGAATCTAGGATTCTCTTTGCCTGATTAATTGACATCTTATAGAGCATAGTAAAGTTAATTTGATATTGTGTGACTCATGGGGGGAGTGATTTAGCTGATGCATTAGGTGGTATGATATTTTACACCAAATATAAAGGATGATAAAGGAATTGTATGTGATATTATCATGTGGTATCCATTTAAATTTTAAATCTATGAGTGGTCGAGTGAGATACTAGTATTGATTTAATGACATATCACCTACAAGAATGAAAAAATAAGCTTATATTTGAAATTTTTAGTTCCACCATAGCGTGGGATGACATCTTTGAATATCGGTTGCAATGACATTATCAATCCAAGTGTTGATAAAGTCTACAATTTATTTCCATGAAATGAGTGTAGTACAGGTGGGGCAGAATAGGTTTTAAAAAATAAAGCCTCTTGAGGATTAAAATAATGATTTTTGTATAAATATATATGGTGTGTGTTTTTATAATGGATTATTGATGGTGGTGAACCTTTTGTTCATTGAATTTTAGGGAATTTTTTGGGTGATTTTGTTTTGAATGGGGGGAATCAAATGCATATTTTCAAATGGTACTCAAGTAAGAGTTGGGTTTTCCCCACCCAGTAACCACATATGTGGATCGAAAAATAAAGGTCCATGATAATCAATGTTCTTCCTAGTGAGGCGATGATATAATATTTTCATAGTGGGTCTTGGGATGTTATTCATGGGACCATAACCATTTTGTGAGAACAATTGTGACAATATGAGATTAATTTATGGATTCTTATTTTATTCAAGTGAATAAATAGAATATAATTTATCTAGATAATCTATAAATACTAGGTATAGAATTATATATGGTATTAGGTGAAGTTTTTTGCTCGGAGTATTCAATGAAGATGAAATAGGGATACTACTGGTATAACCATGTATGGTCATTCTAATTAAATAACTGTATTCAATGAACTTGTTCAGAGTATCATTGGTAGAAAATGATTTGTGATCACATTTTTCATTAAATTATTTATCAGAAATAACTAAGAATTTCTAAAATTGTTTAATTAAGATAGGGATGACTAGTAACTTTTGGGGTATTTAGATTTGTGGAACCTAAAACATTATTAGGTGAATCATTTTATAAAATGACGGGTATGATTTTTTTTTAAATTACCATGAACTTCCCAAGGATGAAAGAATGTTTGGTGTCATCATGTTTTGGTAGAAAGAATAGTATTATTTGTTTTTAATTAAGACTAGTGTGTGTTGATGTAGTTTGAATAATTTTTTTAATTGGTAGTGGTAGGGTGAAAAAAAAACACTATGTGAATTGAGGAATTCAACTATAGAGTATAATTATAAATTATGATGGAATAGGTTCTGAATCACCAGAATTTGAATTTATACGCTAAAGCATATAGTTTAGAGAATGATGGGGAGGAAGTGTAAATAGATGAATACATGATGATTACATGAGATGTAAGGGATTTGGAAAGTGATGCTCTAGTGTTTTGGTAATGGTAACAAGAATCATACTACGGTTCTTCTATTTATGATTCCTAATTTTTAGGTTCTATTTTAGAAGTGAATTCTAAATTTTGAGATAGGTCTCTACTAGTTTATGTTAATTTGACAACCCTAGATAGTTCACATCAGGTATGGAGTTCTCAATGAGACTTCAATGGGACGAGATGATTTATAATGGGGATTTTATTTTACCAAATGTCTATACACATGATTCAATTTCAATAGAAATTTGATTTTTTAATTAGTGGAATGGTGAAATCACGGCGTCAGATTCGGAATGGTGTTTTGAGAGTTAGATCATCATAAAAGATGTATCATGTATGGGTAATGGTTTCCAATTTATAATGTGTAGGAACAATCATGCTTCAAAAGATCCCAACATGGTTGGGTTGCTATAGTGAAAACGATATCATTCCCTACTTGGTCACTTTCTAGATAGTGGCTCCCCCTTACTATGGGTACCAACAGCTAGCTCGTGTCTCCCACAAGTTAGTATGTGGGGATAAAATGGAAGGAAATCCACATTTTCTCCCATTTTTTAAGAGGGGTATCCCTCTCCATTATCCTTTCGTTTGTTTGTGTGATCTAATATATGTTCACAATACACTTCCCCCCTCTATTTTGGGACTATTTTGGATGAATATGTTGGAATTTTTTTATAATGTTTCACACTACGATAAACTAAATTGATCTCCCATTGTATACATTTTCATTTTCATTTTATCTAACAAGGTCATTGTTTGTAACTACATTGATTCATGGTGGAATCACCTGATTCTGATGTGGAATTCATTCAACCTCTAATGAAGTCATCTTGAGTTAACATCATAGTGTGAAATTTTCAATGTATATGTTCTTTAATTAAATTAATTTTCTATTTTTTTGCATTTCTTGTTCAAGGTTTCACTTAGTATATTGATGATAATGCAAGAAAGACTATTGGAAAGCTATTGAATATGAAACTAGTGAGGAAACATATTTTAGTGAGAAATTAGGTGTTATTAAATTTTTGTTCAAATGAAAAAATTAATTATAAATGATTGTAATTAATGTTATGGGATTTATTGTGGTATAATTGATTCCAATGAGTATGAATAGTGGTAGGTTGAACCAAGGGAATATTGGGTGAATCTGGTTAGCATTTTTCTCAATTGGTATGAACAATGTGTTGATTCCCTGATAAACCTAGGCAATAGATCATTTTCCTTTTTTTGATGTTTGAGGCCTTGAAATTAAAATTTAAAAATGTCATATGAATACCTCCTAATGGTTGTCTCCTATATGATAAAAATGAGTTGATCTATGCTCAATTTCTCTTGTATAGGATCCATAAACTCCTCTTATAAGGGTGTATATTTAAATTGACACACATAAAAATTGTAGGCCTTATATATGTCCATTCATTCCTATGATCCTATACGATTAAGTTACCAACACAAAGTGATTGACCCCCATTTATTATGAAAAATCACAGGTCATAGATATTTAGATGTTTGTGTTTGGGACAACCTATTGAGACATGGGGAATTGAGATGGGTCATTGTTTGTGTCTTTAAATATTCCATGTATTGTAATCATGTTTCTATAATGACCATGTTATCTTGATGATGATGAATATAGATGTAGTATCCATTGAGAATTTGGTATTTACCTAGGATACCTATCTTGTTATCAAGCACCCATGTGAGGTTTCCTCGACTATACTTTGACTAGGGGATACCCATGGGTGCCCTAATAGATGACCAACCGATAGTGGTTTTTTTCCATTGAGTTTTGATGAATATGTGTTTCACCCTGGAACCCCATTAACACAAAGTTACGATATTTCTATGTTGGATTAGATAGGACAGGCATGCGGCTACCCCCTTTTTCATTTTACCTGTCTTTCCAAACACCATTAGATGATAGATTCAATATTCATGTGTTAAATTTTGAAGGTCCCCATTCATGGTCTTAGGATGGGTTTATTCCCCTACTTTATAACTATTTTTTAGCTTAGGAATGGTTATAGTACCTCTACTTACTTACCACGAATATCGCTAATATTGGTATATTACCCTCGATTTCTGAATAATCAATTATGCTGTGTTTATTAACCACAATTGGTTGATCTATCACTCTATAGGGATGGGTATATTACCCCAAATAGTCCTAGGATATTTTTATAATTTTGGGATGGGTATATTACCCAAGATGATAATCCACTCAAGGTGGTTGTTCAATGCCATGGGGATGGGTATATTACTCTTGGTTTGATGAACATGTTTTCTATATTTATTGGTATATTTACCCAAGAAGTCATATGCTCTATAGATTTCCTAGGATGATCTACGAATTTGCAAGAGGTCCATGTTGGATGGAACTTTCCACATGATATACATAGAGACACCTCAGAACATGGTTAAGTAGGTATGATCGATTGATATGTCAAACATGGGGATTAATACATGCTACTATATTGGATCTATCAACATAATGTTTTTAGAGACAACATATCATAATGCCATTGAAAGAATATTTTGATTAAATTTCTATAGATATATATTTACATTATGTGAGAGTGGAACATGAAAATATCTCAACACATTTAAGTTAGTACATGACATCATTGGTGGTATCATACTGATTTGTTTACTCAAACCCGACATGGTCAAACATTTCCAATCGGTACTGAAGCAGAAATTTAACTGATGTAGCTATAGGATGGTCTAAAGCCTATGTCATAGATGTGGAAAATTTAGCAAGATAAATTGATTACATAAGGATCATGATGTGTTATATGGAATAAATCTATAATGGATCCATTATCTTTTTTCCCTTTTATATATTTTTATAAATTTTACTGTCATAGTGTGTGGTACGTTTTATATATCATATATTAGAATTTTGTTTATATATCATGTTTTTGTATACTTTTTTTCATGATCTATTATGATGGATGTGTGTGAGGTTTTTTTATGTTGTTATTTATATTATTTCACTCTCTCATATTGGTCGTATATTCCCCCTATCATACCATCTTAGACAACCACTAATAGCCAATAATATATGGAAAATGGGGAGTTTCACCTATTAATTATGAAGACAATTTATTTTTAAATGGAATATACATGCTATCATGATTTATCAAGAGTCGTTCTTCAAGTAGTATTGATGAAAAATGGATGATTAGTTTCTTCTAGGTCTAAAACAGTAAGGCTAAATACTGAGAACTACAAGATATATGATTCAGATTATGTTTTTGTTGATAATTTACTAAAATATTAGTATTAGAAGGTAATATAAATATTGGTTTTCTATAATGATAAAATGAAACATAAATAAATATTCTCAAGAACAATATAAATCCTTTCTATTGAAATTGTGTTGAGTAATTATCATCATTTGAATTTGAGATGATCAAGACCCCTTGGAAGCTGAACACTATTAAAAATAAATTTATTAGGAAACCATTTAGTCATGGAGTGTGATATATCAGGGTATAGTGGCTATTTTAATCCTCTTTCTGGATTTTCATTGTCAACCTTTTCAATATCATGGAACTGTTGTACTTATATTTTAGAACCCTTAGTTTTCAATATGTAACCCCTTTCCTTATTCTTTTAATGTTTTCAAATATAATGGTTAAGGATGGGAGAGTTTGGTAAAATTTTAATAATTTTTTTGGACTAAATGGGAGGTGCATGATCTATGCAAAACTTATCCAAACCATGTGGAAAACTTAGGAGAAACAGTGCGCACTTACAGTTTTTGGACATTATCTTTGGAATGGTGTACATATGGTTAGGGAGACCATCTAAGGAGGTCATCTAAGTGTTTCCTTAAATCATTAGATAATGTATGGTTAGCACACAATTTGTCTAACCATGTAGTATAACCATGTATAGAGTCAAATCTAGATCCAAAAAAATTAGGATCTCACTCGTTTTGCCTCTATCTGCCTAGTTTTTTCTATTATACACCCTTAATTAGAGATTCCTCTATATTTAATGTTGGAGAAACTATCCCAAGTAAAATGGAGTCAATACTGAGCCATCCCATGGTGTTCTCAAGCCCGATTCCCATGGTAAGTCCTCATTTCTCCTCATTCTTGTCACACCTTCTTAGATCTACTTTGATCTACTTCTCCTCTATTCATGGATTCTCATATCTATATGCATTATGGGTAGATAATTATTTTTGGATTCTAAATAAGTTTGTATTTGGTCTTGATCTTTCTAAAAGAAGAGAACTAAGGATTTTTCCTAGAGAATTGACCCGGTTTCTAGAGTGTTCTTCATCCATTTTCCATTTTCGCCAAAATGATCAAGGTAGGTGGCTTCACTCTCAACTCCTCCAGATAGAACTGATTGTAATGCTTTCAAATTGAATAGTTTGTGTTGAATTGATTGTGAATAGGATTTTGAATAGTTGTTGAAACCCTCTTTTGTGATTGTTTGGTAATGTGTTGCAATCTGGAAAATTGGTTACTTTATTTAAAGTGATTTTGTTCTAGGATTTAAAATATGAATTTTAAAATTGGGATTTTTTAGAATTGTAGAACATGGATTTGATTAGATGTTTTAAAAAAAATTCAATGCTTTATTGAAATGATTTTTTTTTGAAATTGTGTTGTTCTTTGGTTTTCAAATAACATATAGATTTATTGAAATTATTTGATTTGTAATTTGAAATGGTTTGGTATACATGGGGTCTTGTGATTTCATATTAATGGTCCCTAAATAAAGGACATGTACTAGTGGGGTACAAGGTACATGACCTTATATTTGGGGTGTGTGTTAGTGGGATATAAGGGAATTAGAGGAGAGAAAGGTCATTAGTATGGAACTGTCGAACAAGCATGCTTGTTTTAGTATGTGGGGAACAATTTAATGGGTATTCCAAAAAGGATATTGAGAAATGGTTTCTAAAGACTTGTTTGGTTTTTTTCTAGAAGTATGCCTTTCTTGGAAATTGGTTTTAATAGAACCTGTTTATGATTGGTTATAAATTTTTTTGGGACCTATTTATATTTGGTTATAAACTTATTTTTAGATTTATTTTATATAAATGGTTTTATATAAATGTTTATAACCTTTTCCATCCTTGTGTCATGAGTAGGGAATTAATTTGGGAAAGCCTACTGAGTTTTATACTCACCCCTTCCTTGGAACTTTGGAGATTTTGCAAATTCTATCTACAGGGCATGGAAAAAGGTAAAATATCACATGTTTTTAGCACAACCGCATGATACTTGGGTTGTTTGGTGATTTTGATTCTTGTATCTTGTGGTTCATGGAGTCTTATGGTTATCATAGAATCTGTAGTTTTTCTTTACCTTTTTTACTTTTATCATGTATTTCCTTCCACTATGGTACACATGGGAGTGGATTTAGATACACATTAAATACTTGAGTTGTCATTAATTTATTCATGCATCATATAGGGAGTTGTTTGGTTATGATTTGATGGATTTATGTTTTAGTCATAAAAGGGTAAATCATCCACCACTTGCATTTGATACCCTCCGGTATTTATTTCAAGAATTTTTCCCAGCCTTTGGCATCTTTGGGATGTATATTAAGGCCTAGAATTTATTCATTGTATTCTCAATCCAATAAGAATTAGTGGGTCATTACAAATGGTATTAGAGTTTTAGGTCCCTGCCTACCATGTAGTCTTCAGTTTCTCAGTCTTGGAGTTGAATTCATCCTTGTCTATTCCATGGGTATGAATCTTATAAAGGAGTAGGATTGTAAGAATATGGAATTAAAGGATGTAGCTAACCATTTTATTATGAACTTGATGTTACCAAGGTGTTGGGTATATAAGTGTTTTCTAGAAACATATAGTATTTGGAAATATCATTGTCAAGGGTTTGGAGAATGAGACGAGCATGCCATGAATTAAAGGAATGACTTCCCACTAGAAGTGCATACACCATTTTTAGTAATGTTTAATGTTTTGGGAAAAGTATTTATTTTTGAAAATTTTTAAATTTTTTTAAATGAAATACATTAAATATAGAGTGGTTGGGATATTTTAAAAATGGTATGATTTTAATAGGAAAGTTAAATGTTTTCAAAAATGGATGAACTTGAATATGGTTGATTTTGGAAATTAATTTTGTGATAGTTGATGTGATAGAACTTTAAATGTTATGCCATTAGTTACCAGAGCATGAGACTTAAAGAGTTTGTTGTCTGTTTAGAAAATAGAACCTGATAGACATCATTGAAACCGATTGGAAGAAGATATAGAGAACATGGTTTCACCTGATCTACTGGTGAAAAAATAGTTGTTTCAGAGTACTGTACAAGTGTTTTGAACCATAGACATGGGGAACCAGAGTAATGAGCCAATACATGTGGATCATACCATCTAGTTCATAAAGCAGAATCCCCCCAACATCCACGGTGATTATGAACCATAAAAAGTTGAGTTGTGGATAAGTAGGATGAATCATATCTTCGATTTCATTGGCACACCATCAGAGATTAATGTCATGTTGGCAACTTATATGATTGAGGATCTCGAATGCTAGTGGTGGGAATTAGCATTGCATACAAAATTGGATCAAGGCCTTATGTGGGAGGATTTTGAATTATTTTTAAATTGTAATTATATCCTCTCACATTTAAATTCCATAGAATGACAGATTTATTCAGCTTAAAGTGGGAAAATATCTCTTTCATGGAATATGTGGATAAATTCACGAGTTTAGTATGCTTTATAGCAGATGTTGTGGCAAGTACGGCCTTGAAGGCACATATCTTCAAATCAGGGATACGGTAGAAGAATCGATCAAAGATTGTGGTGCTCTATATTATGGAATATATAGAGATGGTTTAGAGGGAAACATTGAATGAGCATGATATATTGGGATCTGTGGGAGGAGGATATATCATGGTACCTATGGGAAATGGTGGGATCTCAAATAGTGGGAGTAAACAGAAGAGGGAATCCTATTTCCAAGGTGGGAGGGAAATCAAAACTAGACGACTTGATTATTGAACCTTCCTCCATAATCCAAGAGAAAAGCATGTTGTTTCTAAAGTATTTATCTTTTCCACATAAAGTGAGATTGTACAACACAACCTAGGTCATGCCATAACTATAAACAAATTGGGAATCTTCATCACTATTGTCATAATGCTCTAAGGTCAGGTGCTCGAGACACTTATTAGGTGTTACAAGCATCGTATGATTCGATAAGGGGAGGAAAACAAAATCAGTCTCATCAGAATAGCATAGCTAGCTATGTGATTCTATGAATACTATTAATCCTCAACAAGGTAAATCAAATTAAGGGAGTAAATAACAAAGTGTAGCAATGAAACAATTGTATAGAGATGGGAAAATATTTTTAGATGATCAGGTTGGACCATCTATGGTGAGAGGTACTATTCTTTTGGATTATAACTTCTTTCAAGTGTAGTTTGATACTGGTGAATTTCATTCATTCATTTTTTCTCAAGCTATTAATTATCTATGTTTAAAACAATAAATGATTCCTTCTGTGATAAAATTGAAGACCCCTCTTGGGGAAAGAGATTGTATATCCTTCCTATGTAGAACATGTTTTATAACAGTCAATGGAGTTGAGAAAAAATGGGACTTCTAAGGGATGAATATCGATGTATATGATATAATTCTCGGTAATGATTGGATAACAACATTCAATGGTAACATTGAAATTTATATCGGAAGAGTTAGTTACAAGACTAATGATAGCAGTGAGAATCTCTTCAGAGGAGAATAGGTGACAAAGATCGGTGTAACAAGCTTATTGGCTCTAGAAATGGGAACCTCATCTTACCATTTAGTGGTGTTTACATTGGAATCAAGAGAAGAGATCATGGAAACCACTTTTCTCATAGTTGTGGATCAATTTCCAAAAATTTTCCAATAACTTCTTAGGGTTACCACCTATAAGGGATGTAGAGTTAATGATTGATCTCCTTTAGGGGACTAGTCTTATTTCCCATCCATTTTATAATATGGAAACAATAGAGTTAAGGAAATAGAAGTTTTAGTTGGAGGATATGGAAATAAAAGGTTTGATTTGTCCGAGCATGTCTCTGTGGGAACCACTGGTCTTGATTGTGAAGGACGAATATGGAACTCTTCGAATCTGCATTGATTATCGTCAACATATCCAAATTATTATAAAGAATAGTTATCCACTTCCATTAATTTATGATCTGTTCGATCAATTTAGGGGAGAATAGTGGTTCTCAAAAACTAACTTGTGATCAGGATATAACCAATTGTGTGTTTGGAAAGAAGATATTCCGAAGACAAATTTCAAAACCATATATATACACTATGAGTACATGGTAATTCCTTTTAGTCTTATTAATGCACCAGTGGTATTTATGGAATTGATGAATCAAATATTTTAGTGATACCCAGATTCTATTGTTGTGGGGTATGTGGATGACATATTGTTATACTAAAAGACAAGGACTAAGCATGAGGAACACATGGAAATAATGTTTCAAACCTTAAGAGATCACTATTTTTATTCCAAATTATCTAAGTTTGTTTTTTGGATACAAGAGGTATTCTTTATTGGCCATGTGATTTCTAAAAAAGGTGTTTCTGTGGACCCATACAATATATAAGCTGTTATCTCATGGAAACCGCCAAATAATGTCATCGAGATGTGATGTTTTCTTTGTTTAGATAATTATTACCAATGCTTTGTGTGTGAATTATCAAGACTAGCCTTGCCAATGAAAGATTTGACAAAGACTAATGCACCTTTCCAATGGACTAATGAATACCATAAATATTTCCAGGATCTGAAAGTTTGTCTTAAATTGACACCCATCATAATTTTTACAGAATTAGGACAAGGATATGTGGTGTATTTTGATAATTTAGGATTAGGGTGGGAATGTGTTATCATGCAAGGAGATCATGTTGTGGCTTATGGTTCAAGGTAGTTTAGAGTGCATGATAAGAATTACCCAACACACGATTTGGAGTTAGTTACTATTTTCCATGCTTTTGATGACATGGAATCACTATATCTTTGGTGAGAAATTTACTATGTTAACATATCATAATATCCTGAAACATATTTTCTCATAGAGATATTTTAACATGATATAAAGGAGATGGATAGAGTGTCTCAAAATGTTTTACTTTGACTTAATGTATACGTTTGAAAAAGGGAATTCAGTGGAAGATTCATTAAGCAGAGAGTCATATGCTCAGTTGGAAAAATAATCTTAAGATGAATTGCAGTTCATGTCATTCTTAACTGACATGAACATGGAATATATAAAACGAGGTGATGTTGTAGTTTTATTTTCAGTTTCAGTGGTTCTGGATTTGTTAAATATGGTTAGAGATGCATAAACATTTGATGCAGGATACCTAGTTATGAGTTCAAAAAACAATGATGGGGAGACCATTGAGGTATAGAAACTTGATGGGAGTTCAGTTCTGTGGTTTAGAGATCAGAAGGTTGTTCCTATAACTTTTTAGAAAAAACATCTTCATTCTTACCACCATTATAAATGGGTTGTACATCTGAGTACACATAAGATGTATAAGGCATTGAAGGAATAGTTTTTGTGGAGCATCCTGAAATGGATAGGGGCTCACTTTGTCTGGTGGTGCTTAACATTTCAACGAGTTAAAGTAGAGCATCAGATATCAGTGGGTATGTAGAAGTATTTCCCTATCCCAATGGGGAAATGGGATCATATATCTATAGATTTTCTTGGAGGTCTCCTAAGAATAGTTTGGAATCATGATTTCATATGCGTGATATTGGATCAGCTTACCAAGTCAGCCCATTTCATCCCTATTCTTGAAACTCACATGGTGGATGATATTTCCAAAATCATTATCTAAATAGTGGTAAAGAGACATGGAATACCAGTTTTCATAGTCTCAGATAGAGATTCGAGTTTCAGGTCTCATTTCTGGAAATCCTTATAGGAATCCCTTGGGACTCGGTTGACTATGAGAACAGTGTATCATCCTTAGAAAAACAACCAATTATAGCAGAAGATACAGATGTTTAAAGACATGTTTAGGTCTCGTGTAATGGATTTTGGTTCCTCATGGTAGGATCATATACCCTTAGGGGAGTTATCATATAATAACAGCTATCCGGTATCCATACATATGGATACATTTGAATTTTTTTATTTGCGTCCCTATCGTTCTCCACTATGTTTGGTGTAAATACGGGAGACATCACTAGTGGGGTGAGCCTGGTACAAGAAAAAATATAGAAAATTACGCTGATTAGAAAGAGGATGGAGATGGCTCAAATTCATCATAAATATTATGTAGATCATCATCTTCGGCTATTTTCTTTTGCATTGGGTGATCATGTGTTCTTGTGGATATCTCCAAGGCTTGGAAACTATTGTTTTGGTAAGTAGGGAAATTTATATTCTTGGTACATATTCTCTTTTGAGATACTATAACGGGTTGGATAGGTGGCATATAGATTGTATTTAACACCACGGTTCAGTTTGGTGCATAATGTGTTTCAACTATCTTAGTTGATAACATATCAACCTGATCCTGACCGTGTGATTAGATGGGAACACGTTGACCTAGAGCCGAATGATTCGTTGGCACATAACCCAGTTTAGATTGTGGATAGGCAAGATAATTTATTGAATCGAAAAAGAATCATCTAAGTGTGGGTTTTATGGAAACATTGTCAAATTGAGGAAGAGACTTGGGAACTTGGGGAAGGAAATAAAAGTGCAATGGCCAGAACACTCTTAGGGAAATGATAGTATTCTACTTTCCAAGGAAGGAAAGACCAATGTTAGGGAGAATTTAGCACCCTCAGTATCTGGTATGTAACACCATTCCTTGTGCTTTTAATGTTTCCAAGTATATTGGTGAATTATGGGAGAGTTTTGTAAAATTCAATATGTTTTGGGGATAAAGGAGAGGAGCACGTTCTGTGCAAGGTTTGTCCGAACCGTGCAAAAACCCTAAGAGAAACCATGCACACTTGTAGTTTTTGTGTAGTAGCATCATCATGGTGTATGAATGGTTAGGGAAACCATTTGATGAGGAATTGCGAGGGTTTCCTTAAAGTAGTATCTAAGACATGGTTAGCACACAGTTTGTCTAATCACATGGTCTAACCATGTACAGAGTCGAATCTTGTTCCTAAAAATTAGGATCTCACTCGTCTTCCTCTAACCCCCTCATTTTTTATCTATTTTTACCATAATTCTGTATTCATACCCATTAAATGTTGGAGAACCTCCCCCAAGTGAATTGGAGCCAATATGGAGCCTTCCCTTAACATTCTCAAGCCTAATTCTTACGGTAAGTGTTTGTTTCTCCTTGTTCTTGTCACGTCTTCATAGATCTACATAGATCTACTTCTCCTATCTTCTTAGTTTCTCGTATCTATGCATGTTATGAGTATATATTTGTTTTTGGATACAAAATATGTTAGGATTTGGTCTTGATCTTTTTTTTGAGAATATATCTAAGGTAGTTTAATGGAGAATCGACCCTGTTTCTAGAGCGTTCTTCGTCCATTTTCCATTTTCACCAAAACGGCCAAGGTAGGTGGATTCACTCTTGAATCATCATGATATAACTGATTGGATGCTTTTAAATATAATATTCTGTGTGGAATTTATTGGGAAATTTCTTGTTTAACAATTTTGGAAATTCACTTTTGTGATGGTTTGGTATAGTGTAGAAATATGGAAACTTTGGTACTTTGAAGAAAGATATTTTGTTATTGGTTTTAAAATATATATTTTAAAATGGGGATTTTATAGAATCGTGGAACATGGATTTGAATATATGTTTTCAAAAAAGGGAATGTTTTATTGAAATTATATGGTTGTTTTGAAATTGGTTAGTTATTTTATTTTTAATAAAAGTGTGGTTTTATTGAAATGGTTTGATTTGGAGATTTGAAATGGTTTGGAATACAAGGGGTTGTGTGAGTTCATGTTGAAGAGACCTAAATAAGGTACATTTAATAGTGGGGTACAAGGTACATGAACCTGGATTGGGGCCATGTGTCAGTTGGACACAAGGGAGATAGATGAGAGACCACTCATGATTATGGAACCGTCGAACAAGAATGCAAGTCTAGGTGTATAGTGAAAAATGCAATGTGAATGCCAAAATGATATTAGGAAATCTTTTTTAATTCCTTTTTTTTCTAGAAGTATGACTTGTTCGAAAATTGGTTTTAATAGAACTTGTTTACTTTTGGTTATAAATGGTTTTGGAAACTTTATCATATTTAGTTACAAACTATTTTTCAAATTGGTTTTATATAAATGGATTTATATAAATGTTTCAAACCATTATATCCTTGTGGCATGAGTTGGGTTGTCATTGGGGAAAGCCTATGGAGTTTTATGCTTACCTCTGCCTTGGCACTTTGGTGTTTTTCCAGATGCTATCTTTTTAGACAAGGGAAATGGTAAAGTACCACATGTATTTAGCACCACCTCAGGATACTTAGGATTTTTGGTGATGGTGGAGCTTGGAGGTTTTGAAGCATGGATTCTTGAAATTATCTTGTAATTCTTTAGTTGTTCTTCAAATGTTTACTTTGATTTTAGGTTATTTTCCATTGTTGTACACTTTGGAGTGGTTTTTGATATAAACAGAATAGTTGAGTTATCTTTATTTTATTCATGCATTGTATTTGGAGTTGTTTGGTTATTGTTTGATGGGTTGATTTTTTAGTTCCTAAATGGTAAATCATCCCCCACTTGCATTTGAAACCCTTTGGAATTTATTCCTAGCCTTTGGAATCTTGGGGATGTTGCTTAAGGACTAGTAGTGATTCGTTGTATTCTCAAGACAAAGAGAATTAGCGGGTCATTACATATATTCCTAATTATCACCTCTTTACACCTTGATAGAGTGAAGGTAAGTTTATGTCATGAGGCAGAAATTATATAATAGGAATCCACCACTATTTTGGACATATGATGATAATGTGTTTTGTATGAACATTATAGAGTGGTGGTTAAAATGAGATCCCAAGGGGAGATGATGGTGAAATTTTGAACATTACTATACATAGTTCACTTATGTGTGGATAATATATATCAAGAAATTCAAATAATGTATTAGTAACTGTTGGAAAAAAATCCCTCAAGGAGTCCTCTTGGAAGAAATGATATGCGGCAACGGTTTGTGAAACTAAAAACAATTTGCGGTAGAGGAATGCGCATTACGCAGTTGGAGTGTCATCGATGAACATGTAATAGAAAAGGAGATACACATAGCGTGTATGAAAAATGGTTCACAGGTCAGCGTGTGGTTCACGGTGGCAGAAGAATAAGTACTCGATGGAGGCTTGGATTGAATATTTAGTAAATCTTGAGTTAGCGAATTTTGCGCATATCTTTGGCTACATAAGAATCGCTAATCCAAAAATTACCATAGAGATCGAATATCATTAGAACACATTTTTGGTCTGGGATTTCGGCAAAGGCCAAAGGAAGTTCGCAAAGGCTGAAGGGAGGTTCATGAAGGCTAAAGTGGTTCGTGTAGAAGAGATTCCGCCGAAAGTGTTTACAGAGAACTGTAACCTGCAAAAGGAAGTCTGGTACACTGAACGAGTTGACTCAGTACACGGAGGAGGAATCTATGGTATGCGAGAGAGAGGGTTCCTCAAGTGGTTCGCAGAGGGAGTTCTCTAATACGCGGAGGTGAATATGGTCCGCGAACAAAGAACAATTTGCAAAAAAGGGGTAGTTCGTAGAGGCAGAACAGAGGTAGTGGTACGCGGAGGGGTAAATGGTTAAAGGAAGGAAAAATTATTATGTGGAGAGGTGATCCATATACCAAACCCGCTACACAGTATGCGGTAAAGAAAACGGTTCACAATTTTCACAAGAAATCTTGAAAAAGCTTCAAATCAGTTTGTGAAAGTATTTCCTGGTACCTAGCAGTACCCAAGAAGGTGGAATTCATATATGGTTGAAAAAGGAACTTAAACAGAGAATCTAACTAGAGTTGAGGATGCAGAAATTCATGAAAATGAAGGGACCTACATGTTCATAAACTGTGTTTGACCTACAGGTCGATAAATCGTGAGTGGATTCTTTTCCAAGAGCAGTGACCGAAGGAAGGGGAAGACAATGACCCTTTCCACGGGTAGTGAGCCATAGAAAGAAGCATAGGGAGTGACCCTTAGGAATGCAGTGAGAAGACCATACAACTTGTAATGGCAGTGAGCCTGGTCATAGAAGATATAGTATGGACATTGTACTTATTATTGACAGTATTCCTTAGTGAATTTATTACATCGGCAAATTGCTGTTGTATACTCCTTAGATGTAGCCCAGTGAGGTTGAACCAAGTAAAAATCATTGTTTCATGTGCATGATTTCATATCTATTCATATATTTATATGATAGGAAGAGAGAAATGTGTTTTGTCTAACAACGAAACAAGATCTGAATGGGAGAAAGTTTTTATTTTGTCATACCCTGATTCGCCCCCTCTTAGGGTATTGAACCTAGTGGACCTAACAATTGGTATCATAGTGAATGGTTGAAAGTCAGTGGTTCTCTCTTATGAATGAGAAATGGATTTGGTCAATTATAAAGGAATTGTGATCTTTGATGGAAATTATTTTCAACTATGGAAGAATCAGATGCAGTACTACTTCTGATTAGTAGGGATGGATGTCTTCACAACAGCTATGCATGGAATATAAGATGATATTAATAGTTGTACTTTATCATAAGATGAAATAAGATAATTGGATGATGATTTTAAAGGGATCAATGATTTAGGGGGATCCCTATCAAATAAAATTTATACGAAGTTGATTTCTTGTAAAACATCACATGAAATGCGGGAAAAATTGTTGAACATTTATGAGGGTGAAAAAAAAGTTTGAGAAGCAAAGCTCCAGGTTCTATGGACCAGTATGAGGATCTAAAAATGAATCCCAATGAGACCATTGATGAATTATTTGATAGGATAAATATTATTGTGGTGGATATGCAGCATCTTGGAGAAGTCATTGATGATATAAAAATTGTGAAACACATTTTGAAGAAACATCCACCGCAGTTCAATCCGAAAGTTTCAGTATTAGAAGACAAAGAACCAAAATATATGACACTAGATAACCTTCACAATACCCTTTTTAAATATTAAATGATAAATGATGATAATGATTTAGTGGAAAAGGGTAAGTCTAAGGAAGTGGCATTTAAGGCCATAAATAATATATCTTTTGAAGATAGCACTGAGAAGGACAATATGGATGATTTCATGTCATTTATCTCCTCTAATATGAAAATGGGAAAATGGAAGTTCAAAGGTAAACTTCTGTTTGCATGATTTCGATGTGGAAAGATTTGGAATTTTGCAATAAAGTGTATAAATAAGTTTGATGATGAAAATGAATAGAATGAATAAATCCTCCAAAATAAGTATTCCTCAAATGAGAATGGAAGGATAAGTACTAGGAGAAAGTTATTAAAAAAGAGGAATCTTCTTTCAATAGAGGATGAAAGTTTAGAAGAATATGAGGCAAAAGAATTGGAGGACTGCAGGGATCATAAAATAGATGCTTTGGAGGAAGTTGTCAGAAATTCAATACCAAGAGAAGAATGTGACAATGAAGAAGGAGAAATTGATGGAAGGGTTGATCATCAGGCTGAATTAGAAGATTCTCTTGAAGAGGTAGAAATTTTGAGAGCCAAAAAAAGAAATCCAACAAAGTTGTTTATGATTCTAAACTCTTTATGTAGAAGCAGGGAGAAGAGAATTTTGATCTGAATGCAGAAATTGAAAAGCTAAGGTCTTTAATTACAGAAATCCCTAAAAAGGTGGTTGAGTACAAAATCAAAATTGAAGAACTAAAAATATAAATTTATAGTTTGACTGAAACTGGAAAATATTAAATCAAACGTATCAAAAAACTAGAAGAGGAAGTCGTTAGTCTATGACGAACAATTAAATATCAGGAGAAAATGCTCGGAAAGGAGGTCATACAGGAAACAGAGAAGATGAGATTTGAGTAGAGTGGTCCACTAGAATAGAATCAATAACCAATTCTGAATGATAAGGCTGGTATGGGCCTTTATCTAAAATAGAAATCAGTTATGGTTCAAGTTAGACCACAAGCACCCACTCTAATTTTGAAGATTGATTTGGGTACGAAGCAAAATCAAAAGATTTATAAAACCCAAGGCACAAATAGTGGTTCATCATTACCACACAAGAATGTATCTCACATAAGATGATATTGTTGTGGTAATATGGGACACTAAAGAGGTACCAAAGGGAACATGACCGATATAGGTGGTTGTACAGAGCTCAAAATTCTAGGTCATCATTTGATGGTCTTTTTTTTCAAGTGTAAAGGACTCAGACATATGGAAAGATATTGCATATCAATAATACAGAGGAATGTGATGAGTCAGACTGAATTTGTCTATAAGAAGTAGTCAAATATATCATCAAGAGAGATAAAAATTCAAAATCTATTTTCATACTTGGAAGTTGAATTTGGTCCATCAAATACTGAGGAAGATAAAGATTATCATTCCATGATAATTATAAAGTCAATGACTTATGTCAAAAAGAAAAGGTCCAAACAAGTAGTGGTTGCATAAATTGCATTCAAGGATTCAGATCGCACTGGAATATGGATGATTAAAAGTGGATGAACTTCCCATATGATGAGAAACAAGGATCTAGTGACTGGAATCAGGTATGATAAGGATGGTATCGTAATATTTGGTAATGATGAGGGATTTAAAATTATTGGTTTAGGAAAATCCAACATTGGAAGAAAAGAAATGAGACAAGTAGATGTCTTGGTTGTTGAGGGGCTTAGTCACAACTTTATTAGTGTAAGTAAATTGTGTGACTCAAGCCATGGAATAGGTTTTTCCAAGAAATTATGTATCATCAAGGCAAGGGATGGTGCTATTGTGTTATAAAAAAAGTGTAAAAAAGGGAATCTATACCTTGTAAGTGGGAAAGAAGATATGTGCTTTCTGTCCAAGGATGAAGAAAACAAGTTATGGAATAAGTGTCCTATCCAAATAATCTAAGGTTCCTTGGAAGATCTAGTGAAATATGATGCAGCTCTAAATCTCTCTGGTTTTCACATGATCATACTCATACGTGCATTGCCTGTCAGCAGGGGAAGATCATTCTAAATTCATACAACAAAAAGGAGCACAAGTCATTAAGATTTTTTGAGTTGGTGCATATTGATGTGTGTAGACCGATTTCACCGAGGGATATTTATGGGAGGAGATATTATGTTCTATTCATTGATGACTATAAAAAAATGGAATGGGTTTGAATAATCACCCACAAATATGAAGTGTTTAGTTGTATTACAAGATATCAATGAGAATGTGAAAAGATGCCTATTTAAAAAATCCAGATGATTCAAACAGATAATGGAACAGAGTTTACAAATATCCAAGTGGAGGATTATATCAAAAAACACGAGATAAGGCATAAAGTATCAGCAGTAAGAACTCCATAGTAGAATAGATTAGTTGAGAGAAGAAATCGGATTGTCAACAATATGGCTAGAACAATGCTGATTGAAAAAGATCTTACAGATAAGTTTTGGAAAGAAGCAGTAATGCCAGCAGTATACACTTTAAACAGAGGTTTAATTTATCCAAAATAGGATAAGACTCCATATGAGTTATGGTTTGGAAAGAAGCCATGTTTGAAGTAATTTCGAATATTTAGAAGTAAATATTTCATTCTCAAT
Source organism: Viscum album (assembly GCA_963277665.1). Classification (NCBI taxonomy): domain Eukaryota; kingdom Viridiplantae; phylum Streptophyta; class Magnoliopsida; order Santalales; family Viscaceae; genus Viscum; species Viscum album. The sequence goes on along the minus strand of OY728162.1, from coordinate 1,521,794,624 downwards.
AAAGATAAACATAGGAAATTTGAATCCAGTGGAGATAAAGGAATATTTCTTGGCTATTCAGAGAAAAGAAAAGAATATAAATGCTTCAATAAGTGTCCAGGAAAGATATTTGAAAGTCATGATGTGATTATAGTGGATAATGAATAGAATCTTTAGTAAATACATGATTAGACCCAGGAGGACAGTGATGAAGATATGATCATGTCAGGAGATGCTCCAGCTCTAAATGTTGATTCAGAAGAAGACTCAAATGATGAGAAAAAAAAGTGTCTTCACAAAGACCAGCAAGAAGTGCTGAAATTGATTGGAAGAACACAATTGGTGATCAGACAAAACCAGTTCAAATAAGGAGGATGGAGTCTCTACAACAAGAATCATACTTATCACAAGTTGAGCCTAAATTCGTTTATGATGAAATTGGAGATAATAAATGGATTCAGGTAATGAATAAAGATCTTGACCAAATTGAGAAGAATCAGACATTGGAAATTGTTTTAAGGGCAAAATTCAAGAATGTAATAAGAAAAAAATGGGTCTTTCACAACAAAATAAATGAATATGGTGTTGTTATTTGAAACAAATCATGCATGGTGTGAAAAAGGTTACTCTCAAATAAAGGGTATTTATTCTGATGAGACGTTTGCTTCTATTGCAAGGCTATAGAAAATCCGATTATTCTTGCCCATAGAAGTGCAATAAAGTTTAAGATTTTCCAGATGGATGTCAAGCCAGAATTTATGAATGGATTTCTAGAATAAGAAGCCTACATTGAGAAACTAGATGGTTTTCTTATTCATGAAGCTGATAGTAGAGTTTTTCGGCTAAAGAAGGCTTTATATGGCTTGAAGCAAGCACTAGGAGCATGGTTTTCAAGGCTTGATCAGTTTCTAAAGAAACTTGATTTCCAGTGTGGTGGACTTGATTACAATCTGTATTTCAATAATGAAAATAGTCAAAGGATGATGGTGTTGGTTTATGTCGATGACATAATCTTTGTTGGATCATATGAAGCACAATGCAGACAGTTTTTTGAATTCATGAAAAGTGATTTTTGAAATGTTGATGATTGGTGAGATGACATTTTTCCTTGGATTACAAGTGACTCAAGGAAGAAATAGAACTTTTATTTATCAATACAAATATGCCAAGGAGGTTTTTATGAGATTTGGAATGGATAATTCTAAGGAGATGAAGACTCCAGTTTCTACCCGGCTGAAATTGTCCCGTGATGATGAAGGCAAGAAATTTAATATCGTAGAATATAGGAAAATCATTGGATGTCTGCTATTCCTGACAACGACAAGGCCATATATTGTATTTTCCACATGGTAGGCAGTGAGGTATCAAAGCAATCCCAAGGAGAGTCACATGATTATAGTAAAAATAATTCTTTTGTATATCAAGGGAATAATGGATTTTGGATTAATGTATAATGACAAATTTCATCTTGAGTTATTGGAATATATAGATGCAGATTGGGATGGTTCAGTAGATGATAGTAAATCAACATCAGGAGGTTCCTTTTATCTTAGAGCATTGTGTATTTCTTGGCTAAATAATAAACAAGATTGCATTTCATTGAGCATTGAAGAAGATAAATACATTGTGGCCACTCAAACTTACACATATCTATTGTGGATGAAGTAGAAACCTGAAGATATGGGAATTGAAGCTAAATATCCAAACACAATCCATTTTGATAAGTCAAGTTCTATAAATCTGAGAAAAAATCCATTTCATCACTCATGGACAAATCACATTGAAATTAAATATCATTTTATCAAGAAAAATGTAGAGCAAGGGATTGTGAAGTTGGAGTATGTGCCTATAGAATAAAAAGTTGTAGATATTCTTACAAATTCCTTACCTAAAGAAGCATTTGAAAGACATTGACTGGATCTAGGAGTCCATTCGACTTCCCACACTTGAAAATGTGTGGATTTAGGGTCCCCCTCTCCCTGAGGTAAGATGTGTCTTTTCCAAATGTGTTGATATGTTTTCTTTACCCTATTGAAGACAAACATGAAGTGCCCTTTAGGTTTGTTGACAAAGTGGGGGAAAGTGTGACTATTCTAGGGGGAGAAAAGACATGGGGAGAAGCTGCTAAGTGGAGCAGCAATATAGGGGGAGTTGAAGTTGAGCTGATTCTATTTAGAAGATATGTTATATAGGGGGAGTATTAAATATGATGATTCTAGAAGTGATCAATCAATGATTAGATATCACGACGGCTGAGGTTCGTCTTAAAAGTAGTTCATTGGTATCTATGTATCAGTATGGTATCAAAAATTGGTGTTTAGAAATAATGTGACTCATTGACAAACATTGCGTTATACTATTGTTTCTCATGCAGAACATGGCTCATGTGGGATTAGAGTATGTGTTATGTAGATCCTTGATCACAATCTTAATCGCGTGATGCGAATGCTGGTTGAAGATGAAAGGAGTTTTAATGAGATATAAAAATGCGTAGAATTGCGATGAGAAGAGTTGTTAACAAACCCAAAGGGGGAGATTGTTGGGAAAAAATCTCTCAAGGATTCCTCTCGGTTTGTTTTGGGTGTGGTTGTGCTGGTTGACAAAGCCAGATGACCGCAAATGAGTATGGTTGGTGTTTGCCGAAGACTGATTTTTAAGGTGCCATAGTTTCCCAGTGTTTTCCAAACTTTTAGGCCTAAAAATTGGGAGTTTGAGGTTGGAAAAGGAAGTATTTATTTATAGATGTGAATGGTATGAAGAACATTGAAGAAAATCAGAAAAGGGGGAGAACCACATACCATAATTCATGGGCCGCATACCATGTTCCAGGAATGGTACGCGGAGTGGAAGAAATGGTACGTGACAACGATTCGTGAAACCGAAAATAGTTCGTGGTAGAGGAAGGTGCAGTATGTGGTTGGAGTTCCATCAAAGACTGTGTAAGAGAAAATGTGATATGTGGAGCGCGTATAAAAAATGGTTCACGGGTCGGCCTGTAGTTTGCGATGGAAGAAGAATCTGTACATGGTGGAGGTTTGTATTGAAGATTTAGTAAATATTGAGTGAGCGGATTTTGATAATATCTTTAGCTACATAAGAATAGGTAATCCAACAATTACAGCGGAGATAGAATATCCTTAGAACACATTTTTGATATGGGATTTTGGAAAAGTATGAAGGAAGTTTGCGAAGGCTGAAGAGAGGTTCACGAAGGATAAAGTGGTTCGCGCGGAAGCGATTCCACTGAAAGTGTTTGCAGAGAACTGTAACATGAAAAAGAAAGTCTGGTATGTGGAAGAGGAATTTCAGTACGCAGAAGGAGTTGAGTCGGTATACAGAGGAGGGATCTATGATATGCGGGAGAGAGGGTTCTACAAGCGGTACGAGGAGGGAGAGCTCTGGTACGTGGAGGTGAAGATGGTCCGTGAAAAGAGAACAATTCACGGACAAGGGGTAGTTCTTAGAGGCAGAACAGAGGTAGAAATACGCGGAGGTATAAATAGTTAGTGGAAGGTAGAATAATTATGAGGAGAGGTGATATGTGTACAAAACCTTCTACACAGTACACGGTGAAGAAAATGGTTTGAAATTTGCACAAGGAAGCTTGAAAAAGCTTCAAATTAGTTTGGAAAAGTATATCTCGGTACCTAGAAGTACCCGAGAAGTTTGAATTCATCTATGGATGAAAAAGAAACTTCAACAGAGAATCTACCTATAGTTGAGGATGAAATAATTCATGCAAATGAAGGGACCTACATGTCCATAAACTATGTTTGACCTACAAGTCGATAAAATTTGAACGTATTACTTACCATGAGCAGTGAGCGAAGGAAGAAGAAGATGGTGACCCTTTCCACCAGCAATGAGCCTGAGAAAGAGGCATAGGGAGTGATCCTTGGGAATGCAGTGAACAGACCCTAAAAATTGTAAAGGCATTGATCCTGGGTAGAGAATATCTATCCTAAACATTTTACTCATTATTGGCAGTAAGCCTTAGTGAATTTAGTATATCATCACATTACCGTTGTATGCTCCTTGGATGTAGCCTAGTGAGGTTGAACCAAGTAAAAATCTTTGTGTCATGAGCATGATTTCATATATGTTCATATATTACTATGGTAGGAAGAGATAATTGTGTTTTGTTTAACAATGAAACAAGATCTGAATAGAAGAAAGTTCTTATTCTGTCATACCCTAATTCACCCCCCTCTCAGGGTATTCGACCTAGTAGACCTAAGAGTAACCTATAATAAAGGAGTAAATATATGTATATGTATCATAATGTCTCATCTATCAGTAGGTAAATTTAATGGATTAGATACCATATTTTTTTATTTATTCTTAGTCCATTATAGTATTTTTATGATAGGATTAGACTATAGATATTGTAATAAGGCTACCATGATCACCTAAAGGGAGTCTCACAATATGCATTGTTATTGATTGGTTGGAAAATGTTTATAATTTTCTATCAATTTAATATAAATTTTTAATTTTTATGTTTGATATAATATATGTCATGATAATATTATAAGGAGTTTTATCAATAATTTTATTAGACCAAGATTCTTGATTCATTTTTCGTCTATTGAAGAAATTACAATGGAAATTCAGTACTTTTTTAATTCAAATCATAGTGTACCATTCATATAAAAATGAATCGTATATGAATACCATTAGGGTATTGTAAGACATACAATGACTTTGTGTCCTTGATATTGGACATTTTAGAGAGATTCATCACACATTGGTAGAGTATAGTCATGCAATTTTTTATTATGAATATATTCATATGAAACTTGTTGAATCATTATATGATATGGAAAACTGATCAACTCTAACTAATATAGAGGAATTAGATAATCTATTTTTTAGATTGAGTTTCATTCAAGATTCCTCAATTCATATAAAACTAATTATGTTGTGGTCAATGTCTAATCAGAGTTATATGTTTTGTTATCTAGAATGGTGAGTTGACATATGGAGATATAGGTGGGAAATAATTTATTCTATACAGTGTCATTATACCTTTTATATATGTGGATATATAGGTGGGTAAATATAATAAATGTATTCATGGGTCAATTTGAGGTAGTTTATGGGATTAAAATAGTTGTGAACAAACAGAATGTTCTTAAAATATACCTCTTAATTCTAGTTGTATTCTATATATCTCAACATTGTAGATAATATCTATAACACACACATATGATTAGAATTAACAATTCTGAGTTAGAGGATAATGAATCATCTAATAAGTAACATACTTATATGGTGGTATTCGGGTGATAAGATTCAATGTGGGAAGATTATAGCTCTTGTACCAATGTTTAGGCAACAAAAATGGGTCCTAAACGAGTCTTGGTTGTCAAAGGGAGATTTGAAAGTTTAATAATCTAATATATTCATTGATGATGATCATTGATTCATTTATGTGATGAGTAGTTATATAAAGGTGAGTTTTAAATGACCCCTACATACCAAGATCTGAAATAAAACTATATTTTATCATTGATCATGTATTTTTGAATGTTTCTAACTTTTAGAGTATACGAGAGAGACTCTAATTGAGAAATTAATATATGGTATGATAGTGGAATTTTTCTCATATATAATTATCCCACTAAATTTATGATAGGGAGTTATGAGACATGTTATGGTAAAAATTGGGGCCACTTTCTCCTCCATTAGTGGATTGATATCTCCTATTAGGGGCCTATTGTCCCACTATCTACCTGGTGGGTTACACCAGAGTTCTAGAGGGAACTCATACCTATTTTTTAGAATAATATTATTCTGGTTATTTTTAATCATGTTTTGTTTTTATAACACCAATTTAATTCTTCCAAAACTACATTACCTAGTTTATGGCACTACCATCCCCTCATATTTTTCCTCATTTCATAAATTCTAAAGGGATTTATTTTTAAATGATGTAATTCAACTATAATGAATAAGGATAATCCTATGTGACCATATTTTTTTCTTTATATTCTTCTCTAGTACCCACTCTAAATCAGTAAGATAATGAACTTTACTAATTATGAACATAGAATTAGAGATGATTATTCAACAATAGATATTCCATTAATGTATCTATACTACAATAATTTTGGTGGTGCAAAATAATATCATTTTGTATACTAGTTTAATTTATATAAAAATATGAATGTGATAATAGGTCATTTATAGAGACCCATGATATAATCAATATTGGATTACATAATTTTGGGTAATGAATATAGAGTATCAAATTCAATATAGGAAATAAATTCCATTTACCTCTAATATATGGTAATTGATGGCCATGATTCCTTGGGAATGTTGTGAGATGAAAGTTTATTGAATCTTATGGGTGTATTCATGTGTTTTTATTATATTTGGCGAGACTAGTGAGGAAAAATTATGTGTTCCATGTTAATAATAAGAAAAATAAGAAGTTATTTGTTTATGGAGAAATATATTTCATAGAACATTGATATGTTAGTGCACAATATGGAAGGAACCTTGGGAAATATCCATAATTATGGAAATCTATTTCATTGAAATGTGGTGGTATCTCTTAATATTATCTTTATATAATCACTATGAAAAATATTTTAACTTATAATTGTTTTTATGATATATCATTCACTATTAATTATTATATGCTGGTGATTTATCATTATCCTTGTAAATGTTTTTGTAGTATATCTTCCACCCATGGTTTTTTAGTTTCAATTAATAACTCTCTAGGGTTATTCATATTATAGTAGATCATTAACCATCATTATTTAATTAGTGATACAAATTTTAACATTGATTGATTTGTTTTGGAAATACAATGTCATCCTCATGGATCATATTGGTGAGAAATGAGTCACCATTGTTGGAAAAAATATGGTAATATATCTCTCACCTTAAGGATTTTTGTGGTGACACTCCATTAATAATGGATGATTTTTTTCCTGATACATTACTCACATAAGGTTTGGATCAATGAGAAAATTTTCACCTTTAATAGTGTATTGTTGGTGCATTGTTTATTATAGGTATAGAAAGGTGATATATAATTCACCCTTTTGTTTTAGTCTAGTGATATCTCAGTTGAAATAATAAATGAAATTGAGATGAATTGCTCAACATAGGTGGTGTATAGTGATGTATCATTCACCCATGTTTATTATATTTGGGATTCATTATTTAGATTGAAAATGGGATTTTGATACAAAATTCACTTTTATTTAGTGAGATGTTGATATATTATTCACCTGATAATAGTGATGTGGTGATAAATCATTTTTCATTAGTAGTAATTTTTTGTTGTATTGATCAACAATGTTTATTATATTGTGATTAATTTTCTAAAATGATTGATAATGAGTGGTGATTGGTTATTCAACCACTTTTTGTAATCAATCCATTAGTGGATTATCTTATTCTAGAACATTGTAATGAATGAATGGTCATTCATTTATGTTTCAATATTTCACCCCATGATATGATGTGTGTATTTTATTAATTCATGTTGTTATATAACATTGTTCATGAACCTATATATTTCTAAATTTTTCAAGAGTCACTATTAGAGGTTTCAAATTAAGTATATTTATGACACCCTGTATGTTCCCCTTTTTGGGAGTATGTACATCGAGATCATGGATACAAGATAGGGAATGGTACATGTTTTATATAACTATGAAAATTATTTATATATGTATAATTATATAGGGTAAGGAAAATTATAAAAGATAAATTTTATTTATTGTCTTAATATTTTATAAATTTTTCTTAATTTTTATATAAATACAGACAATAAGATTATATACCCGAATGGCCTGAAGGCCTTCATTTTTATTGATTTTTGATAACCCCCCTTTCAAAGGATGAGGGGGAACCCTTAAAAGTCTTGTATGATTAGATATTACATGGACCGTAGGATTAAGAGACATAACATGACCCTAAGGTCTTACAGAAATCAACCAGACTATAACTACAAGGAGATACCCCTCCCCAGCATCTGAATCGTGATAGTAGATCTCTACCTTTGCATGGTTGTCTAGATAAGCTTCCTATGCAAGGTCAGGCTGGTCCCAATGGTGTAGCCATACCCTCTCATTCTTCCAAATCTATAGGTTCTTCTCTTGTGAGTGCACCTTCTTTAAATCCTCCTCTGAGGATGCTTCTTTTTTGTAGAGTCTGTCTGGAAAAACTACACTAATCATGTGGCCCGAAGACCTTGAGGTGCCCCAAAGGCCTTGAGGTGCCCCGAAGGCCTTAAAGGTGGCCCTAAAGCCTTACTGACCCAAATCCCAGGGTGACTCGAAGTTCTTAAGGACTCCAAGCCCAAACCGGTGGCCTAAGGTGAATAGTTCCAGCTGCTACAGTATTGAATAGTACCTGTTATAGTAACTGCTACAGCAACCACATAGTACTACTACGGTACCTACTACAATACCTGCTATAGTACCTCGAAATTATTCCCCTTCCTAGTTTTGAACATAATCCTTGTGGATTCACTTAGAGAGACCTCACCAACTGGGTCTAATATGTTGATATAAAATGTAACATTTTATTATAGTTATATTTTCATTGTAATGTCCATATTTTTTATATATTTTGTGATGATTTTTTTATCTACAAAGTTACTTATAGTTACCTGATAATGGGAATAATATTTCAATGTAATCATTAGACTCATGTGGTTAGTTAACATCCTCTAAGGTATGGATTTATGGTCTTGAGGTTACATGGCATACTTTTATATGGAAAATTGAGGACAACTTTGTTGGTATGACTATAAGAAATATGTTTCTTTCAATGAGAAAAAATATTACTCAGTTTCTATTTTTCATTTCTTCATAAGTAATAGTGAGTAATATAAATGTTATTATGTGCTTCATGAAATATTATTAATAGATTATACTTATTCAATACATATTTTTAATTTTTAGGGAATAAGTAATGAATACAGAATGTGTTAGGAGAAAATAAATATATATATATATCATTTTTATAGAATAAAATTTCATATAATAAACTATAAAAATGATTTCTAGATATTAAAATTAGAGAGAAATGGGATGTTTTATAGAATTTATAGATCAAAATTATGTTTCTAAAATGAAGATGAGTTAATCTAATTATAAACCTAGAATTCAATATTGGATGATTTGAGAAAATAAATGAAGTATTGAAAAAAATAATTTTATTAAATAATTTCATTGAATTCAAACATTACTGATTTACTGTATAATTAAAATTGTCCTTATGGGATTTTATTTTATACATAATATCAGATTAAAGATAACTAAAATAAATATAGGTGGATATATTTAAAAACATTAGTCTACATTTTGAGAAGGAAAAATATGGATTACTTGATAGTGACTAATACATCACTATAAATCCTTATTTATTATTTATTATTCTTGTAGGTGATTCATTTTATTCCTGAGATTTCATTCTGATATGTTCTAGAATAAATTGATCTTAGAGCCCATATAATCATAAGTTTCTATTTTGGGATAATGTTGCACATATGACATAGGAAGACAAATTTTATTACAATATTTCAAATTGTCAACCTCTATAGAATTCTTTAGTTCATTTTTTTGAAAATACTTTTACATAGTAATGCTCTAATTTTTCATTATTGATATAATTAGAGAGTTATGATAAAAAATATGATGTGGTTCACAAAATATTATTTATTTCATAAAAATTTAAAAGTATACCTAGTAAAAAAAGAATATGTCATCCATGGAATATTTGATTCAATATATAAAATTTATTGTTTTTATATAATTTTTTTAAACTTATCTAATCTATATGTAGTTTTATAAGGAGTGATCATAATATATTCAACATCAAACTATTTTTCCTATGAACTTATTTTGTACATGTTGATATATAATTATATTTTTTATAGCTTTTAGTTAAAAGTGTATACCCATTATTTAGGGTTTTTCCTTGATAAAGTGTTCTGGGTAAGATTTCTAATGGATATATGTAATGTGATTTATTTTGTTCTAAATAAGTGAATAACATAAAAACTGAAATGAAATAACAACTATTCCATGAGGTGTAGTTTCATATTATTTTTGAATGTTTTTAGAATTGGTTTAGAGAAGTTCAACAATGAATTTGAAATGTTTTATGAATATTTAGTGTTTTTTATAAATTGTAGTTACAACCAAAATTTGATTAAGTCTTGAAATCTAACAAGAATTTGTATGGTATAATAGGATATTGATATTTTAAAATGAAATAAAATTTCTTTGTACACGTATGATCTTATATTAAGAATATATAATAAGTTCCCCAAGGTGTGGAAGGAATTGGGGAAGGAATAGAGAACATTAGAAATCTAATTGTTGTATAAAATATGTGTTTTGATCTAAAGAATAGAATCAAAAAGACATGATGATACATAATTCATATTATGTGTCGTACTCACAAAACCGATACATAAGTTTTATTTTTAGTGATTAGAAATTTTAAAAAGGTAAAATTCACTATGTGTGTTTAAGATGGATCCGACCATTCAAAATAACTGTTTTTACATTGAAACTTGAATTTTCAATGGAAAGTGATATGTTAGACATTTGATGATATTTAAGTAGTTTATGTACATAAATAATATGTTTTAATTTTATGTAAGATGATTCACATATAAAAAAAATTTATTTCTCTTAGGGTTTTAGAGAGTTCAAAAATTAAAAGTGAATTTAAAATGATGGATTTTGTTCATGAATAGAATATAATTCATGAGTTATTTTAAAATTTAGTAATTTTAATGTTGATATAATTTTTTTTAAATATGTCAAAGTTAGTTTTTGTCTTATATTATTAGAGAGAGACTATTTATTCCATATATTTTTTCCTCTGATGGGAGTTTCATATTATGAATAATTGATCATACATGAAATTAATTATAATATCAAACATTAGGTTATGTAAATTTCAATCAAATAGATTAAATGGTAGAAAAAGTATTTGAATCAATAGTAGTCATGAAGTGATGTTTCCACAATTTATGGAAGTCATTTTTGTGAATATTATTTTTAAACTTAAATTATATTTTAAAACTATTACAGTGGAGAGATAATAGAAGTTGACACATTTCATGAATGTGTGAGTGATTAGTCAAATACCTTGAGAGAAATATTCAATGAAATCTATATGAGGGAAAAAATTAAAATATAATTGAATATAGAGAAAATAAAAATAAGGATATAGTTATGGATGTGAAAGCTCAATAAGAAATGTTATAATTAGTTAGATGAAAATATTATTGTATTATAATTTAGTTGCAGAATATATTGTAGTTTTTTAAAAAATATTCTTAATATATAATTTTCTAGGACAATTTCATATATTTAAATGACATATATGTAAAATGAGTTAAAAGAAAAATCCTAAAAATTTATAATCCACATGATAAAACTAATGGAATGTATGATCTAATGTGAACTAAAATTATGAAAAGGATTGTAAACCTCATAATGAGAGGTGAACTTTTTAAAACCTATTATGCCTACTGTAATTGCGTATTGGTGTGTGTGGAAGTGATCAAATTGACCACAAAAACTACTGATGAATGTTTTTTCAAGGTGAAACATAAAAATTTATTTTAATCAATGATTTAAGCCTCTAACAAAAATTTCCTAATGATCTTGATGGGATTTTCATGTGGAATTAGATTCCAATTAACTTTGAAGATGATTGGTCATTCTATGTATAAATAGAAACATTCCATATATCTTTAGTGTATTGGTATTGTATCTACATGGTTAATACATATAACCAAAAAATAGTGAACTATAATAGTATTAAAATTTATAATTTTTGAAATTATTATATATAAAATTATCAGATGTTTATTTACATACAATAAATTATTTTTGATCTATTATAGGCTATAATATATACATTATTTCCCTTCATGAAGGTGTTACAATTTAAAAAACGGATTTGAATAACTTGGAATAATATGTCCATTCTCAAAATATAATTGTGTAATACCATTTATAAAATGAAATTATGATGGTAAAAGTGATTAATAAAGAAATGGGAATATGTGAAGATTTATAAAATATATATAAATAAATTATAATGTGTAACGTGTTGAAATAGTTTCTTATAGGTTGAATTATAATGACATCAAAATGGTAAGGATGTTGAAATGTCCAATGATGTTTATGGAAAACTAATTATTGTGAATGTGAATTTGGAATACATCATAATTAATGGAAGTAGTGATATCAGTAGCACTGAATAGACAAAAATATAGTTTATGCTAATGAGAGAACACAATGAATGTCTTGTAAACATATCTAGGTTGATAATTAATGTAAAAATTTAACTATATGAAATTAAACTTCCTACAATGATGATTCATCTTATGATGTTAAAGATTCATGGAAGATATAGAATACCAGGGAAATGAACAGTATTCATTCTAATGCAATTTCCTAAAATATTTAAAATAAATAAATAATTAATGTGAAGAAGAATTATATTTTTATTTTCCAAATAATCCCCACCAATGTAAAAATATAATTGAACATGTAATAATGCAAGTATATGAATTCAAATCATGATGTCGGAGAAACCAAAAAGGATATGAATATTAATGGAGTTAATGTTTTGAATAATGATTATAGTCAAATAGACCAGTAGTGAATACATTTAATTACTGATAAAAATATATTAATTAATGATATAAATTATAGGTGATATAATCTTACAGAAAAAACTACTTATAATAGAAATTCAAAAAACAATGGAAAAAATTATAATGAGAGACAAAAGGTGTATGGGTTTTCACCAAAATTTTGGTTTTCATAATGGTGTAAATATTTGTTTTTGCCTCATTCTACCAAACACACTTCAATAAAGGGAGAGAGATAATGAACCTTGAGTCCTGCCTCAGTAGGCATCCGGCTAGTGACAAGTACCAAGAGGATAAAAATATCATTAAATGGGAGGAATTACCATCTATAATAATATAATATTGGGAGAGATAATATGAATTATCCTAAAATAATTTGATAACATCACCTAAAAAGAAACCAAAACAATTTCACATGTATGTATAAATACAACTGATATTGATAAATTTATTCAATGAAAATACTCAAAACTAAAGTTAAAGTAGTGAGATAATATCTATCCAAGGTCTTAAATAGTAATTTCTATCATGGTCCATGTAATCCTCATGGAAACCTGAATTCATTTATATATTTAGGGTATAAATATGGGAATACTCAGTAGGAAAACCAAAGTCTCGTATGCACATGTGAGAAAATCATACTAATTAAACCTTGAGAAATATCAGAACCAATAGCACCACAACAAGTAATAATATCCATCCCAACATCACCAACTATTTATAAATAAATAAAACAAGCCCTTTTTTTAACATAATATGATGATTATTGATAAAGTTTACCCTGCACCACATTCCCACTGATTATGAAATCGCAAAACCCAACATATAATGTCTTTTAATCCCCATATATTTAAAATAAAATGTACCACTGACCCACAACACCATCACATCTCATCACACCCAAAAATACATAGTTATCCAACCCATAACATGATCGCATCACATCTCTCCCCAAAAAATATCATATCACATAAAAACCATCACTTACATAATAGTGTATTGTGATCATGAATGACATCAAACTGGTGCCCTACTCATCCCTGAAGGACTCCCATCAAAGGAAACCTTATAGAATAATAATATCACTTCCCACCCTAAGAAAACTAGTCCACCAACCCAAAGAACATACACATCACATCTAACCCAACAACACCTGAGCTATCAGCCAATGCACTAATTGACCTTGTAATATGACAACCATTGAATATATACTCTCTATGAAGAGATAGTGTTGTTAATAGTGGGTATTCATACATCAATCCTTATCCTTATGCTATTGGAAAATTCTAACATCGTGTGAATATATGAGTGTTTACATATAGTACATGACATAGGTAGGGTGATTATAGATATAATAAGGAATATAAAAGTATATACATATATCCACACACACAACCATCCTATTTGTTCACAACCGGAAATTAAACGACTCACAATACTTCCACTTTCTCTACCACTAGTAAATGCATAATGCCACACAAACTACAAGCCAAATCACGCCACATACCCATTTATTTAACCTACACATTATTTTTTTTATTAAGAATCATCCACATTTAACTACACAAACCCATCATTCATTTCCTCATTATGAATTTCCATACCATTAAACATACCATCCCCAACCACTTCAACCATCAATAAATATTTCATTATTAGATTACTATATGGGATTCTAGGACAACACAACAACCAATCAAAATCATCCCATCATCTCAACCAAACCATCACCTCGCTGCCCAAAATCAAATCCAAATAATAACTACCTCTTCAAACCAAAAGAAATGGAAATCAACCACCAACACAACACCCTAAAAGTACTACACAACCACCACCACCTTGCTTCCACAAAATAACCACCAAATAAAAACCACCCCACCTTCATAAAAGCACATCCAAATAACCACCCACACTACGCACAAAAAGAATGGATGCATCTCAACCATTACTCCCAAACCACATTAAAAAGAATAAATTGCCACCCCATAAGTGTGTAAAAACATCCAAAACACCACATACCATTTTAAATATTTAATGAAGTGGATTTTTATCAGATTATACATTAATTTAGTGGTGTAATACAACAATACATAATCCAAGGGACACTATTTCATTAGATAAATATATGTGGTTAGCTAATTTGTGTTTTAGGGTGACATTAAAATAATCACAACAGAAAAAACCGTCACAATACATATCTTCCAGCACAAAGAAATACCCCATTTTCCTCAAAATTATGATGGGGAATGAAGATATACAATCAACCAGATCAAAATAATATCAAAGCTATATAAGTATGTGATTCATTCCCCATTTCCCTATTAAATTTCAATTGTCCAAAAATTTATCATTAATTAAATAAACCAACCATAACCCATAGATAAAAAAGTTAAAAAACCTAACACAAGATACATAATAAAGTGAAACGAGGGATTCCCTAACTAAAAAGATTTTCCAACTCATTGTGCACCCCATAGTGATGATAAAGCACACACATATAGGAATTGTACATGGGAATCCACAGAAAAATTTACACCACAATAGTGTCTTGTCAAAATATATCCAATAACACAATAAAAAATTCACCACAGGGAATCCACATGAAAATTACTAGATAATAGAAATATTAATTGAGAAATATGTTACCATGGATTATAAACCAACAAACACAAAATCCAATAGATCGAATCAGGAGGAATGGGGCAAGAGGATCATCCCATGATACAAAGGGATTTTCCGAAACTAATGGATATGAGGTATGGTTAAATGAATAAAGTCTTCTGATAAAAGGACTCTAAAACCTATATCCCTCTATTTTCATTTCATGTAAACATTATAGGGAATGAAATTCACTAGTGTCCCTAAAATATGAAATTTATTAAAAATTATGTCACCTCTGAATTTATTTAATTCTAATCATGAATTTAAATAATATGAAGTTTTATACATAAATTGTGACCCCCATAGATATATAAAATCTTCCAATAAACTTTATACATTTTATAAATAATAAATGGCATTAAATTCATACGAATGCTCTTATATTAACTCCATTTTCCCTATCAAACACATGGAACTTCCCCTGAATAGCTACACCCACAAGAATTTGAAATGTAACATCATGGAAAGGTATGATCCATTAAATCATGTACCTCTAAAAATATTCTCAAAATTTAGAATCTAAAACCAATACAACAAAGAAAGGGTTTTTAAAGACTTCCATTCAATAAACCTCTCACGGACCATGTTATACCTCAAATTCTAACACAACCTTAGCTTTCCAAACTAAAAAGCCAAAAAAAATCACAAAAACTCATCAAAACACATAAACATCCCCACGAATATCCAACCCCAATGCATCCCAAACAAATAATCATCACATAAAACTAAATACACCTCCTTAAACACATGAATTGTGGAATTCCATCCTCCACTTAAATATACTATCTTCTCTAGGTGGCACTGACTCACCTGTACCAATTTTATCACATAAAAGTTAATTTATCTCGATAAAGAATCATGTCCTCCCATTTTCAAATTTTAGAACATTGTAATGCATCATGAATAAAGTGAGAAAAACATCTCATAAAATTGAAGAATAAAAATATCACATAAAAAAGAAAAATAGTGAAAAGAAAGACTAAAATTATCTCTTTGTACTCAGAACGTATCTATGACACTCACACCTAAGTACTCTCCCCCAAGCCCTCATGAATCCAAAACACATAAACCAAAGGAATAGTATGTATACACAACACTATATATTTTTGACTCTGGAACATGTGTGTTATGGTCCTTACATACCTATGATAAATCTTATACAATTCACAAAACATCCATTTCCCACATCGAGGGGAAACATTAAAGAACACATGGACACTAGTAATGAAATCCAAGGGTCTTGTAATCTGATCTTCATATGACTTATGTTATTTTGTTTTCAATATTAATCATCTCTTTAACAAGAAAAACCTTCTTTGTTTCCCTCTGCACCACATAGGGTCCATGAACTACTGTAACCCTAAAATCTACCCGAAAAAATGGAAAATAAAATGACCTATAATATAATGCCACAAACTGGGCCATACCAAATGGATGAGAGATTGATATTATTGTATAAAAACTCAACAAAATGAAGGTATTATACTAAAGATCCACCAAAGTCTAAGACACACACCCAAAACATATCCTTTAGTATTTGGATTGTACACTCTTCATGTCCATCCATTTGATGATTGAAAGTTGTGTAGAGGAATTACATGGTGGAAAATTAATGATGTAATCCACTTTCTACTAGTTTGTTAAAACATGTTAATTAATACAATAATATAGACCACAAAACTCCATAAACCTGCACCACTTATTACACATACCTCTTGACCAATGAATCCACTACACACCACTCACTAATCACTATGAAGTGGGATGATTTACTCAACTAACCCATGATCACCCACATAGAATAAAAACATCACTAAGATCAGGGTAACCCTATGAAAAAATCCAATGATATTTCATAATGTTTCCTCTCAGAGACATTCAATTGATACAAAAAATCACTAGGGATACAATACTCATTATTTTACTAGTGGAAAATCAAATAGATCACTAGAAACATCACCACCACCCATTTCATCAGAGGCCACATAAAATACATCCCCAAACCATTGTACATGTTCGATAATTCTAGGTGTACCACCAAAGGTGAGATATAAAATTCACAATGTAATCCCTCACACATCGCCACAAGTAAACCCTCTCAAAAAATTTCATTCTTTTCTAACCATCCTTTAACTATCCCTCTAGAGCATCACCATGACCCAAATTATTTTTAATGGAGACTTACTATGAGTGTTTGAAATAAGAATCATCCATCTGCTGCATCAGAAAAGTTTTCACCGTTATCTGAAATAAATATCCTCTAACATCATCAACCATTAAATGTATCTTCAAGGTTACCCACACCAACATTTATCTCCAAGAATCCCCAGACTCCTAAACTATGTATTTCCAATAATTGGCGATAACTGTTTTAGCCACAAAACATAACTTTCTTGAGGTGTAGGGAATATAAAAATCATAATCATGATGAAAATCCATCCATCACCACTAACAAAAATTTATATCATGATGTGAAATGATATAATTTATACTCTTGCAATCTTTGAAGTCCATAATATGCTCACCCATTATGTAATTCTATTTTAACATCAGTAAAAATACATTTGATGATAGCTCCAAATCATGGTTGGAATATTCCTGCTCATAGGGATTAAACATTATATAACCATAAGAGATCAATTCCCTATACTACATCAACACGTATATCAATCCTAGATTGGTAGAATTACACAATACCTCAAGCATCCCAACATCCTCAGGAAACTGAACACAAAAAAACCCCTTTTTTAATATGAACAATACCTGGCACTGATCATTCCACACAAAGGACAGATCCATTCTGGTCAACAATGTCAATGGTTGTACAAATCAAGGGAAATCGATAACAAACCTATAATAATATCCTATAATTCAAAGATATATATGAACCTATTCCACATTATTAGGTGATTAATAAAAAAACCCTTCTTATTACATCGACTATGAAACTGTCTCCACATAGTAAGATACAACATTACTAAGGATATTCACCTCCCATTTAAAAAAAACTCAGTAGGACTACATTCCATGGAGATGGTGGCTTTGATGTACCTAAAAGAAGGATATGAGAGGACTGACATGATCCTCCTATTATTTCTATTAGATGATGATATCATTGATTAATATAATAATAAATAAATATAGGAACTCACATACCATAGATTTCATAAGACCCATGATGAAAAATTGTGTGTTGCTATTACCAAACGACATGAATACAAACCTTATGTGCCCATACCTGCATCTAAATGTTGTTTTCTGGACATGTACCTCCTTCAGACTCAACTGGTGACATCCATAAAATATATCTATATTATAGAACCAACTCTCCCTTCTCATATGGCCTACAAGTTCTTATATACTTGAAATAGGGTAAATGTTCTTAACTATCACATAATTCATTCTCTAGTAGTCTATTCACAAACTCATACCACCATCATCCTTCAAAGAGAACAATGATATATCACCCCATGATGAAACACTAGGCCACATAAAACCCTTTTTTATAAATTCATATATCTTAATCAAAAAATATTACAACTCATATGGTTACATAAGTCAAAGATCCATTGAAATTAGATAATAACCTTACTACTTGTCTTTTCCGAGCACAATATCACTTTGAGTTGGGTATCATGATGACCTATTTAGGGAAAAAAATATAGAAACACCTCTAATGAACATGGGGACATCCATTTACCCACTATTCACTAAGTCCACTAATACCTTACCCACAAATGAAATAAGGGTCTCTACATGCTGACTTCCCACCTAAAAACCCCTCTATCTGAAAGAACATCACGCTGGTCATTCATGTCTAAGAAAAATGACACTTCTGTAGAAGAAGTAGATAATAACTTGCATGGAATACAACCCATTGAGGATAGGTATAACATCATATGGCTACATCTATAGTAAGAAAAGATCCACATGTGATAAATTTTCACTCATCATTAGTTTACAGCCCTATTACACATTAAACAAGATAGTCTGTTGTTTGACATGTGTAGTTAGTACTAGGTGCATGGAAAAACTTTCTACATACTATCATAGAGAACATGCTATAAAAGGTGCAATAAAGGAGTGTGATGCTCCGGAATCAATCAATACACAAACAAGTGTATAAAAAATATTCATATATATGATGACGTCTAAAACCACTAAAACTACCTCCTCCATTAGGTAAAACTAAACACACCTAGATCCTCTACCATTATGGTGATAACCACATGAAAGACCATGATTGGGTTGATTTCCTTGTACACGAGGTAAATATGGAGGTATTATTATTCCTATTCTATTTCATATTACTAGAGCATAAACCTAGTTCCCCTTATTGTTAAATAGTATCACTTGAAATATATAATGAGGCTGTTATAGAAACAGTCCTCCTCCAATAGATTGATCTCAGGGAATAATTGTGGATTAGTTCTGGTGATAGAAAAAAAACAAAAAAACAAAAGCATTGCTTGATATCTCTAGGGAAATAGTATAAAACATTGGAAATAGATGAATGACATTGAAACTATTGAGTTCATATCCCTAATGGTCAAATCCTAAAAGTCCAAGGAACATGATACCTACCACTGATAACACCACACATCTAGGAAATCTTCTCATGCCACTCTTCTGATAACCCCCTCATGACTGTATCTAATCGGTCACCTATTCCTTTATCTAAACCTCTACAAATGATGGAATATTAAAAGGAGTAAGTACATAATGGATAGAATGATAGATCCTTATGAAATATCACAAAATACTCCTCATTGAGAAAATACTATTGGAGAAACAAAGAATGTCCTTTTGAATAATTCCCAACCCTGGCACTAACATACTCCCTTACAAGCATAAAAGAATATCCTTAATATTCACTAACATCATGGTCCAAAAAAGGAACTCCTCCCGGAACACTTTCTGAATGTTGACCTATCAAAAATTTTCCTCCCTCTACTCACTTAGATATGTACTCCACTATAGACATGTAGCTTTCTATATATGAATAATAGCCAATGGGACCTTGTATACCACTAGTTCTGGGAACAAACTGAAAGAAATCTCAATCTCCTCCATTCATATCTCTATCTCCACATCTAAGACAATTCACTCATACATCCCTATATCCTACTACAAAATAGAACACAATTCCATCTTCCAAGTCTCATACTACTATACTGAATCAACCCTATGGTGATCAATCAGATCATTTAACTGAACCCACACTTCAAGAACCACAATAAGATAATGTCCAGGATACATAGATGTATTAAGAAAAACTGATTTCATAATCTCATATACTAAGGATTTTTTTATAGATTCATTTTAATTCACTCTATTTATTTTTACTTTCCCAAAACATCCAATTTAATAAATTAACATAAGCCATCAAGAAGCATGTACATCTCATAGTTTTTTACCCTAAATACATGTCTACCTCACTTGGTAATCCTCATTGTCCCTTTGTCATGTTGTAAGGTCAATTGGCACTATTTCCATAGGAACACATGTAATCCTCAAAGTTCCTAACTCCAAAATCTATCTATCTCTCAACCTAGATCTGATACAACTTTTTTCATGACCGCCTCCCACCAAAGATAGAAAAATTAGTGGAGAGATATAATGATCCCCTATTCTAACATTTTGTAGCCCCTGTGTTAGTGACTAGTACCGAGGTTATAAAAATATCTTGAAATAGAAGGCATTACCCTCTATAATAATTTATGATAAGGATATAGGGTGAATCATCAAAAAATTAATCCATGAAATTGTATAAAAGTAAATCAAAACAATCCAACATGAATGTATAAATAAAATATAAACAGAGAAATGTTTTCAATGTAAATACCCAAATTAATCTCTAAATCAGCGACATAGGAGCTAACCATTATATGAGAAATTAATGATAATCAAGGTCAAAATAAACCTCATGTAATCCTAAAAATAGTTTTATTTAATAATTTTTAGTATTAATGTATACAATGTTGGAAAACTAACATCTCTCGTGCATATGTGAAAGAATCTTAGTAATGAACCTGTGAAAAAATAGTAGATCAAATATCACCAAAGTAGGAAAAATATCTATCCAAAGCACACTATGGATTAGAAACCAAATAATTCATGCCATTTATAGTAATATAATAAGAAACATATCGATAACGTGTAACTCACACCACTTTCCCTCTAATTTACCACTCTCACCAAAAAAAAATTCATTTGTATATGAACTCACATATCTTCTGAATAACATATACAACCACCCCACAACATAGTCACATCACATCATGACCCAAACACCTAAGCAATAAACCCACTACATGGTCACATCAAAACTCACTAGAAAACAAATGGTCCATCACATCACAACCATTTTGAGTGTACTAGGGTGTCATGAAAATAAATAACATAAACTTCAAGCCCTCCTCCCACCATGAAACCCCCCACTATTAGCCACCCTAGAACATAGTCATATCATATCCCACCGGAAGACATCTGGTCTAGTACCCCACTACACCATCACATAACATCTTTACCAATAACACTTGGTCCATCAACTAGTTCACTAGTAAAAATTCAACCATCACAGCTTGTGATGATCTAATCAACTGGATGAGGGAGAAGGAAAGAGTGTGTAGTTCTCCATATACTCAACACCAGGATGTTGAAAAAAACACTCTAATGTTCATATATGAGTGTTGACATGTATTGATTACATTTTTGGGGTATATATAGATATCATAAGGAATAGAAAATTATATACATATAGAAAACATAAGACAAAATGATGGGTTCACAATGAGAAAGTAACCATATCATAACATATCCACATTAATTTCCTCTACTAATTGTATAACACCACAAAAACATAAAGCCACATCACACAACATAAAAATTACAGTATCCAACACATTCAATTCATTATTATGTGTCATCTACATTTTTCAACACAACCCATGTTTTGTTTTTTCATTAACCATTTCAATACAATTAACCAAAACAATCCCCAACTATTTCAATAATTATTAAATAATTATTTATTCAATCAATATATGGGAATCTAGAAAAACCCAACCACACATTGAAGGTATCTCATTATTTATATCACGCAATCATATTTCTCCCCCAAAATCTCATCAATAAAACCAACAACTCGTCGACCCAAAATGCATGTCAAAACAACCACCACCACACCACCCCAAAAGAATTTCCAAATAACCACCACCTTACCTCCTAGAAATCATATAAACAATAAAAAATCACCAACGAAGCAAGAATAAACAACCACTATATCACATATTGAAAATCGTAGCCACAAAACTATCACCTCACTGCCCCAACAGAATTCCCAAACAACCACCACATCAGAATACCTAAACAATTTCCAAAAAAAAAACACATCACTACCCCAGATGAAAAACTAATCAACCAATAAATCATATCCCAAAAGAATTACCACATCACACCCATAATAAAAATAGTATATAACAAACCAATCATCTGTTCCACATATTCTTGAGCACACATCACGACACATCAAAGTCCATTTTTTATATTTAATAGAGATTTTATCACAGTCCTCTTAATTTTATGGGTGTCATTAGACAACCTAAAATCTTATATAAACCATTTCATTAGAAAAATATAAGTATGAAGAAAATTTCCATTTTATGGTGATATAAAAACCATCATAAGAGAAACTAATATCACAAAACATATCATTAAGTGAAAAAAATTCCCTATAGACTACAATTTCTAGTGGGGGCATTAATCCAGTTCAATCAGCCATATTTGAATAATATTGAATGTGTAAAAGAATATGATCTATTAATATTTACCCCCTTCAATGAAATTAACCAATTATATATCTATGATTAATATATTAAAACAATATTCCATAGATAAACATGATTTAAACACTCCAGTGTGATACAAAATAAAGCCAAATGTGGGATTCATTAACATAATGTGGATTTCCCAACTCATTGTGCACTGTAGTGTGAGGAAGATAATCCCAAAAACCACAACCACTCATCAGAAACTATAGATAAACCTAAAATACATAAAATTATTTTTAGAAAGCATCCCAAGTCACAACATAAACAAAAAACATTATCACATTTAATCCCAATGAAAAGAACATGATAAAACCACAGAACAAATAGATTTAACTCATCATATATTGTAAACCAACAACCACTAAACCCAACATATAAAATTATAAATTAGAGAGATAGAATATCCTACAATGGTGTATAGGGATTATCTATAATGAGAGGAAAGGAGGTGCATATGAATGAAGGCATTTTTCTGACAAAAGGACTTTAAAACCCAGATCATGTTGTTTTCATGTCGCGTAAACATTACATGGAATGTAATTAATAGGTTTCAAAAAATTTCAAAATTAAAAAAAAATAATATATCCTCATCATTTATTCTGTTAGTATTTTTAATTCTTATTATCTAATTTGAAATTTATCTCATGTGTTCCCCCTTATCCATATACATTTCATGAATCCCCTTTAAAATTCTTATAAAAAATACATGGCATGAACATACTGTAGCAACTCTACTATAGCTCCAACATCATCCAAAAAATCTTATAACCTCCCCTAACACCTAAAAACTAGTAATTTAATGTTCTGGGGAGGTATGTGATATTAGAATATTGATTTTAAAATAACTAAAAACCTTAGATTTGAAAATATGGATAATAAGATGTTTACAGAGTGATGTATTCCATTTACAGAAATTGTTGGAAGTGTGGTGGTTTTGGGAAGATGGAATGAAATTTTTGATTTATTATAATATAATATAATGTGTATAGATTTATTAGAGTATATATTTTGGGGTGAGTCAACATACTCAAGGATTGAAATTTAATGAAAACCTATCAAATATAAGGTGAAGGATGAGAATAATTTTCAAGCATTATAAGATTTTTTCTTGAATATGAATCCTTTTTAGAACATAGTTGAATATTTACTCAACATATATGAAACCAAATTGTGGATTGAGTTTAATAGTCAAATTTCTCAAGGAATGAAAGGATAAAAGAAAATAAATGTATTTGGTTTTTATGATTTAATATTAATAATCTCAAATAAAATACATATGGATTGAATATAGTAGATATTATGCTCCAATGAAACTAGATTTAAATATCTTAAATGATGTTGAAAATATTATTGATGGTGTAGTGAAATTTTGAACTTATGAGTAATACATATTAGTTGAATTCAGTATAGTAGTTATTATAATAAAGAAGAAAAAGACAAAGAATACATTATATGTTGATGGTCTAAAACAAAATATAATAAGTATATAACTTTTAAGTTATGATGATAAAGAATATTGTTTTATAGAAATATGGTTTCTTGGTATAGATTTTTTAGTATGGATATGTATTGAATACATTACACCAAACTAGTTGAAACTTGTTTTAGTATTGTGGGTTTGAATATTCATTCTACTTAAACATGAAAGAATAAAATTAGTTATTACATTTAATAATTTTAATCTTTTATGAATGAACATGATAATAACTACCTATGAATAGAATTTTCATGAAATTCCAATAAATAATATGTAGTGAAAATGTTAGCTGTATACTTTTCAAATGGAGAAGATTATTCTTCCTCTAGAATAGAAATTTATAATTAATATTTTGCATCTATTTCATATCATTAATTAAAAAATGAGTGGGTATATGGGGAAATAATAAAGAATTTGTTATAATAATTTTACTTATATTATTTATGAATGCACATGATTCACTGTATTTAGGATTATGAATTAAAATTTAGATTAAATGAAATTGTTAAAAAGCATTTTAAGGAGTTTTTAAAATGATTTTGGTTCCAATAAAAAAATAACTTGATAGATAATAGAGAAAAATATACTCATAGATTATTTTAATCATATTTTGAGAATAACTGTATTTAAAATGATTTATATTAAATATATATTATAAAAACTGTAATTTATGAATATATCAACACAATTTTTTTTGAGTATACTAAGACTCTATTGATAGCACATGGTGCTTATTGGTTTTTCTAGTGGTAAGATATAAAAAACATTTCACATTCAATACCATTCATTATATAAGATAAATTTAGATATGTCACCCTATGGAATTTATTATTAAATTCCCCACATTTGAAATATTTAAGGTTGTATTTCATGCATTGGGTGATTAAATTTAATGTTCAAAATCATGTAAAGATTGATCAACAAGGTTTTGGTTGAATATTTTATGGTTATCCACCAAATTGATTAGGTTACCACATTTAATAAAAATAATTTATGTAAATCTTTGAAAATTACTAATTGAATGGTTTTTGAACACTTAATGAATGTAATTTCACAATAAGAGTACTGTTTAAGATGTTATGAAAATAATATAGTTATATTTCATAAGTATGAAGGTGGTTTTGAAAACAATGTTACTATAAAAGAATTATTTATAAAA
The DNA here is from genome assembly GCA_963277665.1 of Viscum album. Lineage (NCBI taxonomy): Eukaryota > Viridiplantae > Streptophyta > Magnoliopsida > Santalales > Viscaceae > Viscum > Viscum album. The sequence goes on along the minus strand of OY728162.1, from coordinate 1,521,768,861 downwards.
TATTACAATTCAAAAATTTATAATAATGGTTAGAAACTTCAATAATTTAATAAAGTGGTTTAAATGTTACAAAAGTTAAAAAATATATATTATTCGATGATAAGGATAATAAGTTAATAGTAGAATAATATCATGTGGAACAAAAAACACCTCATTGTTTTTTTATAAAGAAAAAACTATACATGAATGAGTGTTTAGAGTATCAATAGTGGTACAATTCTAGGAATTTATAATTTTATTATAGAGTGAATAATGATAAATGGTATTTGTCACATATTTCTAGAAAAATATTTATCACAATAATGTTGGTATTTCTAAACATGCCTAATGAAAGAGGGTAAGTTTCAGTAAATGAGGAATAAATTGTTTTAAAAAGGTACTCATAGGTTAATGAATTGATTTTGATGTGGAATTTTCCTTTTTATCCTATTTTAGAGACCATATATATATATATCATTTTATTATTAAATAATGGAAATATATTATTTTCCAAATGGATGTAAAAGTTTCCTTCCTCAATGTAGAATTTTAAGATAATGTTTAAATTTATAAAAAGTGGGGGTTTTAATGAAGTTGAATGTTATGTATTCTGGTTATATAAGGATATATATGGGTTTCAATTAGCCACAAGATCATTGTATTCCATTTTATATAATTTCATGAAATATTTTACATTCAAGAAAGACTGAGTTGACTACAATATCAATTTTAATGATGAAAAAATATATCATTTATAATTATTGTTAATTTATATGATATATATATTTTTTGGAAATAAATATGTAAGTTTAGAATAGTTTTCTAGGTAATTGAAGATTATGTTTGTTAAATTCATGGTTTGAGAAATTTTATATTTTCTAGGTTTGAAAATTTCACAAGTTAAAGATCGCATCAATCTTTATCATAATAATTATTTTCTAGAACATATAAAGGATCATTTCATGGGGGTTTAAAAAACAATTTCTATACCCATTCCCATGGGAACCAACATAAAAAAATATAAGATAGGTAAATAAGTCAACCCATGTTAATTTAATACTCTTATTGGAAGAGTAATTTATTTTAAAAATTCTTCTGTAGGTATTGAACATATTTTTACATTATATTCCTGATATAAAATTACACTAAATGATCCTTATTTAATTATTTAAAATATAATTCTCATGTATATAAATGGGATGATGGTATATGAATTTAAATATTATGATAGTATAAAGAATGACATTTTTTTCAATACTTATAAAGATTGTGGTATAAATTTAATTGATGGAAGCTCTACAACTGGTGGAGTATTATTTATGGGTGAATGATGTGTACATGGAAATAAAATGAATACATTTATAATGACTTTAATAACTCATGGATCAAAATAAGTTTCTATAAATAATCCTAGAAAAAATAATATAAATGAAGATATTGTTGGGTGGTCTTAAAGATCATGTAAAGATTGAATTACTTGTGATCAATGATTATCAATGTTTTATCCATTTTCCCTAAAATATAATTTTTCATTCATTATCAACGAAAACTAATATAAAATATTACATCATTAGAAATATGTAGAAAAATGTTCTGTAAAGTAAGAATTTGTACTAATAATCGAGAAAATATAATATTTTTCGCTAAACCACACCCTAATAATGAAATTTAATGAATTTTCTCAATTATGAGAGTACAAATTCATTTCTCTCTAGTCTATGGTATTTTGATTCCATCCACTCTCACACATTTTCATTAGATACTATTGTAACAGGGGGATAAAATTACCATAAATTCAATCTTATTTAATTTCATAATATTTTTATAAGGGGTTTATAAATAAGGGGATATTCCCTATATATGTGTTTTTACCATATAGGTGAGATATGACTTGTTTGGAGGGGTAATATATTTTTATAGATATATTGAAATGAGAAAACTATGAGGTTAACATGAAGGTGAATGTATTTTTAGGGGTAGTGAATTTTTTTTAATAGTTTCAATTTAAATGAATTTATCACATCTTTATTCACCTATATTCTTAATTGTTTCAAAAATTAAGTTGAGGAAAATCTAAAATGCTATCTATGGTTAGACGAGTTTAATTTTTAATTGGTATCATGATGATTCATAAATTTAATGAAGATAATATAAGCCACTATTTATTCAAAACATTATATTATTATTCAATGTTCTTATTTTCTACATTGAGTTATCTTACAAAATCATATAATTATTTAATGAAGACTCATTAATATATATATTTAATTATAAAGTTATTTATGTTCCATGGTTGATGAAAAAATATAAATCGGCTGATTTTGAATCCATTTGGTGTTTTGGGAGATGTTTTGAACTTGGTGGGATTTTTTGAGACCCAACCAGAAGTTGTTAGAAACTAGTATTGAAGATGCTACCCACCATTTTTTTTATTTTTACAGGGAATATTATTTGAAGAATATTTGGAGTGTATATGTTTAATGTGTTGGATTTTACTTCAATACATTAATTATGTTCAAAATAAATTAAAATAAATTATATTTTTTAGGATATGGATTCATAGAAATTTGATTTTTTTAAACCATTTAGGGGAATTTTCATAGATGAATTAAATAGTTTCTTATTTTTTATAGATATTTGTTGAATTATTTACCTATAATAAATTTTTTACTAACTCATGAAACATTACATGAGTATATGCGATGTTCTTAGATATCGGTATTTGAAACAATATAAAAACCTTATTATATATGTTTGATGTTTTACTTAGTATATGTAAGATGATTTATGCTCTGAAATTTAGTTTTTGAAAGTCAGAGTATACATACAATCTATGTTGATCATAATTAAGTTGTGTCTATGATTTGAGGATAAAAATTTTCTAGTCCATATTATACATAAGATGTTTTCATGATATGTAATTTATATGTATCTCATAGAAATGAAAAAAATAGAAAATAGAATTAACATATGTAGTAAATAATATTTTTAATTTTCAAAATATTAATATATAAAATGTATTAGTTGGGATTTTAAATTAATCAATGGTAGGAGTCACTTGGTAAATATAAATGTTTAACAGAATATGATAGAATTTTTTCCATGTTGAAGCATGAATCGGGAAAAGGAAAGTGATCAAAAATATGTTTTAGAATTTATATTATTCATATGTAATAACTTCCAAATTTATATACTATGATTCACATTGTAAAAATATTTATTTAAATGAATGTTCAAAGGGAGTTTCAAACATATATAAGAAATTTAGAGGATGTATTTTTTTGAAGACAAATGATCATTCAAGATTTTTATTTAATTCAGATGTTGATAAAACTAATCAAACATTTTTTAGAAATCACTAAGAGATATTTTTATTCACTATTTTAGAGAATGATGTTTCATATCATAGTTTGAAGAAAAGATTTTTAGTTTCAAATTAATGAATCATTCATTTCATGTTTAGTATTTTCATGCGATGTTTTTTATTGAAGTCCATCAAGATAGATTTGATGAATGAAATAAAAGATGATAAAGTGAATCTAAAATTGATAAAAGTTTGACTAGATAATAGTAAATATATGATTTAATTTTAAATTTAAATTCAAATTAAAACATGTTTTTTTATTCATTGTGTGACATTAATGAAATATAAATCTTTCATGAATGTGTGAATTACTGGTTGTTGTGCACAAAAAAGATTATCAAAAATATTTATTGTCATGTACATGAGGGGTAATTTTATGTATTAATCATGAGAGATAAATTGATATGATGAATATAATAAAATATACGAATATAGAAGTAAAAAAATTAAAAATAAATATAATTAAAAATTGAGTAAATTCTACTTGTTGAGGAGGCTATATTTCTATTTCAAAAAAAATTAACATTTTTCTATAATGGGGGGTATTATACAGATTAGATAGACTAGGGTGTAAAACTAGTTTAAGGATGGAACCCTATCCTTTATTATCTACTAGATGAAAATAGTGGAATGTATTATATTGGTTGAATCCAGATTATGAAAATGATTATCCTTATCATTTTGATATCTTATCTTTGAAAAATAAGATGTACCTACTACCATGTTGAATTGGTGTGTGACATTGATCAAATTGATCACTGAAATAGGTAATGAATAATATTACTAGAATACACATATAAAGGAACTATAATAACTAATTCACCCCACCCATTCTGAGTGAATTATAATTTATTTGGGGAGCCTTTTCATAGACATCTAAAATTTAAATCAATTTAAACATCATAGGATAACCATGTAGATAAATTTGATGAATTAATCATTGATTATTTAACATAAGGATTTATATTAATATAAATATTTTCTATATCAAAATATTAATCCTTTATTTTATCACATATTACTTCAATTCATCCTAAAAATAAAAACTATATACCGAAAAATAGTTATGTTTTGACTCTAGTCATGAGTGTAGCTGCTGATCACCATGATATATAACTCTGATTATTGATAATATTTTTCAATAAATAATTAATATTTTATAGATAACTTGTGTAGCATTATTTTTTCTTGTGTGTTTAAATAATTATAATACATGTTATCAGTAGAGAATTTATCTCCTTTTATGAATCTATATCATCATAAAACAAATATTTAAATAAATTATTTTTTATCTACACTATGTTTGGAAGAAGACCTTACACTATCAATAATGATTTGATTGGTAGAAAATATCAATTATTTAGTCTTTCATTAAAAAATATAAGGATATTCTGATAAGATATTTTAATGTAGTAAATTTCATTTCATATCTTTATTATATTTGTATACTAGTGATATCATATTTCATTAGAATTAAATTTCAATCATTTTCATCTATTATTGAATATTTCTACATATAATCATCATTAAAAAATATATTGGTCATTAGTTATATCGATATATATCTCCAAAGGGTGTTCAACATCAATAATATTATTACTTTCAAGGAGATCCTTATCATGGATAAGACTATAAATATTTTATATATCTTGAGTAGTGCAAAATTATGTATTATGTTTTCATACATCATAGAATATTTATGAAATTTTAATATTATAAAAATAAATATTTTTTTATTTCCATAGTATTGATGTATAGTAATTACTTTATGGGAAGTCAATACATTTTATTAATGATATGTGAGTTATGTTGAATTTGACAGATTATAAAGGATTTCATTTGTAATTTCTAATAGAAATAATAATTTCAATCAAAAACATGTTTAATAAAAAATGGGTAGAAATTATAGTAATGTTTTTTATAAAATAACAAATATTTAAAATTGGATACTTTCCCTCAATATTTTAGACATTTAAAAATTTAATATACTTTCTATATTTATTTTTTACCATGTAGAAAACATTAAGGAGTGGTTGAATTGAAAATCGCAAAAAAAAAAAGTTAAAATATTAATGGAATAAATAAAAATAATGTAATATAATGTATGTATGGGGAAATGTGAATACTGAAAATAAAAATTTTATAGATAAAAATAAATTAAATAATATTTAGGGAAAATTGTATTTGGGAAGTGACTTAATTGATGTAGATATGTTTCTCCCATATGGATTATTAAGTACATAGAAATAGAATAATCATAATAATTTAATAGTATATATATTAAATATAAGATAAAATCTAGAGGAAGAGTATAAAATACTACAATATAACACCCAAAACATGTTAGTGTACTGTAAATAATGAACAAATTAAGTAAACAGGGTTGCATGACAATCTATAATAGATAAATAAATGCTTAAAGGTTTATAATGAAAATAAAAAATACAATATAATGAGTATTATAATATATAATAAAAAATATAATATTATATATATAAAAATTATTCCTTTCTATAGAAAATAATAAATTTTAACTAAAAGATGAATACTATATATAGATCATAATAATACTGAGTACAAACAATGTGCACTCTATGATAAATGATGAAACAAGAATGTATTCATGGGTATTAATCAAAATGACGATCTTTAGATTATTAATACATATCTATATGACCACTTTTAATACATATAACACAATATGAAATAATATAAGAACAATAGTGGTTTCTTTTCCTATTTTTAATTGAATAGTGAAAAACGCTAGATCTGGAAAAGAGATGAGGAATGAGACAATAAAAATATTAGAAAAAAGTATATTTCTCCTCATATAAATAGCATAAAGATAAAAAAGGTAGGGATTATGAAGGATGTGACCATGTTAGTATAGTATAATCCATTATCTCTATATTATTTGTGTAACTGATAAATTTGTGTGATACATCAATTGATCCATCATCCTACCTCTTTTAGAAGTATTGACTACATGAGTTGATGATTTATTTTTTATAAAAGTTTATATTTTATCAATTTCTAATGAAAAAAATATTGTTTAATAATATCATAGATACTAAAAATATGTAATTATAATTATATATTCTGTGAAACAAAAAAACATTGACACTGTTATATAGATTTAGTGGTATCATTAGTGTCTCAAATATTTTGGTGGAATTTCTTTCAATTTATGGTTTAGACATTTAATGTAATGTAGGTTTAGATATCTAGGTATAAATATTAGACAACCTTTCTTATCATCTTATATTTTATAAGTTTCCTCACTTTTTCATTGATTTATCACTATAGTAACTATATTTTACATGGATAAATTAAATCAATTAAAGTTTAATAATTATTTTTCCTTCTTATATTGGTATTTTTTTCTATTTACATCATATAACATAGAAATATATGAACGCAAAATATAATATTATGTTTTAGAATTGAAAATTTCTATCCATTATTCCAAAAATAAATTATTTTCTCATTACCCTGTTTTTAAAAAACATAGGTAGATATATTACATCCCATTGGAAGTGACTTATCATTACTAAATAATTAATTCCAAATATTTAAAAATTATTTCTTATTTAAATAGCCCATCATATCAACACTGATAATGAATTTCCAAATATATTCTCTATTAAAAAAATCAAAAAATTTAGAAAACCTTATATCTATCAATTATTCAAAATTCACATATTCATCAAAATTTTAGTCATTCATCATGAATAAATATATCAAAAATTGTTTTCTAAAACCACATTAATATTATATAGGTTTCAATATTTTTATGTCAATTCCTATAATGTCAAGCACTAATAAAAAATCATCATTGATTGAAAAATGATACTCAATAGAAATTTTTTTCGGTTTTTACTCTAATTCTTGTATACAAATCTTAACTAAATCATTTAATTGTATTTATATAAAATATAAAAAGGTAATAAAAAATTATAATTTAATTTAATTATTCCAATCCATGAAACATATCAACGTTAATATTTCAACAATATATTATGAATTATAATAAAAATAATAATTTTGAAGTAATGAAGAAAATATTGGAGTTATAATATGGATTTTTTTAATATTTTAAAGATAAAAATTGAATATAAAATTCAATAAATCATATTAATAAACAATTTATTAATTAAAAAAATCAATATTTTAATATAATTTAATTAATTATACCCACAAAAAAATTAACAATATTATTTTTGAAAACTATAAAAATCAATAAAATATCAACATTGTAACACATACAAGTTAATATATGTTATATAAGACTAAATGTATACCTTACTTATAAGTGGTTTAAGAAACCTAATTTGAGAAAATTTAAATATATTTTCTGATCATAACTTATAAAAACATTTACGTTTTCCCAAGTCCCCAAAAAACATTATTCTAAATAAACTTTTTTAGATAAATCTATTTATGTGAAACATATCATATTTTATCATTATTAACACTACTACTAATTATGGCTAAAATTTTCAGAACCACTATAATATTACTATAGGGACCTGACCTTAAGAATTACATATTCTATTGTATTTGTGAGAGATTTCACTTCTTTACTATCCTGATGATATTTTTATTTTATATTTTTATAGAATTAGGGAAATATATTACCATGTAAACCCATACATTACATGTGAGAACCTATACTCAATATCAATTTTACACAAAAAATAATTTTAAATAAAACATGATTTCTTTTCCTGAAAAATCATAACAATTTTCATATTTACCTCATCATTTTCCATACTCATCATTAAACAGATGAAAAACATTTAATACATTGGAGGAGAAGAAATATCTCAGTAAAAGATATTATAAGATTGAAATAAACAATTAGTCCATGAGTACTTATAAAAATTTCACATTTTAATCTAAAAATTGGGTTCAATATAAAACATTTTTTATACCTAACAAATCAAAGTTTCTGGAAAAAAAATTCTTCAAATATTTAATTACAAATATCTTAGGTAAAATAAAAACATAATGGTTTATTTAAAACCTGAATATTAGATGGAATTTTTTTACGACGTTATACTTTTGACCCTTAAAAATGGAATAACCATCATCGTTATAAATGTAGTATCAATCACAGTTACACTTGAATTGACCATTAATAATATATTTAGAGTGAACTTCACTTATAATCATGGTATAACTTCATAGATAACTTCAAAGTTCCTCTTTAGAGTAACCAAAATAGTTATAAAAGGATTATCCATCACAGATAATCTAGTAAAAACTCTCATTATAAACTTCTAAACATTTACAATGCAATATAGAGACATAATGTGGATTATCCTTCATATAAGTTTTACCAATCTCAAATGTTAGCTATAGTAGACATCAAACCATAATTCATATTTTACAAGGAAAAAATAATGAGTAATAACTTTGAAAACTATTTTAAACCCATATATAGAACACTTTAAATTATCAGAATACATATTTTAAAAACAATCAAAACTAATCATATAATAACAAAACAAATTTCATTGAACACAAAATTGAAAACATAAAAAGGAAACATAAAAGTTTTGAGGATACATGATAATGCTAAAATACACTCATGATGTATAAGTTATAAAAATATATTTTTTTAATTTTTTAATATGAGTTAAAAGAGTAACTATAAATAAGGATTTTTTAAAGAAAATCGCTTATCTAAAGTACAATTCATCATGTATTTCAATTATATTCACAAATAAAAATATTATTAAAAAAATTTTAGAACTAAAGAAAATATTTAATATTTAATATTAAATTTATATCACTTATTTCCACTATATTTTCAATTACATAATCATTTATATTCACATCAAATTTTTTGATGATATTCGGTACTTATGTATAAAATGATATTAGTAAGATGAATATTGTCAAAGTGGTCTTTCTTAAATCATCTACAAAATAATAATAATAAAATAATTATCACTTTTATAATGAAATTATACATTTAAATATATCTATTAAATATTAATATAAATGATGAACTATGTTACAATTAGGGAGACGATAGGCCATATGTATGAATGCGTAACGTTTCCATTTCTCAGTGATAATTAAAAAAATATTTTAAGTATTATATTATTTTTATGGAATTATTATAATATATTGTATAATATATTATATCTTATATATAATTATATATATCATCCATGTAATGAGGTTATGAAGAATGGATCACATCATTTCGTGGAGGTGGTATTCCATAAGAACGCACGATCAATGTTATCATTTTTCTGTTCATGGAAATTTTTAAATGTAAATGAAATATTATATTATAATAATGATAAATGTTTTATTAATATAATATATAATGACTAATTCCATTATTATAATAAGTATTTAGAGATGATGATGGAAAACGAGTTACAACATTTTTGCGAGAAGGTAATCCAATATAGATAAGAGCGATGATTTATTTTCACATTTGATTGATGGGGAAATAGATAAAGATCAAGAAAAAAACATAATAACATCAAAATATATTCATGATATTATAATTATTATTTTATAAATTTTTATGATGGTATGATGGATTTGGAATGATAACCAAAACCAAAATGATTGATTGAAAATGATATCTCATCTTATAAAAATAACCCTTTCTTTAAAAATTAATACCATTAAGGATGGCGTTAGGCCTAAAATAAGACATATATAAGGATTAATGGGACTATAGTAAGGTATTTTGTGATTTTTTGGATAAATTGAAATGGGTTTTATGTGTGTGGAATTGGGATGAAGAGTTCCCATTTATAAGAGATGGGATGAGGACTCCTGGAACTTTTCAAAATACTAAATTGACATAAAATAATATTTAATACCACATGGATCAAAACATATTATTTAATAATATAATATGATGATGAATTAATATATCCTAATTTGAAAAAATAGTATAAGTTTTTACTATACATCTACAATTTTTTTTTTGTATTAGCCATTCTTTAACCCCGTTAACTCTTATGGTGACAACATGAATTTGTATAAATTAAGGGTTAATATATATTCTAAAAAATGAAAAAAATAAAATAAATAGACCATGGTTGATCATTTATTCTGTACCTTAATCACTTGAAAAATGTAAGGTTCTTAGGTTTTTAATATCATTTAATAAAATATTATTTTTTATAAAATATAATTAGTGAATTTTTTAGAACTTTTTACTAATTTGAATTTAATAATTTCAAATCACACTTATAGTTTGAAAAAATTATTCTTTATATATATAACATAAAAATATTTTCTATTTAAATTTTATATCATAATAACTATGTAAAAAAGTATTTATTTAAATTATTTAAATTTTAGTTATTTTATTTTCATTTAATTAAATAATTAATAAATCATCATTGAGAAAGAATTTTAAATAATTACTTATTTACAAGAGATGAAAAATAAATTACCATCATAAAGTTAAATATATTATATATCAAAATAATATTTATAGTCGAAAAAATATTCTTGATGACAACATATTAATGATTTTACAGTTATTAATAACATGACTGTGATATCCGTGACTCTTAAAATAAAATACACTAAAGGTTATAATCTAATCCATGTAGCACCAAAAGTTTATAAAATAATCACTTGGATGATTATTATTGAGAGATACTAATCCAGTAATACATAGGTAAGTGTTTGGGTATTTTGATGGTTATTATAATTTTAATTTTAACCTAAATTCCATGATATACCCTTTACCTTGGTAACCAAAATTACTAATGTTACTATTGATATAGAAAAAAAAATAAAAGGCATCTATTTTAAAAAATTGGATGTAATGAATAAATATATAAAATAAAAATTTCAAAATTAAGAACACATTTTTTTAATAATTTTATTTAAAATTAAACAGGAAAAATGGAATGAATTTTATATTGGAAAAATTACCTTTTAAAATATCAATGGGTTTTATAAAAAAATCAGCTATAAAATCCACTAAAAACATAATTAGATAATTATAAATTAGGATGAATTAATATAAATTGAAAAATAATCAATAATATAGTTTTACAATGTAAATTCAATAAAATAAATTATACTTACAAATAAAAATCAGTATTTATAACTATTTATTTAAAAATAAATATTTTCCTAAAATTATCTAAAACTAATCATATATAATTACCAAATGCTGATGTAAAAAATGAAATATTTTTTCATCAAATAAAGTTTCTAATATTTCAATAAATTAATTATAATAATCACTCATTGAAATTAATAAAAATAATTTTTGAATAAAATAAATATTTTTATGAAAAATTTGAAATTACAAAAAATTAATATTCTTATTTAAAAATAAATAATTTATTTATTTCCAATTAGTATCAACATTATATATATGCTTATACGGTTAATACTATTCATTCCACCCAATTTAATGGCTATGTTATAAAGGTCACATTATAACTTTTCTTTCTTGGTTTAAGCTCGATGTTGTGAATCTTATACGCTATACATCGTAGTATTTTTAAAATATTAGGATTTAACCTACCCCCACCCCCATTTAAGAAATTTATTCCTTGAAATTTCAACTCAAGATGAAAATTATGGGTTTTAGTTTTCAACATACCATTATTGCAAACCAGTATTGTAAAAAGCATCAATAAAGCTTTATTATTTAAAGTATAGAATAAAAAGTATGAGGGTAACCTATGATAAAATAAACTAGTTTTCCATATTGGAAAAAGTGAACATGGATGAGAAAATATAACTCCCAAGTATTGACATAGTGTGATAAAGAACATGGTCATAAAAAAGATAACCATCCCAAAATCGTAAATATTTATAGGGTTAAAGGCTATTAATTAATCCGTAATAAAATTAAATGAATAATGTTTTTCCATTCAAAATAATTTTCCTAAAGTTGAGAAATTATTGAGAAATAAAATAAATAAGTATAGATATATGAAAAGTATAATTTCATTCATTAATGAATTTCCACTACGTTATCATATTTATCATTAAATGATTAGTATTTAAGATGATTTTTTCATGCATGAAGAACTAAAATAAAATTATATTGACCAAAAAATACAAAAAAGAATATTTATATACTCCTATCATTATACATTATCCAAATTTGAAATTTCTAAAACAAGATAATATAATTCTACAAAATTATTAAACTCTTGTATAATGAATAACTTGTTTAATCTAAATATCTAAATAGTTATAACCAAATTAAAAAATTTATCATTCAATAAATAACTATAATTTAAATTCTTCATTAATATTTTGTAATAAAATTGAATTCCAAAAATATGAATTATATGATCACGTATTCATCTAATATAATTTTAATATTTATCTCTAAATCACATCAATGGGTCTTAAATTCTCATAAAAAAATGTAATTTCCCTAATCCTATAATATCCAAGATTTGATAATCATTTCTATAAATAATATGAATCACTAAAAATCCAAAATAAAATCTTATATTATTCCAAAATATAATTCGACCCTTAATCCTCAGCTATAATCCCATAATGGTTTGTTCACCATAATTATATAAGGTTCCAAAAATAGCATAAATATTCCATATTATCATTAATATCCAAAAATCACCAATCAAGTTTCAATCTCTTGTTTATCTCCACAATAGAGTATATATTCCAAAAAATATATTTAACACACTCAAAATATCACATTTTAACCTTTAGGGTTTTCTATACTTTCATTTTTAATCAAAAAACTATCAGAAAAAACATATTAACCAAAAAGGATTATCTATCCCATAATTATATATCCGTTAATGAGTGTCTCCAAAATTATCACCATTTTTCTACACCACTTATCAGGGGTGCTATTTTCATTTACTTATGTATTAAAATTTTAGAAAACAAAACTAATATAGAAATATGCATATGTGTTTTAGTATTCACATAATATTGATAAAATAATACTATACTATTGTATTAAAAACTAACAACATAAAGACACACATCATTCAATTTCTAACCTAAACATTTAACCTTTATTATTTTTTTCATAATAACACATTCTTAAAATCAATGATATAAATTGTAACCCTATGAATAAATGATATAATCCAAAAAAATGTTTTATACTTATAACACAATAGAATAATTCAATCCTTAAATCCATACATTAAGATTTTATAAATATCACCATTATCATATGAAATGATTAACAACTTCAAGAGAGTAAATGATTATGTATATTGGGTTATTTTTGTTTTCATGAGAGTTGTTAGAGTTTTAATTTATAATTCAGATGAAAAATACACCATGACCCAGAAAAGTTTTATTAGAATGAAGCTATTTTAAATAATATAATGTTTTCATGCAGTTTAATTAAATACTCAGAATGTTGTCAAAATCATTTGAAAAATATTTTACATTTATAGTGATAGTCTAAATATTTGTAAGGGATAAGAATATTATGAAGGACGTCATTCATTCCATCTTGATATATGGACAATAATTTATAGAAAAAACATCACTAATATATGTAATGAATTATTTCATGGTATAATGAAAATAGTCCCCTTTAAGATATTAACCTTATACACATTATAATATATGAACTTTAAATCCTTTATACTAAAGCTGATTACCCTTCAAAATCAAATATCCAAAACTACCATTAATTTCCACAAAATCAGTCACTTTAAACCATAAAAGGTGTGTCTAAGACATTTAACTTATTATTAAACTTAAAATTATAAACCGAGGATGGTATCCATAACTCTTAAGATAACCACAACTAAAAAAATCATAATATACAATGTTATCTAAAACCTCCTCTGATAATAACTATAAGGACCCATCCTTAAGAAATACATATTCTAGTTTCTTTGAGGTATGACTCATTTATTTAAAATCTTGTATATATTTTTTTATAGTCTTAGTGAGTTTAAAAAACTATTACATTAAAAACCCAGAAATTACATGTGAACACTTATACTCAGTATCCAATTTTCCCACCAACCAAACCCTTTTACATAAAACATGATTACTATTCATGTTAAAAATTCACAATATTTATTGTTACATTATATATTTACCTAATCCTACTTAAAAATAATGTAAAGCATTTTAAAACATGGGTGGGAACAAAAAATATCATTATGTGACATAAAATTAAAGAAAGAAACAATTAGTCCACAAGAACTTATAATAATTATCATTTTCAAATATTAACCTCAGTTTCAAAATAATGTGATTTTCTCTATAAGAAATCAATATATCCTCCCAAAAAATATTATAAACCATTTCATTGGATATATTTTTTTTGTAAAATAAATTCATAATGGTTTAATTGGAAACATGAATATCACATGAATGTTTTTCAGAAAGATATAATTTCACACTTATAAATGTAATAACCATCATTCTTAAAAATGAATTTACAATCACAATAATAATTCTATTAACTATTATAATGAAATATTCAAAAAACATCCAAAATAATCATTCAATTATTTCATGGTTAAATTCAAGATATTACGTTAGAGTAATATTCATACTTACTCATTAGTTAAGAATAATAGTTAATAATTAAATGAACATCACAGTCAACATCTAAATACTACCCAACACATTGGAGAGATATAATGCAGCTCACTATTCATATAAGCTATATTAAGCTCACATGTGAGATATAATGGGTCTCAACCATTATTAAATAATTTCTAAGGACCATATATTGAATTAAACTCTTGAAAACACTTTTAGACCCATGTGAAAAATACATTAGAATATCAAAATACCTTTTTTCTAAAATCATTTTTAATGTTAAAAATGATTAGATAATAAATAAAGCATTTTCCAAAAAAAACATGAAAAAAATGGAACATTAATAAATTAAGGAATCATACTGGTGGGGAAATCCTCTCATTTCATATAAGATAAAAAATGTATTCTTTTTTCCTTTTGTAAACTGTTTTGAAAGAAGAACATAAAAAGTGGAGTTTTTATAAAAAGTATTTTACCTTGAGTATGATTTTTCACTTTTTTACATTACCTTCCAGAACATTTTTTTTAAATTTATAATTCCTTAATAAAAATTTAAAATTTTCATTACCCACATTATATTACTTATTATAATGTTATATAAAATTACTTAATCATTTTTTGTTCAGGTTTTGGAGATTCGATGTTATTCGGTACTTAAGTCCAAAATGACTTTCATTTGTTGAAAATAATGAAATTTATCACAATTAAATTATCTATAGAATGATATTAATCACATAATTATCATTTATATATATATATATATATATATTATATAATACTAAATATACCCATTGAATTTGGTTATGAAAAATGAACTACATTATAGTCATTGAGACAGTATGTCATACGTATGAATGTGTATCATTTCAATTTTTCAACAACCATTACATAAAGAAGATAAGTATTATTTTATATTTAAATAATTATAATAATATAATATATATCATATGGATTCATTAACTTTAGTTATATATATAATCGATGTGATATGGTAATGAAAAAATCACATCGTTTCGTGCATGTGGGAGTTCACATATAAGGACAAGCGACATTTTCATTATGTTATGCATGGAATGGTATGGAATAAAATGACATAATATATTTTTAGGATGGTAATTTTTTCATGAATATCATATATAATGGTTCGTTCAATCATTATAAAAAGTCTTTAGAGACAGTGATGGAAAACGAATTACATTGGTTCGTGAGGTAGATGTTCTCCATACAAACTATTAATTATTTTCCCATTTGATTGATGGAGAGATGGATATAAGTAATTAAAATAATATAATTAAAAAATTTATATTTAGGATAATTAAATTATTATTTTATCATGTTTTAATAATTATTGATGGAGGTGGTTGAAAAAATACAGAATCTCTCAATTAAAATGGATAACTATTCTATGGACAATCTTCTTATATTAACACCATAAGGCCATAATGGTTGGATTTTTTTCTAAAATAAGACCTCTAGATTGAGTGTAGGAATTATAGAAAGTTATTTTTGAAGTTATTGACTAATATAAATTTGATTTTAAGTTTGATGAAATTATAAGAGTAGGTTCAATTTTATTGAGAGGGGAGGGGTACTCTTGGACCTTGTCAAAATTATAATTTAATATGATATAATATATAATTCTACATTGCTAAAAAATAATAACTTAGGAATTATAGATGTGTACATATAGAAATCCACACATAAAATAAAAATAATATATGTTTCTACTATATTTATACATTTATATTATGGTTTTAATGATTATTTAACCATGTTAACTCTTACTATAACAATATGGATTTTTAGACATTAAGGGTTAATATAGTTACAATAAAAAGAAAAAAGTTTAATATATAGACTATATATGTTATTCTAAAAATTATCATTATCAGTTATCTAAATTTATTAATTATTATATTTTAATATTATTTAATAAAATATTATTTACTTTAAAATATCAATAATGTTAATTTTCAAAACTATTCATTACATAACAATATTAATATCATGATTACACTTATAATTGGAACCAAATAATCATATTATATCCCCATAAAAATAATTTCATCATGAAAAATCATTTATCAGATTAATTACCTCAAGTAAAAAGTTTTTTTTATTTTTAATATCATATATATGATATTTACATTAACTAAATAATTATGGAATCAATAGTGTGAAAGAATTTAAAGTAATTATTTCTTTTCTAAAAATTTGAAATCAATAATAATTTTTAAGATAAATTTATTAAAGTTTAAAAAATATATTTATAGTAGAACATATCCCTGTATATCAACTTATTAAAAATATTACACTTCTTAAAGATAAGTGTATGACTTGTTTGAATTTTCTTTAAATAAAATACTATAAAGTACATAATCTTTTGCTAGTGTCCACAAAAGGACATTAATTAGAATCTTGGATGATATGGTTAAGATTCACTCATCCAGAATTATTTAGTTAAGTGTTTGAGTTATGGACATTATAATTTTAATTTTAATCTAAACTACCCGATTTACCCTTTATAGTGGTAAGAAAAATGATTAATTTTACTATAATTATTTAAAAATAATAGAATGTACCTATTTTATAAATTCATTAAAACTGATTCTAATTTTGGAATCTATATTTAAAAATTCAAAATAATATATTTGTACTATTTAATATTAAAAATAAACCCGAAAACGAAATAAAAAAAAATGTTTTTTTGAAAAATTACCTATTTTAATTAAAAAATGTTTTTATACTAAATTCAATTATAAAATCCATTTCAAAAAATAACTGGATAATATTAAATTAATATTTCATAAAAAAATTAAAAAAAATCCAAAACATACTTGTTCCATGTATATACTATAAATGTTATAAATTTTTAATATAAATGTTTATTTTTCACTATTCCTAAAATTTCAATATTTTCATAAATTTTTTAATAATTCATCCTAACATAATTACTTTATGATGATTTCAAAAATGGAATTCATTTATTAAAAAATTATTTTTATTTCTCAAAAAAACTATTATAATAATTCCCTATAAAAAGCATTAATTTTTTTTTGAACAATCGATATTTTTTGAAGAATAAATTCACTTTACTAAAATTTTATTTATCTCTTAAAAATATTTAATTAATACATTATGAATGAGTATGTCCATTATATATTTCAATTTATGGCTTATAATATTCATTCTTTCTAATTTATGGGATATCTTATAACTATCAGATAATAATTTTTTTTAATTGAAGCTCAGTGATTTCAATATTTTATACTGTTGAACATAGTATTTATTTTTAATCTAGGGATGTTGCATATATTTTTAAAAACCCATTTAAGGTATGTAAATTATTCACATGTTAATCAAAAACTAGGATTCATGTTTTCTCTCTTGGAAACTAATGGCTAGGAATGGGAACAAATGATTAGTATATAAATAAAAGGAATTATTTTCCTCTAGATGTATCAATCCACATGATATTAACACAATAAAAAAATCATTGGATTGTGGTACATCTATGATATTATATATTTAAAATACTTTCACATACATTATGTAACAATGAAACTGAGTATAATTAAACAATATAATAATTAATTCAGAAAGAAAACAATGTAAAAAAGTTAAAGTAAATTCCAATATATTCATCCATTATATGTCATCTAACAAAATTCAAAAATAAAAAATGCACCAAATATAAAAATATAGGACACCAAAAATAGATTTAAAAACGATTTAAAAAATAATATATGACCATGGATTAGGTGTTGATGGAATGATTAAATCTCACAGTATTCCCTACTCTAATAATATTAATCTTTTGAATAATTTCCTTACTTGTCACTCATATAACTCATAAAATAGAATCTTCATGTTCATAAAAGGTTCACATATAATGGGTGAGTAAATAATAAGTATTTAGATTTCATATATGACACAATTTACTTACCATATTATCATCAATTTAAATTATTTTATATTTATAAATAATATCAGATGAAAAAGTGAACCAAGGAAGTTCCCATGATTAATGAACTACATGAATAAAAATAGAAGACAAAAAATAGTAAATGTATTAATCAATACTAATGTACAAAAAAGAGATAGAAAATAAAACTGATAATAAGGAAACTAGTGCCATTGTAGAACTAATATAACAATTACATGTTTCATGATCCTTAAATCATAAAAATGAATGACTACCAAGAAAAATTTTCTTCAAAATATAAAAATAATAACTTTATAAAAGCCCCATATCCCATTATCAGTAATACAGAAAATTATTTAAAATCCACTTTTCCTATTATAAAAATAAAAAAATTTCTATGAATATTTTTATCCCACTAATTATGAAGAAATATTTTATTAAATGAAACTAATTGAAAACCCCTCACATAAGAAATAATGAATAATTTCGATAACCAAAATGTTAATAATTACTAAAAATCAGTTTTTCCATGGTTCTAATATTTATCTCACTTGAATTATGTATCCATTTTCTTAACAATAATAAATTATAGTTAAAATAATTAAAAACCCTAAATAAAAAAAAATAAATCGGTTTGCAACAACCAATTACTAGAAAAGATAAATTCAATTAATTTTCATGACAAATTTACCTTCTATTAATACTAATAAACATATGTTTCCATTACCTTTTACTCTACAGAGACTAATAAATGGTCACCTGAACCTCATACCTTCAAAATTAAAATAATATTTTTTTTATCTTACCTCATTATATATATAATATATAAAATATATAGAAAAAAACCCTCAAGACACCACCTTAGACCAAAATATGATACTTGGTAGGTACCATCTAAAATTTACTTAAAATATGATAATATATGTTTAGGAGTGTTGAGATTATAATTTAAATCATGGGAGTATGTTCCTTTAACAAAAATAATCAACCAAAAAAACATAAATATTATTAAATTAATTGCAAGCCAATAACAAAATAAATTTTATCAGTAAAATGAATATTTAATAAAAATTTAATAAATGAATTCCAACAATAATAACTATTTGAAAAGAACAATCATTTCTTTGAAAATTATATGTAAAAAAACAAGAATCCCAAATGGTATAAAAAATATTTTTGGGTAAACACTAAAACTATCACTATACCAAAATCATTGATATCAATGTATAAATATCAATACCCAAATTCAGTTTAACCCAATGGGATCATTTTTCCAAAAAACTGTGAATAACACAATCATGTAATCTTATAGAGAAAAAAGTGTTTAGAGAATTGTGTATGTAAGAGTATGAATAAAAATAAGTAGTATGTTTATCATATATAATCTCAATGGGGGTAATTGGAAGCTAAGAGTATTAATTGCTTCATGAAAAATTAAACTTGTATAAAAAATTTACACATATTCAGGGTAAGGTCCAAAAAAACTAGAGTTACAACTAAACTCACCACAAAAATTTGTAATAAATTATACAAAACACCATAAAATTCGCAAACCTACGCCCACAGAAATAAATATATATATATATATATATTAAATTATCCTATTAAAAAATAAATAAGTATGAAACCACATTAATGAAGACTCAGTAGCTAATCACGTAAATTTTCATTACTTAATGTTATTCTTATCAAGGACATGAGAACCCTAAGACAATGAGTGAATTATTGAGTGAAATGTTTTTCACTAAATTCTTTTTTTAAACTATTATCTAAGTATACATAAATATAAATATCACATTAATAACATATAAACATATCAATTTTCTACATTAATAAAATTCAAAATGATACAATCATTTTTAAATTTATCATGCTATATAATATATCATTGGATGATATATATAGATATAAGTAAACATACCAAATGTCTGTAAACCTATTTTTTGATTTAAATATTTAACAATAGTACACCAAAAGATCATAAAAAAATCCCTCTAATAATTTCTCTACACATTGTCTTGATAAAACATTAATATATGAATTGAATTAGAAGAAATGATAATGAAAGATAAATTATAAAAAGTACAAAAAACCTAAAATGGTGTGTCTATTTAGAATAATGTCATCATAAAATATAGGTTCATATCCTATTAATTTCAAAATCATGAATTGATTAGGGTGTAAAGATGTAGTATTTTCCTCTATTATTAATTCTATCTATATCTATCTATTTACATGTAACATCCCAAGTTTTTATAAAACAATAATTTTGCATATATATTAATATTTATGAATAATATATTAATTATAAATTAAAGAGGATACTCTTTCCGATAGCGTACTCAACACACAACAATGAGTTTCTATGAAATCTCATATTGCATACAACACTGAGTTATTGAAAAAAATAATACAATAATAATAATATTATTTTAACGCATATTCATTGTATTGGAGGGAATGAACAGAATTAACTATATTATAATTTTACATATTTTTTAATTGTTTTTACATTTATCCAATGAATTTTAGAGACATAAAATGCAGTACCACTGGTTTCTGGTTTGTGACATCATGTTACCTTGATCAGGTATGATTCCCTATTCTCTAAGGCCACTTTTGAGTTATAATCCTTAAAAGTAGTTTTCTGGGGTTTACCATAGGTTTCAGGACAAGTACACGCCATATACCTGAAGTACATGTTGTGTACTTGGGGATGGATTCATTTCATGATGTAAGGGTCACACCGTGATATGTTACACATCTTGAACATGAGTTACACATTGTGTAGTGCTTAAATATTTGTTCTTGTACCCAAGGCGATGGGTTTTTCAGCGTACTTATCCAGCATGGACTTCATGTCGTGACCAGAGGATACACATTGTGACCCGGCCCTCTCCCAGGTTAAAATCACTCTTGCGGCTATTTTGTCCCATTCTTTTGGTTCGCACTTCATAGAACTCGACCCTAGGTGGCCCTAGGAAACTTTTAGAGGTGCTCCACCTTCTGGGTAAGGTTTTTTCTTCTGTTTCTTTATTGTGGTTCATTGTACTTCTTCCATCTACTTAGATATACTTCTTCTCTCTTCTTGGTTTCTCATATCTATGCCCATTAAGGGTATATATAGGTTTTTATTTTCCAAATAAGTTTATATTTGGATTTTTTTTATAGGAGAAGGGATCTAAGGCTATTTCTTTGAAGAATCAACCCAGTTTTTGATAGTATTCTTTATCCTTTTTTGGGTTTCATCAAAACCTTTGAGGTAAGTGGATTTACTCTTAACTCCTCTTAATATAACTTATTATATTCCTTTCAAATTGAATTTATTTTGCTGAATTTCTGGTGACTTGGTTGTTGAACACTCATTGGAAACCTTATTGAGTGACGGTTTGTGAAATATGGAAAATATGTGTTTTTGAATGAGTGCATTGGTTATTGGTTTTAAAATATGGATTTTAAAATGATATTTTTTCTAGAATGATGACACATGAATTAGATTAGATTTTTTTAATAAAAGGCAATGTTTTATTGAAATGCAATGTTTCTTTGAAAAGGGTTCTGCTTTGGTTTTCAATAAAAGTTCTGTTTTATTAAAGTGGGTTATTTTGGAAATGGAAATATTTGGAATACATGTTGTTGGTGTGTGTTCATTCATAATAGGCACTAAATAAGGGATGAGTAACATTGAGGTGTAAGGTACGTGACCCTAAATCAAGAGAGGTTTTCAGTGGGACACAAAGTGATTGAACAAGAGAGTGCTGATGAGTATGGAACATTCGAACGAAGAATGCATGTGTGGGTGTGTTGTGAACTATAGAATGGGTATGTCAAAGTAATAAATCATATTTTTTTATAATATTTGATTATTTATTTCTAGAAAATAACTTTCTTAAAATTAGTTTCATTTTATCTCTTTTCACTTAATTATAATTGGTTTTCAAACTTGTCTATAGTTGGTTATAAACTGTTTTGGTAAATTGTTTTATATCAACTATTTTACATAATTTTCTAACTATTATATCCTAGTAGAATGAGTAGGGAAATAATTTGTAAATCCTAATGAGATATATATTCACCCCTTCTTTGGAACTTTTGTGATTTTTCAGATTCTACCTTCCTAGACTTGGGAAAAGGTAAATTATCACACTTCATTAGCCCCACATCATGATACTTTCGACTACTTGGTGATGTTGGAGCATGTAACTTATGGATCATGGAGTCTGTTTGTCATCTTATAGTTTATTTGTCATCTTTTTGTTGTTTACATTGATATTTGTTTTCTTCCACTGTAGAAAACTTTGGTTGGTTGTTAATAAGAGAGTGGTTAAAATCACTTAGTTTATTTCAGGAATCATATAATGAGCTATTTGTATTTGGTTTTTTTGGGTTATTGGTTTTAGTAATTATAGGATAAATCATCTCCCACTTACTTTGAATCCCTTCGGCATTTATTTCCATGATTTTTACCTTGTGGACATCGCTTAAGGCCATGTAATGACTAGTTGTACTCTCAAGACAATGAGAATTTTCGGGTCATTACAAATGGTATCATCTTGTTTCGTCCATACCTAAAAAGTAGTCATCATTTTTCTTATTCTTGGAGTTATAATTCATTCTTGTCTATACCTAGGCTTGGAATATTTGAAAGTAGTAGGATTTTCAAAACATGAAATGTATATCATAAAAGGATGTAGCTAACCCGTTTATGCTAAACTTCTAGTTACCATGGAGTCGGGTTCACAAGTGTTTTGGAGACACTTCTAGATTTTTGGAAATATCATTTTCATGGGTTTATCCAATGAAAAGTGAATTAAATTCATCGAGGGGAATAAATTCCCACTAGGTGCACATATATCATTTCGGGTAATGATTTTTGTGCGAAAAAGTGTTGATTTTTGAAAAACGTATGATTTTTTTTCAAATGCAATTCATTGAAAAAGGAAATGATTATGCTATTTTGAAATGGTTTAATTTTAAAAAATCATGCTGAATGTTTTAAAAATTGGTTGAACATGGAAATTTTGTTTTTGGAAAACAATATTGTGATACTTGATTGATAGAATTTGAAATGCTAAGCCATCAGTTTCTGGAGAGTGAGATTGACATATTTTGTTGTTAGTTTAGAAAATGGAACATGATAGGCATAGTCAAAACCAATAGCTTCCGAGAATGTGGTTTCACCTGAACCCCTGGTGAACCAAGACATGTGGATCATACCATTAAGTTCATGAAGCATAATCCACCTAACTTCTGGGGAGATACTGAACCCAAAAAAGCGAAGGTGTGGCTGGGTAGGATGAATTGTATCTTTGAATTCATTGGAACATTAATAGAGCTCAAAGTAAAGATAGCCATGGAAATGCTCAAGGATCTTGCACACTAGTTGTGGGATCTAGAAGTATAGGAAAAATTAGATGAAATCTATACATGGGAGGATTTTGAGGAATTTTTTAATAAAAAATTCTATCCTCATACATTAACAATCTAGAAAACAACAAAATTCTTTATCCGTAAGAAGGATAATCTCTCTATCACAGAATATGTGGATAAATTCATGAATTTAGTGCACTTTTAACTAGATGTAGAGACACATGAATCCATAAAGGCACACATATTTGAATTAGGGCTAAGGTAGGATATTTGATCAAATACTACGGTGCTCTGTATTTTTGATTATATAGAGAGGGTGAACAGAGCAACTATGGCTGAACATGATATGTCAGGATCAATGGGAGGAGGTATGATGACACTTACACTGAATTGTGTGAACTCAAATTCTATAAGCAAGAGGAAAAGGTAAAAATAGTTCCAAGGTGGAAGTGGAAATCAATATCAGATGGCTAAATCAGCGAACCTTCCTCACCCAAGAGAAAACAGGATATTTCAAATGTGGTTTGCCTGACCACATAAATATTGAGTAAATGAAACAACCTATAACATGCCATAACTTTAAGCAGATGGGGAAATCTTCGGCACTATTATCGCATTTCTCCAAGTTCAGGTGCTCGAGACACTTCTCATGCATTGCAAGCATCGTATGCATCGACATGAAAAGGACAACAGAATCAGTCTTATCAGCAGAGTAGAGATATCCATAGTGATTCAATAAATACCATGACTCCTCAAACAGGGAAATATCAGCTAGGAAACAAGGAGGACATTGTAGCAATGAAGAAATTTTATGGATCTGATCTAATGATTATTGATGATCGGGCTGGATCATCTACGGTGAAATGTACGATTCTTTTAAATTCTACCCTTGTGAAAGTTCTCTTTGATACTGGTGAATCACATTATTTCATTGCTTCTCATGATATTGATTTTCTATGTTTAATGTTTGAAATGGTGCCTTCTAGTTTAAAACTAAAAACTCTTCTTGGTGAAATAAAATGGCATGCCATTATGTGTAGAGAAAGTTCTATAACTATTGATAAAGCTTAGATGAAATGGGAATTCTTAGTGTTGGACATGTATGTCTATGTCACAATCTTAGGTATGGATTGGTTGATAATGTTCATGGATCACATAGACTATTATAGAAGAACAGTTAGTTTTCTGACTAAGGATGGCATCGAGAATCTCTTTAGAGGAGAGAGGATGGTAAATAAAGGTAAAAAGTGCTTGTTGGAACCAACAGTGGGAACGATCACTTATCCGTTGGCAGCATTGACTTTGGAATCAATATAAGAGATAAAAAAATATAGTTTTGTAGAATTTTTCTATCAATTTCTAGATGTATTTCCCAAGAACTTCTCCAGGTTACCACCTCTAAGGAATGTGGAGTTTACGATTGATCTCATTCTGGGGACCAGTCCTATTTCCCTTCCATCTTATAGGATGAAACCAATATAGTTAAGGTAATTGAAATTTCAGTTGGAGGAGTTGGAAAGTAAGGGTTTTATTCATCCAAGTACATCTCCATGGGTCGCACCAGTCTTGTTCACGAAGAAATCAGATAGAAATCTTTGGCTATTTGTTGATTATCATAAGCTGAACCAAGTTACGATAGAAAATAGGTATCGAATTCCACACATTGATGACTTGTTCGGTCAATTGAGGGGATATCAATTTTTCTCCAAGATTGAATTACAATCATGATATCACCAATTAATAGTTCATAAGGAAGATATTCTAAAGACAAATTTTAGAAGTAGATATGGAAACTATGAATATGTAGTCATCCCTTTCAGTCTGATGAATTCACAAGCTGTATTCATGGCTTTAATGAATCAGATATTTTAGCGATATCTAGACTCTTTTTTTGTGGTGTTTGTGGATGACATCTTGGTGTATTAAAAGGAAATGGTTGACTATGAGGAACACTTGGAAGAAGTGTTACAAATCATGAGAGATCACCATTTGTATGTAAAATTATCAAAATTTGATTTTTGGATAAATGAGGTAAGATTTCTTGGCCACTTGATTTATGAGAAAGACATTTTTTTTGATGCTGAAAATATTGAAGCTATTATCTCGTGGAAACCACCAATGAATTACTTCGATATTTGATATTTACTTGGTATAGTTGTCTACTACCAACTCTTTTTGTGGGATTTCTTCTGACTAGATTCACCAATGACAACTCTAAAAAAGAATAATGCTCCATTCTAATGGAAAAAATGAATGTTAGAAGTCTTTCCAAGAACTGAATGTTCGTATTACATCAGCACATATTTTGATTTTTCTAAAATCAGGATATGGGTATGTGGTGTGCTGCAATTCTTTGGTATCATAGTTGGGATGTGTTCTCATGCACGGAGATCATGTGGTTTCTTAAGATTCAAGGTAGTTGAGGGTTCATGGGAAGAATTATGCAACACACAATTTGGAATTACCTGAAGTTGTCCATGCTTTAAAGACATGGAGAAATTACCCCTTTGGTGAGAAATTTACTGTTTTTACAATCATAAAATATTGAAACACATTTTCTTACAATGATATTTGAATCTTAGGGAAAGGAGATGGATGGACTATCTCTATATGTTTGAATTTGACTTGATGTATAAAACTAGAAAAGGGAATTCAGTGGCAGATGCATTGAGTAGAAAATAATATGCTCAGTTGGTGAAAGAAGCTTTAGATGAATAGTAGTCGATGTTAGTCATAGCCAACATGTATGTGGAATGTGACGACATAGGTGATGTTGTGGTTTTCTTTTCAGCTATCATTGTTCATGATTTCGTAAATATGGTCCAAGAGGCACAATCATCTGATGGAGAATATATAGCAATGAGTTAAAAACTCAATGGTTGGGAGACCATTGAGGGCTGGAAAATTGATCGGAGTTCAGTTTTGTGGTTTAGATATCAGATGGTTGTACATATGGATTTTTAGGAACAAATCATTAATTCTTACCACCATTCAATATGGGTTATACATCCATGCACACAGAAAATGTATAAGGTGTTCAAGGAACAGTTTTGGTAGAGCAGCATGAAAAGGAAGCCGACTGAGTTTTTCTCGTAGTTCTTAACTTATCAGCATGTTAGTGTAGAGCATTAGAGACTAGAAGGTATTTTGTAGTATTTAGCTTTCCTAGTGTGGAAATGGGATCATATAGCAATGTATTTTATTACAGGTCTTCCAACAACGATACGTAAACATGATTCCATATGGGTGATTGTGGATCATCTTACCAACTTAGACTATTTAATTCCAATTCTTGAAACTCATACGGTGGAGGATATGCCTGGAATATATATCCAATAAGTGGTATAGATGCATTGGCATGACATTTTAAACCATGTCAGATTGAGATCTATGGTTCACATATCGTTTTTGGAAATCCGTACAAA
Organism: Viscum album; assembly: GCA_963277665.1. Taxonomy (NCBI): domain Eukaryota; kingdom Viridiplantae; phylum Streptophyta; class Magnoliopsida; order Santalales; family Viscaceae; genus Viscum; species Viscum album. Next base: position 1,521,741,281 of record OY728162.1, on the reverse strand, counting down.
AAAGTCCTTGGGACTCAGTTGACTATGAGCACGACGTATCATCCTCAGATAGATGGCCAATATGAGAGGAATATATAGATGTTGTAAGATATGTTTTACGCTTGTGTAATGGATTTTGGTGGTTTTTGGGAACAATATATAACCTTGGTGGAGTTCTCATACAATAAAAACTACCAGCTCTCGATATATATGTCTCTATTTGAATCACTGTACAAGATTCCTTGTCTTTATCCACTATGTTTGGTGGAAAAAGGTGAGACTTCACTATTTGGGATGATCCTTGACAAAGAAACAATAAATAAGATCCAGTTGATCAGAAAAATAATGGAGACAACTCAGAGTCATCAGAAATATTATGCCGATCACCATCGAAGACCATTGTTGTTCGTCGTGGGTGATCATGTGTTCTTGAGGATATCTCCAAGGATTGGACATAGTCATTTTGGGAAGAAGGTGAAGTTATCTCCTCGATACATAGACCCTTTTGAGATATTGGAACGATTCATAGAGGTGGCCTATTGGTTGGCATTACCACCAATTTTCAGTTCGATGCATAATGTGTTCCATGTATCCCAGTTGAAAAATTATCAGCCTGATCCTAACCATGTGATTAGATGGGATCATATTGACCAAGATCTGGATGCTTCGTTGGTATATACCATAGTGCAGATTGTGGATTGGTAAGAGAGTGTCATGCGTGGAAAAAGCATCAGCCTGGTGCGGGTTTCATGGCAGCATGGTCATATTCAGAAAGAGACTTGGGAACACAAGAAGGAAATGAAAGAGCAATGGCTGAAACTCTTTCAGGGTAGCGAGGGTTTTATACATTATAAGGACAAAATGGCCAATGGTGGGGAGAATTTAGAATCCCCAGTTTCTGGATTGTGAAATCCTGTTACCTTGATTGGGTATTATTACCCTTTCTCTATGGCCCATTTTGATTAATAATCATCAATAACTATTTTCTGGGATTTACTGCCGATTTTAAGATAGGTACATGCCGTGTACTTGAAGTACACACCATGTAATTGGGGATAGATTCATGTCATGATATAGGGGTAAAACTATGAGCTATTACATTTTGTGTACCTAATTTACACATCGTGTAGTGTTTAAATATTAGTTTTTTTACCCAACGCGACGGGTTTTTCAGTGTAGTTATCCAGCATATCCTTCACATCGTGACTAGGGGTACACGTCATGAGACAAACCATTCCCTGCTTAAAATGAAGATTGTGGATATTCCATGTCATTATTTTGGTTGTATCTTCGTGTATCTCAACCCTAGGTGACCCAAGGAGACTTTCATAGGCGATCCACCTTCTGGTAAAGGGTTTTTATTCTGTTTCTTCATTGCAGTTCATCATTATTCTTCCATCTACTTAGATATAATTCTTCTCCCCTCTTGGTTTCTCAGATATATGCCTATTATGGGTTGATATAGGTTTGTTTTTTCTAAATAAGTTGATATTTGGATTTTTTGTTGATAGGATAAGGGATCTAAGGCTGTTTCTTTGAAGAATCAACCTGGTTTTTGTGACCGTTCATTTTCCTTTGTTGGGTTTCGTCAAAACCTTCGAGGTAGGTGGATTTACTCCCCACTCTACTAAATAGAACTGATCATCATGCTTTAAAATTGAACTTATTATGCTTAATTAATTGTGAATTGGATTTTGAACACTCATTGGAAGCCTTTTTGAGTGACGGTTTGTGAAATCTGGAAAATTGGGTATTTTGAATGAGTTATTTGGTTCTTGGTTTTAAAATATGGATTTTAAAAAGGGGAATTTTCTAGAATGTTTCCACATGAATTTTATTATATATTTTCAATAAAAGAGAAATTTTTATTGAAATGGAATGTTTTTTTGAAATTGGTTGTTCTTTGGTTTTCATTAAAAGGTCATTTTTATTTAAGTGGTTTATTTTGGAAATGGAAATATGTGGCATACATGGTGTTGGTGTGAGTTCATGCATAATGGGCCTTGAATAATGGACAAGTACCATTGGGGTACAAGGTATGTGACCCTAGATCAGGGGTGGGTGTAAGTGGGACACAAAGTGATTAGACAAGAGGCCACTCATGATAATGTAATGATCGAACAAAGCATGCATGTGTGGGTGTGTTGTAAACTACAGAATGGGTATACAAAGTAATAAATCAAAATTTATTTATAAGCTTTGATCAATAATTTTTAGAAAATAAATTTCTGAAAATTAGTTTCATTTACTTTTGTTTTCACTTGGTTATAATTGGTTTTCAAACTTTTTTATTTTTGGTAATAAAATATTTTTGTAAATTCTTTTATATAATATTCTAACGACTCTAGCCTAATGGCGTGATTAGGGATGTCATTGGGTAAACTTAATAAACTATATACTCACACATTATTTGGAACTTTGGTTTTTTTGTAGATGCTACCTTCCAGGATATGGGAAAAGGTAAAGTATCACACTTCTTTAGCACCACATCGTGATCCTTTAGACTACATGGTGATGTTCGAGCATGGAGCTTCTAGAGCTTGGAGTCTGTTTGTCATCTTGGTGTTTATCTGTCATATTTATGATGTTTACTTTTATATTGGTTATCTTAAACTGGGGAATATATGGGTTGGTTTTTATAAAGATATAGATTAAAATTACTTACCTTATTTCATGCATAGTATATCGAGTTGTTTGTTGTTGGTTTGTCGGGTCATTAGTTTTAGTCATTAAAGGGAAAATCATCCCCCACTTAATTTGAAACCCTCTGGTATTTATTTCCATCCTTTGGAACCTTGGGGACGTCTCTTAAGGCCATTTAAGGACTTGTTATACTCTCAACCCAATGATAATTTTTGGGACATTACATAAAATGAGAATGAATCTAATTTTAAGCATAAAATACGCTCATATTTTTAAAATGTCATTTTACCACCTTTTTATGGGGAACATTTTCTAAAATTTTTTTATTCCACCTTTATAAGTTCTATTTGACAAAATAAACTTCTTATTTTGAAGAAGGACATCAAAATTTACCTTGGTTGAAATTTTGGTATTTTTCTGATGAAATTCATATTTTTATGAATAGTGAAAAATACTGCATATTAATTCAAAACATCATTTTCGTCTAATTTATTTATATATTTAGATTGTTATTTTAATTGGGTTTTAAAGTTTAATTGGATTATTTTTTATCATTTAATTCCATTATGTTTATTGTATGTAATTTAACATTTAAATTGGACATAAACACTTGTCAATCATTTGATATTTTTACTTATTAGAAACCCGCCTTTGGGTTTTGACAATTAGAATTAATTTTAAATTAATTTATGAAACTTCTATGTTATGAATTTGTAAAAAATTATTCCATATTTGGAATCATAAGTTCCAAATTTTTTAAATAGGTACCTTTTATTTGTGGACATTATGAATAGTTTCTTCAGTAATTATTTTTATTTACCATGATTAAAAGGTAAATCAGGTAAATTAGGGTAAAAAATAATATTATAATAATAAAAAATTACCCAAAAACGTGTATTAATCCTATTTTATGAGATATGTCCAACCATGGGCATCATTTTATTGATTTGGGGACCCCATGGAGCCACTTGGATGTGATAACGACATGTTAGAATAATTATTTTTAAAGTAAAGAGAAATATAACATAAACAAGTATCTTTTACTAAAAAAATTATAATATAGGGTTATATAAATTTTATCTTCGACTATAAATAGTCATTAAAAAGATAAATAAATTTCCTACATTATTTTATTTTATTTATAATTTTATACATTAAATAAATAAATTTATTTATGACATAATGATGATGCAGTGATTACCTTATTAATGAAATATTCAAGTAAATGAGATTATAAATATTAAAATAAATGAAATTTGAACATTTTGATGTCATCAAAAAATTTTATGGACATTATTTACAATTTAGGGATGAGTTACTAACTATGGTCCTAAGGAATCAAGTTGTTATGACTTTAACAAAAATCAATTACTAAATAGTGTCAAAAGTGACATAAATGTGTTTAAAAAAAATACAATTTATTAAATGATATAATAGTCCTAATAATCTATGATTAGTCCAAATTTATTATATAATGTTACCAATGTCCTTAGTGATCCAATTATGGTTCTATTATTATTTTATAGTAACTATAGTAACCATATATTACTAAAATACAATAAGATATGTTAAGAGATAATGTTTTTAACTAAGGGTTAAAGCTAAAAGACAAGGTTACTTTTTGTGACCTAAAGTTATCTAAAACGTATTAGATGATATTATTTAGACCCAAAAGTATCTTATATTTGAAATAAATGATTTTCAAACCATTATATTTTGGAAATAAATTTTTAATAAAATAATATTTCAATACTTTCCTAAAGTGCCCCTCCTCCCTCTTATAAAGGGCCACCACATCTACCCACTTACTCACACCTCTCAATCCACTTGGCTCATCCCAATTCTGATAAAATAAGCTCCAAACGTCTCTCACTTCCTCTTAGATGCATTCTCTTAGGTATAAGGAAATTTAAGAAATCCTTTTGGCTCAAATCAAAATAAGTTACCCGATTTAGAGGTGACATCTTCTCTCAAGTTCCTTCCCTTTATTTTCCTTATCCACTCCCAATGATCTTATTATTATATGATTACATAAAAACAAGAGTATAATAATTATAAAAACATGTTTTTATGATAAGTATTCTAACTATGCTTACACACATCTCTATCGAATGGATAGAAACATTATTTTTTGTTTACGGCAAACTATTGCCTTACGAAAGGATGATTCTTCAATTTTATCCTACCACCACTCATGGTGGCCATTACGATGGAACTGTATTTATATATTACATATATTATATTTCCTCTATTCTTATGTAATTATTATTTATAACATACCTTTATTCTTTTCATAATGTGTAAATATGACAATTTCATTTGAGGAAGTGCGGGCTACAATCCCCTCAAAGTGACATGACTCATTCATGACATACATAGAATGTATAAAGAATGGTGTTAATGAACTTATGTAACATATATAAAAAATATATTATAATATAATTATAATTTACCTATGTATCATTTAGTTTTCAATCCTTTAATATGACAACAAAAGGAAAGTATCATTCATAAGTATGTACGACCTATCGTCTCCATGAATGTTGCATTTAGTTTTTATCTAAAAATATTATGGATATAATAAATACATATATACTGGATATATATGATATTTAAATCATTAATACCATTTTTTAGATGATGTACTTTTGAAAACATGGACAATTTACATCAAAACAAGTTCATTTTCTACTCAAGTACTGAATGTCGACAAAATGATCAATATGAACTCAAATAATTATGTAATTTTTAACATGGTAATAAGTGATATAAAATGAATAATAAATGTGAAAAATGTTCTCAAGAAAGTCTAAATTATCCTAAGGTTATTGTTCAGGAATGTAACAATCGTTCTGGATGAGTCAGACTCAAGGTAAGGTAATTTCTAAACTCAATTTCCTCTCACTGGGTTTTACACATACTTAATTGATTATATTATGCCAAGATTATGTATGGAATCCCAGTTTATTTATTTATGTTGTAATATCCACTTCACTTTGTGTGGATATACTGCTTCTAAACCTAATCACCCCATTGATAAATTCTTACGTCATTTATATGAATGTTGTAAGGAAGTTTCTTAACCAAATTTCTATTGTTTGGGTTAATTTCCCACTTCTTGATCTAGGTAAGGAAAATATTAACCCAATCCCAATTCATTGAGTTAATATCCTTATTACTGGTTTTGTTTTTCCAAGAATATGTGTGAATGACCTTTGATTGTTTTACACTAAATATCCACTTATATTGAGTTTATTTATATTTACCACACATAGTTATGTCATTGATTTATCCTAAATCAAATGATACGGTATTTGTTAGGGACTTCTTCTAAATCTTCTTTCATTGAGACATATTTTGATGTTATACACCGCCTTTTTATAAAGTGTATAATAAAACCCTTTGAATTTTAATTTTTTTCAAAGGGAATCGTTTTTCTATGAAGCATTTCGCTAAATTACAAAAGGATTATTTTTAAATTATGTGTCAATAATGACTATTCCATCGCTATAACCGTTATTTGATATTCGGATTCCTCTATAAGACTTTATGTTTTAAAAAGGAAAAGAAATCCCTTATTCCATTTTTGGGTGTTTTGGTATTGAAAATGGTTTTTGAAATGGATTGAATATTTCAATATCTTGAAACGATTACTTGTGATTGAAAATTAAATGTTATTAGTGAAATGTTGATATTTGCAATATTTTCTGTGTTATTGTTTTATAATGGCACATAGAAATTTAATGGGTTGTTACATGATAAACCAATGAAGGATGGGTTTTTGGTAAACCAAAGACAGGTTATTTCGTGATAAACCATGGAAGGGTGGTTACATTATAACCACCAATGCATTAGATATGGAAGTCGGATGCATGGATATTTTATTTAGTGATAATTGTGCAATTCGACCATATGGTTATTCCATTTAAGTATGTTTATGTCCCATGTTACCTTTATATGCTGTATATTGATTTCTATGGGTTTATGGAAATCGTTTTATTACTAAAAGGGTAATAAATGTGCTTATATTCAGTGAGGTATATTTACTACTTCTTAAAGTTAAAAATTATTACTTTCTATAAATTATTCATGATTTTCAAAAGACTAACAGTTTATTTTATTTGTGTATCCCTTAATGATATTTTTATGCTCATTCCAACTTTTTTAAAGTTTTTCACATGAATTAATGAAGAATAGATTCAAGGACGGGATGAAGGAAAATTCATGTTGATTAAACATTAAACAATACTGTGTTTATTTTTAAATAGTGTTTGTTTTATATAAAAAATTGATAGTGAGTACAAGTGTCTACCTGTAATATTTAAGTTGATATGTATGAGTTATGGACAAATTATCAAAAAATATAAACCTGAAAAGATCCTTGATGTGAATTAAAGTCAGTTGTTGACTTATATCAAGATTACGTTATGTTTAAGGCAGATGCCTTATAGTTGGTATCATAGGTCGATTTAGATAACTTTAGAGGTTAGGGTATTATTTAATCATAAACAACAATTCATATATAACGACAATGATTATTATATTATAAATATTCATAGTTATTTTAGACAATTTGAATGAGTTTAAGATAACATGAATAAGTATATCTTAGTGTTTACCCTTCTCATAAGGTAGTATATGATGATTTTACTAATATACTCACTCTAAACATTTTAGTTTTAGTAAATGGATGGATCTAGTAGGAACCAAAGTAACAATCTTTGTGAAGGAAAATGTGGTGGTTCTATGAATAAAGTACCAAATGAAATGGGAGTTTCAATGAGAACTCTCGTGGTTATTCTAAACAAGCTATTCAGAGTAATGATTAACCAGTTGAACCTTATCGATTTTTCTGATACATCATATATGATAGAAATGAATATATGTTGAAGTTCAAGTAATAATAACAAAGGTTAGTATATTCAATGACATATGTGTCATGTAATTGGAATTAAGCACCTATGAAAAGGTTTTAAAAGGATGGTAAGATGTTATAGATGTGGTGTTGAAGGTCATAAATCAATAACCTTCCATGAGAAAATGAAGCATTTAGTTGAATCCAGGAAAGGGAAAGAATTTATTTTTGAGTTATCAATTGAATGTTTGAAATGTATTTAGTATTTTCATTATTCAAATAGATGTCCTACAAAGAAGATATAGGAATGGGATCAGTAGGAACATAAAAATATATGTATACCAATACCTAATGCCATTCTAATTGAAGATGAGGAAACTAAAAATGACCAATGAAACCCACGAATTATTTCTTAGCTTATGTTTCGAAATTATTGAATGATTAATGTTTTTTATAGGAAATATGTATTTAGAAATAAGTTGGAAAACATGGTTTAGGGATCATGAAGAATGCTGGAAGATTAAGATGTCTAAATTTTGGAAATTTAAGAGTTATGTTAGATCTAAGGGAGATGAAATGGTTAAAAGTATTAATGCTCTTTTGTTGATGGGATTACATTATAATAATTTTATCTAGTATGTCTAACCCTAAATTTTGTTATTTGAAAATGATATTTTAGGAGGAATTACCTTTTCTTTTGTGGAAATAATTATAAATAATATTCAGGGTTTATAAGATCCTTGAATTTGAGGCAATTATGGGTTATTAGTTTTTGGAATTTAAAATGCGAGGTATGAAATAACATTTGGGTTTTAAACATGTTATGGTTATTTTTGAGTTATTTATAATATTTTTGGAATTTCATATGAATTTTATAGTTTTTGAAAATGGAAAACACAAAGACTATTTGACAACCTGTTGCGTTGGATAGAGTTATGAGAATCGAACCCAGAAACAAAGTGTTACTGGAATTTATCGCCTACCACTGGACTACATGGAGTCCATGGTTTGTATGACTTATTATATTTAGTTTAATGATTTTATGGATTAAAAAAAAATTCAATTTTGGGAACTTATGTTTTATCAAATGGATATACGTAGTATAGGAAAATGATTTGGTGATTAAATGATAAATATTATTTTTTATGATATTCTCTCTTTCAGGAACACTATATGCCTAATGAAAATATAATACTATAGGATTTCATTTGAGGAGTAATGGTTGAATTTTTAGTTTTTAAGAATCTATGATTTTATTGTAGAAAAATGAAAATATGGGTTATTTTTTGAAACGATTAACCAATCATGGAGAAAATGTGATTAGGTTAATTACTTTTTGGTATGAGATATTAAGAGTGATTGGTGTCATTTGGACATAAATGTTAAGATTTATCGTGGAAGACTATATGATCAAATCATTATGAATTTTGGGTTTCAATATTAGTTTGGATTATTTTTTGGAATTTTAAGTACTTTTGTTTTGTTGAATGTTATATGTAGAACATGGGTATTACTGTGGATTTTTGGAGATTATAAATAATCATTCTCCTTATAAAGGATTATTATTTTTTGGGGATTGTAATATATTTAAATAAACATTCTATTTTTTATAATTTATAAATAAGGTGGAAATATATAGTTTATCTTTTGTGGATTATTTCATTCTATATAAGTTGATTCTATTACTTCAGGTCTGACCAAGTCATCTTGAATACTCTTCGTTTGGAGAAAAGATGAGATTGTGGAAGAAATTTATTAAATGATGAAACTCTACTTAAAAAGTATGTATACTTATATATGTTCTTATTATATGTAGTAAAATAATTCCTCATCTTTTTGAAAGGGATATAAAAAACGATTTCCATTTACTTTTCCTATTGTTAAATCAATGACTATTTAGCCCATCACAAATTTGTGATTTTTTGGTTGTTAACTTTCTCCTAATCATATTTTTTATCACTCTCTATCAGAACATGACACTTAGTTTTTCTTACATATCCATGTTTTCCTACAAATAATCATAGTATGTGTTATCTTGGGTGACCTTTTTTACTTTTCTTTTTTTCTTTTTAAAGTGATAGTTTTATTGAATCTTTTTTTGATGCGGGATGAAGCCAAAATTTTAAATTGCGAGGATACAATTTCCAAAAGGGGGGAATAATGTAATATCCCACATATTTATAGAATAATAAATTTTTAAATCTATTAGTATTTATGAATAATAAATTTATTTTAGGTTAAAGGGGATGCTTTATTCAATAGAATACTCTACACACAACAACAGGTTTTTCCAAAATCATACGTTGCACACAACACTGAGTTATACCGAAAAATATTACAACAAAAATATTATTATTTTAACACATAGTTGTTTTATTAAAGGCGGTAAACATAATTAACTATAATATGATTTTATATACTTGTTAAATGTTTTTACTTTTATCCAATGAATTTTAGAGGCTTAAAATGAGAATGAATCCAATTCTAAGCATAAAATACTCTAAAATTTTTATAAGGTTGTTTTACCACCTTTTGATGGAGAACCTTTTTTATAAATAGTGTTTGTCACTTTTATACATTCTATTTTACAAAATAAAAATCCTCTTTAGATGTGGTACATCAAAATTTATCTTGTTTGAAATTTTTGTATTTTTCTGAGGAAATTAATATTTTTATAAATAGTGAAAAATACTGCATTTTAATTCAAAACTCCATTTTCATTTATTTTATTTTTATAGTTATATTTTACTTTCAAATGGTTTCAAAATTTAATTGGATTAATTTTTTATAATTTAATCCTATTATGATCATTGGACGTAATTTCACATTTAAATTTTACATAAACACATGCATATCTTTTGATAGTTTTTTACTTCATAAAAATGTGCTATATAGTTTTGAAAACATTAATTAATTTTAAATTAATTACCAAAAATTCTGTATTTTCAATTTATAAAAATGGATTCTTTATTTGGAATCATATGGTTAAAATCTTTTAAATAGTTATATTTTATTTTGGGACATTATGAATAGTAACTCCATTCATTATATTTATTTACCATGGTTAAAGGGTAAATCAAGTATATCATGGTAAAACAAATAATATTATAATAATATAAAACTATCCTATAAATGTGTCCTAATACTATTTTATGATATAAGACTAACCATGGTTATCCTTGGGCCGATTTTGGGACCCCATGGACCCACATCGTTGTGATAATGACATTTTATAATAAGTTTTTTTAAATTAATGAGAAATATAACATAAACAAGTATCTTTTACTAAAATAATTTTAATTTAGGGTTATATAAATGATATATTTGACTATAAATAGTCATTAGAAATAAAAATTTTTTCATACATCATGGTATTATATTTTTAATTTTAGACAATAAATAATATTTTTTTTGACATAATTATGATACAGTGATTACCTTATTGTTGAAATATTCAAATAAATGATATTATAACTATTAAAATAAATGTAATTTGAATATTTTGATTCCATAAAAGATTTTTTTTGGAAGAAATTGACATGTGAGGGATGATGTATTTACTTTTATTCTAAGGAATAAATATTTTATGACTTTAACAAAAATCCATTACTAAATAGTGTTAATATTGAGATAAATGAGTTTTTAAAACAAATATAATTTTATTAAATGATATAATAGTCCTAAAAATTATAGATTTGTCCAAATGACTTATATAATGTTACAAATTTTATTAGTGATACACTTGTGGTTTTCTCAGCATTTTATAGTAACTATAGTAACCATATATTATTAAAATACAAGAAGACCTGGTAAGAGTTAATGGTGTTAACGAAGAGTTAATGATAAATGATAAGGTTTATTTTGAAAGATAAACTTGTCTAAAACATATTGGTTGAGATTATTTCGACCCAAAATCAAATTATATTTTAAATAAATGAGTTTGGGAACAATATAAGTCGAAAATGAATTTATAATAATATAGTATTTCAAGACATTCCTAATGTACCCCTCCTCCATCTTATAAAAAGACACCACCTCTACCCAGTTAATCACAACTCTAAAACCTATTGGATCAAACATATTAGTCTAAAATAAGCTCCCAACATCCCTTACTTCCCTTTAGATGCCATACCTTAGGAATAAGACCATTCATAGAAGCCTTTTGGCTCAAACAAAAAAAGTTACCCAATTTAGAGGTAACATCTTCTCTCAAGTTCCTTCCCTTTATTTTATTTATCCAAGACCTATGACTTTATTATTATATGATTAAATAAAAACAACAGAATCCTAATTATACTAGTATGTTTTTATCATAATTATTCAAACTAAACTTACACACACTACCATTTAATGGATATGAACATACTGTTTCTATATACGATGAACTGCTGCCTCACAGAATGATGATAGTTAAATTTTATCCTAAAAACTTTCATGGTGGCCATTATTATGGAAATGTATTTATATATGATATATATTATATTTCATCTCTTATTCTATATTTTTTATTTACAACATACTTTTATTCTTTCTATAATGTGTAAATACGATAATTTCATTTGAGGAAGTGCGAACTACCACCCCCTCAAAGTGATATGACTCGTTCATGCGATACATGGAATGTATAAATGATGGTGTTAATGAACTTATGTAAAATATATAACATATATATAATAATGGAATTATATTATACATATTTATCATTTAGTTTTCATTCCTTTAAAATGACAGAGAAATGAAAGTAGCGTTAATGTGTACGTATAGCCTACCATCTCCCTGAACGGTGAATTTCATTTTCTATCACCCAATATTATGGAAATAATAAGAACATATATATTAGATATGGTGATATTTAAATAATTAATATCATTCGTGATATGGTGGAATTTGGACTATATGAAAAATTTACATCAAAACAAGTTCAATTCTGACTCAAGTATCGAATTTCAACATAATGACCAATTTGAAATTAAATAATTATGTAAATTTTAACATGGTAATAAGTGATATAAAATGAATAATAAAAATGAAAACGGTTCTCAAGAATGTATTAATTTACCTAAGGTTATTTTTAAGGAACATAATGATCGTATGTAACAAGTCACACTCAAGGTAAGGTAATTTCAAAACTCAATTTCTTATTATTGGGGTTTATGCATACTTTGTTGATTATATTATGACTCGATTATGTGTGGAATCACTATTTATTTATTTATGTTGTAATTTACACTTCCCTTTATGTGGATATACTATTTCTACACATAATATCCCCATTGATAAATTCTTATGTCATTTTTACGAACTTTGTAAGGGATCTTTATAACCCAATTTCCCTTGTTTGGGTTAATCTCCCACTTCATAATTATGTCATGCTATGATTATGTGAGAAATAAACTTTTGATATCCTATATTTTATTTATAATTTTTTATGTGTATTTATTGTGAATACACACAATCGTCCTATTTTATTAATAAAATGATCTTTGTAAGGGAAATCTTTACTCAATATCCATTCATTGAGTTAAATATCAATGTCATTGGTTTTGTTTTTCCAAGAATATGTGTGAATAACCATTGATTGTTTTACAATGAATATCAACTTATATTCAATGTATTTATATTTATCACACATAATTATGTTATATATTTATCCTTAATCTAATGATACGATCATTATAAAAGACTTTTTCTCAATCTCCATTCATTAAGGCATACTTTGATGTTATACACTGCCTTCTTTTATGTGGTGTATAATAAATCCATTTAAATTTTAATTTCATTATAAGGTAAATTTTTTTCCTACGAAGTGTTTTACTAAATAAAAAAAGGATTGTTTTTAATGTATGCGGTGACAACAAATTCTCTTCCGTCGTAACAATTATTTGATATTTGGCTTCCTCTATAAGACATAATGTTTTTAAAAGGAAAAGAAATATCTTATTCCCTTTTTGGGTGTTTTGGTATTGAAAATTGTTTTTGAAATGGATTGAATATTTCAGTATCTTAAAATTATTTCTTATTATTGAAAATGAAATGTTATTAGTGAAATGTTGATATTTTCAATATTTTACATGTTATGATTATATAGTTGTACTTGTACATTTTATGAGTGGTTAGGTGATAAACAAATGATGTGTGGTTACGTGATAATCCAAATACAGGTGGTTCTGTGGTAAACCATAGATTAGTGGTTACATTGTAACCTCCAACCCACTAGGCATGGAATTCAATTGCATGGCTATTACATTTAGTGATATGTGTGGAAGTCAACCATATGTTATTCCATTTAAGTATGATTATGTCCCATGTTACCTTTATATGTCATATATTGATTTCTATGGGTTTACGGTAATCTTTTCGTTACAAAATTGGTAAGTAATGAGCTTATATTCAATGAATCATATTTACTACTTATTAAAGGTAAAAACTATTACTTTTGATTAAGTATTCATGGTTTTCATATGACTTGCAGTTTTCCTTCTTTGTGTATCCCTTATTGAGATTTTTATGCTCATCCCAAGTTTCGAAATGTTTTTCACATGTCTTAAAGAATAATAGAGTCAAGGATGGTATTAAGGAAAATTCATTTTGTTTAAACATGAAATGATACCATGTTTCTTTTTTAAGAGTTTTTCTTTTATGAAAAAATGGATAGTGAGTAGAATTGTATGCTTGTAATATTTATTTTGTTATATATGAGTTATGGCTTAATTATCTAAAACTCTAAACCTAAAAAGTTCCTCGAAGTGAATATAAGTGAATTGTTGATTTATCTCACGATTAAGTAATGTTTATGGTCGGGGACTTATATTACTCATCATGTATCTATAAGATTTACTATGAATTTGTGGTAAAATATATATTTTAAATAATAATATTCCCTAATAATTCCCTTATAAGAAAAGATACTCAACTATTTTCACTAAATTCTATTCTTGTTTTGTGGTTATCATAAGTATATATAGAGTTTGAATAAAATATTTCAATAAAATTACATAGGTTTACAACATATTTATAAATCATTACATTCTAATAATATCATTGAAATAATAATGTGGTTATACGCCACCATGAGAATAATTTAAAAAGATGATGAGTTAACCCATTAATCCAAATGTGTATATCATTATATCTTAAAATCTAGATTATTCGTATATCATTATATTCATTACCTCAACTATATCATAAAAATGTTTTTGTTACCGTGAAAATGTTTTATTAGTCAAAATAATATGTAAAATAATCTATATAACCTAAAAATTATCTACAAATTCATTATTCATTTTACTCAAAAACAACCAAGTTCCATGTTGTTGCAAACATTTTCTCCCTATGAAATTCATAGAAAGTCAACATTAAAATGAAAAGTTTCGTGGAAGGATTGTACAACCATGCATCTTATTATTATAACTAAATAAGACACCCCTTTCACTCAAATATGACACCATGGAATGTAGGTTTTCACTAAAATATTATTAATTATTCAAGGGAAATGAATTATATGCCTCTTTTGGTTGTACATTAGAATTTGTTTTTGTTTAACACTCAAAAACCATAGCCTTTAAACAACCATATTACATCATTCAAATTCAATATCTCACCAAAATATTTAATATCAATTATAATAAAATTATATTATATTTAATATAAATACAACTACATGAATTTTATATAGTCATTATAATAAAATTATACATCTCTAAGTATGAATTTAATTGAAACACACTAAAATATTGAAAATTTAGATTCAATAATATCCCATTGTAATTTTT
Source organism: Viscum album (assembly GCA_963277665.1). Taxonomy (NCBI): domain Eukaryota; kingdom Viridiplantae; phylum Streptophyta; class Magnoliopsida; order Santalales; family Viscaceae; genus Viscum; species Viscum album. The sequence goes on along the minus strand of OY728162.1, from coordinate 1,521,726,032 downwards.
TAATCTTTTTTAATTTGGATGTCCTTTTAATATTCTCACCTACCCGCAAGTCCATCCAGTAGATAATCCTTTGAGTATTTATTAAATAAAAGAAAAAGTTACAAAGGAGAAGGGAAAGGTCAAACAAAGGAACATTCAATTATGAGTCAAACACAACATTACAGATAATAATAAAACATGTCATTACCATAATCAGAGTCATCAGTAGTTTCCCATTCATAATGGGACTTATCCTGATTGAGGATCTTATGAATATCATAATTGAACTTGTCTGAAGGCTTAGAAGATCATGTAGACACAGTATGAGGTGTGTTAGAATAGTACTTCCTTGTCCGTCTCTTTGAGGGAGAAGGAATAGAGACTAAAAAATCATCAACCTTCCCCTTTCCAGAAAGGAGTGAATCTTTGAAAGTGATAGGACCACTACAACCCGCCGTTGTCTCTTCCACCTCAGAGACATCACCCATCTTCCCATAGATTTTAAAGGAGATCAAAAGATTCTGAATTTCCTGATGACAATCAACATTTTGAGGAGGCCCAGATTCGGGAGCCAACTCAATAGTCTCATAACATATAATGCCTGAACCAGGATTATCATTTATACTTATATTTGTAGGGTTAGTGAAAGTAGGGGATCCAGAAAAAACGAGGCTAGAAGCATGTCTAGTATCAACTAACCTAGTGGGAGTAATAACATAACCATACTAAGATGTAATCTCCTTGGAAAAATCAGCTCGATCATTAGAGGGACCACTCATAGGAGACTTATCCACTATCCGTCCTTTTATATTCAAATTATGCACATGAAAAATATATTTACTTGAAGACAACCTCTCAGCCTAAGTGGAAGATTATTTTTTGAGAGAATCTCTATCAGGATTTGGAGAATTTGACAAATCCACATGCTTCCTCTCAATTTTAATTCTACAAATAGTAGCTGAATGACCCTTCATCCCACATATCTTACAAGAGATCTTCTTCTGAAATAACTACAATGAGTGCCCAACGTCCATGAATTCAGTACAAATAAGAGGATTCCTTTCATACTCAACATCAATATGGATGTTATTAGTGGGAGTGGAAAGAGCTACCTTATCAATCAAGGTGGAACTCAAATCAATCTCCACTAGAATTCTGAAAAAATGTCCAAATCGAACAACTTTAGTTTCCTTGTCAAGATGAATAGGATACCCAATTTATATTACAATGTCATGAAGAATATTTGGATGCCAAAGAACCCAATTAATCCCATGAAAACAGACCCAGAGTTGAGAAAAATAATTCCTTGCATGAGAGGCATTGAAATAAAGTGACCATTCATGAAGATGAAGCCATCCAGGTTTCAATGATAGGGACCCAATGCTCCATGCTTGTATTTTGAAATCATTCGATGGGAAAATGAAATGGAATAATCCAAGAATAATAGAAACACACTTCCAATTAAAAGAACCCCACAAAAACGAGATCTGTCTGACTAGATCATCAAACTAACAGGACGTCTCACCGTTCACTAAAACGAGGCGCAAAATTAGATAATTCTAACCAATTGCAATCCTATCATCAAATATTTCAGGAATGACATCAACATTAGCTGCTAACCCCTTCTAAAGAATCCTACTTGAGAGGGAGTCAATGAATGAAGAAAACAATGGTGCAGATGTAAGATAGGCCACTCAGCCACTTGGGTCCTCTACAAAGTCATTATATACTGTTTAAACATCCTTTGAATTCACCATATGAGGATTAGAAAGCATGGAGGTGGAGGCCATGCTCTTCAGAAACACCCTCTTGGACACAGAATGCTTATGTGACCCAGTAGAATCTAGATCCTGCACAGCTCTAGCCACAGGATTAACACTGCTAGCCCTATTGTCCACCCAAGATCTGAAATCACAAGACACAGATTCACGGTTCACAAGCAGCGGATCAAAAAAACTCACACCATTGACCCTATTCACATGATCTGAGTCAACAGAAGCTGAAATCATAGATACAGAAACATCATGAACATTGGATGAGGGAGGCACCCTCAAAGAAGACAACGAATTTGGGGATCCTTTATCCTGGAAAGCGACAGTCTAATAATCGCGCCTTGGATCTGGAAGAATGGATTTTTCCATGACATCACTGGGACATATCACACCTTCATTCCAATACAAGAACAGATCTCCTACCATGAGAACCAAGTGAAGAAATTGAGGAAGATATGTGATAAACCCTTGATGGAAGAACCTCAACCGCCATAGCCATGAGTCACCCGCACCCCCAAAACCTGAGAGCCATCCTCCCAGATCTCCTACATTTATCTAGTAACTGCTAATAACTAATAATATTAATTTTATAATCTTATAAAATAAGTTTTCTATTATAGATAGTATAAAAATGTGTAAGCATACATATTATAGATTTTAATTCCAATTTACCCTAGAAACAATTAATATGTTACAAACATTATTAATAAACTAAAAATTTTTATATTTCAAAAACATTAAAAGATGATAATTTTGATTTCAGAACATTCTATATAAAATAAAACTATAATAAATATATATCAATTTATCTCTTGATTCAATTATTATAATTATAAAGTAGTTTCAACTCCACCATAATATATATTACTCATTTGTGTGTGATCTAAAAGTTGTAAGTATTGTAATTGATCTTGATATTTAATAAAAAATAAACCATAACACTTGATCACATATCCACATATTCTCATTATATACATCCTTGAATAATAACAATTATTTTCATTAAATACTTAATTTCTAAGTTTTCTCCCTATTTGATAATAATATAAAAGTTGATCAAATAAAAATTTTAACCACTATTATATATCTTTTATATAATACACAAGGATATAGGGGATTTCTCATACTCCTTAAATTTAAGGGAGGTGGTTAATGTATAAGACCTAAAATATGTTTTTTGAGAAACTGGCTAGGTGAGTAGTTTTTAGTTCCCCCACTATGTTAAACCCCCTATGGGGGTTGGTTTGAATCATGGTATGTTTGATTAGAATAATTCCCCCTATCAATATTTTTTTTTTCATTTAACAGAACTGTCTTCTCCATTTTACCCACAATAATGAGTAAGTGGTATTCAAATTATGTATGATATATATCAATTTTACTTGATTTACCATAACCATGATAATTGATGAATCATGCAGGGGAAATGTACCAATATACTAGAATCAACTAAATAACTCTATTGTTAACATGGTCTTATAATACTCACTATAAAATATATTATAATTATTCACCCCTTGATAAATCACATACCTATTTTTTAAGTGAATTCATGTATCCTTTAGAATAAAATTTTATTGATTTATATCAGAACAACATTGGTTAATAAATATATTAGTGTGTCATGAAGAAACTATTCCATATAAGTGATGAAATCCACTATAAAATAAATAATTTTATACTTCGAAAATTGATTCCCAAACTATTATTAACCCAAAACAGATCCTTGGAAAACTAAACATATGGACACCATACACTTTTTTTGTTGGATCAACATCATGAGATACTCCACAAAAACCATAATGTATAGGCTTCTTATATTTCATACATCTTTTGTAGACCTCACAAAGAAAAAAATATAAAAAAGTCATCATAAATTATCATTATATATATATACATATATAACAGTCATTTTTTACTAACATCAAAAGTACCTTTAATTTTTACATATATCATGAAAATCCTTCATTATAAATATTACTACAAAAAAATCATAAAGTTGAAGAAATTTATTTATGGTCATCCTTGAGATAATTTTGATTATTTATAATTATTTTATTATGTGTAATAACATAGTAAATAAACATGAACAACTACTATTCATGAATTTACTATTCACCATTTCATGTAAACTCCTTCCATGTCTTTCTCTCATTCTTTATATGATATTTCAACATGAAATCACCTCCCTTGTGAATCCTGCATGATCATTTAATGACTAGAAAGTATCCCTAACTTCCACCCTAAAACTATACCGATTCATATTATTATCATTATTAACACTTACAAACCACCTTTTGAATGTTAATATCAAAATCCAATTGTTGATTTCCTTACAAATTATTCGAATATACTTAGAAAACAATGAAATTAATTTAGCCTTTCAAACTCAGGAATTATCAACAAACATAATGGAACATTTTAACGTTACCTTATCAAAAAAACATTGAAATTACATTATGATTGAAATTTTAAAAATAATACCCCATTAGGTTTATCGATAATAAATAGAAACAACTAAAAATATATATCATTGAAAAAAACTATGCAACTTAATCTTCATCTATTTTGTTACATTTCTTAATTGGATAGAGAATAATGACTTACAAAACACATACTTGAACTGATAATTATTGAATATCGACATGTGAATCAAGTGTAACATTATAGGATAGAGAAAACTAAACATTTCATAAATCATTTTTAAATATTTATAGATTATTTTTGGATATATGACAATATGACACATGCTCAAATCATATATGGATAGGGTATATAGAATAATGGATACATATATAACATGTTTATGAGGGATTTACATCATCTCCCACTAAGTTTAATATAACTAGAACTCTTATTTAACATATCACACTTAAAACCTTTCTCCATAACATGGTTAATGGAATGAAAATAAAGGGTAATCTCATATGATCAATAAGGGTAAAAATGGATATATCAACGAACACATAATGGTTACATTGATATTTGTGTATGGGGACTTAAGTTTATCATTTTAAAATCATACCCATCATATCATTCATCCTATTCATGAATCATAGAATATATCTTTGTAGTTTATATGGCATCAATTAGAATCAAAACAATGAATATTATATGTGAGAGTGTAACAACTCTATAAATAATGAACTATGAGAGTGTAACATTTTCAAAAGAAAAAAATCTATATCATATAAATATTTATATAAAATTATTTCCATAGTAATTTATAGTTTCTAAAATAATTGTATTGGTTTTGGTTCATTGCACACTCCATGATATATTGGTCTTGGTTCACACACTAGACTATCATAGTTTATAAATCCCCTTACTAAACTAAATTCACTGCCCATTATAATATCCATTATATTACGACATACCAATTTTTACCCAATGCATTGGAGAGATATATAATACTAGGACCACCCTTCCCATAATTAAAATAATTCATATGTGTGACAAAAAATCATTAATCTTTCATCATATATCACATCTAATATAATGGAAAAGGGTATTATTAACATTTCAATATTTCATCATATCAAATGATATTGAAAATAAAAAAGATCCATAAATATATTATAATCATAATCATAAACTATCTAACTAAATAAGAATTATCGTATCAATTAATATTATCCCTAATAATTCAAATTTAACATCACATAATGTAATAATTGGTTAAAAATTACATTAAAATATTACATATAATATTTCTTGAAGAAGACACCTTTTTCATTTTGAAATCAATTCATTAACATCTAAAAATTTCAAAAATATTAAGGAAATATTTTTCATTAAAATGGAACATGAAAACATTTAAAAGAAACATCTAATAATTGAATTTTTATGATGGTGAGAAATTGTGTTTATTCTATATATGTTAAAAAATATTACTTTGACATTTTTGGAAAAAGTAAAAAATTACCTCATTCAAAAAACAATAGGAAGATTCATTTATTTTTTGAAAAAGTAATTCATGGTTTAAAAGTACATTATAAAATCATATTATAGTCGTAAAACTTTCAGGAATTTTTTTAAGAAAACAGATCCCTAGAATAAAAAGTATATTCACCTGAAGAGATAATTAAAGCTCGAATTCCTTGAAAATATTTTATTTGTGTCTTAATATCATAATTTGTAAAAAAATGGAATTAAAATAATTGATCATGATAAATAAAAATTTTATAATAAAATTAATTGGTTGAATGGTAGTTATATCATATAATTTCATCATCAACAATATAATAATAAACAATCCTAATAATCAATGAGCCTATAAAATAAAACACAAAATCATTTTACAATATATGTATCAAAACCTCATGAATGTGGGAACCGTAGATATATTTGTAAGTTCCTATAATTTTCATGAAATAAATTTAAAATAATATCTTGGGTACTATATAGCCTCATAAAGGAAACATTTTTTGAATATGGAAAAAGTCACATCGAAAAGAATGTTAGACAAGAAACCCTTACCTCAAGATCAACATGCTTGGAATGTGAAATAATTTCATATATAATAAATATTGATTATTTATAATTTTATTTGTGAATTATTTTAATACTAATAATATAAAGTTTTATACACATTATCTTCTTCATCTCCCATTTGTAAATAATTACTTATTAAAATCATCATTTTTTGTGTTAACTGTTTCATCTTTTATGAGAGTTTTTGTTTAGTAGTTTTGGTCCCCCTACTTGAATCATAGATCAATAATATATAGAATATTTATGATGATACAAATTTAATATATATGTTAATTTTATATAAATATTTATAGTCATATTAAAAATAGAAATAAAAAAATTATTTATGCTGTTCATTGAAATGGTCAGCCGTAAATATACATGAATACTATTTTCATTTTTGGCGGTAACAGTAAAGTATATGTAAATAATAGTTCAAATTATAGGATAATTTTTATATAATATTTTTCATATATTTTATTTTAATATATATGTATTACAATCCTTGTTAAAAAAATGGAGAATGAGTCACATTACTTCATGGATGTTGTTGTCTACACATACGCACGCGTGATGTTAGCATTTTCCAAATGATAAGAATAAGGATGATAATTTTTTTTCCATCATTATAAAAATTTACTATATGTAACATAAAAAAATAAATAGTTTATAATTTTTAACATATATTCATTGTAACAGTGAGACGAAATATACTTTAAAACACTCATTTAAGAGTTATAACTCTTCATTGAGAAGCCTCTTTTGTGCTACTGATTAATCCTTAAAAAGGTGGTCATTTAAAAATACCAAAAGATAGAGAATGTTGTGAAGGAATATATGAGGTAATTATTATAGGTATTAAATAATATTTAAGGATAAAAAAATTAATATTAATAGAGTATAAGTGGGTCCCTTTTATATGTGAGGGGAGGGGAAAAATTAAATTGTGTAAAGTATTTAAGTAATACAAATTAATTTTCAATGAAAATTGGATCCAATTTGATATAATTATTTTATATTATAATGAATAGTTAAAACACTCATAAAATAAATTATAGATAATTTTTTATTATGTATTAACCATAATCTATTAGTTTTAACCCTCCTTAAACCATTTTTACAATTAATGTTATATCCATGTTTTTTCACTATTTAGGGTTCAATAAAGTTAAGATAAAATGAATAGTAACCCATAAATATATCATGGTTTCTTTTATAATCAATATACAATTAAAATTGAGTAGGATATTATTTTTATAACTATAAAATCATTTAATATAATATTTCTAATCTAAAATATCATTAATGTCATTTTTCAGAAATACATGAAATATCTTAATATAATTAGTTTTTAAAAATTTTAAATGATTAAAAAATGGCATGAATTAAATGATAATGAATTTATGGTCATAATTTATTCATAAAATCAAATTTTGATGCGATTATAAATCATCATAGTACATATCTTTTCCTTTAACCCCATGGTGAAACAATGTTATTCTTAATTTTGATATTAACCTTTTAATATTAAATGGTTATAATTTTACTTATATGGTAATACATGGAACGTAAATGGAAATTGGATAAAATTTTAGAAAATTTATAATCAGAATTTTCCAATTTCATTATTGTTTAGGGTTTTTAGATAATTTAATAAAATATATTTAACATAATAAACTATTAATGTCTTTTTAATAAATATTCACTTAATTTGGATATTAAAACCACATGAATGAAAGAGAATTTGAATATGATACATTAACAAATAAATAATAAGTTATATATTTCGTTAAAATTCATGGGAAACTTAAAATGAACATTAAATATTACTTTTAGTTTTTTAAAAATCAATTACTTTTTCATTTTAGTGGAAGAAAAAGTAGTGTGTCGACGTTGTTTATGAATATAAGGTAATTATTTAATCACTAAAAAGTGAAAATAAATTACCCTCATAAAAAATTATTTAATAATTACTATAACCATTTATAAAGGAAAATATCTTGTTTTTATCCTTGTCTAAAAAGTTATATACATTAAAATCACAAAAGTTTAATTTTTTACTTTCTGTTATACTTGAAAATAATAAAGGATGAAATCAATGAATAATGTATGAAAAAGTTCATATTTTATATGTTTGGATGTTTATACATTATTTATAACCATACATTTAAATAATTTAATGTTTTTAATGAATATTATTATTGATCACTTTAGTTTTAACCCTAAGTAACTAATTTCAATTTTACCATGGTAAAAAAATTGATTATGTTGACTATTCATATTGAAAAAAATAGTAGGGGATTTAACATAATACTACTATTTTGTTTCAAATTATTATGTAAATAAAATAAAATTCATCTAATATATTTATTTGAATTTTATTTAAAAATAAATATGTCAAAAAATTAAAAACAAGTTAAAAAAATCATTTTATGTATAAATATGTTTTTATGCTAAATTGAACTATAAAATTGATTGCAATAACATAATAGAATTATAAATAATATAATATAACTAATGTTACATTAAAACCATAAAAAGTTCACTTTTTTAATTATTAAAAAAGTTTACTGTTTCTAATAAAAATAAGTATTTTCACTATTTTATATAAATTGTTTTTTAGAAAAGTCCCAAAAATTAAAAATAAAATAATTTAGATATAGGGATTTTAACAAATAAATATTTTTATCAATTAAAATTTTCTATTTTTTTATAAATTAATACTAATATTTACTAAAAAATAAGTAAATTGCATTTATGAAGAAAATTTATATTGGGGAATAAAATGACTACTAAAAATTGATCACATATTTCCATAGATTTTAACAAAATATTTTAATTAATTATTTTATTTATATTTATTACATAATTAGGATACTATGATTCATAAATTCCAATTCAAAAACTATTTTATAAGTGTCATAAAATATTAATATTTCAATGTATTTCAAATATCACTATTTTATATTTTTTACACTATTAAACACAGTTTTCTTTTAAATGTTAATGGTGTTACATTCTACCCATTTAATAAATTTCATGACTGAAATTCGAACATGAGATCCTTAAATAATGGTTCAATATTAGAAAATTCAATGGACTAAAACACACATATTTAAAAAGAGTTACTAAAACAACATCATTAAATGATTGAAGTAGATATACAATGTTCATTTAGAATAATAAATAACTCGGTCTCCAAATAGGAGAACATTAGTGAGATGTGAAAATTTTGTCATGGATAAAGAAACATTAATTTCCAAAAAATGTCTAAGTTTGATAGAAAACATTTATCATAAGAAAGTGGATGATCAATAAAAAATAATAATCAGATAACTATAAATCAAATATCTGAAAAAAGTCCATTGATTCATTGTAAATGAATGTAGTATGATAACATTTTTGTTTCAACATCCTTTTCCCCATTTAGAGTATTTAATTTACCAAATAGACTATCAAATTAGTAAATATACATTGTTAAAAAGTATAATTCCTTCCTTTCATAAATTACCAACACCATGTCATCTTTTGCATCAAATTATGAGTATTCAAAATGAATATTTTATTCCTGAATCAGTAAAATCAACTTCATAATCCAGAAATGGATATCAAAATATTCCTCCAAACATTAAATATTAACCTAAACTAAATGGTATATAGAGTATAGGATAATATCCTAAATTTATATACAATATTAAGATGAAATAATTCAGTTATCACTAAATTTAAACAATATTAAATATTGATACACTTAGATCATTTCAGATATAAACTGAAATCCAAGATAACCAAAAAATTTATTAATTTTTTAACCTCAATGGACATACATTACATTTAATATTACTCTTGGAAACATTTATCAATATTCATATCAAATAATATTTCATGTGAAGTCACATGTTAAACCTAAAGGATATATATACATCAAACCTATGAAGAATTAAACAAAATATTATTAATCACCATGATAAATCACTATATAAAATTTTAACGTAGTTAAGTTTTCTAATAGATCATACATCAAATTCAGATACTAACTTGAATGGAAATCATTATCATGATAGTAAATCTATCTAAAAATCTATCAATGTGAACAAATTAATTTTCTTGAATCTTGATTATATATATCCCACTATCCAATTGAATATAATTAAATTTTCTTGGAATAATATACAAAGTGGGTATTTATACATTAATATAGTTTTCTTCCTAAAACCCAATAAAACTTTCAAGCCACAAAAATATCAGGACACATATCCTAAAAGGGGTATCTTTGTCTTTGAAATTGTGACCAACCATAAACATATAAACCCATTATGGTATCCATAACTCTTAGGGTGACCCAACATCAAAACATATATTCTTCCAAACATTAATAAAATCCTTCTTCAAGAAAAAATCACAAACTATTTACACAAATCCAATAATGTAATAAACATCATCATAGATGAAATAAATCACGTTTTCATAAAATTAATATCCAATTTCAAGGTCACCAATATTAACCCATTTACACCATTAATATAAATAATATAATTATTCAATATAAACAGTATTTATCTACCAGTAAATCTATTTTATTGTTTACTGAAATGATTGAAAATATGTTTTCAAATCCTTAAATAAAAATTATTTTAGAAAAATCCATATATATTTGTTTATTCCTATATATATTATATCATTCATATTTAAAAGTTTTATAAAATAACTCTCAATTAAAATTTCATAATCAATTCAATCCCTATAGTTCAATGACTGACTTAACATAAGTCATTCCTTTGTCTTGGTGTTAACTCTAGCATTTGGAAATGGGATTAATTAATGTATATATTCAACACTCATAGTATATTGAACTATAACTTTTACATTAGGATTAACATAATTTACATCTATAGAAAAACAAAATTTTCCTCATTGATTAGATTCTCTTAGACCTTCTACTCTATAATTAATATATCTTTTCATTATCTTGATATATTTCCCTATGTTATTTAACCCATATACATGACATGTAGGAAGACAAATCTTTCACCTCATTAGTATTACTAAAAAACAATATTTAATTTATTAGGCATGTCTTGAAACCCAACCATTATGAGAATGATAATAATATAGTTATATAACTAATTAATCACAATAACATGGTTTCACTATTTAGATCCTATATTATAAGGTTTCTCCTGATAAATATCATTACATTTTTCATCACATTCCATGTCAATTTAGATATTTATAGATTTATCCATAAACTAAAAAGTAAAAATAACATTAGCAGAAACAATCTTCATAGTGAGGGATCATATAATAATGAAAATAATTCATTGGATTTCAAAACCATGAAACCTAATTTAAAATCTGTAACACATTATGTTTAAACTAGGCCATCTATAGATATATTCTAGTTAAATCCTTCATAATGATTCATAATGAATGTGTGATTTAACTCAAACATATCCCATATGTGTTCTATACTATGTATACATCACAGAAAATATCCTAGTGTACTAGAATTAGGTATGTAATATACTAAAACAATATAATTTCCATTTTATTTTCACTAGATTATTTTATGGAAAAACCAACCCAATTTTTGTTTTTATATAGAGATGAATTGATAAGAAAACCATATACTATCTACCCTAAAAAACATTTGGTAGATTTTTCTACACTAGGTACTTTACAATGGGTTCTCAACAAATTTATCTATTAATATTTTCTAATTATTGGCTAAACCATACTTGGATACCAACTATTATGACCGAAACCATTAAAAAATAAATTTTACATCTTTTTAGATAAACATCCAAATCATACCATTGTGATCCAGGCCAGAGTATTATCGTTTTAGTGTAATATTATAATTTGAAATATAATTATATTTTACATATGATTTATTCCTAACTACCCACAATATTCAACATAAATAAAAAAATTCTTAGACATATAATTCTTAAAAAAATCATCATATAATGGAGAAAAGAAATATAAGAATGTGTGAGATAAGATGCTTAATAAGGGTAAAAAAGGGAGATCTGAATGATCATTGAATCATATCATAAATATAATTTTATGAGGAAATTAGTTTAATATTTTAAAAACATACCCAATATATTATAGATCATATTATTGAGTCATAGAATATATCATGGAATTTCATAAGGCATGAATCAATAAGAATCAAAGAACATGATCATTGATAACATAACATTGGAAACAAAAATATGTATTAATATTATAAATAATCATTGATAAATATTTTGAAAGTGAATTATTATCTCTAATACTATAATAGATTATTGGGTTCACTCACCATTAAATCATATCCTTAGTCAAGGTTCTCTCCCAAGACTATCATGGTATACATATTTTCTTTTAGAAGAAGGCTCAATCCCAATTATAGTCCTTATTTTCTCATGCCATATCCATGTTTAACCAATGCATTGGTGGGATATATATTTTTCTTAAAACAAATCTCAAAATGAATATCATTCAAATTTTTTCCTTCATCATATAATATAACCTATGTCAAAGAAACTTGGTTCATAAACATTTGAAAATTTCATGAATGCATAATATGTGGAAAATAAATGGGTTTCATAAATATATCATTACTAAAATCATAAATTGTAAATATATATAATATGAATGATATAATTGAATCATATCCCTACTAATAAATAATTAACATAAAATTATGTTGGAATAAATGAAAAATTCCTTAATAATATTTTTTTGGAATATTTCATAAGAAAAGGAAACATTTCATTTTTATTTAACATAATTAAAATATAAAAAAACAATTATTGAAATAATTTCCTTTGAAAATAAACATGTAATATTTTAATGGATCATTTCAATCGTCAATCCTTTCATATGAGGGGAAATTACATTATTTCCATTTATTTTTAAAACAAAAATAATGTTTATATTTAGAGGAAAATGTCAAAAGTTTCTCATTTAGAAAAATAAAATAAGATTTATTTTAAACCAATTTTTTTTTAAAATTAAATAATTTGAATAAATGACTTTGAAAATAATATTATAATAGTATATAATTATTTTATACATTTATATAAAATAAGGACATGATAAAAAGTATTTTCAACAAAAGAATGAAATAATGTTGGATTTTCATAAAAATATTATATCTATCTCTTGGATACATAATTAGAGTAAAATGAATGTCAAACATGAAAAATTTATAAATAAAAAAAATTAGAAGAAAATTTATCATTTTCTAGAGCGGTATATCTTAAATTTTATCTTTGTAATGATAATAATAAAAAATCTCAGTAATCAATGAGATTATAACATAAAACCCAAACTACATTAGTAATATCTATATCAAAATATCATAAAAGTGATTAACATAGATGGATAATTATATGAACATAATTTTTATTAAATTATTATAAATTAAATTCATGGGAAGTATATACACTACACCAAGGAAGAAAGTGGTGAATATGGAACAAGTCTCAAAAAAATAAAAGATTGATGAAAAACCCTTACCTCAAGGCATAAATACATAGACTATTCTATAAAATCTTGTATAATAAAATTATTTTTATTTTAATTCTTTAAAAAATTATTTATATTATTATAATATCATATATAATTTATTTAAAACATATCAACTTCCATTTATTAATATTTTTTATATTAAAATTATTATCTTTGTGTTTTATCTATTTAGTTTTTGTTTAGGGTTTTGGTTCTGTAGTTCTAGAAATTATACATTGATCATTGTTACATAATATAAAAAATTTAATCCATGATATAAATGTCATTTATATTCATTATATATATATAATTATAGTAATTCATTATATATTTATAAATAAATTTAATGACATCATTCTAGAAAACAGTTGGTCGTATGTATGCATGAATATTAATTTAATTTTTCAAGGGATATTAAAAAACAAATATAAATAATAATAAACCTTTATGGGATTATTTTTACATAAGATATATCATTTAAATATAATAAATATATCCCTATTACCATGAATTTAAAGTATAACTTAAAAATAAATTATGTTTCTTCGTGGAGGTCATAGTCCGCTGAAAAACAAGTGTGAGTTTTTTATTTTCTAGTAGATATGAAGAAGGTGTATTATGGTTTTTCCATCATAATAATAATATATAATTTTATAAAATATTACAATTTCATTAGTTTATAATGGATATAATATATTTATGTGGGCAATAATAATAAATAAAATTGAAACACTCTTTAAAGACATTTACCTCTTAGTTGAAGAAAGGCCTTTGTGTCCTTATTCCATAATAGGATGGTATTTTGTAAATATCAGAATCTCTATAACATGGTTATGGAAGAAATATGGGAATTATTTCATGTATTTTATAATACATAATACAGATTTTTTTAAAAATATAGGTGAATATGTTTATATTTATAGGTGAGAAGAGAGGAACTCTTCTAATTACATAATGTATAAAACAAATAAAAATAAATTGTCAAGGAAAATAGAACAAAATATGTATAATGCATATTTTAAGTATAGATGCATCAAAATAATCTCATAAAATAAAATTTATAGATGATTTGGTTGTTTGTTTACACTTATCCTTTAGTTTTATCCCTTCATTAACACTTTTAAAAATTAGCATGATATCACTGTTTTTTATACATTAGGGTTCAGGAATATTACTATAAAAAGGGATGTAACCGATAAATTAAACATGTATGTTATTTTAAACCATATCCCATTCTGTTGGAATATGATATTATTTTTATGAATTTTATATCGTTCAATAAAATATTTTTTATTTTAATATAGCGTTTAAGTCATTTTTGGAAATTTATAAAATCTTATATTATATTAAAGGTTTAACTCATGTCAAATGATTCAAAAAAACTAACCAATTATATTATAAGAATTTATTATATTAATTAAATCATAAAATCAGGTTTTGAAAGGTTTATATAAAATTAAAAACCATAACTTTTGTTCAAATTAGTTGTCGACAAATTTTAATCTTATATGTGGTAGAGACAATTTGAATGTTAATGTGTTATAATATTATTGAGTATGTAATAATTACACTATAAATGGATGTGGGATGTATTTTTAGTCCATTTACTATCCTAATTTTCCCAATTAAATACTTTTATTCTTTTAAAATATTATAATAAAATATATTTAACATAACATATGATTAATTTCATTTTATGAACAATTCATAGAATATGACCTTGAAAATGAAATGACGTAAATATAATTTGAAAATATACCATTAAAGAATATTTAAAATGTTATAATTATATTAAATATTAATTGAACTCAACAAAATATTTTAAATTTTACCATTTTTACATCATTTACATGATTTTAATATTTCTTGCACAAAAACTGCATTGGTATTGAGTAACAATTATAGTTAACTATTTCATCAGTAAGAAAAAAAAATAAGTTACCATCACAAAAATAATTCATTATTCATTAAAAAACCATTTATAACAAAACATAATTTTTTTATCCATTTCAAAAAATTATTATTGTTATTAAAATCCATAAAGTGATATTTTTTCTTTATCTTTTAATTAAAAATTAAAAAGGTTAAAATCAATGCCAAATGGATAAAATGTAATTTTTTAAAATTTAAGAAAATTATAAGTAATGACCCCAACCCGGTGCTCCCTCATTTGACTGAGTTGGTTTGTCAATGTGACCTTAGGAAAGCCTCCCCATATTATTGAGCTTGCTGACTTTAATAGAGGTTATAAGGAATATTGTGGGGAGACTATAACCTTTGGTTAAAAAATAAATGATATTTGGAAATAAGAATAACAAAGTTGCAGAAATATTGGAAATAATAAAAATAATCAATCATGCATCTATATAATAATAAATGAAAAATCGAACAAACTAATTACAGTAGAATTATATAATTTCATGATGAAACATTTCTAGATGACATAATCAAAATCAAAAAAATAGAAAACTAGGATAAATCAAATAAATACATCACTACCCTACCCATAAACCCCATACCATTGACATTTTTAATCTCCAATCCATCCAACTAGAAATAAAAAAAACAATAAGGTCAATTTCACTTTCACATACCTATATACATGAAGCATTTTATGGTATAGAACATCATTCTAGATTCAGAGTGAGTAAAACATAGTATGCCACCATCAATGGTGCTATACAAATCCAGTCCAAGAATATGTAGTGAAAGGAATAAATCTATAATTAAGGAGTTAATTTTAATAATTATTATGCATAATAATTATATGTATTATACCTCAATCCTACCTTGTGCGAATGTTGTGAACAACTTGTTCAACTGTGAATAACTTGTTCAACGTACATGGTGTGATTATGATTGTTGTTAATCAATCTAGGAATTTTGGGGATAGAAATAAAGAGGTGTTGATCACCTTAGAGATCGAGGGCTTGTGGGGATAGAAATATAGATACCAATATTCTTATCGATGGATTACCCTAGTGTGGGTAAGATAGAATTTCTCTAATGTATTAATCAAGGGACCTTGATCCAAAGTTGTTGGATACCCTTATATTTGGGTTAAATTATTTCTAATACTTTTACTATTATATTATAAGATTTAATTCCACTTAAGTTTGTTAATTAAAGAATGTATAACTTTCTTATACTTTCCTATACATTTATATTATGATATAAATAAGATTCTATATGATTTGATGTAGAATATTTGCCTAAGTAAAATTGTATAAAGTTTCTTTATCAGATCCATTATTTAGATCCTATGTTAGTTAGTCTCTTTGCTAATAACTAATGAGGGTTTGTGAATCCATATTTTTCAACCCTATTAAAAATATATTTTCTTTAGGATAAAAATGAATATTTTTCAGCCTACAATTCACACCCACTCTTGTAATTGAGAAATCTAAGTCTATATTTCAAACCTACAATTGGTATCAGAGTAGGCCTCTAAAATACTTATACATTCATAAAGGTTTCTTGATCATATTTTCTTGCTGAAAATTACTTGTTCAACTTCCTATTAAAGATTTTCTTTGTTTATTAACTTTTACTACGAATCATTTTTGTAGAAAATATCTTATGTATTTTCTTATAAAATAGAAGGAATGATAGTTGGTTCTATAGACAATAAAAATCCTAATAGACCCCCAATCTTTGATGGGAATGAATATTAATACTATAGATATAGGGTGAATACATTGACTGTCAATAACATATTTCATAATTATGTTATATTAACTAGATACTATAAGATTCCTGACAAAGAAATCAGGAAATTCATCAATCAAGAAAAACGAGAATATCAACTTAACATTAAGGTATGAAATACTTATTCTTTTCTATGACTATAAATATCTATAGCTATATTTACTTTTATGAATATTCTAATTTCATATAGAAGAAACTTTTATTTACACATTTTGGAACATCCAAAGTGATTAAAACAAGAAGAGATATGCATATAGATGAATACCATGGTCTTAGATTTCCCTATAGAGAACTTGTATGAAAAGTTCAACAAAGGTTTATGACTATCATCAATAGCATTAAGTCTATAGGAGAGAAATAAATTTATAATGAGGTTCTTGTGGATAAGATAATAAATATTATGTACAATGAGTGGGAATCTAAAAGAACTACAATTTATGAGAATAGGAAAGTTTCAAACATCACTCCTGATGAGATATTTGGGACTCTTCTACATTATGAAACTAGAATTTAGAGATTTGAAGAGATCAATAAGAAAAATAATGGTAATTTCAATGTTTTTTTCATTACTAAATAAAATCATATGAAATCCAAGACTCCTAAAAGAGTTACTAGATCAAAAGGCAAGAAATCTACTATTATATCTGAATTAAGTGATAGTGATCATACTGAAAATGAACTTTCCAACCCTGCTCGATGAGTGAAAAATATCACGGGAATGAAATATTTCCAATATAGATACACGAATAAAGTTATAAAGGATAATAAATATTTAAAAGTGACTTGATATAAATTCAATAGAGTAGGTTATATTAGACCAGACTATCCTATGCTTAAAAGAAAATAAAGAAATGATAGACTTTAAAAAAGAAACAAGAATAAGTACTAAAAATATATGTCTAAGAAGGTACTGAAATATAATGAAACCTAAAGTTCTAGTGGTGGTGATTCATCTAATAAATCATATGATATTGAATCTTATGGCTAAAAGAACATATTGTCTTATATCTAGAATACCTATTGAGAGATGTCTTATGGCTATGGTACATAATTCTGAATCTTTAACCAATATTTATTTAAATTATAATTATCCTAATAAATAAATTTATGAATCTTCAGATGAATAATATTCCACATCAGAATATAATACCATACCATCATTTGAATAACTCTAAATATTTTCTCAATTACTTTAGAATGAGAATTGTAAGATGAAAATGAAGTTAGAGAAAGCTATTTCTAGAATTTCTATTTTTAAAAAATTAGTATCAGATCATTTTAAAGATCTTGATTAGAAAAATATTGATTTTGATAATATTTATAATAAACATAAGGATGTTAATTCTAATAAGAATAAACATTCTAAAGATATTGAAAAATAAATTTCTCAGAAAAATATTTTAGAGACTAACTCAAATTCTAAGACTAATGACTATGGGGATAATAATTTAGTCTTCAAAATAAAATATAAAATAATTTCCTTAAAGAAACTTTTATCAAATTTCCCTTCTGGAAGAAAAGAATTTGATAAAATGTATTCAAAACATCATCCTCTAAGAAATAGTTCCGATTTTTTGTATTCCTATTAAAAACAATTTTTTAGAAATAATTATTTTTCTTCCCAAAGTGCTCATTTTTTCACTATGTGTTAATGTCGTAGACATTGGGAGAAAAAGTGTTCTTTGAATAAAGCAAAATCCTTAGGTTTTTATAATGTATACTTTTCAATGAAAATGTGGATACCTATGATTTTACTTTCTAAAAATTATGGATCCAAGAATGTTTGGATTCCAAAATTCTAACTATATTATTTCCAATAAAACAAAGGAAATGACCACTACAATACATGGTACATGGATAGTGGATTTTCCCAGAAAATTACTGGTAATAAAAAATTCTTTGAAAAGATTATCAAGATGAATGTTGGAAAAGTAACTTTCAGAGACAATGATCAAGGAGAAATTATTGGTATAGGTAACATTGTTCTTCTTGGAAAATATTTAATTTCAAATGATTTATTTGTTAAAGGTCTTAAGAACTACCTTATAAGTATAAGACAATAATGTGATGAAGGTTACCTTTTTAATTTCAGTAATGATAAATATATAGTACAAAATTATAAGGAAGTATTTACTCTCTCTTCCCACATGAATGATAATGTTTATTTTCTAAATTTAGAAGAACTTAGGATTCACGATCTACCTTGACTTAGTGTAATGGATGATCAATCATGGTTATGGAATAGAATAATAGGACACTGTAACCATGGGAATGTATGCAAACTCTTAAAGAAAATATTTGTTAAGGATATACCGGATCTTATATTTGATTCTTCAAAATATTGTGATCCTTGTCAATATGGAAAGTGACATAAGTCAAGATTTACATCAATTAGTGATGTATCAGCTTCTTATGAATTACAACTAGTGCATATGGATCTTTTTGTTCCAACCCAAACTGGAAGTATCGGAGGAAAATACTATATATTTGTTTTTGTTGATGATTACAACATATTCACATGGGTATATTTTCTAAAAAATAAATCTAAAGACTTTTCTTATTTTTAATATTTTTTTCTAAAAATTAAAAATGAGAAAAAACTTCCATTGATAACCATTCATAGTGATCATGGGGGAGAATATGAAAATTTAGATTTTGAGACTTTTTGTAGGAAAAAATACATTATTCATAACTTCTTAGCTTCAAGAACTCATCAACAAAATTATGTTGTTGAAAGAAGAAACTAAATTCTTCAAGAGATAACTACAACAATGTTGAGTGAATATTCTATTACTAAATAATTTTGGGTAGAAGCTGTTAGTAATTTTTTTTATACTATAAATTGAGTTTTAATCAGACCTTGTCTTAATGAAACACCTTATCAATTATGGAATAGCTGAAAACCTAATGTTTCTTGCTTCAAAGTATTTGGATGAAAATTATCCATATTTAATACTAAATATAAGATACATAAATTCCCACCAAAATCGGATGAAGTAATTTTCTTAGGCTACTCCACTACGTCTTAAGATTATATAGTTTTTAAAAATAATTATTGTACTATTGAAGAAACAGTACTTGTTAAATTTGAAGAAACTGATCCTTTTGTTTTTAAACAACCACAACCTACATCTTCAGTTTTGTTTTAAAAAACTGATTATCAACCTTTAGTGGAAGATTATTCTAATATTGAAAATACTCAAGAAAATGTTTTTGAAGTATTTACCCCAAAATATGTTTTACCTTATGTTGATGAACATGTTTTACAAAACTCAAATTAGTTGTTTCTTAAGAATCATCCTAATGATAGTATCATCAGGGATGTAAATCACCCTATAAGGATTAAAAGTTTTTTAGGAAATGAAATAGAACTTCTATCATTTCTTTCCCAATTTAGAACTTAAAATTATTGATGAAGATTTAGGTGATGATGATTGGATTAATACTATGCAAGATGAACTATATATATTTTAAAGGAAAAAATTCTAGACCATGGTTGAAAGACCTAAAGAAAATTCTATAATTGGAGTAAAGTGGGTCTTCTAAAATAAATGTGATAAAAAATGGAATCATTGTAAGAAATAAAGAAATATTAGTTGATATAGGCTATAATCAACAATATGGAATAGACTATGAAGAATCCTACACTCCAATATCTATACTTGAATCTATTTGTATTCTACTATACTTTGCTAAATTTTTCAATTTAAATTTTTTTCGAATGGCCGTGAAGTGTTCTATCCTAAACAGATATATTCAAGTTGAAGTTTATGTTGAATAACCTCCTAGTTTTGAAGACATGCAACATCCTGAAAATATTTACAGACATACCAAATCATTATATGGACTTAAATAATCCCCTAGAGTCTGGTATGGTAGACTTACATGATTTTTGTTACAAAACAATTATCTTATAGGAACTGTTGATCCAAACCCTTTTACAAATAAATATAATAAAAATGTTTTGGTTTTTCCAATTTATGTCGATTAAATTATATTTGGGTCAATTTAGAAATCATTAACTAATTCATTTTTGAATCTCATGAAATCTGAGATTGAAATGAGTATGATGGGTGAGTAAACATTTTTCTTTGGGTTTAAAATTTATCAAAAACTGGAAGGAACTTATATATCTCAATATAAGTATATTAATGATATTTTTAAGAAGTATGGACATGAAAAAACTAAAAGTATATTTACTCAAATCGGTACCTCAAATTCTCTTGATCTTTATGAAGCTGGGAAACTAGTAGATTAAACATCTTTTAGAGGTATGATAGGAAGTCTATTATACTTAATAACTAGTTGTCTAGAATTATTGTTTTTAGTATGATTTTGTGCAAGATATCAATCTATTAAAAATTAATCTCATTTAAAATTAGGGAAAATGATTTGTTTCTATTTAAAGGGAACTATGGATTTAGGACTTTTCTATTCTTATAGAAATGATTTTGTTTTAAAAGAAATTCATATACTAATTTTGGTGAATGTAGAATGGACAGAGAATGTAAATCTGGAAATTTTCATGTATTAGGAGATTTATTAGTTTATTGTACATGAAAGAAGAAAAAATCAATAGCACTTTCCACTACATAAGCTAAATATGTAGCAGCTGGAAGTTGTTGTGATTAAGTGTTGTGGATGCAACACAAATTCACAGACTTTGCCATGATATTTACCAAAACACGGATAATGATTGATAACACTAGTGCCATTTCCATAAGAAAAACATAGTTCACATCACTCTCATGAAAAAAACATAGACATTAGACATCAATTTCTTAGAGATCACACACTTAAAAGAGATATTATTTTACAATTTTTCATATTGGAAGAAAAACTTATTGACATTCTTGACAAATATTTCTCCTTCGATTGATTTTAATACATTAAAAAAATGTTAAGAATGATAACCGTAAGGTAATAATACATATTAAATTTTTTTAAAACATATCTCCTTACATTAAGATACTCCTTTTCATAGGTGGAGTATAAATGATAATTAATTTATATTTCCTTTTCCAATTTTGTTTTGGGAACTAAAATTTTCAGAACCTATATTTTTTTCTTTCCGTAATAAAACTTATTGGAACCTAAATTTTTCTAAGAATAAACTTATCAATATTTTAAATTATTCCATAGCAATCCGAAAAGTATGTTTTCTTAATTAAATCTATGTAATTTCATTTTTTTTACTTTTTGGTATTTATATCTTATTTTAAGAAAAATTTATCGGATTTTATTTCCTTAAATCCAATTTTCCCTAAAACTTAAAATGATCAGAACCTACAAACCCTTCTTTATAATTGATATCAAAAGTCAGATTAGATCAAGGTAATCAAAACTATTGTATTGATTTGGGAATATGAATTGTCACCACGAAGCCTATATAAAAGACATCCTATTCACATCACACATCATTTTTATCAGTCTTCTTGAACCGAATCTATTTTTCCATTCAAGTTTGCTAATTTATTTTCCTTTTTCCCTTAAGATCTGAATCTCTTGAAGTTTCCTCAAAATATCCAATGGCATCAAACAAGGAACTCAAGGATTTGTTAATTTTCAGGGAATGGTTGGTGGATCCAAATTTCTTTGTGATGTATGATTCTTTGACTTAGAAAATCATAAAGAAAATTATTTGGAAAAGACTATGCATAGCCAAGGAAAAGAAAAAATATACTGTATATTCTGGACCTCTTATATAATTCTTTGAAACATTTAATTTTTATGAACATGGTGGAAGAGAAATTTTTTCATTCAAGAGTTATGGAAAAACTTATTATTTGTCTTTCAACAAGTCTACACGAATTTTTGATATTTCTTATGAAGGATAGGCTATCTTATGTTATCATATATTTCCTGATAAGGAATGATATTTTTGAGAAAGTAAATGATATTTAATGTCTTGGTCTTAAAGGGGTAAAGACCCTGAAGATCACTTATCTTTAAACTAATCCCAGATTTATAGCTCTCTCGATGTAACATTTCCAAATTCTGAGAAAGGGAGATATGGATTCTATTAAGATATGTGATATCTTCATAATGGATTTTTTGGTGAATGTAAGGAAGTTAAAACTTATCTATTAAATTATTTTTACCATAAAAAATATCATGAATGGAACAATCAAGTCTCAGATCATTATGTACCCTATGATCTTGTCCAAGATCATTGTCTTGTGTTTAGAATCCTTCAAAATACCTTTCATATCAAAGGCCAAAGCTTTCAATATTATGTTAGTAAGTGATGAAAGCCTATTAAGTATTAAAATTGGTTTTTGTATTAAGAAAATGGAGATCATATAACTTCCTGATAAGTATGATCAATATGTCATCAAGAAAGGTGAAGTTGGAGAAAGCTCCAAACAAACTCCAAAGAAAAGAAAAGGAATGAGTCAGAACTGAAATATCATGCACCAGTACTTAAGTCAGTATCTACTCCAACAAAGTTGAAAAAAAAAAACAATTTCTTATGATGAATTGACACTAAATAGAGAGAGAAGAATAAGAACAAGTAGTAGGGAGATTTAGTTTTTAGGTTAGACCCTAATGAGGCTAAGGCCATAAAAATTCAAGCAGCAGAAGAGCCTCAAATAAAAGCTAAAGAAAAGAAGATGAAAAAGAAGATATTGGAAGACAATATTGTTTAATATTTGATTAAAGATACCAATAAGGAATCTGAAAAATATTAGGTAGCAGAATGTTTCTTATAAGAATTAGTGTGAACTAAGACTCCAGTTAGTGATAAGAGAAAGAGAGATATTTTTATTCCGGAACCCATAGTTGAAAAAGAAGAAGTTCATAAAGAAGAAGAAGAATTAGAAGAGGAACATGAAAGTGATGATGTGATAAGGATGGTGGAATAATATCAGAATAAGGATAACCCTTTTTATAAGCTATCAATCAGAACATCCCAAGATGAATCCACCAAAATTATTTCAGAAGATCAATGTGTTCAGAATGATGATATTTCCCAAAATGATGAAAGTAGTGATGATGATGTTGTTCAATAATTTGATGAAAACAAGGGTGATAAAGACATTGGTTATAAATTTGATGATAAATAAATTGATGATGATGACATAATTATCCAAGTTTCTGATGGAGACCAATACACTCAGAATCTTGAGGAAAAAATTTCTAAGGAAGAAACAGGAAAGGAAATATTTTTTAAAACACCACAGAAATATCTTGTTTAAAAATTAAATAATGATGTTGTAGGAACATATAAAAAGAAATATAATGAGAGAAATCAAGTTGTCTCACAAAAAAAATCTAATTTGGAATATTCATATTCTCTTGGTCATGATTTTGTTGAACATTCTTAGAAAATTATTTTATATTCAATTCTGTTTTTTCCATACGTTGAATCATAGTTCCAGTTGATTCAACAGTCAATTAATTAGAAAAAATAGTCTAAATATTTTTTTATCGAAAAGCTTATCAAGGTATAATTTGACTTCAAATATTCTATGATCAACAATGAATCCCACATGAAGTCTTTCAATATGATAACAAAGTGTTCTAAGTTAGTAATAAATGATCTTAAATTTTTTGATGATTTCATGGATTCATTAAATATTGATTTTGATAAGTCTGATGATAAAATAAAAAATATTTCAACAAGTCTTTCATAGAATCTGAATCAAGATCAAACTTTCGGATCCAAGAGTATAGAGATCATAATGGAAAGCTCAACTTTGTTGCTTTTAATCTAAAAATAGAAAGGGAAATCAGGGAATAAATGGATGAAAAATTCAATAAGCAATATGAAGTGATAAATTATCAAGGTGAAATTATTAAATCCTTGGAAGAATGAATCAATGATCTCAAAAAGAAAAATTAGGATCATGAATAGTTAATCTTGAAATATGAAGATGATCATAAAGAGCCGAAGAAGCTGATGGAAAACCCGATAAAGCTAATGTAAAAGGAGAAGAAGAAGGATGAGTGATTTTTTATTAAACACTGATCATTTTTTGTATTTTATTTGTAAAAAAATTTACCATCTCAATGAAAGTTTATATCTTTCCATTGTTTTTTCTTGTATATTCTGAACATTTAAGGTAAATTTTTCTTCTTCTTTGCCTTCATACCTTTTAAAAAATCACAAACGGGGAGAAAAGAATGATAAAAAGGAATATTAAGAAAGATATTTGTTAAGTAAGGGGATACTTTTTAAAAAAAAAAATTTAATTAAGGAAGAATCAATTTATCTAAGAAAGAAAATAATATAATCCTTAGGTATTTAAAAACCTATAGGGGAGTTAGTCATATTCATCATGGGCCTTAAAAAAGTAAAGAGGAGAAAAGTATTTATTTTAAGTTCAAAAATGATTTTTTAGTCATTATATTATTTTATGAATCGTTGTTTGTGCTTTCTAAAAAGGGGGGATTGTTGAGTCAATAAGTTCCCATATGAAATTTCCATTCTTTTATGTTTTTAAAATCACAAACACATTTTCTTAAGGAAAATTATCTTTCTCTAAGAATTATTTTCTTAAGGAACTTTTTCTCTCTCTAAGAAATGTTTTGTCCTTACCCTTAGTTTTAAATGCCTTATCTAATGTTTTATCAAAAAAAAAACTAACCATATTTTTCTTAAATAAAAAATTTAGAGACTTATCTAACCTAGAACCTTACAGTTCCTTAGAATCTAATATCCCTAAAATTTTGAATCCGATTTCTCCTAAAATTAGACTCTGATTTCTTCTGAAATCCGACTCTAATTTCTTTTGAAATCCAACTCCGATTTCTTTTGAAATCGTACTCCAATTTCTTACAAAATCAAACTACAATTATCTTTTATTTTAGAATCCGTTTCCCAATATTTATATACTTGTATTCTCACTTTCTTAATAATCTGATTAAATTATTTTCTTACTGTTACCTCATTTACTTAAAGAAATGATTCATTTTATAATATCTTAATCATGTTAATATTTCTGAAGCATGGTAACGTTTCCTATGATTTCTTACATGAAATGATATTGTACAATTAATTTTTAACCTAACCATTAGCTAAGTGACACCTATATAGGTACCTCTGAATATTAAGGAAAAATATGACCATTAGAGGAGGAAGTTAACAATTATAATCCATGCCTATAAATACCCATCCATTTGAATTGATTAGTACTATAGTTTTTTAAGAGAGCTATTGATTTCTGGAATGAATGGATAATCTGCGAGAGCGCTGCTCAAACCTTCCTTGTGCGAATGTTTTGAGCAACTTTTTCAAACATAAATAGCTAATTTGACCTTCATAGTATGATTTTGATTGTTACTAATCAATCAAGGTCTTTTGAGGATAGGAAGAAAGTGGTTCTGATCACCTTATATATGGAGGGCTTATTGGGATAACAAGACAGTTACCAATCTAAATATTGAGGGCTTAACCTAGTGTGGGTAAGACCAACTTTCTTGAATGTATATATCAAGTTACCTTTATCTAAGGTTGTTGGATACCCTTCTCTTTGGGTTAAAATATTTCTTATACAAGTCCTGTTTTGTTACAATTTTTAATTCTACTTCATTTTATTAAAGAAACAAAGTATAAATTTCTTATAATTTCTTATAATTTTATACTCTGATATAAATAAGATTATATACTCTTTAATGTAGAATAGTTCCCTAATTAAACTTGTCTTAAGATTATTTATCAGATCCATTATTCCAATCCCAAGCAAGTCAGTTTCTTTGTTAAAAACTAAAGAGGGTTTGCGAATCCATCTTGTTCAACACTGTTAAACGCAGATTTTCTTAAGGATAATAACAAAAGTTTTTAAACTTGAATTTCACCCCTCTCTTATAATTCAGAAATATATATCTACATTTCAAACATACATGGGGTTTAGGGGTATGAAAAAGTAGACTAATATAATATAGGACAACAACATAGCCTCATATAACATGATCTTTAAATTTATGTCAAAAAATAATGATAGAGAAACATAAGGTATAACACCCCCTAATTTAGTGAAATATATTTAATAATTTTTTTTGATAGTTTTTGATAATTTTCATTATACAGAACACCAAGTTTATATTATGTTACACACAATCAATAATTTATATTTTGTTATAGGAAACACTGAGTTTAAGTGAAATGAGCCACACTATTAAAATGTTATTACTTAATATGATATTGATCACATAGCCATTGGATATGATGTTGTTAATAGGATTATCTAAATTATGAAAAATTTGGTTTATCCATAAATCTAAAATTAAATCTCAGGTGGTCAATTAGAAATGAAAATATGATCCATTTGAAAAAAATCTATTTCAGAATAACTATTTTCATGTGGAAAATTTCGTTTTACATAAATAAAATGACCAAATAACTTTTAGTAAATGATTTTCATTGAATTTATAAAATATATATCCAACAATATTTTTAACATTCTCCTAATTTTCATTTAAAAATTATATTAAATCCATTTTCATTCTTTCGAAAAATGTTTTTCTAAAATGCTTATTTTTCTCCATTTTCACACTTATTTTGAGTATAACATTTCACACATATAGTGAATAAATTTTATTAAATATTATTATATTAAAAAAAATTATATAAAAATTATTTTATGGTAAAATTTTTGTATTTCTCTTAAATGGTTCATTTTTTGATGAATAATGAAAAATAATTAATTATAATTGAAAATTTCCATTTTCTTTAATTTATTAATAAATATAGGTTGAATTTTAAATAGGTTCTAATTTTACATTAGGATAATTATATATATTTTCTTCAAATTTATTTTATTAAATCATTTTCATATTGAATTTTGATATAAAAATTTAAAATCGTTTCACCATTTTACATTAATAAATAAGCTTTCTCATCACGTCTGTAGGATTAGTTTTAAACTAAATTTTCAAAATTATATAAATTTAATTTTGAAAAATGGATTCAATATTTAAAATAATAATAATATTTAATTTCTTATAATCTTTTTTTACCAAATTTAATAGCAAGAAACTTAAATTTTTTTATCGTTATTAAAGAAAACTGATTTACTAAGGGGTTAAAATAATAATATAAGGATTAAAAATGAACTAACATATTTTAAAAAACACATTTGACATAAATATTTGAACTTTATGTATCATCGGTTCTATAATGGCCTATTTTTTATGAATTTTTTCATTCAAACGTTGTCATGATAGAATATTTTCAAACAATTACAAGTATGCATCTAACCTCACCTAAAAGGCCACCCCAATTCTCTCTTATTGAAACATTAAAATAATTTTTATTCATTCCAGATTGACTTAAATCTCATCCCAATATTCCTACAATCCTTTTTCATTCCTTATTTTACAAATAATTTCAATTGTGGAAGGATTCTATTATAACCCTAATGAGTATACCTGCATAAGAGGTAACATTCATTAACATGCTTATTTTAATTTATTTTTCCACCTACATAAATTATTATTATAAAAAGTCGATTTAATATAATATTTATTTTAAACTTATTGATATTTTTTCATTTTTATGACCTACAACCATCTCTACATTAATCAAATAGGATATGAAATCATCATTCATGGGTATGGAGGACCACCGCCTCATGAACTAATGTCATTGATTTTCCCATTACCACCTATCTAAGTTGGACATAAAAAAATTCATTATATATATAAATATATTATATGAAATTAATATTTTTATTTATTATATGACACATTCTATTATGATTTACATTTTTTGGGAATGTGATAATGTTACCCATGTGTATGACAAACTGCTACCTCATAAAGTGATGTGATTCATACATGATTTACATGGATGGTAAAAAGTTTGGGTTTAAAGAAAAAAATGATATTTATATGACATAAAAATGATTCTGTAATAATAATATATTGTATATCTTTATTTATTTAATTACATTGAGAAAATAGAAACAACGTTCATGTGTACATAAGGCCTACCATCACCTTGAATAGTGTGATTCATTTTCTATATTTTTCCTTTATAGACTACTATAAACACATATATTTTTAATATATATGATTTTTATATCATCATTGTCACACTATAAACTTTGTTTTCATTTACTTATTTTGTTTTTATTTTCATTATGATTCTTGGTATTTTTTGTTTTTTTTTGGTTTGAGGTTTTATTAAGTATTTATTTGTGTTT
This sequence comes from Viscum album, assembly GCA_963277665.1. Classification (NCBI taxonomy): domain Eukaryota; kingdom Viridiplantae; phylum Streptophyta; class Magnoliopsida; order Santalales; family Viscaceae; genus Viscum; species Viscum album. Next base: position 1,521,696,448 of record OY728162.1, on the reverse strand, counting down.
TAGAGGGTTTGGGTGGGTTTTAGACTTATTAATTCTTAGCATGAATGTTATGTTGAGAAAATGGAATGGGGGTATTTTTTAACACCCCTAATGTCACTTATCTATGGGTTGTTCTTGTTGGTTGGTTTAGCACATTGAGTTAGAGGAGTTTCTGGTGAAACAGGTGAAGTTTGGGGACTTTTTCCAGGTATGATGATTAAGGTGTGTAGTTAGATTAACCATACAAACTAAGTGTGAATAGGTCACATGATTAAGAATAATGGTTAAAATAAATGTGAAGACTAAGTGTATAGTCTATGAAACTCTTGATAATGTGGAATTTCAGGGTTTTTCCATAGTTTTTAAACCATGAAATAGGACCATGAAACCCACCCAAAGAGGGGTATTTTTGTCTTATTACATTCTCATTAAGTGGTATTTCTTCCATTAGACTCCATAATATAATTTCATAGAACTCGGGGCTATCCATGGAAGGTTTTCCTTATCCAAATATTCTTTAAGGTGATTTCATGGTGCTTTCTTGGTGGTTCTTCACATAGTTCAAAAGGTTAGAGCTTCCTTCACCTTACTCATTAGTTTTATTCCATTATCCTCTCCTAATATGACCTATTGGCCCTCATTTTGCGGATATAGATACCTAGGGTGGTGATTCTTTTTCTTTTTGTTTTTATGAGACATGGTAGGAGTGTATGTTTTGTGGATTTCATCATAAGTGACATGATACACCAATTTGAGTTAGGTTTTTCAATTATTTTCATTTCTGGAACATTCTATTTGTTTCTTGAGTGTTTGTAATTAATTTATAAAAGTGAGTCACATTCTTGTAATGCATTCGTGTTAATTATTATGGCGATTTCACATTTTTAAATTGCTGAAAAATGGGTCATTAAAGAGTTTTCTTAATTCACATATATATATATTTAAACAAGTATTTTGAAAAAATTTCATTTTTCTATTTAGTATAAATTTTATTTTTTGTGTTATGTTTATATTCAGTAATTAAATGGTACTTTTTTTGGAATTTGACCTTTGTGGGTGGGTTTTGGTGACATTGTTTGGATTTTTTCTTTTTTTTGACTCTTGGTAATTAGTGGTAACAAATAAGTGAATCTATAATTTGTTTTCCTATATATTCTTCTTGTTCTAACAAAGAACTTACATTGGATGTGGGAGCATCCCTATATTAAAAAATTGATCACATGGAAAAGCTCAAAAGGGGTAATGGATTTGTAAAATTATGTTAACCCTAAACCTAGGATTTCAAAACACCTTTCCTCATTACTTCCCCATTTACCTAACCATCATCAGTTGAAATGGTTTCCTAAAATTTCAAATGTCTTCAAAATGGTTCCATGGTTTCAAAGAGTCTCAAATGTGGTTTACAAAAATGATTTCCAATTAGATGAACTATTTGGTATTTTGAGAAGTGGTGTTGAATCTAAATGGAAGAAAAACCACATTGGAATTTGAGATGTTCTATGGTTCCTAAATGATATAAATATTCATTTTGTACCTTTGAGTGTGTTGTATAGTTTCATCATTATTGTGAAAAATGGATTCGAAAATGGGGTTGGGATTGGAAAATATTAAAGGACTAATTGGCATTATAATATGTTTTGTTAAATGGTTTGAATAATCATGTGATGGGAAGGCCTAATTGGAATTTGTGAATGGTTATTTGTGTGATGGTAAACTCTATATTAGACCCTCTATTGATAGGATCATCACATATGTGGTTTTAGGTTTTTGGCTTGGCAAGCATGGTGACTGCTAGTTTTATTTTAAGCCATCCATGTGGGGACCTCCCCATTCAATGTGTACCACTATCATGGGATTCATGGGAATCATCTAGAGGTTCATGTGATGGTCTCTTATCAACCCCAATTAGACGGGTTGGTGCACCATAGATTAGATGAGAGGACTTTTGGGCCATTACAATATATTGGAATTTTTTGGGTGGATAATTGGTTATTGAATAAAGAGATACAAAATATATTGAATGGGTTTTCCAAACCAAGTATTTCTAGGTATTTATACTAGAGATGTTTAGGAAATTCAATTAGTTGGATGATTTTATATGCATGGCTTACTTATATTTCATTTTGGTTATTTTTTCACATACTTTATGCCTTTTTATTATGTTTACATTAATTTTCATCATAACACTTTTTATCAGATAGTTTTAATTTTTATATTGGATCTGATTTACTGAAACATGACTATTTTATAGTGGAAAACTTTTTTAAAAAGGTAATTAGAGTGTGTTGATTTTAAAAAGTGAATTTGGGAAAATCAGTGTTTAATTATTTGTAATATAGAATCATTGTTTTTAAATGTATTTGAAACTACTGATTATCACCTCTTTTTGTTAAGGATATGAATAGAAAATATGGTTCATACCATCTGAGGTGTTTTAAACTCTCACTATACTTTTGATTCTCATCTTCAGTAGACTCGAGCTATTTTACATGTTCATGATTCTATTCAGGTCATATATTAGTGTATGTAGTCTTATTGACTAGTAGTGACCAATATGTCACATGGAGATTGAGTTATTTCTAGGTTGGTTTAGTTTCTGTTTGTAGTTCATGTTTTTGTTTAGAAGCTATTGTATTTGATATATGGTTGTATTTATTGATGTTTATTTATAATTGTTTCTAAATATGTTCTCTTTTTTGTTTATTTTATATTGGTTCTTAATGGGTCTAATCATTCCCACTTTAATATCATTAATTTCTGCCACTAGTCGTTAGCTTAGGATGATCATAAATTCCTCTCACACATATTGGTGAGCTGACTCAGGTGACCAGTTCTAGGTCAGCCTGGTTTAGTTCATTGAAAATTGGTATAATAGAAGCCCTTTTTTATTTGGGGCTTCACGTAGTCTTGATATTAGTATTTTTATAACATGATACTTGTATTCGAGAAGAGCATCATGAACTATTTCTCATTCTAATCCTCTTGTTTCTAGGTATCTTTGGGGATTTGAGCCTTATTTGGTTTTGGGTGAGTGGAAAATTGAATGATGATAGAGGTGGACCAGTTTCTGTTAGTGGGATTAATTGGGGTTGTGACCCATGTGGAGCCTAAGTGAATTGTTCAATATTAACCACATGATTAGTTCTTGCTTGGGATATGGTTCATTAAATCATGTGATTGAGTCTTTAACTGTCACTAGTTACCTATTCTAGTTATTTCCGTGTGATTTGTGAGTTGGTTTAGATTTGATTGGTGTAGTTTAATTGTTAAATTGAATATTATTTTTTGGGAAAAGTGGTTTTCAAATGGAAAATGTTTTTGGAATTTGGTTTATTTTAAATTTTGGGTTTTTTTTGATTTTTTTTGTATTTGGAAGTAGTCATGGGATTCATAGTGGTTTTGAAATTGGGATGAAATGGTGGGTTTTTATAAGGAGATTATGGTTCTTCTCATGAGGCTATTCTTATGGTCCTATAGCTTTCTATGTTCTCTTTTGTTTTGTTTTATGTTTTCCTTCTCCTCAGAGTACCCCACCCAAAAATGTTCGAGATGTTTCTATTGATTTCCTTCATGTTGTTGACCCTACATAGAATCCGAGTGGGGTGGAAGAGTCAAGTTCATCTTCAGCATTGCATGCCTTTCATGGTGATCTAGGTCTATTAGAGACTGTAGAGTATCTTGATAGAGTCAAATGCTTATTAATGTTATTGGGAACTTCTAAAGCATCATGGCTTTTAGCTATATTGGGATGTTTTAACGGTTCATCATTGTTTCAGTAGAGGGTGATAATCTGGTATTATTGCATGTGGTAATGTATTGGGGTGGTTTTAATACTACATTCATTTGATGGTTTATACCTGAGTTGTTAAAGAATAGAAAGTTATTAGAGCTTATAAATTTTCAGTATAATATGCATCTGGTGATGTCCAATATTGAAAACTTCCAAGATATTATTTCCTTTTACCCATAGGTAGACTCACATGATTAGGTGAAATCTCCAATTTTCATTTTGGGTCTTTATACGGTGATGAAGGAGTGATTCCTTCAATCTGGTGATGTTTAGATTGAGAAGTTGGTGGATGAGGTCTTCCTAGATGAGTTCGTCCCTCTGGTTAAATTGGGAGAAGTGGGAAACCCAATTATTTTGGAACTCATGAAGGTTCCCCATATCGTCATGGTAATCTTACAATGTAACTCATTCATAGGGAGTCTCCTTTATTAGCTTATGATTCTTGCTAATTAGATCAATCATTTATGTGATATCAGTGTGTCTGATTCTAGAATTTGAAAGTATCTTCTCATAATCCACTAAAGGATTTACATTAATGTTTCCATTTGGGATATCTGGAGAAACTTTATAATAAGAATGGTTATATCTAGAGGTCTCGATCTGATAATATTAGAAACTTACTGTTGGTAGTGGATTCTTCTGTCATTATAGCTCTATCCATAGTTAATGAAGTGACGCTTTCACGTAATCTGAAGTCATTGGACGTTGGGTTTTGTCCCATATTTACTTATCTAATGTTGCAATGGAATGGTTTAAGTCCTATAATTTTGTTCACTTGAATATTGTATGTTTTCTATGTAGTATAGGTATTGGTGGTTCTGTTTTCTTCGTAATTATGTTGTTTCATTTTATGTATATGGGTTTTTAAATTGTTATCTTTGTGGATAAGTTTTGGTTTCATGATGTTCATAATGTGATGATATGTGTGTGTTATATAAATAATGATTTGTGATTTAGATTAAGGCTTGGTATTTAAATTTGGGTTTTATATCTTTAGAGATGTTTGTTTATTGAGTAAATAATGGATCATTATTGGTTTTTTTGTTTTGATCACTCTCTATAACATTCCCCTATGTCGGGGGTCTCTATTTCGTATTTGGAATTCATATTTCTAGGCCATTGACTGTGCTGATCCTTTCAATGAGGAGAGCCTTTATATTATCTATGTAGTTCCCTTTTGTTATTTCTTAGGAAAATTCCTGTTTGACTTCTCGAGTATGGGGTCACCCTGAAGTACATGGTTCCATTCACCCTTGATAAGTTCTAAGTTTTAGTTTTTGTTCTCATTCATCTTGGGGATTTTTTTTGGGGATTTTTTTGGGATAATTGTCACAACCAAACATTGTTTTTAATTTTTTTTGTTTTATTTTATTTTATATTATTTATATTTTTTGATGACATTAAGGCCATGTTTCGTTTGAGTATTTATTTGAGATTTGGAGTTTTTGGGAAGTATTTTGGATAATTCATGGTTAGTGTGATTGGTATATATAGAAAATGGAATGATGGAGAGTTTGTAACACCCCTTATTTCACTTCTCTATGGGGTGTGATTATTGTATGGTTTATCCCCTTGAGATAGCAGATTTTATGGGTGAAGTAGGTGAAGTTTGGGGACTTTTTCCAGGATTCATAGTTAAGGTGAACAATTAGTTCTACCATTTATCCTGAGTGTCCAAAGGTCACACGGTTATGGTTCATGATTAATCTATGTGTGCAGCCTGTGCAACTATTGATAGGGGGAATTGCATGGTTTGCACAAAGTTTTCTTAACTGTGTGAACCAACTGTATAACCCACCTAAAGAGAGGTATTTTATTATCTTTGCATTATTTTTTATGTGGGGTTTCTTCCCGTAACCTCCCACTCAGTTTCCCCTAACATGGACACCTTCCATGGAGTTATTTTCTACTACAATGCACCTATAAGTTTATTTGATGCTTTTTTCTATGTGATTCTTCACCCGTTTTAAGATATTAGTGCTTAATTGTCATTCCTCCTTGTTTTTCATCCACATTAATCTCATCCTCTAACCCAATTGGCCATGATTGGATAATTTGAATTCCTAGGGTGGTGGAAATTTTGGGGGTTTTAATTCTTTGGTTTTTGAGTTGTGTTAGGAGTGTCATTCCATGATTTTATCAAAGGAGACACGATTCAACAACTTGATATAGGTGTTTCCATTAGTTTAATTTTTGTAACATTCCATATGATACTTCTTTGTTTATAATTAATTTGTAAAAGTGTTAGTCAAGATTGTTATGTGTTGGTGTGAATTTTTATGGTGATTTCTTTTTGGAAAATTGATGAAAAAAGGTTATATATAAGGTTTTCTTAACTAAACCTATATATATGTGTGTGTATTCAAGGTGTTCAATGAAATGTATTTAGGAATTTTTAGTAGATATTGGATGTTATGGGTTATTTTTTACATTGTTTAATCATTATTATTTTATTTTTTTGTATGTTGAGCATTTTGTCTATGATTTGATTCCATTGTTTGGTTTTTTCTTGTTTGGTGAGTTGTTGTATTTGTTTGTAACATAGGTGGTGACTCTATAAATTAGTTTCTTTGTAGTTTACATGGTTTACCAGTGAAGTTAAATTTTAGGTGGGAATTTCCATTTTGGAATGGGATTTACACATGGATGGGAATATATATGATTATGTATTTCTAAAATTATGTTCACCCAAAACCCCATATTTCAAAACATCTTTCATTCTTTGTTCCCATTTTATAGAACCATCCTCCTTTAAAATGGGTTCATCTAAATTCCTTATTCATCAAAATGGTTCCTTGGTTTCAGAGACACTCAAATATGGGTTTCAAGAATGATTTCCAATTGCACGTCCTTTCAATAATTTTGAGATGTTTCATGGTAACTAAATGGAATAATGTGCAGTTTGGAACTTGAGATATGGTATGGTTTCTATATAACATAAAGGATAATTTGGAACCTTTGAGTGTGTTGTATGGTTTCATATTATGTTCCAAAATGGATTTGTATTTAGCAAACTGGCCCCAATAATCATGTATCTAGTGTAAACTACCATTACATTTTCATAATATACAAGTTAATCATGTCACAAAGGATAGAAAAGTTTCATAGTCTTTCTACACTAGAAACATATATGAGTATTTCCTTTCAAATTAATACACTAGTTACAACATATTTTTTTTCATTTAATGATGATAAAATTAGTCCATTTATAGTATCCTTGCTTATCATTATTACTATAGTTATTAGATTCATGGGGAATGGAATCAAAATAACGGTGAGATAAAATGCTTGGAAAGGGTAACCATAGATGAAGAAATAATGAATCAATAAGAATAAACATTATAGAAAGGTAAATAACAGAAAATTCATTCAATTTAAATAACTAAATAAAACATAATCAATATGAAATATAAAATAACTAAAACACATTCCATTTAATCAATGAATAATAATGATATATATCCATATATATTTCAATGAAAAATCCCATGGATGAATAATAACTGAATCTAAATGAGGTAATTGCTTAATTATTTGATTACATGTTTCCAAGGTACATGGTACCTTTACTATCAAGACCTTTCACCAGACATGATATCATATCAGATAGAAACCAATATAATTTGATCAAATAATTAATCTCATGATACTACCGATGTATCAGGGGGATATCTATAATTGGGCCCCACCCATGTCGTAATTGTCCAACGTATTCCTTATATATCGAATAATCAATTAAACAATGTGAATTATCAAATATCAATATGGACTAAGTGATACATATTTATCAATATTTCCCCATATAATAAAAAATTATCAATGTAATTATCATATATAAAAATGGTATACTATTATTGAAATAGTAATATCCATGACAATTTATATGGATGATAAGGATAAATTAAATGTTCAATGATAAAAAGAAATTGAATATTTCAAAGGGACCAAAAAATGAATCAAGGAAGTGAATTTCAATATTATCCATGGTCAATTAGAAAAACCATTTAGATGAAGAATAAGGATGGTATTAATAAATCATGTCTCAGGTGGATTAAAATAATGTATTTTTGTCTTTAATGAATAGAAATACTATAAAAATATATTTCAAAAAATATTACTAAGGAAAATATCGATTTAATTTTGACACTAATTTTGAAAATAATTTTCTTTCCACATTACTATTAAAAATATTTTCCTTAAAAATTATCCTTAGAATATTTAAGTGGTAGCTTAATGGAAAATGATGAAAGGTAAATATGTATATGTCGAACAAACAAGTCCTTTTTTCATGGTAAACTGGTTCAAAAGTACCTTGTTCGAAAAAGGAAACAAAGATTCCTTTAAAAAAATAAAAGAAGAAGACAGTAAAAATTATTTAATAAATCATTTTTAATTGGATAAAAACATTTTTGATATCATTTTCATAAAAATTTGATTTTTAGAATAAAATAGGTTATCATATTAAAGATATAAATGAAGTCATTTTTTCATAAAAACATTTTCAAAAATATATTGAGTACCAAAGAGTGTAAAATGGTATGATTACATGATAATGTTAATGAATTAACAATGGATAACAAAATGTAATGTTTTAGTATATACTTATTAAATAATTTCATCATATAGAAATTTGGGTGTAAATAATCCAAAATAAAATGAGATTGTTATGAAAACCCATGAAAATACCATAACGTTGAAGTAAGAATAAATCAATAAATTGATTATGTGTATCAAATATAAATCCACATAAGGGAGGTGTAAATACAAAAATATATATTAAAAGTGATTACACAAATAATATTTATATATTAATTATAATGAAGAATTCAAATAACCCAATTAAAATAAATTGAGTTATGACATTATTTTCCACTTGGTAACTTTTAACTGAAATCTACATTGAAGAAACAATTCATGTTGAATGAAAAAATACCATTAATAATAAATAATTAAGTATATAATATATCAATATGGTTGTTTATTACACAACACAAAAGAAGTATGTGGTGAATATGACATTTATCTCACGAATAAAAATAGTTTGACGAATAATCCCTTACATTGTGTTTCTTATTAGGTGAACATCATGTAACATCATCTATAATGGTATTAAAAAAATTTAATCACATATTATTGGACCATTTTGAAATTTATTATATCATATATTATCTTCATAAAATATCTTATTAAGTTTTTGTTAATAACCATTCATTATTTTAACTATTTCGGGTGATAATCACATTCCTTCATGAGTGTGTTTTAAATTATTGTTTGTTATTACTATCAAATATATCATTATTTTATAATAACTAGAATCTAAATAATTGTTTTTTATCATTTATATTCATTATATATGTATTTATAATTTTCTATAATATTTGTATATTATAAATGAAATGCATCATTATTAGAGGTGGAAGGTCATTCGTATGCATGAACGTTGATTCCATTGCATTGTCATATTAAAATAATGTAAAGTAAATGATAAAAATCTATAAAAAATTACAGAATAATATTGGTCACATATATTTCAATTCAGTTTATTAAAATCTTCCTTAATCCATTCCATGTATAGCGTGAATGAATAACATCGCTTTGAGGATGTTGTAGTCCAGACTTCCAAAATGATGTTATCATATTTATAACAAATGGAAAGTATAAATGAATGTGTTATAAATAATTAATGAAGAATAATTAAATAATAAATATCATATATATCATATGTAAACTGAATTCCCATTATAATTCTCAGCCATGAGAGGTTGTAAATGGAAAGATGAACAACATCGTTTGGTGAGGTTGTAGTTCGCTAAACACATAAACGGTAAGTTCATTACTCATTATATGTAAGTGTGTGTATGTGTATATATAAAACATAATATATATATGTATATATGATAAAAGTTTTTTTTATATAAACATGGAATAAAAATATTTGAGGAGTGGATATTAAAAAAAAATAGTGAGCTTGAGAAAAGATGTTACCCCTTCTTTGGGTAACTCCTTTTGGTTTGCACCAAAGGTCATCCTTGTATGGATTTATTCCAAATGGTAGGATTATAGGTTGAAGTGTGGTATTTTTGGGATCTATTATAGTAGAACTTGGTCATTAAAAAGTGTCTTTAGAGGTTATATGAATTGGGAGATGTGAGTTTCTTTTATAGAGGGAGTGGACACAATTGGCATTTTTGAAATCATCTTAGGTGTACCCACATTTTTACATAACGAAAGTCATCCAAAACCAACAAAACTCAAGAAAAGAAGGTTTAACATATTAACATGGACATGAAAGGGTGTTTTACAAGTTTTGGGGTTATTTTTACCCTTATTATTATAATTTAGTCCATTGTTAAGATTACTATTACTTTAATCGCTATATTTAATATTAATCCGTTAAACTAATATGTTTGGTGGAAAATTCAGTTGATCTTATGAGTCTCTAATTATAATAATTATTAAAAGAATTAATTTCAATTTTTCTAGATTCATTTCATATATGCATCAAAATAATGTTTAATGTAAATCCAAAAGATGTGACGACTTATACAGTTTTTAAAGTAAAAATATTCAATGGTTTGTTAGGTTTTAATATCTAATTTCAAAGTTGAATTTATAATAATGACCTTTTTTTAATATATGGTTAATTGATCAATTTTTACTTTAAAACAAATTTAAAATATAAGTTATCATTACTAATTATTTAGATGAATAGGTGGTTTTTAAATAAAGTGCATTATTTTTCATTATTCATTAACATTGAGTCTTCTTAGAAAAATAAACAAAAATCGCCCAATTATAATTTTGGTATTATGAATTCAACAATGATGTTTATTTTAGAATATAATATATATAAATGCTTCAAATTTCATATTTAAAATGTGTGTTCCACTAAAAAGTGGATAAATTTCATTTTTAGAAAAATAATTTTTTTAAGCGTGAAATTTGAATTATTCATATCTTATGGATATAAAATATATTGGGTGAATATAAAAATTATTTTATTGAATATATAAAATAAAATATTAATTAATATAATTTATTAAAATTAATTAATTTATTTTCAGAAAACACATTTGTGAGTATAAAAATAATAATATTCCCAATATATTCAAATGGTTTATATTTCCTTTTATAATTAATTTGTAACCGATGAATTTGTAACAACTCAAGATTTTATGAAAAATATTATTTTTAATTTCCTTGATATCTTGGGTTGTAAGCTACACCAAAAGGATCTTTCACTACATGCATCCCTGACTTGGCTTGTATTACACGCAATCACGACCTTCCACGATAGCGTGTGTTGTATGCAATACTGAGTTTCACTAAACACCGATAAGTAATATAAACTAGCCGTTATGAATAGTAATACCCAATTTTTGAAATTTTATAAATTTTATCTTTTGAAATGGACTTCATTTTTGGATTCGGAATATCGAAATTAACCTGGGGTAAATTTTTGGTATTTTTCTAAAAACATTCAATTTTTGATGAATAGTGAAAACACTAGGTTACTATTTAAAAAACGACTTTTTATTTAAATAACTATTTATTTTATTTAAATTTATTTTAGGTCAAAATTGATACATAATACATATATAAGTTCAATTTAATTCATTGGAGTAATTTTATAATAATTTTAGACATATAAAAATTTTATTGAACTTTTCACCGTCTTTTACCCACCTCCTAGGAGAGTTTGAAAATTTACATAAAACTTAATTTTACTGCTTCTGTGAGTGGAATTTCGAAAATCCGAGAGACACAGTTAATATTAAGGAGTAAAATGTGGTTCAATAAGAAAAAAATAATTTTTGGTGAATAGTAACTTTTTACTTTTATTTACCACGGTTAAAAGTAAATAGGGTAATTAAAGGTAAAAATGATATTATTATTACCCTAACACATTTCCTAATTCTATTGGATAAGTGTAATTCTACTAAAAACAACCTTAGGAATAAAATATTACCCTTTAGGTCTACTTGGATTAGATTAGGACATTTATTACTCTTTTATTTAAAGAAGAGTTAAAATGGTTAAAATCAAAGTTTAATAACTAAAACATTTTTAATATAGGTTATACATAAGATAAATTAGACTATAAATATTCATTAGAAATAAAAAACTATTTCCTACATAATGGTATTTTATTTATAAATTTTAGACATTAAATAATTTAATTTATTTAGGACACAATGATGATGCAGTAATTACCTTATTAATGAAATATTAACATAATTTATGTTATAAATACCCAAATAAATGTAATTTGAGACTTTTTATGTATTACACTAATTTTATAGGTTAATATGACATGTTATTATTGATTTAATTAACTTTTTTCGAACTAATAATTCTGTTATGAATTTCACAAAAATCAATTACCAAATATTGTCAAAATTTACATATAATAGGTTTTAAAACAAATATTATATTATTAATTGTTATTATATTTATAAAAATATAATGTTTGGCCACATGAATTAGATAAGGTTATATATATTAATAATGAACCAATTGGGGTTTTTTCTTGTTATAGTAAGTTTATTAACCATATAGTGTAAGAAAACATAAGACACGGTAAAGGTCAAATTATTTAACTTAGAGTTAAATCTAAATGATAAGGTTAAAATAGTAACCTAAACTTTTCTAAAACCTATTTGTTGAGAGTATTTAGACCCATACCCACCTTATCTTAGAAATAAATTAATTTGGAGTTATTAAAAACCGAATATGACTTTATTATAAAATAATACTTTAAGTTTTTCCTAAGGTGCCCCTCTCCTCCCTTATAAAAGGGCACCCCTTCCCTCTTCTCTTCACACACTTTTGAGCCTTGAAGCTCGTCCAACCCCTGAAAATTAATCTTCTAAACCTCTCTAGTTATATCATAGAGGTTCTGGTCTTCTCAAAAGACCAACTCTAGTGCCCTAAGGAGAAGTTTAAAGGAGGTGCATCGAGGAAGAGGTAATCTCTTCTACCGGCTCTTTCAAGTTTCTTTCTTCTTCTACGTCTTCTTCTTTAGTTGTTTCATTGTAAATTTAGAACATCAGTATTACTTATATACTGATATGTTATTACAAATATGAAACAACCCCATTTTACCTTATATCCATCCTACGGAAAACGAAATCACCACGCTTGCATACGTACATAATACCGTCTCCACGCCGTGGTGTAATCTGTTTTTCCACCACCACCCTAATTGGATGGGTATAATGGTATAAATAATACCTATATATGATTATTATAACATCATACTAATTCTATGATAATATATCATCCACTATAATTCCATTAAATAAAAATGGGAATGATATCATCGCTCGTGCGTACGTACGGATTATCGTCTCCATGACGCGATGAGATTCATTTTCCATGTTAATAATTCAAGAATCATTATAAAGTATATATAATTCATAATCATTAAATATATGACATAATAATTCTACTTTATTTATGTATATATGTAGGTATTTCATCTACTTAATTCCATTCAAGTCAATAAGGAAAGGAAAACAACGTTCATGCGTACGTACGACCTACCGTCTCCATGAACGGTATATTTCATTTCATTTATCTATCTATTATATATATATATATACTTAATATATATGATATATAAATCATGATTAAAATTCTGGAAGTAATTAAATCATGATATAAGTAATAATAATATCGAGAACAACAAGTCCAAACAAGTACGATAAATAAAACGATTTTACCCAAAACGCCGCTTTAACATGGAATTTACAAAAGAACGGTTAATATAAATTCATAAGTAAACCATATATGATATAATAACAATGAATATGATTATTTAATAAGTAAATTACATTATTTAAATCATTATATAGGAGTTTCTGATACGTACAAAGCATATGAGACCTAAGGTAAGGGATAATTTTTCAATCTCATTTTTATTCGAGATTGCATATACGTAAGTATTTACTGGGGTTATATTTTTCATCCATGTCTATAAAAATGTTTTTCATAAAGTTTTTAATATTATTCCATGTATTTTTAAAGTCATGTTTACCCCTCTTTGACTTTTACTTTGTGTTATGGATGAAATCTTTCTTTTGTTTACCATACGTGGAACTTTTTGAATTTTCCGACAAAAGTACGAGGAGAATGTTTTTTTAACTTATACGACATGAACGGATTTTTATAGTTTCATAATGCCTAATTTTCATAAAGATTACTCTACAAGATTTCATTATTATTTTCAACAAAATCCTTTTCTTTTAAAATTACATGTCATTTTTGAAAAGAAAATGATTTTGAAAAGAAAGGATATTTTCCTCAAGGATTCATTTCATGTGTTTTATCAAAACCAATTTCCATCTAAGATGACATTATTTAATATGTGTATGTTTCAATAATAATGTCTCTATGATTTAAATGATTTCAATTTTCTTTTGATGAAATGATATCCATTTTTTGTATAGATTATGTTATTATGGGATGATGTTTATGAAACCCATTTTATACTTTGGGTAATGATGAATGATTTATGTTCATGTTATGGTACAAGTAAGAATGATTTCATTATGAGATGGGTGGGACCTATATATCCCTCCAATGTATTGGGTAAAGATTTATATCTCATGAGATAGACATGGCTGGAATGGTAAGTTAATCCGGTTCAGTGTTACAGGACTGAAATGAGGAGTGAACTCGATTCAGAAAGGGACTTTGTCCACTAAGATGGCCTTGGAAGCAATGCCTTGGCAACTATGGAAATCATATCATGTGCTTAATGGTTGCCACAATTACATGTTTTATTCCCATGCTATTTTATCTGGATTAATGTTTCTTTATGATCTATGCCTTATGTACTGCCATGTTTTATGTCATTGCTCAAGATCTTGATGTTTAAACATTATATTCATGTTTTTAAGTTGAAATGTATATGATTTGTTTTATTTTATCCATTCTTACCCTTAATAATAATTTTATCTCACCCTTTTATATGTTTTCTTTTCCCCAGGATTTAAAGAAATGTTTTAGGTAAGAAAACAAAAAGGGGAAGATCTTTATGGGAGATGTTGAAGATCTTTCACCACGATTAGAAGATTATGTTCTGAGTTTCCAAAGACACTAAACTATTACTGTCCTTGAGTGTTGTTTATTGTTATGTATTAAGTATTCCACAAAAGTAATGTAATGTCCATGTACTTCAAGCTTTGGGTCGCTACAGAATTAATATTATATTTTTATAAACCATTTATATTAATAAGTTACTTAATAATGTTCATAACAACTAATTTAATGTCTTGTTTATATCATATTATATAAAATTATAATATTTTTAATAATATATTATTTTTCAATAAAACAGAGTCTTGTGTGTAACAAAAACTACCAAAGATTCTCTTACATGTAATGCACGATAACTCGGTGTTGTTTCCATTTTAATCCATGTTTTATAAATAAAATTTATTTCAAATTGAAGAAATATTATAATTTATTGGAATATTATATTACCTTATTCTATTAGTGTTTTGTGTCATACATGGTATCAAAATAAAAGTTATTAATTTATAATTTTATGGTGTCACATTTACCCATGAAAAATAAATTGTGTCCATGAAATTTAAAATAGATTATGATATATTATTATTTTAATACTTCCTATGTTTAAATAACACATTATTATAAGTGTTCATAAAACATCCACTAGAAAAGTTACAATAGAATGTAAAACGTTCAGATGAACTAACATATATCTAGGAATCTACGTATGAGAACATTAGTGCAATGTGTCGATACTTATATAGAGGAAAAGAGTAAATATTTATATGTAGTGATTGAGGTCATCAATCAAAATTTTTTTTAATGATCAATTGAAAGGTGAGGGCCTCTAAACCATAAATCTTTGACGATTTAGTAGACCATGAGTCCAAAAAAAATCAAGGTAATAGTAAATTTTTTTATTTCTAAATCATTTTTCCAATGTTGTGAAGTTATTTTACTCACTAAGAATATAACGAAATATACATACTTGATATAATTATATTTTATAAGAAAAATTTAATATTTTGGTTGTTCAAAAATCAAATTATAATTCATTTCGTACTCCATAAAACTAATATTAAAAAATTAACTCTTTTTCTTATAACCGAAGAACTGAAATAAACTATTAACGAATCATAAGGACCATCTAAAAAGTTATTATATTTTTCTATAACTATTTCCAAAACTAATATTGTTAAGTAATTAATTTTTAATCCTAAAAAGAAGCACTACTAGTTTACCATTAATATTTAATTCTCAAATTGTTAATCTAAAAAAATTACAAATTCACTAGGATATTTCATATGTCAGTGGTTGGCGTCAAACACTTATCATCATTCAATCATCAACTCATGTCCCATGGCTTTTATTGATTTGATGGTTTGTCACACGACATAAAAGTTGTTCTTTTCTAAAAATACATTATTATAATTATAAAAATAAATACGATGGACATACTTGAAATATAATCAATCAATCCACTTTTTTCAAAGGTATTTAATACCACATCAATACATAAATACCTCATCTATTTATTTCCACAGAGGTTCTCAATTGGTCTAGATTTTATCCTTAATAAAATTCATACGATTTCTAAATTATGAGACCTTATTATCAATATAAATCATATTATGTTTAACCTAAAATATCCATTTTTATCATATATTCAAATCCTTCCTAATGGTTTTTAATAAAAATATAAATTATCCTAAGAATATCCAGTAGGAGTGTCAAACCGAGTGTTCAGTAAGGCTCGGTATCATCTACTTAGATACATCGAGTTAGGATGGACACACCTTTTCATAATTTTTACCCCTAGGTATATATTCTCCTAAACCATGTCTAATTTTAGTATCTATATAAGAATTTATTGCATGGAACACCCCCATAATCTCTACCTTACAAAAATTCTTTGAAGTTATTGTATACTTATCCTCAACTTCTATATTAGTTTTATGTTCTCCAAACAATGTTTTCCTAAATCTAGTTCCCATGTTTGCTACTAAACATGCTTTGATACCAACTATATTGACCCGAACCCAGTAAACCTAGAGAAGATTTCAACTAACATTGTATTGGAACAAGATAAAACTTAATCATATCCTAAAGGGCTAAATAGACTAGTAGTCTTGGTAAACCAACTACATACATGAGTCTTTCTTTACAAATTAATATAGTAATTACAACCTTTTTTTGTTCCGAAGATAACAACTTTACTCTATTTAGTATATTATTTCAAATCTTTCTTATTATACTTCATGGATCATTGGGGAAAGGAAACAAAATAAGGGTTGCCTAAAATGCTCAGTAATGGTAAGAATAGTATATGAAATAATTAATAAATTAAAATATTATTTATTTTAGGGTTAATAACTAAAAACATAATTCATTAATAATACTAGATAAGTCATAATAAATATGGAATGGCTAATTAATTAAACATATTCCATTTAATCCATCACATGAGAATAAAATATATCAATATATATGTCAATAAAAAATCTAAGGGATGAATAGAAACTAACTCTAAATGAGGGAAATGCTTAATTATTGGACACCATGTTGTGTAAGTATATACTAAATTTACCCTCACGATAATTCACAATAAATTCAATAATATCAAGTAGAAAACCATAAAACGTTTTCATAAAATTAGTCTAATGATACTACTGATGCATCGAGGGGCTATCTATAACCACGCCATAGTCGTGTCATATCTATCCAATCTATTCCTCATATATCGAATAATTTATTTAACAATGAGCCTTATCAAATATTCGTATGGATTAAGTGATATAGATTTATCAATACTTCAACAAATAATGGAACAAATATCAAATTAATTATTATTTTTAAAAACAGTAAATATTTTAGGCAATTAAAATGTCCATGATAAATAATGTGGATGATTAGTGGAAATTACATGTTTAATGATCATAAAAGACCAAATTTTTTAAGTGGAATACAAAATTAATCAAGTAAGTGAATTAAAATACCATCCTTGTTCAAATAGATTAGAAACCATTTAGATGAAGAATAAAGATGGTATCAATAAAACATGTCCAAGGTGGATTAAAATAATGGTTTGTTGTCTTTGATGAATATAAATACTATAAATTGAATTTTCAAAAATATTCTTGGGGAAAATATACCATGCATTTTGAAAATAATTTTATAAAAACTTTTCTCTAATAATCAAATTTTAAGATTTTTTAATTGAAAATTGAACTTTTAATTTTTTAAAGGAATCTTCAAGGAAATGATGGTGGGTAAATCCGCACATTCCATATAGGGTAAGATCATTTATTTTTATGGTAAAATTTTTAAAAAGTTATTTTTAAGGTAATTGTCAAGAATATTCCTTTGATATAATTTTTAAAAAGGAAATTTGGTAAAAATTTATTTAATAAATCATTCTGAAAAGGTTCAATACATTTCTAAAATCCATTTTATAAAAATTGGGTTTTTAGAAGAAAACATTTTCTCGTAATAAAGGGATAAATTATGTCGGGTGTCATAAAAAAAATTAAAAAATATTTTTAGCAACAAAGAGTTGAAAATAAATCTATTACATGATAATGGTAATGAATAAACATTATTTTTATAAAATTATAGAGACTAGTAGATAATTATCAGTAGTTTTCTTTAATATAAATTCAATTTTAAATAATATTGAATAAAAAAATATTTTTATCAAACCCTTGAAATACGACATCATTGAAGTAAGAAAAAATATCAATTAATAGATTATTTGTATCAAATATAAATTTAAATATAGAATTTGGAAATAAAAATAAATATTAAGAGTATTTAGACACATAATCTTATAATATTACAGATAATGGTGATGCAATATAATCCAATAAAAATAAATTGAGTTTTGAAATTGTTTTCCAGTTAGAAACATTAAACTATCTTATCCATAAAAGAAATAATTCAAATTGAAAATCAGAATAACATAATAATTAAGTAATTAATGATATAATATTTAAATATGGTCAGTATTTACACCCCACAAAATAATTAAGTGGTGAAAATTACATTTATCTTAGGGATGTAAAAAGTGATATGAAAAATAACTTAACTTATTTTTCCTTTCATGTGAATGTCTTATGACCTCTTATAGAATGTTTTTAAAAATTTTAATATCTTATTAAAGAAAATACTAGTTTTTATGTTATCATATATGATCTTCTAATAATATTTTAACACATATTTGTTAACAAACTTCCACTATTTTGACCATTTCTTCTGTTAATAGCCTATTTTCTTGATTGAGGTTTAACATATAATTTCCTTTTCCTATGATGTGGTTAATTATTTATCTATCTCTAAAATTTAAATAATTATTTAGTTATCATATAAATTTATTTTTAATTATCTATAATATTAAGATATAAGAAATTAAATTTACAGTTTATAGAGATGGTAGGTTGTATGTATGCATGAATTATAATTTCATTTCATTATAGTATTAATAAAATTTAAATTAAATGATACATATTAATATTATAATTTTATTATAATATTAATTTCATATATTTCAAATTTGTTTATTAAAACCAACCATAATATGTTCCATGTATTGCATGAACGAATCACATCACTTTATGGAGGTTATAGTCCACACTTCCAAAAATATGTTTTCATATTTACACAAAATGGTAATTAAAAAGGTATGTGGTGTAAAAAAATTAAGTAAGAATAAATAAACAATAAATATCATATATATCATATTTAAGGAAATGTTTCATCATTATTCCTAAACATGATAGGTACTAAAGGAAAAAATTAATGACATCATTTTGTGAGGCTGTAGTTCTCCGTACACATAAACAGTGTGTTCATTACCCATTAGATGGAAGTGTGTGAATTTTTAGGTATAACCCATTATAAAAAAAATTTATATTGAGGATACATTTTTTATTTTATAAACATTGTGTAAGAATATTATTGGGTGTGTAGAGTGAAAATAAAACTACAAATCTTGAGAAATGATGCCACCATTTCTTTGGTAAGTCCCTTTTTACTTGCATTAGAGGGATTAAATGGATGTATTTATTCACAAATAGTGGCTAATAGGATTATGTATGGGATTTATAGGAGCTATTTTTTCAGATCAGGGTTGATCCAAAGTTTCTTAAGATTTGTGAGGAAGTGGGAGAGGTGAGTGCCTTTTATAAAGGAGGGAGTGGATAGAGATGTCACTTTCGAAAAGAAGTTAGTTTTACACAGTATTATACCTAAGAAAAGTATTTCAAAACAAACTAAACTCAATAATAGAAGGTTTAATACCATCATATGTCCATACCATGTGGTTTTTACTAGTGGCTAGGAGATTTTGGCCTATAATTATAAGATTAAGTCCCCTGTTAAGATTAATTTTAGCTTAATAGCTATATTTAATTTTAATCCCTTTCACTAATATAATTGGTAAAATTTAGTTTATCTTATAAGTCTTGAAATACTATAATTATTTCTATTTATTATATTAATGTTTTATAATTTGGTCCATAGATTCTGCAAATTATGTTTAATTCTAATCCCACATATGAGAGGGTATAAAGGGTTTTAAAGTACAAAAGTTAAAAAGTTTTCTATGTTTCTAAATATAATTTCAAAGTATAATTGATTATAATTAACTAAATTATATTAATATATTAATAATTGATTTATTGAAACTCTAAAAAAATATATTATATAATTTAAGAATAATAAATATATAGACCAAAAGGATTTTTTCTATCTAAAATTCCATATTTAACCTTATTCATCAAAAAATAAAAATTATCTTAAAAATAAAAAAAAAGTTCCCTAAGATAATAATGATATTACAAATTCAAGATTTATGTTTATTTTGAAAAAATAAATTTATGAATATGTTCAACTTTAGATTTAAAATGGGTTCGATGATAAAAAGCAGAAAAACATCCTTTTTTAGAAAACAAAAATTAAGTGTAAAGCTGTATTTGTTAATATCTTATTCCCATAAAATATATTGGATGAATATAAAAAATATTTTATTGAATATATAAAATATAAATTTAATTAATATCATTCACTAATAGTAATAAATTAATGAGGATAAAACAAATTTGTGAGTATAAAAATAAAAATATTTCTTTATATTAAATTGGTTTATATGTTCTTTTCTAATAAATTGTTAACAATTGAATTTATCTCATATTTTTATAAACCAAATATTCTCGTTAGTTAGTTAATACTATTAACAACCACTAATTTAATTGAACATTTATATCTATCACAACCCTCCTTCTTCGAGATGGATAAACCGAGGCAAAGAGCCATGACCTTCTTTCTTCATGATGAAAGTGAGATAATGACCCATGAGTCCCACCTTTAGTAGGTCCTCGAGTGGAGACTAGAACCTAGGGTATGTATATATATTCTCACAAATGGTAGGAACTACACTTTTTAAATAAAATAATATCAATAGATAAGATGGTCTGTCCCGAACAACTCCAAGTACCATATGTAAAGGAAGTACAAAACCAATGAATATTCATGTTTTAAAAAAACTACTACAATGTATAAGAAAACTCCAAAGTTAATACCAATAAAACAATGCAAAGAAGAAACATGGAAAATGTCTTGATGTCCATGTTAGTAAGGCCTAGTACAGTCTATGTAGTCCTCCTGGAAACATGGAATGATTTTTATATATGTAGGCTGAGCATTTGAGTATACATAGTAGGAAAAGCCAAAGTCACTTGTGCAAAAGTGGGATAATCATACTAATTAGCTTGTGAGAAACAAAAGAAACCAATATTACATATCAAGGAATACTATCCACCCCAACCTCACCAAGGAATTCTCACCAAATAACGCAAGTAATGTAAATTAATTTAGTAATTAAATCGATGTTTTGCGTACCCCTCACCACTGGTTAACTACACATAACCTAATGAAAAACATCCTAGAGCTACCACACTCTTCCACAATCCCCATGTCACAACCCACTTGCACACACCTAGGCCTCAAAGAGAGCCCCCCCCCAACTTGGGAATACAAATCACACCACATCCTGCCCACAATCACCTAGGCCACAACCACATCACATCCCACCTACAAACACCTGGTCCACAAACCACAACCTCATCCCAAAGATACCTGGGAAATCACCACACATCTCATCCCAAATACAAATGGGAAAGAACACCATGCCCACATACAGTTGGGCCTCACAACCAGACCATAACCATCCTGAAGAGTCTTGGGATACCAATGCATAGAATAGGGTGTAGGGGAAAGCCAATAACTATCCATCCATCATCCAACCAGGATGTTTAAAAAAGACACCCTCCCCCATAACGATGGGGGTGTTCAACAGATAGGGATCAACAATGGTGTGTTGTGTATCTAAATAACAAGGAAATAAAATTATATATATATATATATGTGTGTGTAATAAACACTGAGCCCAACCTATGGGTTTTCAAAACAACCAACCAGCCCATGCATTGCCTTTACTGCTACCTCTAATACACTACCACACAACCAGCCACAAACATAATTCATAAACACAAACAATTAATTTAAAAAATTATCATTCCATATTAATAAATTCATTAATTCATTCCATATCTACCTCGACAATAACCTACCACAGCTTGTAACAATCCACATAGTAAATGTCACAAAGAAGGAGAAGAATCAGAAAAATAAAACTAATCTAGAGAAACACCAGGTGAACAATTCGTATGAAGAAACACTATCCTTCTTAAAATTGATCATTACTAATCCATATTATAAAATAGAATAACCGCAAATATACTCAAACACCCAACACATTGATAAACACAAACAACACACCGCCCGATTGCAGTCCAACCACCCAACACTACCATTCATTCCATGGCCAAACAAATATCTCAAACTGAAATTGAATTACACCCCTAAACCATGAACACACAAAAACACTCTCTAAAAAGAAGAAACAAACTACACGTACAATGAAAAAGATAGAAATATCCACAAAACTACAAAACTACACTAATAAGTCATGTTTTATTTATATTAAACAACCAATGGTTCTTTAATTCCACTATGATAATAAAGGGTTATCATAGAACATGTTTGATCCTAGGTAATATATTTATTTAACTGAGTATATGTTATTATCCATATTTTCATATTTAAAACAATTCAAAAGAGGATCAAAAACAAGTATTCATATGTCATCACAAGTTCGAAAAAAAAGACCACCAATGGCCATGATTATCAGAAGGCTTAATGCCCATAAAATTTACATTATCGACCAAGTAACCGATAAAACAAATACAATCATCATCATCATCTCCCCCCTCATTTATTACTTTTTTAACATATCCCATTATATTTATAAGAGCCTTAATTAAATTTGGATTCAATCGGAATCATAAGTTTATTCCACTATAAACACCCCACATGATACAAAATAAAAAAGATACTAGAGGATCAATACCATGAAGAACACGAAATCAACAACACCGCCTTCTGAAAACCTAGGGTTGTACTTGAAACAGGATAAATCTAGAGAAGAAAGATATGAAGGCCACATCATGATGCATGATCACTCTTGGAATATTGGTTAAGGGGATGTCAAGTATCCAAAGAAAAAGAAAACACACAGGGAAGATAATATCATGGTGTTAAAAAGGACAAGTCCCATATCAATAGAATAAAAAGGATTCAAAATCTATTAAAGACATATCACAATAAATACCACATGATTTGACTGTTAAAAATCCTTAGGAGTAGTAGTAAATTAAAGATATATTTTATATCCTTTGAAATAGCATAAAAAATGCTTAACCTAGGTATTATACTCATTTTATGTCAAATAAAATGTAAAAGGGATGAATCTGAAAAAACTGGAAATGACTCATAGTTGGTTGAGTCACCACTGCGAGCTACCATTGTTGAGTCACTGTTTAGAGAGTCACTATTCAGTGAGTCACCATTCAGTGAGCTACCATTGGAGGATCCGCTGTCAGATTGTCCACCTTTGGATGACCCACCATTGGATGAGTCACCTTTGTGAGTCCCCGCTAGTGACCTACCGTTGCGACCTACCATCACAAGTCATCATCAGATGACTCAGCGTTGGATGAATCACCCTTGGATGAGTCACCTTCAAGAGTCACCACTTGTGACCTACCATCACAAGTCACCGCTGGTGATCTACCATTGAGAGACACTGTTAGCAACTCACTGATAAACACTTGGGGACATCTAGGGGTTGTGACAAATTTTCGGGAACGTGGTGCTCATCCTTCACCTGTTGTCATAATAGGCACCCTACCACAAAATCTTCCCTTGCTCGCTTCATCTCAAGACACCAAAATAGCATCCTCAAGTTGTGGTACATCTATGAAACTCTTTTTTGTACCAGTATGGGTGATCTATAAAGATCACATAGAACTCCCTCACACTACTCTACTGGAACAAATAACTTCCCACAAAAAAATATGCAATTATAACCATCTTCCGACCATCCCACTGAAGAATCACCCTAGTCAACGCGTTCATCCAAAACCTCTAAATCAGAGTCTCCCTAATGAGACTCCTACACATAATGAATCAGATAAGACATCACTATCATCTAATAAATATATCCTCCACCACCATACATTCCTGTATCTAGGTGTAAGGAAGCCAAATCCTACATCGTCTCCCAAGAAACTTCAGATTCCTGAACTGCATCCTTCTATGACTTCATGCTCAAGGAATCAGCCAAAACATTACCCTTTCCATGGGTTTAAATGATATTAAAGTTGAAATCCTAGAGAAACACCATCCACCTCCAATATCGGAAGTTCTGATTTCACTTGGAAATGATATACCTCATGATATTGTCATTTGTGAAGACCAAAAAGTGATCCCCAATTAGGTAATGCCTCCAAAAATCAGATCAAAAATGTCCTCAGAAATATCTAGATCATGGGTGGCATAGTAACTTTTGTGGGGAAATAACTTCCTAGACACAAAATATATCACTCCCCACTACTGCATCTATATTCATCCCATGACTAGACGGGAAGAATCATATAAAACCTCAAACATCACCCCTTCTTATGGAAACCAATGTACTAAAGCACTGACAAATATCCCCTTCAAAGGGATGAACACTTCATGAAACTACTCACTCCATACAATATCCTAGTCTTTCCAGGTCAAAGCAATCAAAGAAGATGAAACTTGAGAGAAATCCATCATAAGTCTCCCTTAATAGCCTGCCTGACTAAAGAATATGTTAACTTCTACCACATTCTTTTGTAATTATCAAGATTCATCTTATTTGGCCCTTGACTGGTCCACTACTATGATCTATTGATACACCATAAGCCCAAGGAGTTGAACCTCTTGTGTCTAGAACATACACTTGGAAAAAAATCCCATAAAGTTGGTGGCATCAATGAATAACCACGAACTATAAGTTCTCATACATGCACCTAAAAGTACTCTTCATGATTTCACCCCCCTTCACCCTCAATTAGTGATATTAAAACTGTAGAATGATCTTAGAGATCCATATTTATCCAATTATCTGGTCAAATATATTTTCTATCTTTGGGAGAGGGTAACAGTTCTTAATCATCACCTGATTCAACCTATGATATGCTATAAACAACCGCATATCACTATTTCCTTCTTCATAAACAAGACCAAAGAACCCCCAACAACATACAAGGTCTAATTAAGACCTTAATCATTAGGTCATCAATCTAAAACTGTAACTCTCAAAACATAGAAGGAATCAATTGATAGAAATCCATCGAAATCAGACAAGTATAGGGTGTAACATTGTCCTGAACTTTACATCACATCAATGGGTGTATATTCACAACATCCTCTGGGAAAACATCCACAAACTCCCATAAAACTCTGGGAACCTTCACTGTCTCTACACCCACCAATTTCATGGATAGCTTAGCTGATAAGGAATAAAGGGGCTCCACACACAGACTTCCCACCAGACAATTCTACTCACCAACGAAATCCACACACTAGATATCCTAATTTGAAAACACAACTCTTCTTCATAAGTATTCTATAATAGAATGCATAGAATACAACTAGTTGATGCAGAGGATAACATTTTATGGTTGCATCTATTGTAAGAAAAGATCAAAATGGGGCTAATATATCCCCATAATCAATCTACACCCCAGCCACACATAAAACAAGTTGGTCTAGCTTCCGACTTGTGTATTCAACACCAAGGGAATATGAAGCCTCTATATTTATATTCCCAGAGCATCGGATTGAGCGGGTTCAATGAAGGAGTGTGAAGATCTGGAATCAAAAAAAGAATAAAAAAGAGTACTGAACAAACTTATCATTCCTCAAACAATCCCCAACCCTGCTAGAACTACTACCTCTATGGCACAAACCTAGCCACACCCAGTGCCTCTTCCCCTATTTTTTCAGATGCCTCCCCAACGACACCTGGTTTGTGGTCCCTTTAGAACACCCTGAGGCCAGGCTCTAACTCCCCTAAGTGGAGTAAGAGCCTTCTATCCATGCTGTTGAAACATTTTGGCAAAAAAATATGGCTGAGGAGGACACCTAACCTACCCTCTCCCACCATACTGAGCTCGAATGACCACTTGTCACTGACACTGAAGATGCCCATGGGCTCTAAAAGGAACAATCCGCATCCCTAAATTCATGGGAAAGGAACAAGGACTAAAAGGTTGTAACTGAAACTATTGGGGTAAAATCCCCACTGGTCGAACCCACAAAGCACCATGTTCCTAAGACCTGGTACTAGAATCCACACCCTTATAAGAACAATGCTACACCCCTATTATGCTATAGCTCCTCATGAGTGAATCCTATAAACCAACCCTGCCTTCTTCTAGATGTCTATATATATCAGCAAGGTAAAGAGAGTACTACCTACTGGAGAGAAGGATGAAGTACCTCCTCTAGGTGTCTTTCTTGAGACTCCTCATCCGAAAAAAGGTCCATATAAAATGGATGGTGATCCTTGAGCATGATCCCCATCTCCCGTACCGACAAACTCCTCTACTTGAGGGAGAGTAAATCCTTCCTCTTCTCAGCCTTCATGGTCAAAAAACAGAATTATTCCTGAAACTCCTAAAAATAGACCCACATAACCTAAGTCTCCTTCCACTACCTGAGGTACAAAATGCACCACTAATGCGAATCTCCCCACATCTAACTCACTTAAAAGAGATCTCAACACTCCGTCGGAGCCCGGATGAATATGAAGGTGATCAAATCCTCCTTTAGCCGACTCTCCATCTCCATGGTTGACAGGCTTCCCTCATACATTCCCAAAGTCTACGACTGAAAAGCACAGATCTTCTACTACTATGGATAATCCTCCTCCACTCGATGAACCCTCTTTAGATCGATCATATCAGCCTACTGAGCCTCTAATTCTTGTACTACGTGAGGAAAACGACCGAGAGCCATAGATGAAAAAATAAACATGGAACTCCTAAGCCCGAGTATAATGGAATTTTTATTTAAGATTCATTTTAATTCATTATTTATTATAAATTCCAAGAAATTCCCAATTAAAAAAAGAGCACAAGTCAGAATGATGGTTGTACCTTTCCAAGTGTCTCTACCCTATAATCGGTGAATCCTCACATGGTCGTTTTGTAGGATTAGAGTCCTTTCATTAGATCATGAGGGGCCCTAATATCCAATTTCCTTTCCAGACTTATATGGAACATGTCACACACAATATCACCTAACACCGTTGCCCTACCAACCCATGTAATTTTCATTGTGCCCAACTCTAAAGACCATCTTATCTCCCAACCATCAGCTCTGATGCCATTCTTTCATGACCCTCCATCTTCAAGATGGAGAAACGGATGCTACGAGCCACAACCTTCCTTCTTCATGATTAAAGAGATCTAATTACCCATGAGTCCCACCTCCAATAGGCATTGGGGTATGGACTAGAACCAAGGGTATGTATATATATAATCACAAATTGAAGGAATTTTCCTTTTTAAAGAAAGTAAGATTGAGAGATAATATTTTCCAACCCAAACAACTCCATGTTCCATATATAATGGAAATCCAAAACCAACCCGTATGCATGTTTTAAAAAAACTGATACAAAGTACAAGAAAACGCCAAAGTAAATACCCAATGGACAAAGCTATGTAGCGACACAACAACTATCCTCACATCTAAGCTAGTAATAAGTAGCATAGTCTATGTAGTCCTCCAGGAAACCTGAAAATAGTTTTATATATGTAGGTGAGAGTACAACTATTCTCAGTAGGGAAAGTTAAAGTCTCTCATTCAAAAGTGGAAGAATCATACTAATTCCCCCATAAAAAAATAAATAAAAACGAATAAATCATATCAAGTATTAATATCCACCCCAACCACATCAATGAACTATCACCACATAATTCATGTCATGTAAAGTAATATAGTAAGAACATCAATTTTTTGGGTACCCCACACCACATCCCATTGGTTAACTACTCATACAATAACAATGAGCATCCTGTCTCTACCACAATCTTCCACAATCCCCATGTCACAATCCAGCCACACACACATAGGCCTTAGAGGTAGCCCTAAAACCTAAGCATATAAAGCTCACCACATCCCTCTTGTAAACACCTAGGCCACAACCACATCACATCCTACCCGTAGACACCTAGTCCACAAAACAAAACCTCATATTGAAGACAGCTGAGAAATCACAAAACATCTCATCTTGAAGACACCTGGTAAAGAACACCTTGCCCATAGACACCTAGGCCTCACAACCATAAAACAATCTCCCTAAAGAGTCTTGGGATACTAATCCCTATAAGAGGTAGAAGGGATTCACTAATAACCATACACCCATCCTCCCAACATGATATTGGGAAAAGACACCCACCCCCATAATGATGGGGGTGTTCATCACATAGTTCTCAACAAGGGTGGGGTGCATATCAAAATCACAAATAAATGAAAGTATATAAATATATGTACTAAATAATCACCCCAAACTATGAGTATTCAAAATAACCAACCATCACACACACAACCTCCTTTGCTTCTACCTCTAATGTACAAACCCACAACCAAACAGAAAATAATTCATAACCCTTCCCAATTCATTTAACCAATTATCATGAAATTAAATTATTCATTCATTCCATTTCTACCTGAGAAACTACCAATCATAGAACACAAAAAAACCACATAACAAAATCTATATAGAAAGAGAAGAATCACAACAACCACTCTGATCCTGAGAAACATCGGGAGAAAAAACTGTATAGAGAAATAACATCCATCTTCATATTGATCCCTTATAATCCATCATTCTAAATAGAACAACCACTAACTCACAGCCACATGCGAACAATCCAGAAACATAGACAACAGACCACCTGATTATCGTCCCACTAGACAATACTACCCATCCATTCCACAACCAAACATATCTTTGAACCTAAGATTCCATTATACCACCAAACTATCCACACACATAGACATTCTCTCAAAAGTATCACCACACTACTCGTACAAGGCACAATATATAATAAATCCACAAACAACACACAACTAAACCAACAAGGCAAGGTGTATTTAGATTTAACAACCACTGGGTTTTAATTCCACTTTAATTATTCTAGGGTTATCATAGAAAACATTTGATCTCATGGAATCCATTTATTTGAAATAGTATACATGATTAGCCATATATTTATATTTAAATTTATTCAAATAGAGTATCAAAAACACATTTTCATAAGTCATCATAGGTTTCAAAAAGAAAGACCACCAACAACCATGATTTTAAGAAGGCTTACAACCCATAAAATTCATAATATTGTCCAAATAATTGATAAAAAAAATACAATCATCATCATAATATCCTCCCCTCTCATTTTATACTATTGTAACATATCTCATATTCTTCATAACAACCTTAATTAAATTTGGATTCAACCATACTAACCAGGTGACAACACTACTCACACCCCACATGATAAACAAACAAAAGAGAGACTATTGGATCCCTACCTTCATGAACAGGTGATCAACAACTCCTCTTTTCTCCAAAATAGGGGGCGCACAACCAACAAGAGAAATATGGGGAAGCATGAACCGAATGACACATCAAGATGCATGATCACTTGGGGAAGAAATTTTCTAAGGTCATTTATTATCAAGAGTAAAAGGAAACACATAGGGAACATAATATATCACCTTTAGAAAGGCCAGATCCTATATCAAGGTAAGTAAACGGTTTCAAAATCCATTAAATATGGATCATGAACAAGACTCTGTGTTTTTAATATTAATAATACTTGATAGCCTTATTAAATTAAAGATATATTTTATATCCATTTAAATGACTTAAAAAATTCTTAAACAAGGTTTTAATCTCCTTTTATATCAAATAAATGGTAAAAGTGGTGAATCTTGAAAAATTGGAAAAATAGAAAATGACTCATCATTGGGTGAGTCATCGGTGTGAGCTACACGTGGTATCTCACCATTTGATGAGTCATTGTTCAGTGATTCACCGTTCAGTGAGTCACTATTCATTGAGCTACTACTTGGCGAGTCACCATCGGACGACTCACCATTGGATGGACCACCATTGGACAAGTCACCCTTGTGAGTCACTATTGGCGACCTACCGTTGTGACCTACCATCACGAGTCACCGCCAGATGACTTACCATTGGATGATTCACCTTAATGAGTATCCTATTGTGAATCACCGTCGTGAGTCACCATCCTGACCCACCATTACCACCTACCGTTCCTAACTCACTGGTCCAGACCAACCATTGGAAAACTGGAAAACTGGAAAAATCTTGAAATGAGCTACTGTGATCTCTAAGAACACATCAAACACTATATTTCCACAATGGAATA
This sequence comes from Viscum album, assembly GCA_963277665.1. Classification (NCBI taxonomy): domain Eukaryota; kingdom Viridiplantae; phylum Streptophyta; class Magnoliopsida; order Santalales; family Viscaceae; genus Viscum; species Viscum album. The sequence goes on along the minus strand of OY728162.1, from coordinate 1,521,665,770 downwards.
GAAAAGAGAGGTCCGAGACATAAAAATATCATATAATATTAAATAATATTATATTTAATAATATATTTTTGTCCAGTAAAGGTCGTTATTGAATGTAATACAAACTACCAAACTAGTTCTTGTTGCATGTAATGTAATCTAACTCAATGTTGTGTGCATTGCAATCTATTTTGAAATTTTCAAATCTATTTCAAAATTTAAATATTTTTTAATTTCTTAGTATATTATATTTCCTTACTCTCTTGGTGTTTCAATTCACACATGGTATCAGACATAAAATTTTACTTAAGAATTTTGTGGAATTACATTCGAAATAGAGTCGTGTTTAGAAAATAATAATTTCCTGATTGGAATATGAGATTGTATTGGAATATAATATAAAATATCCTATGATTTTAATGCATAATTTTTATTTTTTAGTGGATCAGTTTTAGGATGGGAATGTCTTTGGTGTACCCTCTGTGGAAAGGGTTATCTCATTGGTGGTGTCGTTGTGTTGGGTAGGCCCACACAATGGCTTTGAGTTTCAGTTTGTTCCACACATGTGAGAACCAATTTATTCAAAATGTACTATTTTGATGGGATTCATGGGAATCATCTTGAGATTTGAGTGATGGTTTCTTAATGACCCCAATTAGATGGGTTGGTACCCCTTGGATTAGCTTAGAGGCCAACTTTGACATGCCATTGGATTGTATAATTCAGAGTGTCTTATTGCTTATTTAATATGGAGATCCACCATACACTGGAAGGTGAGTTCGAGTCAAATACTCCCTGTGATTTCATCTATATATGATTAGGAAATTTCCTTGACTATATATTTTTATGTGACTTCTTTACTTCAGTTTCATTTTATTTATTAGTCATACTAGTTTATCTCTCCTTGTTCATTTTCCATCCATTTTTCAGATGTCACTTTTTATAGCCTAGATTGGATTCTTCTATTGGTTTTGGACTTTCAAAAATCAAATTTTTTAATGTTGAAACATATTTTATAAAGGAAAGTAGTGTGTATTGATTTAAAAAATGGAATTTTGGAAAAACTTTGTTTGGTTCCTTGAAATGGGAAAACAATATTTTATAAATGTAGATCAACCTATGGTTTATATACTATTTTGGGAAAGGAATTGTATTTAATCTTTGGTGCTTAACTACTAATTTTTTGTATACACACTCCCTACTTGTTGTAACACCCCGACCATTCACGGTACACTTCCCTTTGAATAATGCAATAATCTTGCGTTGTACGCAACTTTGAGTTCTAACACACCACGACCAATCAAACTAGACGTTATGAATAGAAATACCCACTTTTTGAAATTTTATAAATTTTATTTTTCAAAATGGACTTCATTTTTTGAATTCGGAATATCAAAATTAGCTTAGGGTGAATTTTTGGTATTTTTTTGAATATATTCAATTTTTGGTGAATAATGAAAAAACATTGTGTTATTGGTTAAACCCGACTTTTTATTTAAATAATTAGTTATTTTATTTTCATTTATTTTAGTTCAAAATGGATACATAGTACCTATATATGATTAACGTAATTCATTGGAGTCATTTCATAATAAGTTTAGATATATAAAATTTTATCGAACTTTTTACAGTCTTTTACTCACCTCCTAGGAGCATTTCCAAATTTGTATAAAACTTAATTTTACCGCTTCTGTGAGTTGAATTTCAAAAATCTGAGAGACACGGTTAATATTAGTAAGTAAAATGTGGTTCAATAAGATGAAAATAATTTTTGGTGAATAGTAACTTTTGACTTTTATTTACCACGATTAAAAGTAAATAGGGTAATTAATGGTAAAAATGATATCATAATTACCCTAAAACATGTCCTAATTCTATTGGATAAGTATAATTCGACCAAAAAAAACTTAATAATAAAATATAATCCTATTTGGTCCACTTGGATTAAATTAAGACATTTATTATTATTTTATTTAAAGAAGAGTTAAAAGACCTAAAATCAAAGTTTAATAACTAAACCATTTTAAATATAGTGCTATACATAAGATAAATTCGACTATAAATATTCATTAGAAAGATAAAAAAATTTCCTACATTATGGTAGTTTATTTATGATTTCTATAAATTAAATAATTATATTTATTTATGACACAATGATGATGAAATAATTATCTTATTAATGAAAAATTAAAATAATAGATATTATAAATAACCAAATAAATGTATTTTGATACGTTTGATGAATTAAATTAATTTTATAAGTTACTATGACATGTTAGGGTGGATAAAATGAGTTCTTTTTGAAGTAATAATGTTGTTATGAATTTAACAAAAACAAAATATCAAATAGTGTCAAAATTGACATAAAAGAGTTTTTAAAAAAAATATTATATTATTAACTGATGATCTATTCCTAAAAAATATAAGGTTCGTACAAAGGGATTAAATAATATTATATATGTTATTAGTGAACCACTTGAGGTTCTCTTGGAAGTTTATAGTAAGTTTATTAACCATATTATATAAAAATACAAAGAGACATGGTAAATGTCAAACTATGTAACTAAGAGTTAAATCTAAACGATAAGGTTAATATAGTGACCAAAACCTATCTAAAACCTATTGGTTGAGTAGATTTCAACCCATACACACCTTATCCTCGAAATAAATTATTTTTGAACTATTATAAACCAAAAAGTATTTTATTATAAAATAATATTTCAAGCTTTTCCTAAAGTGACCCTCACCTATCTTATAAAAGGGAACATCCACTTCTCTCAAATTCACTACTTCGAAGCTATTTGACTTAGCCAAAACCTACCCAAATATCATCTCAACTGTCCTACCTTCATCCTAGAGTCCTTCCTTTAGTCATAAATACACCCTAAGTATCCCTTTTGGTCAAATCAAAAGGAAGAACCTGAAGAAGAGTTAAATATTTCCTCACCTCTTTCAAGTTCTTTTCTTCTTCCACTTCCTATTTATTTGTTGTTTCCATTCTAAAATAATAAATCCAGTATATTATATATACTGTGATGTTATTATAATAATGGTACAACTATATTCATTATTTTATTAATCCTATGAATAAATGTCACCATACGTGCGTACGTACGACTTACCGTCTCCAAGTTGTGGTGTAGTTGTTATTCAATACATTATTATTTGGATGGGTATAATAATGATTTATAATTGATGTAAATAATAGATATAACATGTTAATGATTTTGTATATATGATATACCATCCATTTACTTATGATTTTAATATCAAAATAATGATATTGTTGCTCGTGCGTACGTACGGATTACCATCTCCATGAACACGATGAGATTCATTTCCCCATCATAACCATTGAAGAATAATTTTAATTTTATGATTAAAAATAATATTTAAATAACTTAATATCATTCTGGATATGAATCTAATACATCCTATCCATAAAAACACTTGTCTTATGTAACCAAGTATATAATGTAAAACTAATCAGTTAACACCCGAAAGGATGATAATACTAAAATATTACTAACAAAGAAATATTAGAAGATAATATATGATATCATATTTATGTATATGGTTCTTGTATAATTTAATAACTATGATTTAACTGTTATATTGGAGGTTAATTTACCCTTGACAAAGGAAAATTACAAGGTAAGGGTTAATATCACAATCCCTTTATTATCTGAGATTGTTTTTACGTACGTATCTACTAGGGAATATTTATTATCCATGTCCATGTTTCGTAAAATAGTTTTAAAAGGGATTGTTTTTAAGGTAATTTTTACTAAAACATCATTTTAAATGTTTTAAATATTTATTCTTCTAAACTTTTCTCATTAATGACCATGTTTTCAAAAATGTTTTTAAGGATTTATTTATATGGACATGAATGTTTTCAAAATGTTAATTACTTTAAAAAGTTTCAAAGTGGTATGGGACACATTGATTCAAAAATGTATCCAAATGTCTTCCTTTCAAAATTGTGTAACTTTTATACGTTTTCATGAAAATTGGATATTTATCTCAAAGAGTTTTACAAATCAGTTTCATCTATTTCAAAATCCATTTATGGATTTTAAACTTGTTTAAAGTTGATTTATTATGATAAAAATATTCCTTATTTTATTGAAGGTTTTGTGATATTTTTGACTGTAGATGTGTTATTTTTATACCATTCATGGTTTATAGATAACGTATTGACATTTCATATGATATTTTTGATATGAATGTTTATGTTATGTTTAATCATTTTCATATAAGGAATGAATTGGACTTAGTAAGTGACAAGTAGAGCCCTCTATAGCTCCTCGATGCATCGGTAGGTCTCATGAGACAAACTAGTGTCTTGGGACAAAGATTTGACAAAATATTATTTTTAGACTTGTCACAAGGCCTTTAATATGTGGTTATTAAGTTTGGAATTATTCATTCCATCATTATGAAAGTGGCTATTGTTATTACATGTGATTATTAGACTAGTAGATTATCCATGTGAGTAAGTAAATCGAATTATTTTGATTTATATTTTCCATATTATGATGATGTTTATGTTTAATAGGATTTTGTTTTAGTTTTATACATTGTCATAAATGTTTATGTTTATTTATGAAAGTGTACGCTATATTTGTATCCTTACTGAGCATCTGAGCTCACCGCTTTCTTTGTTTTATTTTTCCTAGGATGTGAAGAAGTATATTATGACTGACCTGTAGGGATAGTCTATGGGATCTGAGTGTGGTCTATGGAAACAATGTTGTTGTAGTTTTTCATTTTATGATGTGATGTAATGCTTATGAACATTTCTATTACTTCCAAGGATACTAAACTAATCGGTCTTTCGAGACTTGATATTTTGTGATCATGGAAATGTTATTTAATAATGAACTGTCTCTGGGTAACAAGGGTTGAGGTGTTATAGTTTGTATCAAAGGAAGTTTATTACTAACCTTGGAAACTATATTTAGATAAACTCTGATTAGAGCACATTACCCAATGATAGTCTCTGAGGATTAGTATAGAAGAACATCCTAGAATTTTGGTAATGTAGAGATTTTGTGTATTTTATTGAGGAATACATCCCTGTCTAGATACGAGAAGGTAGAGGTGGATCTGGCATATATTTAACTAGGAGTGAAAACCCCGACAAGGAGTTTCGGGCTTGACCCAGAGTATCCTGGTACACGACAACGAGCCTTACAACACTTTTGGTTACGACACTCTTGGGGGATATTCTTAGGATAATCCACATTTTATTTATAAACATTATGAAGGATTTATGAGTATATACCTCCTCAAAGAAAACATTTTTTTTATGATTATGGATTATATCCATAAACTGTTCAATTTATTTTAAGTATGTTATAAGTTTGGAATTATGTACTGCGATTCATAAACTAATCTAGTGTATTCCATTGTTTAGAAATGGAGCCTAGTGGAAGGAATGGAAAATATATCAATTCACGTACTCCATGTAGGGATTTCCCTCCCGCTCAAGATAATTATAGTGAAGTTGGTGATACAACTGGTGCTGATCAGCTTATCACCATACCGGGACAACTCACTCAGGTTATGAATAATAACCTTATATATATGGAGCACCCTAATCCGCAACGTGGAGGATCAATGTTAGAAATATTCATGAGGAAACAACCACCAACATTCAATGGGAGTAAAAATCCATTAGTAGCTGAGAAATGGATAAATTCTTTAGAGAAAATACTTTATTCTTTGGGGAGTAGCAAAAGGGAAAAAGTTATCATAGAAGTTTATCTCCTCACAAGAGATGCAGATCAATGGTGGTAATTGATTCAAAACACAAAGTAAGATGAAGAATTATAAAATATGGAATGGAGAGAGTTTAAAGATCTCTTCTTAGAAAAATACTTTCCTCATGACCATCGAGTGGATAAGGAAAGACAATTTCTGAGTCCAAGGCAGAAGGATTATGAGAATGTCGCAAAGTGTGAGGATAACTTTACAAGGTTAGAAAGGAATGTAGAAAATTATATATGTAACCCAAGGAGTAATATTGATCGATTCTTTGATGGGTTAAAACCATTTTTTCATCAAGCATTAGTCTCACAATCCTTCTCATTGTACGAAGATATTATCTCATGTGCTATCAAGACAGAAAAGGTATTCTCTAAGTCTTACGAATTTAAATAAAAGAAAGAGAAGAAGAGATCTGTTGAATACTCTAGAAATGGAAATAACGGGAAGAAGGGAAAAATTGAAAATCCATCCAGTATTAAATGTGGTAAGAAACACCCTGGTACTTGTCTAAAGGTAATGGGAGTATGTTACAAGTGTGGGAAAAATGGCCACCAAGATCGTGATTGCAAGGGGAAGAAAGAGGATGTCATTGTTTAATACTACAATTGTAGAGAAAGGGGGAATTATGCAAATGATTGTCCTAATCATTAGAGGAACTTACCTTAGAAAAGGTCAAAGGATTAAGGCCAAGCTTATGCTATCACTACTACTGAGGCTGAAGCTCCAAATGACACAGTGGTAGGTAATTTAATGGTTTCTTTAAGTTTATCCAATGCTTTATTTGATTATGGATCATCTCATTATTTCATATCTTCCCATTTTGCAAAGAAAATTAGATATTTCCAATTTGATTTAACAAGAGAGTTGTCAGTGAAAACTCCTAAGGGAAGTATCATTGCAATAATGTTTTGTGAATCAGTCCCAAATAAGGCATATACATGTTATTTATTTGATGATCTCATCATCATACACATTATTTAATTTGATATAATCCTTGGTACGGATTAGCTTTCAGACCATGATGTGTAATTTTATTTTAATAAGAAGGAGGTTACAATTTTTGATGATGATTTTAAAGAACACCTTATCATTAGTGTAGAAACGTCACCATTGGATTCTCATCTGGATCCACCCCCATTAGATCTACTAAATTCAATTATTGGGGAGGAAGAGAATGAGACAACTGTGGGTGAGGAAAACAATGTTCAAATAGAGGATGTACCTAGTGTGCATGAATATATTGATGTGTTTCCATAGGATTTACCTGAACACCCTCCAAAATGAGAAATTGAGTTTTCCATTGACTTATTTCCTAGTTCAAGGCCCATATCAAAGACCCCTTATAGAATGTCCACTGTGTAATTTGTGGAGCTAATGAAAAAACTAGAGTATTTGAGTAATAAAGGATTTATTTTCCCTAGTGTTTCTCTATGGGGAGCCCATGTTCTTTTTGTTAAGAAGAAAGATAGATCTATGAGGTTGTGCGTTGACTACAGAGATATCAATTCTATAACAATAAAGAACTAGTATCCCCTACCTTGCATTGATGACTTATTCCACCAACTTCATGGAGCTCAATATTTTTCAAATATTGACCTTCGATCTAGATATCATCAATTGTGTGTGAAGAAGGAATACATTCCGAAGATGAAATTTCGAACCAGGTATGGGCATTATGAGTTTATAGTAATTACTTTTGGATTGACTAATGCACCCTCTACCACCATGGATCTAATTAATAGAGTTTTCAAGGAATATCTTGATGACTTTTTAGTGGTATTTATTAATGATATTTTGGTAGACTCCAAAATCTATGAAGATCATGAATATAACTTGTGCATTATTCTAAAGACTCTTAGAAGACATGAGTTATATGGGAAGTTTAGTAAGTGTGAATTATGGATTCAGGAGATTTCGTTTCTTGGCCATATTGTCTCTAAGGATGGAATCTCTTTTGATCCTTATAAGAAAAAAGAAATCTAAGAATGGCCAACACCAACATGTATAACCAAGGAACGTAGTTTTATTGTTTTAGCAAGTTATTATCGAAATTTCGTCCAGAATTTTGCTGAATTGGATAACCCATTAACGAATCTCACACGTAAAGGGGTTAATATTTTTTGGGAAAAAGAGTGTGAAGAAAGTTGTGAAGAATTGAAGAGAATATTATTCAATGCTCCTATCTTGACTCTACCATCGGGGAATTATGGGTTTGTTATTTATAGTGATGCATCAAAGAAAGGACTTGGTTGTGTCCTTATGTAGAATTATAAGGTTATTGCCTATGCATAACAACAGTTAAAAATTCATGAGAAAAACTATCCTACTCATGATCTTGAGTTAGAAACTGTAATCATTTCTTTGAAGATATGGAGACATTATCTCTATGGTGAAAAATGTGAGATATATACCAATCACAAGAGTTTAAAGTATATTTTCTCATAGAAATAACTCAAAATGAGGAAAAGGAGATGACTTGAACTACTCAAAGATTATGATTGCACTATACACTACCATCTGGGGAAGGTAAATAAAGTGTAAGTTTCTTTGAGAAGAAAGGATCATGGAGTTCTGAACAGGATGAGATTTGAATAAGATCCTATATACAAGGATCTAGTGAAGTTGGACATAGGGAGAACCATGAAAGGTGAAACATCAAAAAAATTTCAAATGGTTTCCAAACCATCTTTACTAGAAAGGATAAAGAGTTCTCATACCAACGATGAAGAGTTTCAACAGAAGATTAATGCTGTGAATGATGGGAGATTGAGTGACATTGTGTATGAAGATATAATTTTGAAATTTGGGAAGAGACTTTGTGTTCCCGATTTACCAGATTTAAAATAGAAATTGTTGGATGATGCTCAGAGATCCAATTTCTCTATACACCCTGGTATCACTAAGATTTATAGATATTTGAAGAAACATTTTTTATGGGACAACATGAAGATGCATATTTCTGATTTTGTGTCAAGATGTATGGTTTTCCAACAAGTGAAATCTAGAAGACAACATCCTAAAGGAGTCATGCAACCTCTTCCCATACCTGAGTGGAAATGGGATGATATTATGATGGATTTTGTCATGGGACTACCAAAGACTCTTAGAAGGAATGATGCAATATGGGTCATTGTTGATAATCTTACCAAGTCATCACACTTTCTTTCTATAAGAGAAGATTTACCTCTTGAAAGTTTAGAAATATTATATATTAATGAATTTATAAGACTTCATAGAGTACCCCTATCGATTATTTCTGATCATGATCCCCATTTTACATCAAGATTCTTAAAAAGTCTTCAGAAGGCTTTTAATAATAAACTTCATTTGAGCACTGCCTACCACCCTCAAACTGATGGAAAATCAGAATAGACTATTCAAACCTTAGAATACATGTTGAGATCTTGATCACTTGAATTTCAAGGTATGTGGGATCAATATTTACCTATGGTAAAATTTTCCTATAATAATACATTCCATTCAAGTATTCAGATAGAACCATATGAGGCATTATATGGAAAGAGATTTCGAAAACCAACTTGTTGGGATGATGTTGGTGAAAGAAAACTCATAGGCCCAGAACTTTCTGAGGAAACAATAGAAAAGGTGAAGGTTATCCAAACCCACATCAAAGCGGCTCCAAGTAGGGAAAAGTGATATACCAATAACCAAAGGAAGGATTTTGAATTTTAGGTAGGAGATCATGTTTTCTTGAAGGTATCTCCTTGGAAGGGAGTTATATGTTTCAGTATGAAGGGTAAACTAAGTCCAAGGTACATCGGACCTTTCAAAATTCTAGAACGAATTGGGGTTGTAGATTACTATTTGGAAATTCCGCCAAGTCTCTCTAAAGTTCATGGTGTGTTCCACATATCATTGTTGAGAAAATAAATTCCTGACCCAATGAATGTACTCACTTATGAAGAAATAGAATTAGAACCCGATCTGTCTTATTGTGAGATTCTTGATACCAAAGAACAAATGTTGAGAAACCAGACGACTCATCTGGTAAAAGTTCTATGGAGAAACCATAAGATGGAAGAGGCGACGTGGGAACCTGAGGAACTTATGATGAAGAACCAACCAAGACTTTTTGTGTAGTAATATTATAGAAATTTTAATGATGGAATTATTTGAAGGGGGGAAGAATGTAACACCCAAACCTTCCATGGTACGCTTCCCTTTGAATAATGCAATAAGCTTGCGTTGTATGCAACTTTGAGTTCTAACATACCACGACCAATCAAACTAGTCGTTATGAATTTTAATACCCCATTTTTGAAATTTTATAAATTTTATTTCTCAAAATGGACTTCATTTTTTGAATTCGGAATATCAAAATTAGCTTAGGGTGATGTTTTGGTATTTTTTTGAAAACTTTTAATTTTTGGTGAATATTGAAAAAACGCAACGCTATTGGTTAAAACCGACTTTTTATTTAAATAATTAGTTATTTTATTTTAATTTATTTTAGGTCAAAATGGATACATAATACCTATATACGGTCAACATAATTCATCGGAGTCATTTTATAATAAGTTTAGATATATAAAATTTTATCAAAATTTTTACCGTCTTTTACCTATCTCCTAGGAGCATTTCCCAATCTGTATAAAACATAATTTTAACGCTTATCTGAGTGTAATTTCAAAAATCCAAGAGACATGTTTAATATCAGTAAGTAAAATGTGGTTCAATAAGATGAAAATAATTTTTGATGAACAATAACTTTTGACTTTTATTTACCAGTGTTAAAAGTAAATGGGGGTAATTAAGGGTAAAAATGATATCATAATTACCATAATACATGTCCTAATTCTATTGGATAAGTGTAATTCTACCAAAAACAACCTTATTAATAAAATATAATCCTATTTGGTCAACTTGGATTAGATTAGGACATTTATTGTTATTTTATTTAAAGAAGTGTTAAAAGAGTTAAAATAAAATTTTAATAACTAAACCATTTTTAATATAGGGTTATACATAAGATAAATTAGACTATAAATATTAATTATAAATCTAAAATAATTTCCTACATAATGGTATTTTGTATATAATATTTAGGCATTAAATAATTATATTTATTTATGAGACAATGATGATGCAGTAATTACCTTATTAATGAGAAATTAAAATAATTGATATTATAAATATCCCAATAAATGTATTTGGAGACTATTTATGAATTAAATTAATTTTATAAGTTAATATTACATGTTAGGTTTTATTACATGAGTTTTTTCTAAGTAATAATGTTTTTATGAATCTAAAAAAACAAAATACCAAATAGTGTCAAAATTGACATAAAAGAGTTTTTAAAAAAAATAATATATTGTTAATTGATATTATCTTCTTAAAACATACAAGGTTTGGCCAAAGGGCTTAAATAATATTATATATGTCATTAATGAACCACTTTAGGGTCTCATGGAAGTTTATAGTATGTTTATTAACCATATAATATAAAAATACAAAGAGACATGGTAAATGTCAAACTATTTAACTAAGAGTAAAATCTAAAAGATAAGGTTAATATAGTGACCCAAAACTATATTAAATCTATTGGTTGAGTATATTTCTACCCATACCCACCTTATACTCTAAATAAATATTTTTGGAACAATTAAAAACTAAAAATTAGTTTATTATAAAATGATATTTTGAGCTTTTTCTAAAGTGACCTCACATCTCTTATAAATGGGCACTTCTCCTTCCCCCAAAATCACACCTCAAAGCCATTTTGCTTGTCCAAAACCTAAAAAAATACTCTCTAAAATATCCTACCTTCAACCTAAAGGCCTTACTTTAGTCAGAAAGCCAACATTATGAGCCCTTTTTATCAAATCAAAAGGAAGAACCCGAAGAAGAGGTAAATATTTCATCACCTCTTTCAAGTTCTTTTCTTATTCCACTTCCTATTTCTTTGTTGATTAAGTTATAAAATAATTAATCCAGTATCTTATATATACTGTGACGTTATTATAAAAATAGTACAACCATATTCATTATGTTATCCATCCTATGAATAACATGTCACCATACGTGCGTACGTACGGCTTACCGTCTCCACGTCGTGGTGTAGTTGTTATTCTATACATTATTTTTTGGATGGGTATAATAATGATATATAATTGAAGTAAATAATAGATATAACATTTTAATTATTCTGTATATATGATATAACATCCATTTACTTATGATTTTAATATCAACAGAATGATATTGTCTCTCGTACGTACGTACAGATTACCGTCTCCACGAACACGATGAGATTCATTTCCCCATCATAATCATTCAAGAATAAAGTTAATTTGATAATTAAAAATAATATTTAAATAACTTAATATAATTGTATATATGAATCAAATACATCATATCCATAAAAAACATGGCTTATGTATCCAAGTATATAAAGGGAAACGAATCAGTTAACACCCGAAATGACGATAATACTAAAATATTATTAACAAAGCAATATTATAAGATCATATATGATATCATATTTATGTATATGGTTATTATATAATTTAATAACAATTATTTAACTATTATATAGGAGGTTAATGTACCCTTTACCAAGGAAAAATACAATGTAAGGGTTAATTTCACAATCACTTTATTATTTGATATTGTTTTACGTAAGTATCTACTGGTTCATATTTATTATCCATGTCCATGTTTCATAAAATAGTTTTCAAAGGGATTATTTTTAATGTAATTTTTACTAAAACATCATTTTAAATGTTTTAATGATTTATTCTACTAAACTTTTCTCATTAATGTACATGTTTTCAAAATGGTTTTTAAGGATTTATTTATATGGACATGATTTTTTTTAAATGTTAATTCCTTTCAAAAGTCTCAAAATGGTATGGGAAACATTGATTAAAAAATGTATCTAAATGTATTCCTTTCAAAATTTTGAAACTTTTAAATGTTTTCATGAAAAAGTGATATTTCTCTCAAAGAGTTTTACAAATCATTTTCATTTATGTCAACATCCATTAATGGATTTTAAACTTGTTTGAAGTTGATTTATTATCATAAAAATCATCCATATTTTATTGAAGGTTTTGTGATATGTTTGACTCTGGATGTGTTATTTTTATACAATTCATGGTTTATGGATAATGTATTGACATTTATTATGATAGTTTTAATACAAATGTCTATGTTATGTTTAATCCCTTTCATATGAGGAATGCATTGGACTTTGTACGTGACGGGTGGAGCCCACCATAAGTCCTCGATGCATTGGTAGGTCTCATGAGACAAACTAGTGTCTAGGAACAAGGCCTTGACAAACTCTTATTTGTAGTTTTGGAACAAGTCCTTGACTATGTGGTTATGAAGTCTGGCATTATGCATTCCATCATTATGAAAGTGGATATTCATATTGGATGTGATTATTTTACTAGTATAATATCCATGTGAGTAAGTAAATGACATTATTTTGATTTATATTTACCCTATTATGATGAATTTTATGTTGAATAGGCTTTTGTTTTAGTTTTATACATTTCCTTAAATGTTTATGCTTATTTATGAAAGTTTCCTCCATGTTGTTATCCTTACTGAGTATCTAAGGTCACCCCTTTGTATGTTCTATTTTTCCTAGGATGTGAAGAAGTATATTATGACTAACCTGCAGGGATAGTCTATGGGATTCGAGTGCGGTCTATGGAAACAATGTTGTAGTAGTTTTCCATTTTATGGTGTAATGTAAACCTTATGAATGTATCTAGTACTCCCAAGTCTACTAAACTAATCGGTCTTTCGAGACTTGATCTTTTGTGATCATTCCAATGTTATGTAATAATGCACGGAATCTGGGTAACTAGGGTTGGGTGTTACACTTGTGACACATGGAATCGATATACTAGATCTATATTTTAAGATCATGTTTCTATTCAGGTTTTCCCTGGGTGCATGTTGGTCTTACGGATTGTTGGTGACCAAGATGTCAAATGGAGCTCATGTTTTTTTGGGGTAGTTTAGTTTTATTTTATAGTTCCATTTTTGTTTCAGATTAAATTATATTTGAGATAAGGTTATATTTATTGATTTTGAATCATTATGGTTTACTATTTCTTGCTATGTTAGTTTTATTTTATCATGGTTATTATTGGAGTACATTGTTCCCATTGTGACATATGTGATGCCCAACACTTGTATCCATCCCAGGAGGATCAGGATAAACTACCGATCCTTATTGGGGTTTTGCTCGGGTGAATAGTTTTGGGTTGACATGGTATGGGTCTAGAAAATGGTTATAATTATGGATATGATGGATCCATTATCAATATTACCAAAAATAAAAAAAATACATCATATACAAAAATCAATGTGTTTATTACCAGAAACATGACATTAACATGAAATTTTTCATAAACTGGTGAAAACGAATATGTAAATAATTTATTATATAACACACACACACACACATATATATATATATGTATGGTTATGTAATAGATTCATAATAAACATATATTTATTATCATGTAGGTTTGAACATTTTCGAAGTATGTGAAAACTTAAGGAATGGCTTCACCATTATTTTCTATGAGACACAGGCTATATTAACCTCATATTCCATTTATGTTGTGTATATAATGAACATGAATATTTTTAATGATGATTTTCATAATATTTATTGGTGATTATATATCTATTTGAGTATATCAATTTCATAGGGTTTATTATTGAAAATTTAACAAATCTGTAAGGGATTTTCTTCTTAATTTGGATTCTCTAGGATAAAAGATATATTAAAATATATTCTTCTATGATTTTTATATTTATATACATGGAATTATATATGATTAATATCCATATATTATTTATATTAAAATTTTCATTTAATATTATCATTTTCGGGGTATTACGCTTCGAATTTACCAATGTGGGAAGATTTCATGTTATAATCTCATCGTTTATTGAGATAGTTTGCAACTAATTTTTTGAGGATCAAATATTAGAATACACATCACATTAAAATTATGTAATTTATTCTCATATGGTTGATCAAAATATTTTCTTGTAATAGTTTAACTTTTTCACTCTTTGTTACTTAAAATAATTGAGTTAATGTTTTATGAAAATCAAACTTCACATTTCTCCTTGATCAAAAAACATTTTTTATTCAAAAACCACATTAAAAAAGAATTTTCCAAAATGTTATAACTATTTCAAATGTATTTAAAAGAAATAATTTTATAATTTTATTTTTTCAAATCATAAAGTATATTCTACTAAAAGGTATTTTTAGATTATTTTTAATGATTCCTTTATAGGTTATCATTATTATTCCTATGAATAAGAAATACAAAATGTTTTATGTTTAAAAGAAAAATTTATGTGGAAATGATATTTTTTCATGAACTATTTCAAGTTATTATTAATTTATCCTTTTTAAAATTTCATGTTTTTGAAAAATAAAATTATTTCCAAAATGTTTTGTTGTTTTAAAAATATATTTTCAATGAAATTTTATTTTTCCTCTGGTAAATGTTCCATGTGATATTTCAGAATTTTTTTCCATATTAAATCCAAAACATTGATGTTATACGCACATTAATGGGGTTATGATCCATGTAAATCATTTTTATTATTTCTATGAATTTTTTATCATTGAGATAAAATTATTTTTATGATAGTCATTTATGGTGGGGAAGGATGATGGAGGCAATAAATTTTATTCCGTGAAAATCACTGAAAAATGGGGAAGCTATTCAAACAGTGACAAAAAAATAGCAGAATTGTCAGGCCATCTTATAGAGACATTGTTCAAGGAAGGTGAAGCAGGATATCTGAAAGTAATGGAATGAGTTCCGTACCATCAAGGAAGAAAACAAGGAAAGATTATTCTTACCTACCAAAGTTGGTGACCACCACGTCTTCATCTAAGAGGGAGATAGGGGCTATCCCTTCTTCTAAAAAAGGTCTTGGACAATCCAATAAATAGGCTTTATCATTGGAAATATTGAAATTAAGAGAGAAGTACATCAATTTCTTGAAGCAATATGAAACGAATTTAGAGTGGGAATCGGATACGGTAGAGGAAACAACTTATTATGGAGGTGGTGAAGGATATGACTATTATGATATGTAATTGTCTAATTTCTGCTGTAACGGATGTTTGGATGCAGGAAAGATGTTCGTCTGCATTATTTTTCTTACTCTACCATACCTTTTATTTCTTTTAATAAATGGTCAGGGGTATTTTGCCTCTGACTCAATTATCGGGTTATGAGGAAATACATTTCTTTTTTACATTGTATAACATATGATGTAATGAAGAAATGATTATGAATCATATCTCTTTTCCATAGGTTATGATATGATGATATTTTATGAAACTCACTTTATTACATGTCTTAGTAGAGGATGAATGTTTTATGATCTTGTGGGACACATACATATGGTTTTCATTATCTTTTCAGTTGTACCTATATCTCCCTCCAATGACCTAGGTAAATATCTCTATCTAATTAGTAAAAATGTTATGTGTGAACCTGATCACATGTTCAAAATGTTATGTGTAAAAATGATTAAATGTTCACAATGTTATGTGTGAATTTGATTACACATTCATAATATTATGCTTGAACCTGATTGCATGTTCACGATGTTATGTGTGAACTAGATAATATATTCAAAATGTTATGCATGAACCTGATTAAATGATCCCAACGTTATCCATGAGCTTGATTACATGTTCAAAGTGTTATTTATAAACCAAATTACATGTTCACAATGTTATTAATGGACTGGGAAT
This sequence comes from Viscum album, assembly GCA_963277665.1. Taxonomy (NCBI): domain Eukaryota; kingdom Viridiplantae; phylum Streptophyta; class Magnoliopsida; order Santalales; family Viscaceae; genus Viscum; species Viscum album. Next base: position 1,521,649,233 of record OY728162.1, on the reverse strand, counting down.
TCATGTAAGTAATGTTATGCATCAACATTGACTCATGATCATATGTTTATGTGTTGTTTCGATTTAATGTCAATAACATAATAAGTGAACCTGTATCCATTCATACATGTTTAAAATTATTGAAACTGATCTGTATACCACAATTCATAGCCTTATTAAAATGTTACGCTCATAAGGAATGTGTTTACTGATTTCTATATTATTCATGTCTTTAGAACTACCAATACTAATTCCCTTATTCAATATTATTATTAATGATTTTTAGGGTATGGTTTTAAAAAGTTGTTATCTTTTTCCCATACTATCATGTTCATGTTATATTTTGGTATCTCCCTTATTTACCCATACTATGAATCTGATCTCAATCGTTCTTATATTTTTGTCCATCATGTTTTATAGAAAGGATTATGTAGGGAATGTTCTTAATGAATACTAAAGGGGAAAATCATTTAGCTAGAAATTAAATGTCATTCGTGAATTTAGATGATTTTTTTCCAAATTTCCAGAGGAACGTAACAATTGTATTCTTTAGAACTATGTTTCTATGATATAATGAATACCAATATAAAAGATGTAATTTACATATATTATAATCCTTGTTCACTATAATTGGTATCAGAATAATGGTTTAGTTATCCTTTTGAAACAAAAATTAGAATACTTTAGTGAGATCCCTATGGCTATTTATATGGAATTGATTAGGGATATATCTAGGGATATGTCTAAGGATGAGTCAAATTTTTGGAGAATATATTTTTTTAAATGATTTATTTGGTGGGGTTTATGAAATAACATCCTTTCCTAGATACTAAATGTGAATATGAAAATCATATAGAGGTATTACGGTAAAATAACTCAAAAGGATGTGTTGAGATGGTCATGATCATCATGTGTTTCACAACAATGGGCCTTTTTTAACAACTGATTTTCATTCCATGGGGGTATTCTATGTAAATTCACAAACCCATTATGAATAATTGTGTATGATTTGAATATATAATGACAATGAATGGGCTGGTAAAACCCTAAGGATTCAACGATTGAAAGGAATATGACTTGAATTAAGACTCCAAAATGATTCTTCATTCTGGGATTTTTCATTACGATAAGTAATTATCACGCTATGCCTTCTTGTTTCTGTTAATTATAGAAAATAGAATAAGAAGGGTAAACATTGAATGTGATTTAAACTTTATTTATGAAAATCTAAATCGGGTGATGAATAGAGAAAAGGATGTTGTGATTATGCCCAATTAGATTTCAAAGAATATTATTAAGAACATGTACATAAATTGATTCTTAGTCTCACCAAAGAAGATAATGAAATATTTAAATTAGTTTTTGGGTAGAGGAGACCATAGAGGATATAAAACCAGGTTTCCGTTTTGTCAATATTGTTGAAAGAAACACCCATTTAGATGTCATGGATGTACAAAAAAATATTTTTATTGCGGAAAATATGGACAAAAATCATGTAACTGTGAAGGCAAAATAAAATTTTATGTTAAGACAATGGATGAGATAAATGTTCTAATTATTATATTATTTAGTGTTGGATTCTTTAAATGTGAAAAGTATCATTATTATAAAATTAAAATTCCTAGGGGGTAATATCGTGAATATAATCAACATGGATGTATGATAAATCATTACACTACTAATGATGAAGAGACAATGGATGAAATATGAAATGAAAGGGGTATTAGGGAATAAAATTACGAGGGCTTGTTAATGGATTAAGTATAATTTGTGATAATAGATGTGTTTCTGTAGTGTAATTATATAATTATTGTATCTGATTATACATAAGTATTTTCTTTTATTTGTTTTCCATTAAGGGTTTTTAATAATATGGTACACAGTATTGATGTACTAGAAATGTGATTTAATGGGAAGGTGATATATTTATTAATTTAAAATTATCATAAATATGTTATGAATATTGAGATAATGTTGTTTGTATAATGTGATGTTGGATATGTACAAGTAATTTGTATAATACTGATAACCTTACAATAGATAAAGAATTTGTTGAAGAAGTTTTTATTACTATCATTGATTGAGTTTATAATTTTTTTAAGAACACATCCAACAACTTATGTTTTATAAATGGAATGAGAAGGTATTTATGTTTTCAATAATGTTTTATGGTAATTCATGTTTTTACGAAGTTTCACAAAAATACATGATGAATGTGTTCAAATATTCAGTATGTCACAATAAATAGATACTTTATGATAATTTTTGTGATTAATGATAAGTTTATTTTTTGAAATTTAATGACTGTTAATATAAATTTTGAATTTAGATGTTTCATATTGATATCCATTTATCTAATGGTCTAAAATGAACATTGGATGATATTTTTTAGATTAATTAATTAAGTCACCATATAATGATTTATCCATATTGGGTAACCCAATTTATCCAATTTATCTAGATATTGAAGGAGTGACTTATCATTATTTTATATATTTTATTTAGTGCTTCAGACAAAAAAAATCTATTTATGTGATATATAAAGTGGAAATTGATGAAGGTATAGTCAATGGATGAATTTGTGCCTATGAAATTAAAACATATCATGAAGTATCATTTTCATATGTTATAATTTTATATGTAAAAGGTATTCCCAAACATTATGAAAATTATCTTAAAATAAAATGATTTCATATTATCATCATTTTTATGATATCAATGTCCTTTTTCATGCCTATATGGTTTATTTCTTTATTGTTGTTAATCTTTTCATGACCCTACCCAAGCCAGTCTCAAGCCACAAACTACCCCAAGCCCACCTCCATAGGAAATGTGTTGGCCAATAGTGGAGAAGGAACAACAATATTGGGAAGAATTTTCTTAAAAACGTAGTCACAAACACACTTCCAACTCAATACAATAGTGAAGAGAGAAGGTAGAAAATTTTAAATTGTTGTAAATTAAACATGCATGAAACTCTAAAAAACACAAGAATAAAATCGTGAATACTAAAATTTAAAGGAGAAAAACACATGCCCCAACCAAAATCTAGTCCCAACCTAAAGACAACTGGAAAAGAGTATCCATTGAGAGAGCCCATCTCTTGTATCCCAACTGTGACCACTATACACTGTCCACACAACCCATATCCCTACACTCCTTTGTAGTCATGTTTGATAAGTCTCTCATCTGAAAAAGACTTGACAAGTGTTTTGAAAATACTATGTCAGAGTTAGTATATACATACCAAGTAGAATGACCCAAAAAGGTTAAATGGGATAAGTAAGAGATACAAATAAAGAGAAGCAGTAAATGGAAAAAGGGACAGTAAAAGGGAACAGAAAGAGTGATGCTCAACTCAAAAAGAGTGTGAAAGTAGGATCATCCAAGAATAACGATTTTGAGATGGTGGGGAGGTGCAATTCTCATTAAGTCTTCGCTACCTATACCCAGAGAGTAAACCCATCCAACCATGAGGGGAAAGAAACTGAAAGCACAAGGCATACCTTGTGCATATTCAACTCTCTTTGAGGGGGAGTAACCAAGTCCTAAAGAGTGGGTACTGTAAGAAAATTTATATATATATATATTCTCTTCCAAAGAATCCCAAAAAATAGAGTAAGGGGATATCCATCTCACAGAGCATCCCAAGAAAATGAGTAGCCAATAGTTCAACGGTAAAACCAAATGCAATGCCCAACACCTCATGTGTTTACCCAAGAGACACAATTAAAATGGGACCAATCACAACACCGTGATACTATCTGTGTTGTGTGGAACTGACTCAACCATATAGTTCTAGGTAACTTCATAGAGATGAATCTCAGTGGGTAAAGTTTTCCTCTTCCTCATGAGTGATTAGGTAACTCAACCCATATGTCGCTGTTGTGCTACACAATCAAGGGTATTCTATGAATTTTCAGGGACTACACTGGCAGACCCAAATAGAGGGTCAACCTGATATCATTGAGTATTATGCTACCATCCCTAGCTAGAGGGTCAACCCAGTATCACTTATTTGGGACTATACTTCCCAACCCAGCTATAGGGTTATCACGGTATCATCGGTGACTATGCTTCCCAGCCCAGCTGGAGGGTTAGCCCAAAATCTCTCATAGGCGACTACACTAAACTTCCCACCTAGAGGGTCATCCTAGAACATCTCTGATAGGCGTGTTTGATTATTTTCATCATTGGGTGTCATCTCTATGTGTTCTAACCTGGAGCTTCCAAATCATATATCAAAATCAGATACTGAGGGTACCATCACATTCTATATGAAAAAACACTCAGTATAGGCATCTCTTGGGATGAAATCAGAGTTCAAATAAAAGAGATATGAATAATTGAAGGTTTCTCCAAAGATCTCAAAGAATTCATGGCATGTGAGAGTGCCCACATAGCGTGTGTCCCCTCTTCGTTTCCTGATTATGTCTTTGTCTAGACATGGGTCCCATCCCATGTGGTAGTGAGCATGGGGTAGGTAGCCTACATGGTGTGTCCTGCCTATCTGGGGACTGGTTCGAGTCTATTGGTTGTGTCTGTGTACTCGGAATCTGTGTCCATATACTTCGGTATACGATGTGTTGGTCCACATGTGATACTTCCCATGTGACCAAGCCATGTCTGTGTGCTCTAAGCATGGAATGCACCAATCCATGTGCCCCTTCATGTGGATCATCTAACATGTGGATATGGTACATGGCATGTAAAGTGGAGCACACACCATGATATCCTTATCTCTTCCAAAACCCGAGCATCGCTGCTGATGGTGGCTACACACCGCGTGTTCGTCATTGATCACATCATGTAGTTGGGATTTTTGGCAGAGTTCTAGTTTCTTCCCAAATTTTCATCAGAACCTTGAATATTCTCTAAATGTAGTTATGATCACCTGAATCTGCTCCAAAAACATAAGATTTGGATGAAGAACGTGGCATTCATTGTGAATCATCCTCAATTGAATAAAGGTTTGGGCAAGATCTTATAATTTCTATCATGACTTCATTACTCATTAGGTCATTGAGAAACCTTTGTATTTTTCATCCTCTCATCTTTTCATTTCTAGATATGTGCCTTTCATGAAAATATTTTTCCATTATATGATTCTGCCTCACTTTAGGGCACCCGATCAAGCTCGGGTCCCCTGACAATCATTGAATCAGAATTCAATATAATTTGACACTCAATAATGAGAAGAAATCAACAGGGAAAGGCATTGAAAGAAAGGTTTGGAGAATTGTATAAGAATTATTGGACAACCAATTGTAATTGTGTAATTTAGGTTATAAAAAGTGATAATGATTTGAAAATTGGCACTCAGGCTCATGAAAAGTTTGAATTTAAAGGCATGAGTTGTAGAATTAATTTACAACATGATCAAAGTATAATCCAGGGCATGAACAAATTCCAATGATGAGACTTATATAGATTTGATCTTTTTTTTGATGAACAACATGTTCGCTGTTGAAGGAGGAGGATATGTTCCGTTCACTGAAACTCAATATGTCTAGATCAAAGGACTCTTTGTTCATTATTCATTGCACTTGGTTTGTCAACTAAGAGGTGATGCGAGGGGAGGATAGGTCATTTGAAAAAACAGGATTATGGGATCAACTCTCCAAAGAAAATTATTTATAACCTATGATTAGGTTAAAATAAATTAAGTAATTAAATAGATTAATTTATTCATTTAATCAGTTACACGTAGCTCCAATGATCAATAGATCTAAACATCCCACGTTGACTTATTTTATGTCGTGCCTAGGGGAAAACTGAAATAAAGACCCACTTGTGCTTTCTACATCATTCCCTCCTTCATTATTTTCAACCCCTAAAAGAAAAACTAAACATATAACTCTAGATACTAAGCCCACATTTGTCTCTCCCACTCCCAGGAACTCTCTTATACGTTTCTGGGCAGCTACAACACATGAACTAGAGGGATGTATCATCCTCGCATGGTCCTCTCCTACCAGTCCTTGATCTTCGCCAATTGCTCTGAAAAGGTGGATCTATCTGTGATGTCCAGCTCTACCTTTTCAATGATATGAATAGGGTTATCCATGTATCTCTTCAGCTATGAAATTTGGAAGACATCGTGCACCGACTCCAACTGTGGGGGTAAGGTGAGGTGGTAGGAAACCACACTGATCTTATGTTGAATATCGAATGGACAAATAAACCGCAGGGATAGCTTTCGGCCATGGTTGATCCTCCATATTCCAAATCATGGGGAGACTGTCAAGAATATATGGTCTCCCTCATCGAACTCTAAAGGCCAATAACAACGATCTGCGTAGGTCTTCTGTCTACTCTTGGCTATCTTCATCTTCTTATGGATGAACTTCACCTTTTATATCTTGTCTTTCACTAACTCAAACCCTAAATAGATGACTCCACAATCTCCATGTAGCATATAGATTACTAGAGGGTCTCCCGTATAGGCCCTCAAAAGTTTCCATGCTGATATTGGAGTGGTAGTTGTTGTTGTATGCAAACTCCAGCAAAGGCAAGTGATCCTCCCACCTCCAGCTGAAATCCAGCACTTACACTCACATCACATCCTCTAGAAGCTATATAGTGCACTCGGTGTACCCATATCTCTAGGAGTGAAAGGCCATACTCATCCACAGCTAGGTCCTGAATTCCTCTTGTAGGCCTCTTCATAATAGAGACAAAAACTGAACATCACAATCAAAGAAAATAATCAAGGGTACCCCGTGAATGAGGATAATCTCTCACATGTAAAACTCCCACATACTCTCCACATAACTCTACTCCCAGATAGCAAGGAAGTGTGCCTATAAGAACCCATTTCTTTTTTTGAGGTACAATTTTCTTCTTTTTCTTTTCCTTTAAGTTGTTTTTGATAAAATAATGAAAACTTGAAAAATGTTAAGTTTTAATAGTACACACTGTGTAATCCTGTGTACATGCCATGTGGTCTCATCGTATTGGATGGGAATACATGGTGTGTGCTATTGTTGTCCAAGGAGAGAAGAAAAAGTTGTTACACGCTGTGTACTTACTAGTACACGTCGTGTAGTCATGTAGATAAGATCAGTGCAGGGCGCGTAATGTAGGTCAAAAATTTTATGAATAGTAAAATGATATATAAATCGTGTCTATGAACTTACATGCCATGTACTCTTAATTTTCAGCTTATAATGGTCAGTAACCTCATTTTATCTTCTTCTGTACAGAAGAACTTCCGGGTGAAGAACAATGAGTAGCGAGATCATTTCATTCTCCGGTTTCGTCATCTGAATCCCAATTCAAGTATCCTCAGTCACGTTATAACCCCATCAGTAAGATATTTCTTCTTATAGAGTTGTTCTTGGTGATTTTATCTCTTGATAGAGTTATTTAAGGTTGAATTATTTACCTCTTTTCTTAGATTTATGCCATTCGAGGCTAATTCAAGGGCCGACATCAGATTATATCTTTTATAAGACATTGAGGTCAGTGGTCAGATGCCTCTCTTTAATTGTTGAGGTGTTTATATGTTCTGTGGTGCCACACACCTATGTATAGGGTGTTTCCTTCAAGGTAAATTGATCAATATTATTATAAAATGTTATTGCGGTAATGAATTCAATGAATTAAAGCATGTTTAGCTTTGTTTCTTTGTATAGTTCCACCCTATGGGTGCGTTTCCTTTAGATGACTATTGTATTACCATTTTGGAAAAGGATGTCCATATACATGCCTTCATTTTTTCATATGCGGTTGTTAAAAAAAATGAACTTTATTATTATCAGAAATTGAAATTGTGTTGAAATTGTAAGTGTTTGATTACGGCTTTGGGATTGTTTTTGTCCCTCTACTAGGCATTGGTTTTTATTGTCTACTAGGTTGGAATGTTACAATGAATTTTAAATGAGTAAATCGTAAATAGAATTGGGGATACATGGGTTCAACTTAGAATGTTTTGAACGGACTCGCATGACATTTGTACCTTGCTATTTGGGTGATACATGGGTTCAGTTTAGAATGCCATGGATGGAATCGAGAGGCATTGATTTATATGTCATTAGTGATACTTATGCTCCCTAGTAGTACTTCTAGGGATGGAATAAATTGAAAGAATATTATATTACATATAGAGTGAAGCCATGGGCTCCCTAGTAGGGCCACTGAGGACGAACTCGCTTGAACTTATACCAACATCGAGAGTGATAATTAGGGCTCCCAAGTAGGACCACTGAGAACTGACTCGTAGAATGTCAATAGAATTACACCTGTAGTGATACTTGAATTATAACTTAGGAATCCCAAGCACATACCCAAGTTATACTTAAATGATTTAATGGAATGAATAGTGACATATCTTCCAAGCCAAAGAAGAAAATTGGATTTAGACTTTACTTACATGTTAGAAGGTCTTCTGAGACTTCTGTTGTTCTTACTTTTCTACGGGGATTGTCGGTCGTAGGCCGAATTCAGAGAACTAAATACTTCAAGTTAATGAAATACTAATGAATATAGAAAACTATATAAATGAATACCATTACATGTATTATTGTTTACTTATGAGTGCCTACTAGTTTAATTCATTTCATTTCTATACACAATTACTGCATATACTCACTGATAGATTGGCATAGACCTTTGGTGGTTTCCTACTAGTATTCATTTCTAACACCCTGTTTGGGTCATGATTTTGGTTCCAAACTGACTTTATTGCTACATGTGTCGATAGGGTAAAGTCTCCCTATATAGGTACTTGATTTCTACTTAGCAGTAGGAGAGCATGGGATGAAGATGAGGCTTGTGATGCTACCATGGTTCATTAATTTTACTGTACTTTGGTATTGTATTATACTTGATTGCAGTGTATCTTGTTTTTTCTATTTTCGTAAAACATGTTACATGATGCATCACTTTGATATTATATGCTTTCTCGTTAAGTTTATCTTTTAGTCCGCAGTTTTTTACTTTAGTTTCATGATGTTTACTACTTCCTCCATTGTTATTGTTTATTCAATTATGTTACACTCTGATAATGAGGTTATAGTTTCACCACTATCACACCATAAGCCCTCACTTCTATTCAGTAGCCTCTAGATTTTGGGGAAATGCACTTGATGCCATGTGGACAACCGGGTACGGGGCACCAGTCAAGTAGCTTCCGACCCTGGGACATTACAAAGTGATATTAGAGGATTTTATTTTCTACTTTCCCTTACTATTTTGATCATATTGGAAGGGATAGGAAGGAATAGGTAATTTGTAATTAATTTTTCCCAGGAGTAGATACCCCGCGTATAGAGAAAATGTAAATTTCCTCAAATTGACTGGTAATATTTAGATTTTTAGTTATTACAGTTGATTTGATTTCACAATTGGATGACACACTTGATTTCTGATAATACTATTGATAAAATTTTGAGTTCTATTTTTTTTGAAACCCAATGAGATGAGGGTGTTTCATATCATGCATCATATAGACACCTATTATAATCATATTCGATGAATTATGCCATGCCATCTAGGATGCATTAGTTATCACATGCTATTGTGATAGATGATGTGATAGCTATTCCTGCTGTTGTGATAGGTGTATTAGTACGTGCAATGGTTTGGACTGAATAGATGCCAAAATTTGGTTTCTGAGGTGTATGAGCCCTCTTGGACCGGAATTTGGTGGGTCATGATTCATATTTTTATAATAATTTTATTATGATATGTTCTTCTATGGTACCAAACAATTATTCGTGGAGAGTATGTGACCTCACGAATCGGAATTTGGCATCATGCTGGTAGGTTTTTCTATAGAAAATGGGTTTTCTGGGAAATCATGAGTTTCTGTCCAAAAAAACTCTGTATACACGACGTATAGGCTAGCCTAACACACTGTGTGTTGTCCTATTCGGGGAATAAGGTGTTATATGTTTTATGAATAACATGTCGTGTACCTTATGTACACGTTGTGTAGTCCGTGACCATGTAACGTAACGTGCGAGGAGGGAACACAGGTTGTCGAGCTTTGAGTAGGACACGCTAGGTAATGGTAGTACACATAGTGTATATGTCAACCGTTTATCCGACCATGTGACTAATGAAAAGTGTGGATAAAAACATAGTTGTACATGCCGTGTCGAGGGTGAACATGCCATGCAGTCTTACACCGGAAAAACCGTGTAGTTTTAGCCGTGTAGAAGTACCTGGGAAGGAAGGAAAATTTAAGTAAACACTGGGTATCAGGAGGAACATGCCATGTGTGTGGTGTGTTATACAACTATGTGGGAAAGAGGTACAAACCCATGTAAAGGACTAAAAGAACATGATGTTTATGGGTATATACATGGCCTGTACTGCTATTTTTTGAAAAAACACTACTGATTTCCTCTACTTGTCCTGTTCTTGCACTTCTTAGTTACAATTTTCTTTCATTAAGCTGGTACTGAGGCATGTGTGCTAGAATTTACTAAGAAATGCCACCACAATGACTGTGAGATGTACTCCAGGAGAGCAGCAATAAGAATACTCCATAAATGGTGGTCCATTGGCTACCGATAGACCCTCTAGTTGTGCCAGCTGTGACACCTACTATTATATCAGACGTGGGTACAGACACACAGTTCGGAGAAGGTTTTGTGAGGTTCATTAAGACCTTATAGGGAGCACTGAAAGCTACCACATCTATCGAAGAGATGACTCGTTTATTCTAGCAGCAGCATACACCTACGTTTTAGGTGATGGAAGACCACAGGCTGTAGAATTATGGTTGGAATCAGTGCTGACTATCTTCGAGCATCTAGAGACACATCTTGAGAGGAGGGTCAAGCTCGCAAATTATATGTTGCGTGATTATGCCAAGAGATGGTGGGATGTTATCACTTAGGAAGGGAATAATCAAGATATGACATATGAAGACTTTAAAGAGGCCTTCTATGATTATTATTTTCCTAAGACACTAAGGGTGGACCAAGACCTGTAGTTCATGCACCTTGAGTAGGGAACACTATCTGTTATGAACTAATCTACCCGGTTTATGGAGCTTCAACGATTCACACATATTCTGATTTGTGTTGAAATATCAAAGGCTAGACGATTCTTGGATGGTCTCAGGTTTTACATCTGACCCCATGTGAATGTCTTCTGGTTGCCTTCGGTCTCTTCTATTGTAAATCAGGCATGAATTATCGAGCATAATTTGCGGGAAGCTGGGGGTGCAAGCCTAGGTGGTTGGGCACTGAGATCTGGTACTGTCTCGACTTGAAGCAAGAAGTGTCGTACATAGCTTTATCACAAAGATACGGGCCATCATAACCTTTCTTCTAATAGCATGGTGAGTTGCTTCTTGTGTGGTAGGACGAGGCATTTGAGGCCTCGGTTCCCAAAGGACCTAGTTGAGTGCTGAGCTTGCGGAATGTTTGGCCATCTATAATGATTCTACAAGACGTTTCCACTAGTGGACAGTGAGAGAGGTTATGTACAGACTCCACATGCAGGATTAGGGTCATTATCTTCTCACAAGTCTGGAAACTAGAATATGTCATGGTGTTCTGTCCAAGGCGGTGGGTGTGGCCATGGTAGCCAGGCCCCAGGATCTCATTGACAGTAGGGTGGGTCAGCTTAGGGTAACTATGCTATGTTAAAGGGTTGCGATACAGGTCGGACATTTTTAGTTAAACAGACCCAGCAAGAGCAGGAACCCAGACCTTCTACTGTCAGAGGTACTATCCTAGTTGCCTATGTTTTATCTTCTGCACTTTTTGATACTGGTGAAACACAGAGTTTTATATATGTGGCTATTATGGAAAGCATTGGACTCTTTGTTTTTACTTCTTCTGATGTCATGATTCTATAAAATCTGTTAGGGATTATAATGGAAGGTGTGCGTTAGTTCAAGGAGTTCCCCTTGAGATTGGAAGGTGTCAGGTTCTATGGAACCTCTATGTCATAGAGTAGACAGGCTTTGATTTCATTCTCAGAATGGACTGGTTAGTTTTTTTTCAAGCCATTTTTGATTTCTATTTCCACAGGGTGATTTTCATATCACCAAGTTGTGGAGAGTTTCTACATAAGGGTGAATGGGATATATAGGCGATCCGAGCTGGACTCGAGCATTGTGGGCTAGGCGGGATGACATACCAGATTGAGAGTTTATTTTTGGATGATCAAGGAACATGTTTCAAAGATTCCCCTCTAGTGGTTGATCATTTAAGGGATGTATTACCAGATGAATTCTTAGGTTTAACTCTATTAATATAGGCATATTTCACTGACGAACTAGTTCCAGGAGCTGCACTGATATCCATTCCTCCTTACAGGATGGCTACGATGGAGTCGCAAGAGCTCAAGAGGTAGTTTGAAGATTAGGAAGCTATGGATTTTAACTGACCCAGTACCTCTCCTCATGTTTCACCAGTCCTTTTCATGAAAAATGAGGATGGTACCCTTAGGATATGCGTGGATTATCAGAAGATGAACAAGTTAATAGTGAATAACTGATATCCCTTACTATGGACAAATGACCTGTTTGATCAGCTTCGATGAGATCGAGTGTTCTTGATGATTGAATTGAGATCTAGATATCACCAAGTACATGATTGACCTACATACATACATTGTATAACCTTTCATAGTAGGTACGTTCTCTATGAGTACATAGTTATGCCGTTTAGTCTCACGAATGCACCAGCAGGTTTCATGGCGCAGATGAACCAAGTGTTCTATCCTTACCTAGATTAGTTTATAGAGGTTTTTGTGGATGATATATTGGGGTATTATCACAATCAACATGACCATGAAAAACACATTTGGATCATTTGGAATACACTGAAATATAACTCGTTATATGATAATCTAACAAGATGTCACTTCTGGATGGATCTGATTCACTTCCTGGGTCAAGTCATCTCAGATAATGGAGAATCAGTGGACCCAGAGAAGGTGAGAGAAGTAGTTACTTGGGAGTATCCCAAGAATGTTTTTGATATATGGAGTTTATTGGAGATATCTAGTTACTAAAATCATTTTATATAGGACTTCTCACGTTTAGCATCACTGATAATGGGCTTGACCAAGAAAGGGGAGAAGTTTGAGTGGTCAGATTCTTGTGATGAAGCCCTTTAAGAGTTGAATGGATGTTTGACTTTAGCACTGATACTGATATTTCCAGAGCCATGAAATAGTTACATTGTGTACTATGATGCATCAGTTATTGGGTTGGGAGGAGTGCTTATACAGGGGATCAGGTTGTTGTGTATGAGTCTCAGTAGTTGAGGCCAAATGTGAGGAATTACCCAACACATGATCTTGAGTTAGATGTAGTTTTTCTTGTTTTGTGCTATTGGAGAAATTATTAATTGATAGAGAAATTTGTGGAGTACACAAACCAAAAAAGTCTCAAATACATCTTTAATCAGCGTGATTTTAATCTGAGGTAGTGAAGGTGGGTGGAATACCTTATGTCATTTGATTTTGAGCTTGCCTATATGCCTGGAAAAGGGAATTCATTGGCTGATGCACTGAGAAGGAGGACTCAGATACATGAAGTGCATGGGGCTAGTGGTGAGTGGAAGCTTATGGATTTGTTCTATGAGATGCATTTAGAGGTGCACGATATTTAGGGGCAGACTTATCTTTCATCTTTGGTTGTTACCTCTACCCAAATGGATATAGTGAGGAGCGACATCTATCAGATTAGGAAGGCCTAGTCCTCTAGGAGAGTGTGGTAGGTGAGGACCCTCCTCCTGGATGGATGATAGGCAATGATGAAGTTCTACGTATCCATGGACATGTGTGGGTTCCAGGGGATATACACAAGGAGATGATGTGGGAGTTTCATGCTTCAGCTTGGTAGCGCATCCCAAAGTCCCCAAGATGTACCACAACTTAACCCGTCAGTACTAGTGGCCAGATATGAAGTGGGATATAGCTGGTTTTGTTATGAGGTGTTCCACCAATCAGTATGTGAAGGGGGAACATCAGCGGACAACTTTACTTTTAAACTAGCTACCCATTCCTGAGTGGAAATGGGATGATGTGGCTATGGATTTCGGAATGGGGTTACCAAGGTCACCTAGAGGCAAATATTTCATTTGGTTCATAGTTGACAAGATTACAAAGGTCACTCACTTCTTGCCAATAAAAGATACATTTGGTGTTGTTGAGCTTGGAAAGCTATATATCTAAGAGGTTTTAAGAATTCATGGGGTATATTTTTCTATTATTTCAGATAGAGATTCCTGCTTTATGTCTCATTTCTGGAAGGGTTTTCAGAGGGCACTGGGTACACAGGTGTTTCTAAGCACAACATACCACCCTTAGACCGATGGCCAGTCAAAACATATGATACAGGTGATGGAGGACATGTTGTGTGCATAGTTTCTAGACTTTTGGGGATCTTGGAATAAACATATACCCCTTATTGAGTTTTCCTATAATAATATCATCCAAGCTACCATTCAGATGGATCCATATGAGGCTTTGTATGGTAGGCCATACCGATCACCCTTGGTTCACTTGATTAATAGATGGATGGATATTGTTCAGTCTCGTCAGAAATCTAATGCTCATCACTGTAGATGACCTTTGGAGTTCGAGGTCGGGGATCAAGTTTTTCTTCATGTCGCACTGAGATTGGGACACAAGAGGATCAAGAGACAGGGTAATATTTCAATGAGATATGTTAGCACGTTTGAGATTCTAGAACGAGTTGGGTCGGTTGCCTATCGGTTACAGTTGCATCAGAGGTACCGATCCATGAACAATGTCTTCCATGTATCTCAGCTACACCACTATCACTTAGACCCATCTCACATTTTTCAGCCATAGGATGTTGAGATTCAGGTTGTTTCATCCTTTGAGGATAATATGATTCATATAGTTGACAGGATAACAATGGTTATCCGAGGCCAGTCAGTTCCTCTCGTACAGGTGGTATGGCGGCACAACCAAGTATAAGATGTGACTTGGGAGAGGGAGGCTGATGTTCATGCTCAGTAGCCAGATATATTCTTAGATATTCCTTCACCACCCTTGTAACATCAATTTGGGGATGAATTTATTTAAGGGGGAAGTTTTTAAGAACCTGGTTGTTTTTTTGAGGTCAAATTTTCTTCTTTTTTTCCTTTAAGTTATTTTTGAGAAAATAAGGAAAACTGGAAAAATGTTTAGTTTTAGTAGTACACACCATGTAATTTGGTGTACATGACATGTGGTCTAGCCACATAGGATGGGGATAAAATGTGTGTGCTATTGTTGTCCAGAGAGAGAAGAAAAAGACACTACATTCCATGAACTCCCTAGTACACGCAGTGTAGTCATGTCAGCAAGGTCGGTGTGGGATGCGTAAAGTAGGTCAGTGAATTTATAAACAATAAAATGATATGAACACTATGTATATGAACTTACATGATGAGTACTCATAATTTTTGGCTTATAATGGTAATTAGACTCATTTTCTCTTCTTCTGGATAGATGAGCTTTTGGGTGAAGACAAGGAACCTCAAGATCATTTCCTTCTCCCGTTTCGTCATCCAAAACCCGATTCAAGTGTCATCGGGCATGTTAGAACCCAATTGGTAAGGGTTTTATTCTTCTAGAGCTATTCTTGGTGATTTTGAATATTGATAGAATTATTTAAGGTTGAAGGATTTACATATTTTCTTAGATTTATGCCGTTATATGCCGATTTAAGGGGCGACGTCAGATTATATTAGTTATATGACATCAAGGTAGGTGGTATCATGCCTCTCGTTAATTGTTGAGGTTTTTATATATGTCTTTGTGCCGCAATAACATGTTTAGGTTGTTTCCATTAAGGGAAATTGATCAATATTATTATAAAATGTTGTTGCGGTAATGAATTTAATGAATTAAAGCATGTTTAGCTTTATTGCTTGGTAAAGGGCCACCCCGTGGGTGAGTTTCCCTTGTATGACTATTGTATCACTATTTTGTCCTAGGTTGTCGATTGAAATGAATTTGTTTTCCCATTTTGGGTTGTTAATAAAATGATCTTGATTATTATTTGGAATTGTAATTGTGTAAAAATTGTAAGTGTTTGATTATGGCTTTGGGATTGTGTTTTCCCCTCTACTATGCAGCTTTTTTGCTTATTAAGTTGGATGGAATGTTATAATGAATTTTAAATGACTAAATGGTAAATAGAATTATGTGATACATGGGTTTATATTATAATTACATGAATATAATCACATGACTATTATACCTTGCACCTTGGGTGATACATGGGTTTAGTTTAGAACGTCATGGACAGACTCAAGAGGCTTTGATTTATATGTCATTAATGATACTTGGGATCCCTAGTAGGACCGCCAGGGATGGAATAAATTAATAGAATACTGTATTTAAAATAGAGTGATACCTTGGGATCCCTAGTAGGACTGCTGATGATGGACTCACATGAACTAATACCAACATCAAGAGTGATACTCAGGGCTCCCAAGTAGGAATACTATGAACAGACTCGTAGAATGTTAGTAGAATTACACCTATAGTGATACTTGAATTCCAATTTAGGAATCCCAAGAACGGTCACAGGTTATACTTAAATGATGTAATGAAATGAATAGTGACCTTCATGCCAAGCCAAAACACAAGCATTGATTCATATTTTACTTACTTATTAGAAGGTATTCTAAGACTTCTATTGTTCTCATATTTCTATGGGGAATGTAGGGCTTAGACCAAATTTTGAGACCTAAATAAATCTTTTAAATAAACTACTAATGAATAATAGTACTTTAAGGAATGTTTACTTCTATGTTCCTAGTAGTTTACTGCATTTCATTTCTATACACAACAACTTCATACACTCACCAACAGATTTGAATAGTCCTTTGGTGGTTTCCTACTGGGATTCATTTCTCACACCTAGTTTGGGTCATAATTTTGGGCCCAAATAGACTATATTTTTGCAGGTGTGGATAGGGGAAAGGCTCCCTATACAAGTACTTGATTACTTCTTAGGAGTAGGAGAGCATGTGACCAAGATGAGGCTTGCAATGCTGCTGAGTTTCATTTTTTTAACGTACTTTGGTATTGTATTATACTTGATTGCAGTTTATCCTTTTTTCTCTGTTTTCGTTGAACATGTGATGTTCTCCATAATTTTGATATTATATGCCTTATGGTTAACTTTATCTTTTAGTCTTTAGTTTTTCAATTCAGTTTCATGGTATTTATGGCTTCTACTGTTGTTATTATTTATTTCGATGTGTTAGACTCTGCCAATGGGGGAATAGTTTTACCACTATCCCACCCTAGGAACCCACTTCTTGTAGGAAGCCTTTGCTATTTAGGGAAATGTTTTTGAGGCCATGTGGCCAACCATGTACGGGGCACCAGTCAAGTGGCTTCCGAACCCAAGTTGTTACAACGCCAACTTTGAGAGTCAGTCCACTATCACTAAGATGGTTTCATGGCTCTTAACTATGTATAGAATCCATATGATGAATTCTATTGATATACCATCCCACTTCCACTCCGTGATATCAAGAGGCTGTACAAAAACCGTCAGAACCTAGTACATATAATTCCCCTGCTGATGGGTAAGGCATCATGAGATGAACTCAACTACACTTAGTCTCATGATACACCACCAAAACTTCCACTAAAGATCCATTTACTTCTCCCCCACACCAGGATGTATAACTAAGGGAGAAGTGTGGATCTCAGACATCACATCCTCTTACATCACCATTGGAAGCATTATTAACCCGTGGTACAATATTTCGTGATTGCATCCTTCAGAATATCCATATAGTGCATCCCCTATGGATATTTAATCATGAATAACCTCATAGTCAATGTCTCTAAGCTGGGAATCCTTCACACGCTCAAGGTGTGTTCGAGTCAACACCATTGACTTTGGGAAAATTTTACCCTCCTACAGCATCAGGTCTAGCTTTAGGGAAGCTAACTTCTAGAAATATTCCCACACTGATAAAGATTTAAACTTCCAACTAAGGGAATCTACTAAAGTGTTTAGCTTCCATAGAGTATAGACTATCTCGATGTCGTAGTCCTTTGGGAACTCCAACTAGCATTACGGCTTTAGGTTCAGGTCTCTCGGAGTAAAGACGTACCAGAAGCTTTTGTGGTCGGAGTAAAACACAAATATATCTCCCAAAAGTATGTTTCTCCACATCCTCAAAGTGAAGACTGCCACCACTAACACTATATCATGAGTCACATAGTTATACTCATGGGGTGTCAACTACCTCAACCCATATGCGATGACCACCTGTTGTTGCATAAGCACACAGTCAGACCGATCTCTCGACGTGTCTCAATACACCAGAAACTCAATTCCTTCCTCTGATAGATTCAAAACTATATAAATCATCAAATCTACCTCAACTGATTGAATGCCATCTAGAAATTCCCAGGCCTAGTAAAAAACTTTCATTTCTATTTCATAGCGGTCAATGGGGTTGTGATCCTGGTGAATTTTACAACAAATCCCTAGTATTAGCCTACCATGAAAGGATAGCTCTGCACCTCTAACTCATTCACGTGTGTATCTGAACCAAGAAATTCTTCTACATTCCTTGGATCCACTGATAAAGCCTACATGGAAAATACATTCCCTTAATAGTGAACTTGCTGTATCCAGAACTAGAATTTCTATAGATTTCTATAATGTTGGTGCTCTCATAGTAAATCAAGGACCCTGCTCAAGTGCTATGCTTCTCCTCCTCTATCGCGAAGTAGATGAGAATTTTATTGATGAAGTCAATGAGAGACTTGTCCATGTATGAATATAATATCCGATTCATCATGTACAGAAAAACAATGTGGGAATTTTTCACACCCAAGGGAATCACTAGGAACTCGCAGTGTCCATAGATACATACAAAGTCCAACTAAAAAATATCTACCTCAAAAACCTACAGTTAGTGGTATATGGACATGAGATTGATCTTGGAGAACCATATCACAATTCTCAATTAATTGAAGAGTTTTTCAATCCTCAACATGGGGTAATTTTTCATTATCATGACTTGGTTTAGGTGATGATAATCCACAAAAAGTTGTAAGATCCCATCTGCCTTCCTCACAAACAAAAATGGGGCTTCCCAGGGGGAAATACTAGGTATGATGAACCCTTTATCATGAAAGACTTGTAACTGCAACCTCATCCCACGTAACTTAGTGGGTGACATCTGATATGCTGTTGAAGATATCGGGGCAGTCCTTGGATGCAAGTCAATGAAAAACTTCACCTCATGCCTCAGAGGTATTTCTAGAACATATTTAGGAAGGACATCCATATAATCCTCCACAAATGAAGGGATTTAGATTCCCAAAGATTCAAATGTTCCACATTAAATTCTCGCTAGCTTATGGGTAGTAGGTTGTAGCATCTTGCTCGTAGCACCTAATCGACCCACTACGAGGTCTCTCCCACTGAAAAAAGAGAACCTCATCCCACCAACAAGTTGAAATATGACTAAACTGTGGTGAAAATAAATTTGGGATCAGACCATGGAAAGCTAGTCCATGCCCATGATGGAATCTTAGGGTTCCATCATGACAACCAGTAGGTCCCATGTTAAACTCTCTCCTCCAATCGATATCTCGCACTCCCGGTAGATGGAAGATATTGAGGAAGCATTCCCTATATGAACTTCAAGGAATAGATATTTTTATAGCATCTCTACTGGGAGCTCTAGCTCCCACACAAAGATTGTATAGGTAAAATAATGGCTAAGACTTGAGTTAACTAATAATGATACAAGAGTAGAGTAAACCCATATCGTACCATGAATCATATCATGTGTTATTGGGTCGTTGATGTCCATAGCCTGTATCTGTCTATTGCCCCGGGAACCAACTCCCTTAGCCTAACATGGGCCACCTGGTGGTGGTGGTCGGATAACCTCATACAACCATCCCCCACCTACAGATCCTCCCACACCTCTACCAGCTCCACCCCCCAGGGGACCACCCTATCACCATTGGGGAGATCCCTCATCACAGTGTTGCCTCTATCGTGGGGGTTCATCTGCTACCAACCCGGGGTGCTTAGTACACATGGTCAAGTAGTCTCAGTCCATGTGACCTTTCCCATCATAGGTATAACATTTTCCCTCTCCAAGATTCACTAGTGGTCTGTGATGTCCCTGAACTTGGAGACCATTCCCTAGAGTCTGATCACAGAATGATCTCTTACTACGAGATATTTGGTTCCTTCTTACTACAAAATATTAATCATCCCCTACCGCACATAATACCATCTCTACCTATCTATCACCCCTCCACCATAAATATCTCTGTCTTATGTTCCCTGTCCATCACCCTGACATAGGTGGGTATGCACAATGGCACTACCATGGCCAGAATCACTCTATGGAGTCCCTGCTTTAACTTTTGGTCTTAGATATAACCATTATTGAACATGTCAAGAGAGTATAACATAAGGTCGGTGAACCTCATTGAGTAATATACCACTAGTTTCCCTCCCTAATGTAGCTCTGTAATCTCCTAAATCAAAATGGAATGTAGGGAGGAGGTATAGTACTCCTCATGAAATAGTTGCTAGAAGTCATCCCATGATAGTATCTCTTCATCACACATCTGGGTAACTAATCTCCACCATATAATAGATGCATCATGGAAACAGCTTTCCACCAAACCCAAACTCTAATCAATCAGATTCTAAACTAGTATGAACACGGAGACAACCGACTCCAGCCAATCCTCCACTGCCTAGGGATCTAGATCTCTGTGAAACCTTAGTGGTTGCTGTTGTTGGAACTTTTGGAGTGCTCTTAGCCTACACACATCCTCATATTTCCTTCCTGGTATGATCAACTACTTGAAGAGTGGAGGAGAAACTACCTGTCAACCTGTAGGAAGGGGATCACATGATGGGCCCTAAACTAAGGCCTCATCGATCATCGGGTCATCCTCACATACCAGATATGGTATGCTGGCTGGCTGTCATTGTGGAGGAATCCTAAAATTCATCAAGGAGTACCACAATAAGATGAGAATATATATATATATATATATATCAACAATAGAAAAGGAATCTGACTCAAAAAAATACAGTCAAAGAATCGATCGTATATGATGCATTTACCATTATTTCCCAAAACAAATGTCTCAGTGTGCTGAGTTTACAGGTGGGTAATCAGGGTTATAGTGAATGGATAAATTATCCACGCTTACAATAACTAGAATCCTTATACAGAGAGCCACTCTTGAGATACTTTGAAACTGATTCCTTAATCAGAAATGATCCCTTTTAAGGGGTAACATTCAAACAACATCCAAAGGAAGGAACTTCCTCTGACACCACTCTATCATGACCATAACCAAGCCGAGATCGAGCCAAAAATACCCCAAGCCCACCTTAATTGGATAGCTATTGGCAACAAGCACTGAAGGCACAAAAAAACCCATGGATGCCTTTTCCTACAAACATGAACATAGAAACATAGCCAAATCGATGCAAATAGTGCAGAGAAAAGTAGAAAAATATGAAACTGTTGTAATGTAATGTAAACATGCTTGAACCTATAAACAATAAAATATTATGGTTGTAAATACTAAAATGTAATGGAAAAGAACACACACCCAAACCAGAATCTAGTCCCAAACTGAAGAAAACTAGAAAAGTGTATCCTCTAAGAGATCCCAGCTCTTGTATCCCAACTATGACCACTGTGCGTGATACATGAAGCTCGTACCCCTAAACTCATCTGTAGGCATGATCGACCTGTTCGTTATATACAAAAGACATGACAAGTGTTGAGAAAATCCCATGAAGGGGTGAGTATATACATACCCTGTAGAACACCCTAAAATGGAGAAAGGGGACTGATAAGAGATAAAACTGAAGAGAATTAGTAAATTAAACAAGGGACAATAAAATATAATGGAAAGAGTGCAGCTTACCCTAATAGGAGTGTGAATGTTGGGTCATCCAAGCATAAGGAGCTCGATACATTGGTGAGGTGAACTCATCATTGAGTCTTTTATAAATATATTTGGAGAGTATACTCATCCAAACACAAGAATATTGACACAAAAAGAACATGGTATACCCCACATGTCTTCGCCTCTCTTGGAGGAAGAGTAGCCAAGTCCCAAGGAGTGGGTACTATAACTGGATGGATATATATATATATATATATATATATATACTCAGTCAATGATTCAAAAATGGGATTGTTAATGGATATACATCTCCCATCTCAGCCAAAGAATACGAGTAGCTAACATTTCTAAGGTTAAACCCACTATAATTATCATCACCTCATGTTTCTTCCCAGAAGATACAAAGTCAAAGTGGATCAAATTACCAAACCTCGATATTATCCCCTTTGGGAATCACTGACTCACCTTCCTGGTTTTAGGTCGCACCATAAGGATGTGTCTCAGTTGGTAAAGTTCCCATCTTCATCATGATTCCATAGGTAAGTCGAACCATGCCTCACCACTATGTCCCATAGTCGAGGGTCTTCTCTGAATCTTCAGGGAGTACACTGCCCAACCCAGCTAGATGGTTAGCCCAATGTAATTGGGGACTATGCTACCTAGTTTGGCTAGAGGTCTAGCTTATTATCTCTCATCTGGGACTACAATGAAATATGAGATATAGGGTCATCCCAGTATCATCGTGGACTATGCTACTAAGCCTATATGGAGGGTGAGACCGATATCTCTCATCGAGGACTACACTACCCAGTCCAGCTTGAGGGTCAACCTGGAATCTTTCTTGGGGTACTACACAACCCATCCCACTAAAAGGGTAAGCTCGAAACTAATCTGGTAAGCCTATCTTATTTTTGTCGTCACCGAGTGTCGTCTTTGTGAATTCCAACTCAGAACATCCATATCATATATCAAAATATGCTTCTAAGGGAACCATCATGTTCTATGTAAAAAAACACTCAGGATAAGAATCTTGTAGGCTAAAATACAAGTTCAAATGAAATAGATTTAAAGGATTGATGGTTTCACAAATGATCTCAAATAATAAATAGTGTGTGAGGGTTCCCACACAACATGTGGACCCTCTTTTTTCCTGGTCGTGTCTCTATAGGGACATGAGTCCCATCCCATTTTATAGTGAATGTCATGTAGGTGGACCACATGGTGTGTCCTGCCTATCTAGGGACTGGGCCGTGTCTAGTTGTCATGTCTATATATCAGGAATCCTTGTCTGTGTACTTCACTACATAGTGAGTTGGTTCACACGAGAAACTGGCCATGTGACGAAGCCGTGCCCGTGTGCTTGATACATGGAATGCACCTAGCCATGTCCTCCTTCACACGGATCATCTCAAATTGGGAGGTGGTATAAGTTGTGTCAATGGGAGTGCACGATGTACCATCCTTATCTCTTCCCAAACCCTAACATCACTGTTGAGGGTGGCTATAAGCTATTTGTTCTACATTGAACACGACACATAGTCTAGATTTCCACCAAAATTAAAGCTTCTCCATAAATCTTCATCCACACTTCAAAGTTTATCTGGACATGTTCAAGATCACCTAAATATTCTTCTAAAACATAAGATATGGAAAAATAATACTATATTGCTTTGTCTTTCATCACGAATCAACCTCATTCAAAAATGAGAGTTTGGAAGGATCATCTAATCAACATTGCAGCTTCGTTCCTCATCAGGTTGTTGCAAAACCTTCAGATACATCATAACATTGTCATGTCATTTATAGATCTATACCTCTCCCAAAAATTCATTGTCGTTCTACGATTCCGTCTCATTTCTGGGTGCCCGATTGAGCTCAGGTCACCCAGAAATCATCAAACCAATATTCAATATAATTCCACGGTGAAGAACATGAAGAAATAAAGGGGTAATGGAACCAAAAGAAAGGGTTGTATCATTGGACAAGTTCTCTTGTCCAACTGATCATAATTTATCAATTCATGTTAGAAAAACCAATAACGAATTTAAAATCTGTACTCGGGCTCATTCAAAGTTTGAATTCAAAGGCGCAGGTTGAAGAATTAGTTAACAACATGATAAAATATTAATAGAGGGAATAAAAATGAAAATGAAGAGACCTACCTATATTGGATTGTTTGTTTTTCATGAATAAAATGTTCTCTGATGAAGGAGGATGGTCTATTTCATTTTATTCATCTTAATTCATCTAGATCCAAGGATTCATCATTGGGTTTTCGTTGCTCATCGTTCGTCAACAAAGAGGAGAGGTGAGGGGAGGAGAGGTTGTTGAAAAAAATAGGATTATGAGGTAAAGTACTCCACAAAAGAATCTAAAACCTCTTATTAGGTTAACATAAATTAAGTAATTAAATAAATAAACTTATTCATTAAATCACTTTAATATCCTGCCAACGAGCGAGGGACCCGAATGTCCCGTGACAACTTGTTTTACGTCGTTCCTAGGGGAAACATTGATTTCCAGACCCAACCCCAGTCTCATATTTCTTATCTAATCCATTGTTTAATAGTTATATAAATTTCTTTAATTAACCACATGTGTGTAATAAAAATATAATCATTATTTTTATAAAATTAATTTCGGGTACACCAGGCCTTGGAACCACACACCATCTCAATGCATAACACTAGAATAATATTTAAAAATATTTTAAATCCCTATTATGCAAAAAATATTTCTCTAAAAATCTTTTCTAGATCACCCACTTCCTTGTGATCAATGTTCTCGATCAATCTAAATTATTATTTGGGTGTTATTGTTTTCTTTTAAATGCATGTTTTCAATTCCCACATATGTTCTCTAATTTGGAATCTAATATGTGTTATTCTAGATGACATTCTTACATCACCATCAATTTTTGAAGAGTATGTTTTATTAACCCTTTTATGAAGTGGGTTCCTATGATGGAATATTCAAATGATAATACATTGATTACCCAGATGAATTTAGAGGGATAAAATAAATTTAATGGGTGTCAAATAGAAAAACCAGAGATTTTTTGAAATATTATTTTCCAACTAAATTTAATATTTTTGATATTATTAATTACACACAGTAACAAGTATATCATGTGTTATATGGAATTCTATGTACAGTTTTTATTAGACAAAACACCATGTTTAAACAATATAAGACATTCTATTAAATATTTTTATTTAACATGAAAGTTATCACCTAGTCATTTGAATATAGTGTATGAACAAGATTAACAATATTGTGAAAATATTGTTTATACATGTATATAAAATTAATTCTTAGGTGACTAATTATAAATTAACATATTAATATTTTTAAAAGAAAAGAAATATTTTTCTATAGTAATCCTTTTATGTGCACAAATGATATTTAAATCAATAAAAAAATATTTTTTTGAATTATTTCAATAAATTTTATATATTATACATTATATGAAATTTTTAACATTCATCTCATTTTTTTCAACATAATATATATTAATATATCAATTATTATGCATAAAAAATTTATTTTTCTAAAAAACAGTTTTGTTTCTTTTTTCTCACCTATATTAAATAATTTTTTTTGAATATTTTTAAATTAATTTGATTTAAAATATTAATTTTTAACATAATAATTTCTTATTTAACAATGGGTTATTTTGGTATTTTTCTAAATAGTTTCATTCCTAGATAAATACTACAAAATAATGTATTTGAATTCAAAACTGAATTTCTATTTAATTTAATTATAATGGAAAATTATATTTAGAATTATTTTTTATGTAAAATAATATAAATAATATAAAATATAATCCAATTTATTTCATAATAATCATTTTAATATAAAAACTTTTTATAAAATCTTTTCAATCATTTGGACCATTTTATCTTTGAAAACACGCTTTCTCATCATAACTATTAGATTGATTTTCAATTAAATCATTCTAAAAATGTTAATTTAATTTTGGAAATTGTATCCCATATTTGGAATAATCATAATTAATAATGTATATTAAGGTGAAATTAATTTTTGAACAAAATAAATAGTGAAATTTTTAATAAATATTTACTATGGTTAAGGTAAAAGATGATTTACTATGGTGATATAATAAGAAGATAATGGTTAAAAATGTCCAAAAAACATTTCTAAGAGTCATTTTATGGACATATATCAAAAACATATCTTTTAGATTCAATATTAGGCCATTTTAGAATATTTTGGAAAGATATAAACATGGATATGATTAAATCTATTCAAGGAAAATTAAAAAATGTGGATGCACCAAACTTCTAAAAACTACCCCACTCCTCTCCTATTCACAAAATAAATCACATATGGTTTATCCAATCAATGAATAAAAACATCCCAAAATACATTCTATCATCCCATATGAATTAGTTCTAAATAATTGCAACCCTGTAAGGCTTTTGGTGAAAGCCCAATGAGGATCCCAAAAGAAGAGTTGAAGTTCATCAACAAGCGTGATTGTTTTATTTCATCATCATCCTCCTTAAATTCTAATTATTACCAGATGATATAATAAAATATTTATCTCTCATTTATGAATATTTTTATGGTAAATTTCATGATCTAAAACCATTTCAACTTCCATAAAATGGTTTCAAATCATCGTTCCTGTGAACAGTGGACTACAACCTCACGGACCGATGTAATTTTTGTTCAATTTACTCTTGTCATGGTACTAAATGATGATGTTTTTTTGTTTATATTTAATTTTTATGGTATTATTATTATTTTGGAATTATTATGTCACGAAAATATTCATTATTTCCAATTTTTGGGAAGGCAGTAATGTCTCTTATGTGTATTGAGGACTACTTCCTCGCGAAAAGATGTTATTCATTCTAAAATTAAATGAATGGTTATAAGGATTTTTAATCAAAATATTTGATATATATTACATAAAACCATTATTTAATTATAATGAATTGTTTAAGTTTTATTCTTAAAATAGGTCTATAAAATTGAAACATTGTTCATGCGTACATATGGAATACCGTCTCTATGAATGATGTATTTCATTTTATATCATCATCTTTTATATATTACATAAATAAACATGTATGATGAATATATATGATATTTATTTCATTCTTATAATTTTTAATATTATATAAACATGATGAAGAGGACTATAAATAATAAATCAAATCATATTTGAAAAACAAAGCAGTTCTTAACTAAAATGTGACATTTTCTTGAAATGGTTAATAAATGGGTAATAAAAGGGAATAAGTAAATCATATATGGTATTATATATATATTATTTTCCAAAAATATATTTATAATATATATTTTTTTATGTAGTCGAATTAAATGTGTATAAAGGAATTGAATACTTAAAGTATGGGATTTCCAACTCACCTTCATTTTCTAAGAGTCACAATCCAAATTCACAATGTATTTCATTGATATGGTGTATGTAATTATCATTAATTTCATTTATTATTCATATGATGAAAATTATTTGGGTTTACATATCCTTTAATCATTTCAATTTCATGATGTTTGTGGTTCAAAAGTTAATAGATCAGTAAGGTATTTTTTTTCTCAATTTTCCTTCCTTGGGACATAATATATGATGTTCCCCTAACTTATACTATGAGGATTTAATAATTCCCATTGACATGTAATACCATGAATATCCATATTATCATGATATTATTTTATTCAAGTAACGTTTTTTCTTTTATGGGGATTATGATTCAACATTACCAAAGGGTGAAGAATTTATGTTACAATCTCATTATTTATCAAGATTGGTTATGTCTATATTTCTACTGATAAAATATTATGATAAATTTATCAAGAATGTAATGATTTTATTATCCACTTGTTATTAATTATATATTAAAGTAATTGTACCATTATTCAACTCTTTTTAACTTAAAATTAGTGAAAAACTATTTTTAGAAAAATCTGACATTATTTCTCACCTCGGTCGAGAACCCATTTTTCTTCCAAGAAAATGTTTTCTAATTTTTTTTTCAAAAATTATAAAAATTATTTTCAAAATTTTTTATGTATAGTTTTTTCAAATAAAAAAGTATAATATTCTAAATAAATGACTTAAAATACTTTAAATATTCCTTTGTATCATTTCACGTTTATTTTCAATGAAATAGATTTTTAAAATGCTTTATGTATTCGAAAGTGTTTTAAATTTTGATAGGATGTTTTCAAAAAGACATTTATAAATGTTTTTAATGATTTATTTGGATGTTTTCATTTTTATTTCCAAAAAAAATTAGAAAATGATTATTTTAAAACAAGTTATTTTGAAATAAAATTTTTTCCCTCAAAGAAATGATCCATGTAAACATTCAAAATAATACTTCATCTGTGATGACAACCTTTCGTGATACATATGAATTAATATTATTATGATCCAAGTATACCATTACTATAATTTTATTGAATGGTTGATGTTTATGATGAAAAGCTATTTGTGAAATTTATTTCTCTTCCATGGGCAATACCATGATAAAATTCTTAGGAACCCCAATTTTTTTTAAACAAGTTATACTATGATTAAATGATGAAAAAAATATGATACCTATATATTTTCCATATGTTATTTTATGTTTATATGTATATGAAATCTATTTAATGTCATGGGGTATGATACGATATTTTTTTAAGATCATATGGAACACAACTGTCTAATTTTCATTATGTGAAGGGTTGTACCTATATATCCATCCAATGAATTTGGTAAATATAGATTACAAATGAGTAAAAATGTTATGGAGAATCATGATTACATGTTCAAAATGTTATAAATGAACATGATTACATGTTCAACACTTAATGTATTAACATAATTACATGTTTGAAATTGTATGTGTGAACCTGATTATAGGTTCACAATGTTATGGATGAACTAAAATACATGTTCACAATATTATTTGTGATCCGCATTACACATTCAAAATTTTATGCATCAAAATGATTACATGTTCACAATGTTATTCATGAAATTGATTACGTGTTCAATTTTTTTTGAATTGACTCTTTATACACTTCCATAAGTATATACATGGACATGTTTACATGTCCAACAGTTTATAAATGGGCCTAATTTAATGTCCTTTATATAATGAATTAACCTGTCTCTATTTATACATGTTCACAATGTCATAATCTCTTTTTTATGCCACAGTTCTATGTATTATGAAAATTTTATTCACATTTGTCTCATTTTCTTTGATTTTGTTATGATTTTTTTCATATAAATGTAAAATATTTATTATTTTATTTAAAATTATGTTTCTTATTTCAATGGTATGGTTTTTAAATGTTATTATCAAGTTATCATGACTTTACATTCATTTTGTACTTATATATCTCCATTGTTTACCCTTACTTTTCTTCTGATCCCACACATTCTTATGTTTTCATTCCTTGGGTTTTGATGAATGTTTTATGGGGGATCTATTTAGGAATAATACTAAAGGGGAATAAATATTTGGGATACATTTAAGATCACTCATGAATTAAAAATATTGTGTTCCACATTTTCATAGGTAATAAAATAATATGGTCCTCTGGTGTGGGTTTGTGTAATACAATTAATATTAATTTAAAAGGATGTATTATACATTTATGAAATTTGTTGGTCACTATACAAGGGAGTAATCTAAATCCTCCATATTAAAAGTTGTATCTAATATCCATCCCATGGTCTATGACACATATCATATAAACCCAGGGTGAATCAATGAAATAGCCGTAACCACCATGCTGAAATACCAACTACCCATGATGGATGGTTGTGTTACATCCAGAATCCCACACAAATAGGAGTTTGAATTAGATGAATTAACCAATTTACACTATGAGTCCCTTTTAAAATATCCATCATCCCATGATAAAGTCACAGAACTACTAGGGTAGAACAAATGCCATTGAAAACCTCCATTATCTAACTATTCTCTAAATGGTTGCATCTCCAAAATATCCTCCTAAAAAACTATGCTAAAAACATGATCTCATTATTTTAGTCATGTTTATAATGACTTACAATAAAGATACACAATATTTTCTACCTTGATGCTTGTGATTTTCATCTCAACTCATCCCTCTTCCTCTAATAACAAATCATCCTAAACAAGGCCTGAAAAACTAGCTTCAAATGGAAAAATAATTCTGTCAAAGAGGTTTTCCAAAACATAAAATGATCATACTTGGAAAAATATTGGATCATACAACATCCCAAAAATATGTAAGATAATCCCTGGGCTTATCCAATAGACACTCTATGTTATTAGTAACAATAATGGCCAAATTATCGATATATCATATTCCATATCCTAGGAAAACTCTTATACATTCCAATGCCACAAGTACAGTCCCACTATAGGTATGGTCTTCCCGTGTAGATTATTCTCACTATGGTTCATGAAAAAGATATGAAGTTCACCAAGGGAAACATAAATATCCATATCAATTTAAGTAATCACTATAACGTGATAAGGGTTTGGATGATATATATAATGACTTTTCATGTGAAACACATCAAGAAAAAGCATTGCAGTGTTGTGGAAGGGAAAAAGGATATGCCTCTGGACTGACCATTTCCATTATCCTCAACGGTATGATAAACATGGGTTATTACTTTTCTTCATTCCTGATATGAAATTTTTATGTCCATGGAAAAACAAAAAGGAAAAGTTTATGTCCAAATTTGAATACATGTGGCAACATCTCAGGATCATTATATAATTAATGCTAGTTGTAAATTTTCACCAAGAAAATTTTGATCAACTAAATGTATTAAGAAATATCATTCATGATACTATTTACAATAAGAACTGAATCACCTTCCTCTAAATTTGAATGAAATTTTGTTTTATATACATTCTCAAAAGGTTTTTTTGGATTTATTTCACGATGTCTAATTTAAAATAGAATTACACTAGTGTACAATGTTACTCCCACAAACAAATGAGTTCAAAAACACTGGATCATAACATATCATCATACACATGAACCACATATTTAGATTAGACATCATAATTTGTACAAAATTTTATGAAGAAATGAAATTTTGATTCCCTATCCTTTTAATGGATTGACCAGAACCGTGGTGTAAAACAAGGTTCTTGATCTGAAATGGTAGTCCTAAAAACACTACAGAACCGAAATATATCTAACCTATATCCAATACCCATGTAGTACCCACAATTTCTAGTATATAACCCTTTCCTTGTTCTTTTATTGTCTATAAGTTTTAATTTTTATGGTTGGGAGTGGTTGGGAAACTTTCAATAAGTTTTGTGGCTAGAGGAGAGGTGCATGGGTTGTCAAAACCTTGCAGAAATACTCAGAAAAACCGTGTGCATTTTCAGTTTTGAGTAAGTAGCTTCCACATATATTGAAAATGTTTAGAGATACTGTGTTATGAGTAAATGTGAGGGTTTCCTAAAGGTTGTATCTATCACATGGGTGGTGTACAATGTTTCTAAACGTGCGATCAAGCCGTGCGTAGATTCAAAACCTAGATCCTATTATTTAGAATGTTAGCCGTTTTTTCTATATATAGATCTTTTTGGCCTTCAAAACACACCTAACTCTACATTTCTCTCCACTAAAGGCTGAATAACTTCTTCCATGTGAAATGGAATCAATCTTGAGTCCTACCTTGGTCATTTCAAGACCGATTCTTAATGTATGTCCTCATTCTTCCTCGTTCCTCTCATACTTTCTTAGATCTATGTAGATCTACTTATCCACTCCTCTTGATTTCTAAGATCTACTCCTATTAAGGGTTTATATAAGATTATGGATACCAATTATTTTTATTTTTGGTTAGGATATTTCTAGGAGAATAGATCTACAGTCATTTAGAGGAATCCTAACTCGTATTCTTGAATGTTCTTCATCTGTTGTAGGTTTCTATCCAAACCATTGAGGTATGTGGATTTACACTCATAAATTCTTTATATAATTGATTGTATTAGTTTCAAATTTAATATATCAAATTAATTTTTCTGTTAAATCTTGGTTTAATTTGTGGAAAAAATCTTATTTAGTGATGATTTATCATTTTTGTGACATTTTGAAATCTTGATGAATTATTGTAAAAATTGAATTAGATTCTTGAATTAAAAATGGTTATGTTAAATTAGCGATTATGTTTAATTTATAAATGGTTTTCTTTTAAGGGGGTTTTTAATAAAAGGAGATTTTTATTGAAACGGTTTGTCTTTGGGATCGTTATGATGGAAATTGGTTTTTAATAAAAAGTTGACTTTATTGAAAAGGAATTTCTAACATGACCCTTTGGTATATTTGTGTGTGTATTCATATTTCATTTTTGGGGAATGGTTGACATATGAAATTTTTCTCAGTTCCAAAAGTTCACTGGAACATGTGCTATAATTACCTTATGGCTACTTGGTAGATCGATGAGAAACCATTCATGAGTATGGAACTGTCATCACATATGTAAAACCCCGAGATTTTATAAAAAATATACTTTTAATTTTATTGATGTCTTGTGTTGTACGCTACAACAAGATTACCTTGCGCTATACACAACACCGTATTATCTTGCAGTATACGCAACCCTGACTTGGCTTTCATTACAAACAATCGCGACCTTCTTCGATAGCATGTGTAGTACACAATACCGGGTTTCACTAAACAACGATATATTGTTATAATATTATTATGAACTAGACTTTATGAATAGTATTACCTAAAGTTTAAATTTTATAACATTATTATTCATCTTACACATTTTCTAGAACATGGTATAAGAACAAAATAATTTTTTCGGGTAAAATAAGTATTTTTCAAAAAATGCAGTTTTGCCGTCTTTTAATGGAGAACCCACTTTAAATCTAGTTTTTGACATGTTTATAAGTTAAATTTTACAAAATAAACTTCTTCTTTTGAATCAGGATATAAAAATTTACATTGGATAAATTTTTGATATTTTTCTGATAACTTTCATATTTTAATGAATAAGTAAATACACGCTATATTTTAATTAAAAACAACTTTTTTTCATCGTAAAAATTTATGTGGTTAAATTATAATATTGAATGGTATTAAAGTATAAATAGAATATATTTTTACCATTTAATATAATATATGTCATTAGCATTTATTTTACCTTGAATTCGTAGGTTAAATCAATTCAATCTTTTGCAATGTTTTAAACAAAAAACCGTTTTCTTTCGACAACGAGATTAATTTTAATTTAATTTCTGCAACTTTTTTGTATTGAATTTTGAACAATGGATTCCATATTTGGAATCAGTGGGTCCAAATTAGGTTAATACGCTACTTTTTTATTTTTGGGCTTTACGAATAGTAACTACGGTAAATTTTATTTAACATAGTTAAAGGTAAATCGGGTAATTAAGGGTAAATATAATATTATAAGATTAACCTAACAACTTAAAAAATCCTATTGAATGACTAAAAGTCAACCCATATCACCTAAGTGTCGGATTAGAATCATTTAATGGACTTTTTTCCATGAAAGTAATTTAATTATTATTAAAACCAAAGAAAGTGACAACATGTCACTCTTTTAAATCTTATAAGTATATTAATTTTAATTTAGTGATAAACTTCATGAAACATCGAACATGAATAATCTACAGAAACCTAATGAAATTATATAAATCATATGAATTTATTTATAATTTTTAGGGATTAAATAATTATCATTAATTGTGACACAATAGTGATGCAGAAATTGTTTATCTAGTGAAAAATCAAGAATATAGTTTTTATTAAACTAATAGTGACCATAAAAGGCACAAAACCCTGACCAAAACTTATTCGTCATGTAAATATAAACCATAATCATCCAATGGTCTATTATTGTACCATTTTTACCCTTAAAAAAGCGATTATGACACTTATATTATTTTATTTTAAATGATTATAAAGTTTTCACCATCATAATTTAATAAATATAACAATTTAAATATTGTGATTTTAAGATGATAAATTCTAGTAGAAGCTTTATTGTGAAAGTTAATAGAATTATATTCATCATAGTATTTTTTTAATTTTTATTCAACAAATTAGTATATTAAATAATTATACAAAAATGATGTAGTAATTATTTGTTTAAGAGATAAACCAAATAAATGGTTTTAAAAATAATAAAATAAATATTATATGAACTATTTAATGTTATCCACTAATTTATTTAGATACATATTACATTTTATTAATCTATTAAAGCTTTTAGTTCAAACTTATCTTCTGTATATATTTATTTAAATTCAAATAAATGAATAGTGTCAAAATTGACACTATTGTTATTTTATAAAAATAACATATTATAAAATTGTTTAAAAATCAAAAAAATATTTTGAAATTATAAATTTAAATTTATATGGTCTAAAATGTTATAAATTATCCAATTATGAACAATTCATAACAAATAAGTAATTATTTGTTATAATTTAAAATTTAGAATGTTATTACAACAAATAAATATAAATTGATTAAATAATGATAAATTAAGTTGATAATGTTTAAAATAAATTCCTAACATGTATAAATTTTATTGGTTGATGATATTAAAATCCTATAGCATTTATTATTCGAATATAAGTCATTTTTGGAGGTTTTTAAGTGGGGTTAGATTTATTATAAATTAATATTTTTAAGATTTCCAAAGGTGCCCCTCTCCTCCCTTATAAAAGGGCACCTCCTCCCTCTCTTCCTAACACTAATTTGAGCCTTTAATCGTGGAAAAAACCTTACCATTTACCTTCTCAACTTCCCTAGAAACATTCTAGAGGTCCTAGTATTCTTCAAAGACCAATTTTAGTACCCTAAGAGGAGGATTCAAAGAGGTGTGTCAAAGAAGAGGTAATATCTGTTACCGATTCTTTAAATTTTATTTCTTCTTAAACTTCTTCTTATTTAGTTGTTTCATTATGAAGTAATAACATCAGTATCCCTAATATACTGATATTTTATTATAAATATGAAACAACCATATTTCACCTTCAATCCATCCTACGGAAAACAAAATCACCGCGCGTGTGTACATACGAAATACCGTCTCCACGTCGTGGTGTAATCTATTTTTCCACCAACAAATTACATGGATGGGTATAATGGTGTAAAGAATAACCATATATGCTTATTATAAAATCATAATGATTCTGATATATTATACCATCCACTAAAATTCAATAATTATGGGAACGATATCATCGCTCGTGCGTACGTACAGACTACCGTCTCCATGATGTGATGAGATTCATTCTCCATGTTAACCATACATGAATGATCATAAAATTTATATAATGAATAATAATAAAATATGTGAAATATTAATGCTACTAGATTTATGTATATATATATATATGTATGTCATCTATTTAGTTTCATTCAATTCAACAAGCAAATGAAAACAGTGTTCATACGTACGTACGACCTACCGTCTCCATGAATGGTGTATTTCATTCCTTTTATCGATCTATAATATATATGTATATGTTTAATATATATTATATATAAATCATGTTTTACATTCTGGAATTATGTAAATAAGGATATAAGTAATAATATCATGAACGACAAGTCGAAACACATACGATAAATGAATGATTTTACCCAAAACGCTACTTTAACATGGAATTTACAAAAGAACGGGTAATATAAAGCCATAAGTGAAACATATATGATATCATAACAATGAATATGATTATGTAATAAGTCAATGGAATTATTTAAATCATTATACAAGAGGTTCGGATCCATACGAAGCATATCGGACCTACGGTAAGGGATAATTTTGAAAATCTAATTTTTATCCGAGATTGCTTATTCGTAAGTATTTACTAGGGTTATTTCTATCATCCATGTACATGTTTTCTAAAAATGTTTTTATAAAATGTTTAATATTCTTCCTTGTCTGTTTAAAGTCATTTTTACCCTTTTTTGACTTTTACCACAAGGTACGGAAGGAATCTTTCTTTTACGATGTACATTTTGACATTTCTGGAAAAAGTACTGGCAGAATGTTTTTTTAACTTATACTGTGTGAAAATATTTTTACGGTTTTATAACGCCTAATTTTCATGAAGCTTCATCTACAATATTTTATGATTATTTTCAACAAAATCCTTTTATTTTAAAATTTAATGGCATTTTGTGAAAAGAAAATTATTTTGAAGAAGAAAGGATATTTTTCTCAAGAATCCATTTCAAGTGT
This sequence comes from Viscum album, assembly GCA_963277665.1. NCBI lineage: Eukaryota > Viridiplantae > Streptophyta > Magnoliopsida > Santalales > Viscaceae > Viscum > Viscum album. Next base: position 1,521,613,145 of record OY728162.1, on the reverse strand, counting down.
TTTAAAAAAATCATTTTCCATCTAAGATGACATTATTTCATATTTGTATCTTTCAAGTATAATGTCTCTATTATTTACATGGTTTCACTTTTCTTATGATGAAATGATATCCATTTGTTTTATATCGATTATGTTATGATGGAATGATGTTTATGAAACCCATTTTATTCGTTGGGTTATTATGAATGATGTATGTTTATTTTTTGGAACAAGTAAGAATGATTTCATTATGAGATGGGTGGGACCTATATCTCCCTCAAATGCATTGGGTAATGATTTATATCTCATGAGATAGGTATGGCTGGAACGGTAAGTTAATCCGGTTCAGTGTTACAGGACTGAAAGGAGGAGTGAACTCGATTCAGAAAAGGACTTTGTCCACTAAGATGGTCTTGACAGCAATGCCTTGGCTACTATGGAAATCATGACATGTGCTGAATGGTTGCCACAATTACATGTTTTATTCCCATTTTATTTTATCATGGTTGATGTTACATTATGATATATTCCTTACGTACTTCCAATATTTATGTCTTTGCTCAATATTTTGATATTTAAATTTCATGTTCAAGTTTTTGTTTTCAAATGTTTATGGATTGTTTTATGTTATCTATGTTTGCCCTTACTGAGAATTTGAGCTCACCCTTTTATGTTTTATTTTCCCCGGGAAATAAAGAAAGGTTTTAGGTAAGGAAATAAAAACGGGAAGATCGTTATGGGAGATTTTGAAGATCTTTCAACAGGATTAGATGTTTATATTCCGAGTTTTCAAAGACACTAAACCATTATGGTCCTTGTGTGTCTATTTTTGTTATGCATTAAGTATTCCGAAAAAGTAATGTAATGTCCATGTACATCAAGCTATGGGTCTTTACATTTGGTATCAGAGGCAAAGGAGGTAGGAATGTATCCGATCCTTGGGAACTCTCACATGTGAGCGTTGGACGAAGCCTGGCTCTCTGCCCAAGGGCTTACTGAGGAAATGGCTGCCACTGGGGATGGTGGTGTGTCCCGCCCAGGGGGTGTAGCCGCCCATGGAGTGCCCTAAAAGGTATCAATTATAGTCCACTAGAAGTAATTCCAGATCGTTACAGTTGGTATCAGAGGAAAGGCTTAGTCAACCTTTGGAAACAAGGATGCGAAAATGTTAGTGAGATCCCTAGAGATATTTCTAAGGTATGTCTAGGGATGTCCCTAAGGATAAGTATACATATAGGATATTGTCCTTGAAATATGGTAACAGTCTTAGAATTTAACCCAAGATATTAGATATTGAGGGTACTCCCCCTTTACTATGTTGTTTTCCCTAGCATGATTTTTTCCTCTCACACTATTCTTTTTGGGTTTTAGAAAATGGCTGGAAACAGGAAGATTCACAATAATGGAGGATATGACAGACAATGGAATGATATTCTTAATGAGCAACCAAATGAAACGGGATTTGGAAGTCCAAACATCATTATTATGCCTAATCATAAATCTCATAATATGATCAATAATCTCAACTTTGGTAAGTTTCCTGACTCAGATAATAAGAGAAAGATGGACTTTCATGATGATCATAGAGGAAAGAAAGTTCAATTTACCTCATGTAAATCATGTGCGAAGAGGCATCGGGGAGATTGTTTCAAAGGAACTGGAAGATGATTTGGGTGTGGAAAAGAAGGACACAAAGCCAGTAAGTGCAAAGGAAAAGGTTCAGTTAACACTATGGACAAGGATAATGGCATTTCTACGACATCAACAATGATTAGATGTTTTAAATGTGGAATATACGAGCATTATACAAACCAATTCCCTAAGGGAAAATCTCATGAAGAGAATCAGCATGGTCACATGAGTAGTATTTATGTGGATGATGATGAAGAGACTACAAATGAAATATGAGATGAAAGAAATGATGAAGCCCAGCTAGTGGTTTAAGAAGTGAGTGGAATGATTGTACGTTTATAAAGAATAATTTATGGTATTATGGAATAAAGAATCATCTAAGGATTGTTACACTATTGTCTTTCCTAAAGTATTTGAAAGTATATGTTGAATGGTACCGGTAACCATGGAAGGTTATTCAGATATTTTTGAAAAGTAGATGATATGTGCATAATGAAGGGATAAAAAGATAATGAGATGTTTGATTGTATTCATGAACTCATGACTGATATAAGGAAAAAGCGATATCATGGTTTGAGTATATTGAATTTTTGGGATTTTGGTATGTGGTAAGAGTAACCTTTTGATAGCATTCATGTTTTCATTAAGGTTCTGTGGTAGTTTATTTTTCATGAGAATACATGACTAAGGTATTAGTGTGTTTGGAATGTAACCAGCATGTTATATATTATGATATATGTGGGATAAATGCTTGTATTCACATTCTTGGTAGATAACCTTTGTAGTAATTGTTTTCATTATACTATGAGCATGGACAAAAGTATTTTGGATAAGCCTAAAGATTGGAATGGTTTATGTTGGACGTGAGACAGTATTGTTTAATGCTAGAACTTTTTTTTCAATATTATTGATGGAATGTTATATTGATGTAGTTTTAGAAAAAGGAAAACCTGCAGGATGGGCGACAGCCCATCGCGTCAGACAAGGCTGTGGGAATCAAACCCACAACCAAAGTGTGACAGGCCTTTATCGCCTACCACTGGCCTACAGGAATTCCCTGGTTAGTAGAAACTAATTTTATTTTATTAAGAAGTATGATATATGAAGTATAAGTTCATTTTTGGAATCGTGTATGATTAACCTCACCATAGATGGACTTATGTATATTTGATAACTTTTTCTAACCTTTTGTTTGAAACATATGGAGTGACCCATCATTCTATCACATGATCTGCTAACGCTTCACGAATAACAAATTCAACTTCATTTCATTAAGAGATGAAGTGTAAATTGTTCAATTCATGAACAATACTGATATTGTACCAAAATCATGTAAGTATTTCTTTTAATTCATCAACTTTAAGGATATGATCTTGAAAACCAAAAATGTTATCCTAGTGCCCTTATATCCGATGAATCAGATGATACCTTAGATCATCACAAATTTATGGCTTTGTGATTGTTGGCTTTTTCATAGCCCTGTTCTCTACCACTCTCCATCAGAACATGATGGTTAGATATTTCTTCCATATCCACATTTTCACCTATGTTCTCCTATGTGGGAACCCAAGGGATGTGTTACTTTGGGTATCCATTTTGTTTCTAACGTTCATTTTTAAAATTAAGTTTTAGCATTCCTTTTTACGATGTGGGTTTCTATGAAAGAAACTTTCAAGTAGTAAACGATTTATAACCCCGATGAATTCCGAGAGCGAAATTCATTTTAAGGGGGTAGAATGTAACACCCCAAGATTTTATGAAAAATATTCTTTTAATTTGATTGATGTCTTTTGTTGTACGCTACACCAAGATTACCTTGCGCTATACACAACACCATATTAGCTTGTAGTACACGCAACCCTGACTTGGCTTGCATTACATGCAATCACGACCTTCTTCGATAGCGTGTGTAGTACGTAATACTGGGTTTCACTAAACAACGATATATTGTTATAATATTATTATGAACTAGCCATTATGAATAGTATTAAATAAATTTTAAATTTTATAATATTATTATTCATCTTACACATTTTCTAGAACATGGTATAAGAACAAAATAAAATTTTCAGGTAAAATAAGTATTTTTAAAAAAATGAAGTTTTGCCGCCTTTTAATGGCGCACCCAATTTAAATATAGTTTATGACATGTTTATAAGTTCAATTTTAAAAAATAAACTTTTTATTTTGAATCAGGATATAAAAATTTACATTGGATAAAGTTTTTATATTTTTATGATAACTTTCATATTTTAATAAATAAGTAAAAACACGCTATATTTTAATTAAAAACAACGTTTTTCATCGTAATAATTTATGTGGTTAAATTATAATATTGAATGGTTTTAAAGTATAAATAGAATATATTTTTACCATTTAATATAATTTATGTCATTAACATTTATTTTACCTTGAATTCGTAGGTTAAATCAATTCAATCTTTTGCAATGTTTTAAACAAAAACCCATTTTCTTTTGACAATGAGATTAATTTTAATTTAATTTCTGAAAGTTTTGTGTAAAGAATTTGGAAAAATGGATTCCATATTTGGAATCATTGGTTCCAAATTATGTTAATAAGCTACTTTTTATTTTTGGGTTTTATGAATAGTAACTATGGTAAATTTTATTTACCATAGTTAAAGGTAAATCAGGTAATTAAGGGTAAATATAAGATTATAAAATTAACCTAAAACCTTCCAAAATTCTATTGTATGACTAAAAGTCAACCCATATCACCTAAGGGTCTGATTAGAATCATTTAATGGACTTTTTTCCATGAAAATAATTTAATTATTATTAAAACCAAAGAAAGTGACAACATGTCACTCTCTTAAATATTATAAGTATATTAATTTTAATTTAGTGATAAACTTCATGAAACATCAAACATGAATAATCTCCAGAAACCTAATGAAATTATCTAAATCATATGAATTTATTTATAATTTTTAGGGATTAAATAATTAACATTAATTGTGACACAATAGTGATGCAGAAATTGTTTATCTAGTGAAAAATCAAGAATATAGTTTTTATTAAACTAATATTGACCATAAAAGGCACAAAACCCTGACCAAAACTTATTATTCATGTACATTTAGACCATAATCATCCAAAGGTAGAATAGATGACCATGTTGAGCCTTATAAAAGTGATTATGACACTTATATTATTTTATTTTAAATGACTCCAAAGTTGTCACCTTCATAATTAAATAAATATAACAATTTAAATATTGTGATTTTAAAATGATAAATTCGAGTAAAAGTATTATTCTGAAATTTAACAGATTTATCTTCATCATAGGAGTTTATTTTTAATTTTTATGAAACAAATTTGTATATTAAAAAATTATACAAAAATGATGTAGTAATTATTTTATTAAGAGATAAACAAAATAAATGGTATTAAAAATAATAAAATAAATATTATATGAACTATTTAATGTGCTCCACTAATTTTCTAGATACATATGACCTTTTATGAATCTATTAAAGTCTTTAGTTTAAACATATCTTCTGTATATATTTTATTTAAATTCAAATAAATGAATAGTGTCAAAATTGACACTATTGTTATTTTATAAAAATAACATATTATAAAATTGTTTAAAAATCACAAAAATATTTAAAAATTATAAATTTAAATTTAAATATTCTAAAATGTAATAAAGTATCCAATTATGAACAATTCACTAAAAATAAGTAATTATTTGTTATAATTTAAAATTTAGAATTTTATTACCACAAATAAACTTAAATTGATTAAATAAGGATAAATCAAGTTGATAATGTTTAAAATAAATTCCTAACATGTATAAATTTTATTGTTTGATGATATTACAACCATATCTCACCTATTATTCTAATATTTGTCATTTTTTGAGGTTTTTAAGTGGGTTTATATTTATTATAAATTAATATTTTTAAGATTTCCAAAGGTGCCCCTCTCATCCCTTATAAAAGGGTACCTCCTCCCTCTCTTCCTCACACCAATTTGAGCCTTTAAGCTTGGATAAACCCTACCAATTTCCCTTCTCAAATTCCCTAAAAATATCCTATAGGTCCTGGTCTTATTCAAAGACCAATTTTAGAACCCTAAGAGGAGGATTCAAAGAGGCGTGTCAAAGAAGAGGTAATATCCGTTACCGATTCTTTCAATTTGATTTATTCTTAAACTTCTTCTTCATTAGTTGTTTCATTTTGAAGTAATAACATAAGTATCCCTCATAAACTTATATGTTATTATAAATATGAAACAACCATATTTCTCATTCTATCCATCCTACGGAAAACAAAATCACCGCGCGTGCGTACTTACGGAATACCGTCTCCACGACGTGGTGTAATCAGTTTTTCCACCAACACCTTACATGGATGGGTATAATGTTGTAAATAATAACTATATATGGTTATTATAACATCATACTGATTCTGATATATTATACCATCCACTCCAATTCAATAATTATGGGAACGATATCATCGCTCGTCCGTACGTACGGACTACCGCCTCCACGATGCGATGAGATTCATTCTCCATGTTAACCATACATGAATGATCACAAAGTTTATATAATAAATAATAATAAAATATATGAAATAATAATGCTACTGGATTTATGTATATATATATTTATGTCAACTATTTAGTTTCATTCAATTCAATAAGGAAACGAAAACAACGTTCATGCGTACGTACGACCTACCGTCTCCATGAACGGTGTATTTCATTCCTTTTATCGATCTATAATATATTTGTATATGATGAATATATATTATATATAAATCATGTTTTACATTCTGTAATTATGTAAATAAGGATATAAGTAATAATATCATGAATGACAAGTCGAAACACATATGATAAATGAAATGATTTTACCCAAAACGCTACTTTAACATGGAATTTACAAAAGAACGGGTAATATAAAGTCATAAGTGAAACATATATGATATCATAACAATGAATATGATTATGTAATAAGTCAATGACATTATTTAAATCATTATACAGGAGGTTTGGATCCATACGAATCATATCAGCCTTAAGGTAAAGGATAATTTTGCAAATCTCATTTTTATCCAAGATTGCTTATTCGTAAGTATTTACTGGGGTAATTTCTATCATCCATGTCCTTGTTTTCTCAAAATGTTTTCATAAAATGTTTAATATTCTTCCTTGTATGTTTAAAGTAATTTTTACCTTTTTTTACTTTTACCACAAGGTACAGAAGGAATCTTTCTTTTACGATGTACATTTTGACATTTCTGGAAAAAGTATGAGCAAAATGTTTTTTATGTTATACGACGTGAAATGATTTTTACGGTTTCATAACGCCTCATTTTCATGAAGCGTCCTCTACAAGATTTTATGATTATTTTCAACAAAATCATTTTCTTTTAAAATTGAATTTCATTTTGTGAAAAGAAAACGATTTTGAAGAAGAAAGGATATTTTTCTCAAGAATCAATTTCAGGAGTTTTATAAAAATCATTTTCCATCTAAGATGACATTATTTCATATGTGTATGTTTCAAGTATAATGTCTATATTATTTACATTGTTTCACTTTTCTTATGATTAAATGATATCCATTTGTTTTATATGAATTATGTTATGATGGAATGATGTTTATGAAACCCATTTTATTCGTTGGGTTATTATGAATGATGTATGTTTATTTTGTGGCACAAGTAAGAATGATTTAATTATGAGATGGGTGTGTCCTATATATCCCTCCAATGACTTGGGTAATGATTTATATCTCATGAGATAGACATGGCTGGAACGGTAAGTTAATCCGGTTCAGTGTTATAGAACTGAAAGGAGGTGTGAACTCGATTCAGAAAAGGACTTTGTCCACTAAGATGGTCTTGGCAGCAATGCCTGGGATACTATGGAAATCATGACATGTGCTGAATGGTTTCCACAATTACATGTCTTATTCCCATTTTATTTTATCATGGTTGATGTTACATTATGGTATATGCCTTATGTACTTCCAAGATTTATGTCTTTGCTCAAGATTTTGATGTTTAAATTTCATGTTGAAGTTTTTGTTTTCAAATGTTTATGGATTGTTTTATGTTATCTATGTTTTCCCTTACTAAGAATTTGAGCTCACCGTTTTTATGTTTTATTTTCCCCAGGAAATAAAGAAAGGTTTTAGGTAAGGAAACCAAAATGGGAAGATCATTATGGGAGATGTTGAAGATCTTTCAACAGGATTAGATGTTTATATTCTGAGTTTCCAAAGACACTAAACCATTACGGTCCTTATGTGTCTGTTTTTGTTATGCATTAAGTATTCCGCAAAAGTAATGTAATGTCCATGTATGTCAAGCTATGGGTCTTTACAGTTGGTATCAGAGTAAAAGGAGGTAGGAATGTATCCGATCATTGGGAACTCTCACATGTGAGCGTTGGACGAAGCATGGATCTCCACCCATGGGCTTCATGAGGAAATGGTTGCCACTGGGGATGGTGGTGTGTCCCGCCCAGGGGGTGTAGCTGCCCATGGAGTTCCCTGATAGGTATTATTTATAGTCCACTGGAAGTAATTCCAAACCATTACAACATAGCATATATGGTTAGTTTCATTGGTTTGTGGAATGTTTGGGGTCTTCCAAAAATAATATTGTGAAATAGTTTCAAATCCTTGTTATTATTTCTATTCGATGATAAATTTCTACAAAATAGGTTTTAACAGCACTTTTATACTTTTGGTTGCAAATGGTTTTTGAGAAATTGTTTATATTTTGTTATAAACTCTTTTGAGAAATTGTTTTATATAATATAATATATATATATATAGCTAAATATTCTATAATAGTGGTGTTAGTAGGGAAATAATTGGGTAAAGCCTACTGAGTTTTATACTCACCCCTACATTGGAAGTTTGGTGCTTATGTAGATGCTATATTCCGGGATAGGGGAAAAGTTAACATATCACACAATTTTAGCAACACTTTATGACACTTGGGATGTTTGGTGGTCTTGGAGAATATAGATTCTAGAGAATGTAGTCTTGTTTTATTTATGGAGTCTTTATTTGACCTTACACTATTTACTTGGATTGTTGTTTTTTCTTCCACTATTTCACATAATGAAGTTGTTTGGTTATAGAAAATGTGGTTGAATTTTATTTCATTGTTCATGAATCATATAGTGACTTGTTTGGTTATGGTTTGTTGAGTTAATGGTTTTATTATTAAAGGGTTAATCGTCCCCATATTTCATTAGAAAACCATTGGCATTTATTTCCAGCCATTGGCATATTTGGGATGTATCTTAAGGCTAGGTAATGACTCCTTATACTCTCAATCCAATGAGAATTAGTGGGTCATTTCAAATGGTATCAGCTTGTTCGGTCCTTACATAACAACTTTCCATCTGTTTTCTTATTATTGGATTTGAAATTAGTTCTTTCCTATTCATTAGGTGGTGATCTTAGAAAGGAGTAGGAATTTAAAAACATGAAATGTATAGCATAAAAGGACATAGCTAACCATTTTATAAGGGACTTCATGTTACCAGGTTGTTTGGTACATAAGTGTTTTGAATACTCTTATAGGATACCATAAATCTCATTATCATGGTTTTAAATAATGAGATGAGCATGACATGCATTGTAGAGGAATGAATTCACCCTAGGATTTCATACTTCATTTTGAGTAATGATATCTATTTTTGTCAAAGCATTGATTTTTGAAAAGTATGAAATTGATTTTCAAATGAAAGGATTTGAAAAAACATGGTTGATGTAGTTTGAAAATTGTTTGATTTTCAAAATAATGTAATGATTTTTCAAAACTGGTGGAACAAGAATTTGGTTTATTTTTTAAATCAATGTTGTGATAGTTTATGTGATATAATTTTAATTATTATCCATCAGTTTCTATAGAGTCATACTTAAAAAGTTGTTGTTTATTTACAAAATGGAACCCAGTAGGCATCGTAGGAACTAACCAGAAGAAGCTGTGGTCAACGTGGTTTCTCCTGAGACATAGGTGAACCATGAGTTGATTCATAGTATCGTCCAAGAATTCCAAGATGCAGACACTTAAAATCGAAGGGATGATCCAAGGAATGTGGATCATTCCGTCTAGTTCATGAAGAAGAATCCACCCATCTTCTAGGGTGATTTTGAACCAGAAAAGGAAAAGGTGTGGTTAAATATAATGAATCACATCTTCAATTTCATTAGCACACCATTAGAACTCAAAGTAAATACTAAAACGTACATGATCGATGATAATACATGAATGTGTTGGGAACTAATTCTGCATGCTAAAGTAGATCAAGGCCTTACTCGGGAGGATTTTAAAGAATTGTTTATTAAGAAATTCTATCCTCAAACATTAAAGATCCATAGGATGGAAGACTTATTTGGCCTGAAGTAAGAGAATATTTTTGTCACAGAATATGTGGCTCAATTAATGAATTTAGTTCACTTTATACCAGAAGTTGCAGTGAGTGTGGCCTTGAATAAAAACATTTTTAAATCTGGGCTAAGGAATGAGATATGCTCAAAGATTTCAGTGCTCTATGTCACAGATTATATAGAGATGAACAGAGCAATAATGGATGGGGACATCTCAAGAGCTATGGGAGGAGTATGTATGACGATACCTATGGAGAATGGTGGGAACAAAAATTATGGGAGAAATAGGAAGAGAGGAACCGTTTTCCAAGGTGGTAGAGGGACACATAATTAGATAACTGGATCAGTATATCTTCCTCTACAACTAAATATCCATGTAGGATGCTACCAATTTCGTTCCTTTGAATATATGAAGAGGGAGTGTATGAAAAAACCAATATCATTCCAAATTGTAATAAGATGAGACATCTCAAGTTCTTTTTTCATAGTGCTCTGAGGTCAGGTGCTCGAGACACTTCTCAGGTGTCGCCAGCATCATATGCTTCGACATGGTGATGATAGCAAAATCAAAATCATCAGAAAATAAGAGATGGCCATGGATATTCCATGAATACCTTGAATCCCCAGCAAGGGTATGTTCAGTAGGGCATGGAGGTGTAGAGTGTAGGAACGAAGTAATTATATAGATCTGAGAAGATGATTATAGATGATCAGGTTGGACCATATATGGAGAGGGTTATGATTCTATTGAAATCTACCATTATGAAAGTGATGTTTGATACTGGTGAAGTTCATTCCTTTATTTATTCTTAGGCTTTTTATCTTATATGTTTAAAACTAGAAATGATGCCTTCCTTAATAAAACTCCAAACCCCTCTCTATGAAATTGACTGTCAATCCTTTGTGTGTAGAGAATGCTCTATAACTATTAATAGAGCTAAACTAAATTAGGAATTATCCATGTTAGATATGGATTTCTATGATCTAATCCTAAGTATATATTGGATGAAAATGTTCACGGATATCATCTACATTATATAAGGAAAGTTAGATTCAAGACTGTGGATAGTGTCGATCATATATTTAGAGGAGTGAAGGATGTAAAGAATGGTGTAACAGTCATGTCGTCACCAATGGTGGGAATGATCTCTAATCATTTGTTATCTTTGACCTTGGAATCAATCAATGATATCGAGAAAAATAGTTTTCTAGTAGTTATGGATAAATTTACAGATTTCATTCCCAAGAACTTCTCTTGGTTACCACCTCTAAGGTAAGTAGAGTTTAAGATTGATCTCTATTCAGGGACCAGTCCTATTTACCTTCAATCTTACAGGATGACACCAACACAGTTAAGGGAATTAAAAGCGCTTTTGGAGGGGTTGTAAAGAAAGGGTTTCATTTGGATGAGTATGTATCTGTGGGCAACACCGATCTTGTTTGTGAATAAAACAAATGAAACTCTTCTATTGTGTGTTGATTATCATAAGATTAACCATGTTATGATAAACAATAGGTATACAATTCCATTCATTGATGACCTATTAATCCAATTTAGGGGAGATTAGTGGTTCTATAATATTGAATTACGACCAGGATATCACAAATTGCAAGTTCGAAAAAAATATATTCTAAATATAAAATCCAAAAGTAGATATGGACACTATGAATATGTAGCCATGACTTTTGATCTCATGAATGAACTAATAGTCATCTTGGATTTTATGAATCATATATTTTAGTAATTTCTGGAATCTTTTTTTGTGGTTTTTGTAGATGAAATATGGGAATATTTAAAGACAAGGGATTAGCATAAGGAGAACCTAGTGATAGTGTTACAAATCATGAGAGATCACTGTTTATATGCCAAACTATCAAGGTACGATTGTTTGATACATGATGTCCGCTTTCATGGAAAATTGATTTATGAGAAATGTGTTTTAGTGGATATAGAAATGATAGAAACTATTATCACATGGAAACCACCGAATAATTTCTTTGAGATATGAAGTTTTATTGATTTAGCTGGCTACTACCGACACTTTTTGCTTGACTTCTCACGAATATCTTCACCAATGACAGCTCTAAAAAAGATGAATGCTCTATTATAACAGATTAAAAAGTTCCATAATTAATTATAAGAACTAAATGTTTTTCCTACATTGACACATGTTCTGATCATTCCAGATCTAGGATAGGGGTATGCAGTGTACTATGATACTTTGGGATTGAGGTTAGGTTATGTTCTCATGAAAGGAGACCATATTTTGGATTAAGGTTCATGGTAGTTGAGGTTACATGAGAAGAATTACTGAACACATGATTTGGAGTTAACTACAGTCTTCCATGATTTGATGACTTGGAGACATTTTCTCATTGGTGAGAAATTCACTTTTTTTTACAGATCATTAAAACTTGAAACACATTTTATCATAGTGAGATTTAAATCTAAGACAAAGGAGATGGATAGAGTATATCCAGATTTTTGACTTTGATAGATTTAGGTGGTAGATGCACTGAGCATAAAGTCATATGCTCATTTGGAATAAGAAGCTTTAGATGAATGGTAATTGATACCAGTCTTAGTCGACATGCAAGCGGAATGTAAAGGCCAAGGTGCTATTGCACTTTTCTTTTTAGATTTGATTACTCTTAATTTGGTAATGTTTTTAAAGGAGGAACATACATTTGATGTTTAATGTGTTTTATTTAGTTTAAAACTCAATGGTGAGGATACCATTGAGGACAAGAAACTTGATGGAAGTTTATTTTTGTATTTCAAAGAACAGATAGTTGTACCTATGGCTTGTCCGAAACAACTCCTTCATGTTTACCACTATTTTAGATGGGATATACATCTAAGTACATAGAAGTTTTATTAGGCATTGAAGGTTCAATTTTTGTGGAGTGATATGAAAAAGAAGGTGGCCAAATTTATATCGTGGTGATTAACTTATAAGAAGGTTAAAGTAGATCACCATAGACCAGATGTTATGTTGTAGTCTCTAATAGTTCCAATGTACAAATGAGAGAAGATAACTATAGTTTTTGTTACATGTATCCAAATATTGTTCTGGAGACATGATTCTATATGGGTGATAGTGGATCATGTTACCCAGTTTTCCAATTTCATCCCTATTCATGAAAATCATACGATGGAGCATCTATCAAAAATCTATATCCAAGAATTGGTAAAGATACATGGAATACTGGTATCAATTGTGTTAGAAGGAGATTCGAGGATCACATATCCTTTATGAAAATCCTTATAGGAATCCCTTGGGACTCAATTGACTATGAGCATTACATATCATCCTCCGAAAGAAGGCCATACTGAGCTGATGATACAAACATTGGAAGTCATGTTGCTATCTTCCATAATGAATTTTGGTAGCTCATTGTAGGAGAACTTACATTTGGTGGAGTTATCATATAATAACATCTTTTAGGCCTCGATATATGTGGCTCTATTTGAAGCATTGTATTTTCATCCTTGTCAATCTCCACTATGATGGGTGAAAACAGGTGAGGATTTAGTAGTTGGGCATGTCTTTTCCATGAAAAAATATAGAAGATTCAATTTATGAAAAAGAGGACGTATATGGCTGAGAGTCCCCATAAATCTTATGCGGATCATTGTCTATGGTCATTGTCATTTTTCGTGAGCGATCATGTGTTCTTGAAAATTTATCCAAATCTTGGACATTGTCATTTTGGAATGTAGGTAATGTTATCTCTTCAATATATATTCCCTTTTTAGATACTATAATGGGTTGAAGAGGTGGCATATAGTTTGGCATTACCACCACCGTTTATTCCAATGCATAATGTGTTCCATGTATCTCAGTTGAATAAGTATCATCCTGATCCAGACCATGTGATAAGATGGGATCATATTGACATAGAGCTGGATGATACGTTAGTACATATCTTGGTGTGGATAGTGGATAGGAAATAGAAAATCTGGGTGGGGAAAGTATCATCCTAGTGTGGGTTTTATGAAAAATGGTCAAATTTAGGAAGAGACTCAGGAAGACGAGAAAAAAATTAATGATCAGTGGACAAAAATCTTTCAGGGCAGTGATGGTTTTCTACTTTCTAGGGATGGAAAGACCAATGGTAGGGAGAATGTAGTACCCCTAGTTTTTAGTATGTAACCATTTCCTTGTGATTTTAATATCTATAATGTTTAAGGTTGAGTGTGGGGAGAGTTTGGAAAACATTCCATATGTTTTGGGGATAAAGGAGTGGTGTACCATTTGTCCAAACTATGCAGAAATCGTAGGAGAATTCATACACACTTGTAGTTTTGAGATAGTAAATATGGATTGTATTGAGAATGGTTAGAGAGACTGTGTGAGGAGTCCGTATTAGGGTGTCCTAAAGGAAGAATATATTACACAATTAGTGCATCATTTATCTAATCGTGTTGTCAAACTGTGTGCAGATTCCAAAGATAAATCCTAATTTTAGGATCTTACTAGTTTATTCTCTAATTAGATCTTTTTTCCCTAAAAATGACCCTAAATCAATATTTATATCCATTAAAGGCTATAGAACCTATTCGAACTGAATTGGAATCAATCTGGATCCCTCCCATGGCATTTTCAAGCCCAATTCTTAAGATATGTCTTCATTCTACCTCGTTTCCCTCATGAATTATTAGATATAATTCTCCCATACTCTTGATATCTCATATCTACACCTGTTAGGGGTATATATAGGATAATGGATACCAATTATGTTGATTTTTTTCACATCCTTTTAGGAGAAGATATCTAAGGTCGTTTCATGGAATCTTGACACACATTCTTGAACGTTCTTCATCTATTGTCGGTTTCTATGAAAACCTTCAAGTTCGGTGGTTTCACTCTCACCTCATATTAATATAATTGATTTGATTAGTTTAAAATTTATTAAATTGAATGAAATTTATTTTTAAATCCATGTTCAAAGCATTTAATAGATTTTATTTAGTGTGATTTAACAATTTTGTGAAATTGTGAAATCTTGATAATTATTGTGCAAATGGCTTTAGCTTCATGAATTTAAAATAGTGATTTTAAATTATAGAATTTTTGGAATATCTATATGGTTATTTAGAAATGGTTTTTTTCAATAGAAAGAACATTTTATGGAAATGGTTTGGCTTTGGGATTTTATTTATGGAAAAAAAATTTCAATAAAAATGTGATTTGATTGAAAAGGCATTTTCGGCATGATCCTTAGCCATATTTTTGTGTGTGTGTTAATATTGAATTTTAGGGGCTTGGTTTAAATATGAACTAGTGATTAGTTATATATTTTAACTAGAACATGGGATATAATTACCTTTTGATGACTTGGTACATCGATAAGAAACCTCTCATGAGTATGACACTATCATCACGTAACATGCATAATTGGTTTCATGGGTTTATTTAATGGTTGAGGAATGAAAAAAGGTTATTGTGAAATATTTTTAAGACTTTTTAGTATTTTTATGAAATAATAACTGGTAGAAAATTGGTTTTACTAGCACTTGTGTAGTTCTGGTTGCAAATAGTTTTGAGAAATTGTTTATATTTAGTTATAAACTGTTTTGAGAAATTGTTTTATATAAACTATTATATATATATATTCTTAACAATTCAATCCTAGTGGAATGAGTAGGTAAGACATTGGGGAAGGACTACTGAATTTTATATTCACCCCTGCTTGGGAACACTGGTTCCTTTGTAGATGTTATCTTCTGAGACTGGGGTAAAGGTAATGTATCACACGTTTTTAGCACCACTTCATGATACATGGGTTGTTTGGTGATATTGGAGCATGGAGCTTGGGGAGGGAGCATGGAATATTTTATTTTTCTTGGAGTCTTTATTTGACCTTAAAATATTTACTTGGATTTTTGTTTTTTCATCCACTATTTCACATCTTGAAGATGATTTGATATAGATAAAGTGGTTGAATTGTCTTTCATTGTTCATGCATCATATAATGAGTTGTTTGCTTATGGTTTGTTGAGTTAATGGTTTTATTCCTAAATGTTAGAACATCCCCACTTTCATTTTAAACCCTTAGGAATTTATTTACAACCATCGGCTTCTTGGGGATGTCACGTAAGGACAAGTAATCACTCATTGTACTCTCAAGCCAATGAGAATTAGTGGGTAATTACAACCCATATCATTGATATTGATTGTCTCTATGGAATAAATGATATGGGTGACATTAATTACTCAATCCAAAATATCCCACACAACATCATTTTTGTGGGGTGTATTTTTTATTCCATTCAAAAGGAAAATAGTAACGTTATTCCACTTCCATTTCAGAATTAGTAATGTCTGGAATATCCTAGAGGGCCTTTTGTGTCCAGAATTCTCCTGCTAATAGGTGAGACATCTCACCAAAATGATTTCCATCTCATTTACCATCCCTATCCATTAGTATTTCCTTCTTATACCATGATGCATCTTTCTTCATACCCATATATACCTCCCATATAAAAGTATGAAATTCACACATTGTCATATCAGGTGAGAATTTAAGAACCAATATAGGGCCATATAAAATAAAAAAATTCCACTATAAATATACCAAATGTAGGTTGAATCCCCCACCATATAATCTATCATATAAATAAAATACAACTAGATTTGATAATTATTTTACCGTGATCTGGTCAAGAAGTATGTGTAGAAATGATGTCTATTTCAAAGTTACTCATTCTGGGGATTCTTCAACATCATGTTGCATGCCTGCACAGAGCACCATCAGCTGTCACTCATTTTAAGAATCTATTACTATATATATATATCCATAATTCATCTCAAGGAATAAAATACCAAATATCTCAAGAATAGTTTGTAAGGATTATAAAATTTAATTACTAGAGATAAATGACCCGCCTCCCTTCCCAAAGGTTCCGGTCCTATTAAGAAAATATATAATAGAGGATCTTGTTGTCTATGTACACCAAAACCACCTAACCAACAAATAGTTTCCCTAGTATATCGGTGTGTGTATTAAAACATATAACTCCAAATAATGAGTATAGACATTTCACTCATGAGGTCTTATATTTCTAGATCCATAAGAAACCACATGATCCTCCTTTATATGATTTACTCATAGCCAAACTTCAAATCCATCCCTATCCACAGTATTATCATTTACTAGAATGGGAAATGTGGGGATCGAGGATCATGTTGGACTACTCTTCTATGCCTGAAAATCACTCTCAATAGAATCTGAACAAAAAAACTACACCTCATTATTAGTCATATTAGACATTTTTTCTACTCAATAGGATAAGTCATTGATTAATCATTGATAATAGGATACTAGACATTGAATACTAAAAATCATGAAAAAAATGCTTGTGCATTTTCCAGGATATCATGGATAAAACCTTCAATTGGTCCTCTAACACAACATCCTTTAAGATAACATGGCCCAATATGTGAAATCCATCAATCGATAAACTACATTTAGGTATCTTGGCATAAATATGATTTGGATAATATAACCATGTTGATGCCCCGATGCTGGGAATTATCATCATCCATATGTGTAATGACCCAAATGTTTATAATTCTAATTTATCCCTCATTATTGTAATTTCATATATAATAAACAACATAAAATCACATAGGGACCGTATTAACATCTTTATAAATTATGAATTAATAATATAAGAACTATTTCTAGAAGTTAAGGATCCTATACTGCTGAAATCGTAACTTGGCCTTAAGAATAGTTGTATGAAACTTATGAATATTAAACTGACCAAATTAATTGCGACTTCACCAATAAAATTATAAATAAAATTTATGAATGTTTTAAATTTTAATATGATGTAATTATATCATAGAATAAGAAAGTAAATATTTTAAAAAATTGTAATTATGTGTTGTCATTTTTATAAGTCATGGATAATTTATTAACATTTTATAAATCATTTAAAAATTTAAAAGTAAGTTTATATACATAAAATGTAAACATAAATTATTAATTTTATGTCTAATAGTTTAATGGTAATTTAATGAGGCCCTAATTAATTTTTTCAGTAGTTATAAAAACAGTTGTAATTTTAAAATATGTATTTTCCAAGTAAATGATGATCTTAATTTAAAATTTAATTACTCATAGTTAGAAATTTATTTTCATAAAATGGATTTAGTTTTTAATTATAAATCTCAAAAAATGGTCAGGTTGAATTTTTTGTATTTTTCTAAAATACTTGAAATTCTAATGAAGAGTGAAATACAACCATTTACAAAATAAGCTAAATAAATGAATTATGAAGTCATGGATGATGTTATGATGATACAAGAACCATTGGTTATAATTCACCTGATATAATGGCTATATTTAGTCTCAATAATCATAAATATTTCTTTCCTTGACCAAAATAATAAACTAATGATTAAAATAAAGAGAACCCCCCTTACTATAAATACCACCCTCACCCCCTCTTCTCCTCACACCTCTCAGACATCAAGTATTGACAATAATCAGACCAAAAATCTTCCCTAGACCCTCCCCCACACCTAGGAGGTCTTAGTATTATAAATAAGACCAATCCTAGGAGCCTTGATGAGGATCTCAAGATGAGGATTCAAGATGTAAATCACACCTCTCTTTTCTATTATGTTTCATTCAAATTCATTTCTTTTATAATTCCCTCCTCACACCATTCTACCAAATGGAATGATAAAACCACTGTGATTTATATAATAGTATTATATATTGTAAATTCAAGGTTCTTCTTTAAAATCCTCCCTCTCCCCCTCTCTTATTTGAAAAATGATATCATCACCCGTGATGTGTCAATTTATCGACATCGTGGGAGATGTATAGTAATTTTCCATTAACACCTTTAAGGGTGTTTATAAAACAATTAAATTGTTAAAAATATATTTTGAAGTGTATGATACATCCCTCTTTATTTTATTGAAATAAAATATCAACATAATACTAAATGATAAAACAAAACAAGTTTTTTATGATGGAAAAACTACCCAAATTAACCAAAAATGATCATCATTAACTTTTATCTAATGATTACTCATAATGGTAAATAAACAAATACTTGACATGATCATTTAAACTATTATAATATCATTAATTACTTATAATAACAATTCTATACATTTATCCTCATTTTACATGAATGTCCATTCATGTATACAACTGAACCGATCATTAAAAGTAAGAAAATGAATTCTCCCGAACAATGAATTTAAACTATATAACTTATTATAAGTCCCTTAAAAATAACATATTTAACTATAATGAATAAAATTCTTTAATAAAAGGTTATTTAAATGTTAACTAAGGAATCTAGTGTTATTATTCTTGACATTAATGTGAAGGATGCTTTCCGACACAGGGTAAGGTGAATTCTCGAACCCAACTCTCATTCTATGGGGTTTCCATCTTTCAACCAATTTTATGTATGGATATTCATTAAAAATAACTTATACAAAATATTCTTACCTTTTCTGGGATATACATGTTTTTATATGAGTTTATGATAATCATAATATTTTCCAAAATAAATCATCTTTCAAAATAATACACACTTTTTTCATCTCATGATTGTTTCTCTGTCACACAAGAATGATAATTCTTATATTAAGAATGTTATTCCCTATTTAATTTGGGAAACCAAGTTTTATTAATGTATGCTCAATGAAATTAAACCCATTACTTTCCATGGGTTATTTATGTCCACGACTGATGTATGTTAGATTTGGAAAGCATGATAATAAAAATTTCATTATGTGACAGGTGCACCCAAAATTATATGATGCAATATAAATGTTATGATATGAGGGGTGTTCCTAGAATCATATATATATATATATATCAAATTCATTGAATAATGTGATGAATCTATAGAGTTAATGTAAAATATTCATGAGCATGATTATAGATTTTTTTACAAAAATGTGTGATAGTTGACCATAAGAACACGATGTTTCATTTTTATGAATTTCCACATTCTATACTTTTATCTAATTGTTAAACTCATGATTATGATAATGATGTTATGATTATGATCACCCCATGTTGTATTGTTTTATTTTATTATCTATCCTTTTATTTTTCTTTTAGCTCACCCATTTTTGATGTATATCCTCAGGTGACTACTTGTACATAGTAGAATTAAAGGGCCAATAAGGAGATAGAGAATAATGAATTAAATACATGTTTATGTTTTATATTGTAAATGTTATGTATGGTCCGAGTTTTACGAGGACAATAAAACATTGGATCTTGATTTTGTAATGATATCATGTTTCTCATCATTAAAATGATAAAATAGTAATGTATGAAAAAGCAGTGTCACTATAGTTGATATTATAGAAAGGTTTAGTTAATTTTGTGATTAGGATTAGAGAACATTAGAGAAAACCTTTAGTATGAGACTATGTATATTTAAGAACACTATAAGATTTACTGAATATATTTATCCCTTAATATATTCCTTTTTTTAATTTCATAAAGGAATACATTATTTATTCAGGACATGTTGATGTACGTTTTTTTCAAAGATTTTCTATTTTAGAAAAAGGTGGGAACTTGGAGAAACCATGCCAACAACCCATGAGAGAAGAAATTCGGTGATTACCCAAACAAAATCCTTAATTTTATGGGTGTTGGAGTTCAAAAAATCATCATCATGCTTGGACAACTATCTCATGCTATAAACAATAACCTAAATAATGTGGAACATCCTCCTTCACCTAAGAGGGATAAACTAGCTACCATGTTTTTTATATCGAAACAACCACTGACGTTTAGTGTGGGTTCTGATCCACTAATTGTAGAAAAGTGGTTCAACTACATGGAGAAGATCTTATCTATTCTTCACTGTTCTAAGATGTAGAAGGTGAATTTTTTCATTTATCATCTAGATAGAGAGTCCTATCAATGTCGGGATTTGAATAAAAACACAAAGATGAGAGATGATATTTAATTATAGGAGTGGGAAGACTTTACGATAGTATTTCTTAACAAGTATTTTCCAAGAAATATCCATTCCAATATGGAGATATAATTCATAGAGATCAATAAAAACGAAATATAATCTATCATTTCCAACAAAGAAAATTTTACAAGGCTTTTAATGTACTCTTTAGTATCTATTATCTTAATTGATAGAAAAATTAATTGATTCTTTTGTTGTTTAAAACCACACCGTCAAAAGGTTCTTACAATTCAACTATTTGGGAGTAATGAAGAATTTTTTCTATGTTCGCTCAAAGTAGATATGGAGTTTGGATAATTTTCCCATGGCTATGTTTATAATAAATGAAAGATGGAGTTTCAATCTGGAGGATATAACGAGAAAGGTGGAATGAAAAATCAACCACACACATGCTAAAAATGTGCAAAAAACATCATGGTAACTGCATCAAAGGGATGTGTAAATGTTTTAGGTGTAGGAGAGAAGGCCAACAAGATCATGAATGTCAAAAATACATGATGAGTAAAGAGAATGTGGTAGAGTAATGGAGATCACAACCCATGGTCCAATATTACAAATATATGGAGAAATGGAACTATGCAAGCTAGTGAACTAAACCTCATGTCCATGAGGGTAGTCAATGTGAGAAACCACCAATGAAAATGGATCAAGGTATGTCTTATTCCATCACTATCGTGGACATTGAGAACAAATATTATTTTATACAAGGTAAACTTCTTATTCACTCAATAATTGAAAAAGTCTTGTTTGATTTTGGTTCTATGCATTCCTGTTTATATTGTATGTTTTTAAGAACTATTGAATTGAATCCCCTAAAATAATGAAGTATAGATAAATGTAAAAACACTAAGTGGTGAAATCATTTAAGCCCATGTGTTGGACTATTCCTTTGATAGATTATGTAGGAATATTCTTCCATCGAATCTTTTGATTCCTCCCTTGGTTGAATTTGACATTATAATGGGAATTGATTGGCTCTAGTTATAGAGATAACTTATAAACTTTTGGGAAAATGAAATAATTTTTCATATTCTAAACCATACCATGCTTCTCTAAAAATGAAAGGAAGACAATAAATCTCCTTTTGAAAATCATTCACTAGTGTGGGTGTTGATTCCCTATGAATAATTATACCTCACACAAGTGGTTGAGTCAAAAGAAAGTGTCAACCGAGAAGAAATTCCCATCATGAGGGAATACATCAATTTATTTAACAAATCATTACTCATAATTACCCCATATTGTGAGGTAGAATTATGAATAGAAAAAATACCAGGAGCTAATCTAATATCAATGTGTCCCTATAGGATGACACCTATCAAACTGGAAGAGTTAAAGAAAAATCTGTAAGAGAATTTGGATGAAGTGTTTCTATGCCCTAGTGCATCACCATGGGGTGTGCTAGTGCTCTTTGTGAAGAAGAAGGATAGATAAATGTGACTATGTATCGTTTATCAGGAACTCAACACGATCATCATAACGAACATGTTTACTCTTCCAAGGATTCATGACATGGTCAATTATTTGCGAGGATCTTAATACTTCTCAAAGGTGAATCTTCATTATAGATATCATCAGCTCAAGGTGAAGAATGAATCTATTCATAATACTTCCTTCTGTACAAGGTACGGGCATTACGAGTTCATGGTGATGCCCTTCAGAATTACTAATGCCCCTGTAATCTTCATGTATTTGATGAATAAATTCATTATACATGAGCATGGAAATTTTTTGGTTGTGTTTATCGATGATATTCTTAACTACTCCAAGAGAAAGAATGAACATAAAGATCATCTAAGGATTGTGTTGGTGACTTTAAGGATGGGGAAGTTGTACACCATGTTCTGCAAGTGCGACTTTTTGATGCAGCAAGTCACATTATTAGGATATGTGATAACAAGTGACAAAATTGTTTTGTACCCATTAGAAAAAGACAATTGAAGAATGACCCAGACCCTTTAATGTCATAGAAATCTGTAGTTTTCATTGATCAACTGGGTACTGCCAATGTTTTTTAATAAATGTCTCTTGATTGTCTAGCCTTATAACTTAGTTAACAAGGAAAGGGTTGAATTATATTTGGCAGGATGAATGTGAGGAATTGATCAAGGAGCAAAAGATATGGCTGATCACTTCACTTGTACATACATTACCAAATATTAGAGAATGTTTTGTGATATAGAGTGACAATTCAAAGAATGTATTGGGTTGTGTAATCATGAAAAATGATAATGTGATAGAATATGCCTCACAACTGTTGATGATCCATTAGCAGAACGACATGATGCGAGATCTAGAGATAGAATCTGTTATTTTTTCTTTTAAAATATGGTGTCACTAACTCTATGATGAGATGTGTAACCTATATACCAATCACAAGATCCAATAACATATATTCACACAAAATTATATCAAAATGTGTGAAAGGATTTTGTTAGAGTTAATAAAATAATATGATTCACCTATTTACTATCATCCCGGAATGGAGAACAAAGTAGCTGATGTTCTATGTAGAAAAGAACCTGCTACTCTATCCATGTTGCAGATTGAGAAAGACCTTATCTTCTTGGATATATAATAAATTGATTTGGAAATCATAAGTGTACAGAATACATACTACCTTTCCCAAATTATTGTCCAAATATCTATCCAATAGAATATTATGGAGGCACAAAGTGATGATCCATAGTTACAAAAGAATGTGAACGGAGTAAAAAAATGGAAGCTACAAGAGTTCCATATTGATGATGATGGTGTGATTTAGTTTGGAATAAGGATTTGTGTCACTTCACCACCTTGGATAAAGAAAGGGATATTGGATAATGCACATACCTCACCTTTCTCTATTCATATAGTGAGTACCAATATGTACCGTGATCTATGAGAACACTTCTTGTGGGATAATATGATGAAGGACATTGTAGAGTATATCTCAAGGTGCTTGATATGTCAGTAAGATAAAGAAGAACAACAAATGTCCAAGGAGAGAATGAAACCATTGCCTATACCCATGTTGAAATGGGATAATGTCACTATGGACTTTGTCACGAGTCTCCCAAAGACATATAATGGAAAAAAATTCAATATTTTTTGTGGTGGACTAACTCACCAAGAATGACTAGTTTATCACTATTCTGGAATACCTATCACTTGAAAAACATGAAACGATATAAGTGAAGGGATTGGTGAGACAAAATATAGTTCTAATGTCGATTTTCTCTAATCATGATTGTTGGTTCACATATAAATTATAGAAGAGTCTTCAACATGCATTAAGTGATGAATTAAATTTCATCATGCATTATCACCCTAAAAAAGATCTCCAATATAAAAGGAAAATTGAAATTCTCAAAGATATTATAAGAGACTGATCATTAGAATTTAAAGGTGGATGGGATCAGAATCTTCCATTGGTTGAGTTCTTATACAAAAATAGCTTCCACTTGAGTTTTAATATGGCTCCATATGAAGATCTATATGGAAAGTGATGTAGAACTACAACCTGTTTCGAATAAGTTGAAGAAAAAAACCTATTTGTACCTAATCTTATACAAGATATGATAGAGAAGGTTAAAGTCATCTAGAAACATATCAACGCATATTAGAGTTAGCAAAAGAGTTTTGATGACAACCCTCGATGAGACTTGATGTTCGACATTGGAGATAAACTCTTACATGGAATATCACAATGGATTATAGTCATGCTATTTGTAAATAAAACAAAGATATTCCCAAATTACATTGGACCCTTTTAGATCCTTGATCGCATAGGTTTCATGGCCTATCAGTTTTCACGTCCACCAAATACGGCTTAGGTTTATGATGTGTTTCGTGTATCACCCCTGAGGAAGTACATACTAGATCCATCATATGTACTATAATCCGAGGTCATCTAGTTGGAAGAAGATATATCTTATGAGGTGAAGCCATTAATGATTATGGATAGGAGAGATAAGGTTTTATGCAACAAGACAACCCACATTTTCAAAGTGTTTCAGAGGAACCATGTTTATAAAGAAGCAACATGGGAACCAGAGGAGGCAATCAAGGAGAAGTACCCTCACATGTTTATGTAAAATGAAATTTTTGGGGAGAAATCGCAAAATGGGGGAAGTATGTAATGACCCAAACATTTATCAATGGAATTTTTCTCTCCTTACAGTAATTTCATATACTATAAACTACATAAAATCGCTTAGAGACCATAATAAAATTGTGTAAATGATGAATTAATAAAATAAGAAGTGGTTCTACATGTTAAGGAACCTATATTGATAAAATAGTAACATGAACTTAAGAATAGTAATATGAACCTTATAAATAGAAAACTAACCAAATCAATAGTGAAATCACCCATGAAAATATAAATAAAATTTATGAATATTATAAATGGTAATAATATTTAATTATATCATATAATAAGTAAGTAATTGTTTTTAAAAATTATTAATTAAGTGTTGGAATTTTTATAAGTCATAAATATTTAATTAAATTATTAGAATTAATTTAATAATATAAAAGAAAATTTACATTAAAAAAATTTATTCATAAATTAATATTTTTATCTGTTATGGTTTTATGATAATTTTATGATACCTCGATTATTTTTTCAAAGTGTTATAAAATCAGTTATAATTTTAAAATCTGTAAAATAAATGACGATTCTAAATAAGAATTAAATTTATCATACTTAGAAAACAATTTTCATAAAATGGAGTTCATTTTGGAATTGTACATATGAAAATGTGGTTAGAGTGATTTTTTTGGGATTTTTCTAAAATACTTGAGTTTTTTTATGAATAGTGAAATACGATAATTTACAAAATAATCTAAATACATATATTACGGAGTCATGGAAGATTTTATTATGATGTTAGTACCATTGGTTTGAAATCACATTATGTAATTACTATATGTAGTCTCAATAATCAGAATTATTTCTTATCTTGAGAAAAATAATAAACTAATGATTAAAATAATGAGAAACCCCCTCCCCTTCATTATAAAAACCACCCCTCACCCCTCTTCTCCTCTCACCTCTCAAGATTCAAGAATTTTCAAATTCTTTCCAAACATCTTCCCTAGACCCTACCCCACATCTAGGAGCTCTTAGTCTTATCAAAAGGCCAATTCTACATGCCTTGAGGAGGATCAGAAGAATGGAATTCAAGAGGTAAATCCGCTCTCTCTATCTCTCTCTTATTTTAAGTTCCTTTCAATTTTTTTATTGTCACCTCCTCACTCCATTAATCAAAATATAATGATAACTTCAATATATTTGATATACTGGCATTCTATCTTTTTATTTTAAGATTATTCATTTAAAACCACCCTCTCTCTCTCTATCTCTCTTATTCTATAAATGAAAACATTGGATGTGATGTGTCAATTTATCGACATTATGGGAGATGTACGTTAGTTTTCCTTTCATTACTTAAATGATATTGATTAAAAAATTAAACTGTTAAAAACATATTTTTATGTGTATTTTACAACCCTCTTTATGTCCTAGAATAGAGTTACGTACATAATACTAAATGATAAAACCAAAAAAGTTTGTTATGATAAAAAAACCACCCAAATTAACCAAAAATTATCATCATTATCTTTTATCTAATGATTCATCATAGTGGTATATTATTTAATAAGATCATATATACTTATGTATGATCATTATTGTAAAATACTAACAGTTCTGGACATTTAGCTACATTTTACATAAACTTCCATTCACGTATACAATTGAACTAATTATCAAAACTAAGAAAAAAATGCTCTTGAATAATGAATTAAAACTCTATAACTCATCCAAAGGCCTATAAGAGAACATTATTGTTGGAATAAACTATTTTTTATAATCCCAAATCATGTTTATATTCTATGACAATCGTGTTTCATTTATATTCTTAGTTTCTATCAAGTAATTACTATGTACTTTTAATCTCACTGCTCTCTTGTTTAAGCTTACAGTGAAAAATTTCTCCATGGAAAAAGATCACCAACAGAACGTCACTGATAGAATGTCACTAATTAAGGTCACTGATTGAACGTCACTCATGAAGGTCACCAATAGAAGGTCATCAATGAAGGTCACTGAGAGAAGGTCACTGATGAAGGTCACCGATGGAAGGTGACCGATAGAACGTCACCGTTGAAGGTCACTGATAGAAGGTCACCGATGAAGGTCGCTGATGAAGGCTACCAATGTATTCTACCGATGTAGTCTACCGATGAATCCTACTATTGAATCCTACTATTGAGAAGGCTATCGTTACGAGTCTACCAATATCCACTCTTCTAGTCCATACTTTGTCAATTTTTTAAGACTATTATAAGGGTCATATTTAGTAAATTTAATGCTTCTCACATTAAATAATGCTGATTGTGGACTTATCAAGAGATCGTATCAGGAGATAGTACGAGTTATGAGGAAGATTTCACGTGGTTTACTTATTCCTATTGTCCGACCTCAAGTATAAAATATAAGACCAAGGAAGAAAAGGGGTGCTGTGGAAGGCATGAAAAAGAGCTTACTCGCTAGATCAAATAGAACAAGAAAGAACCATCCAACAATCACACTATAAACCCAATAGTATCATGAAGATAATTTTAGAGAACAAATTCACATCTTTTGTGCTTCTTAAAATCTCTATCAAATCAAGAAGCAGAACATCTCAGTACCCAGAAGCTAGAACATGGAGTTGCAGCACTCTGTTTTGGAGACAACTTTGAGAAAAAGACTCAAATTATAATTTCTTCTCTCCAAAGAGTCAAGATATGAACTAAAAATACACTGAGCCTTCTAAAAACAATCTTATAACATTATCTTTATTGTGTTATTTTATTTTACATTTTTGAGAAGTGGGAGTGTGTCTGTTACACACATTGTCCCTTATGTAAGAACTGGAGGATACCGAAAATCATCACATAAAAAATTTACTTACACTTTGTTTCCCATGTATAACTGTGGAAGAGGCTGTGTGTGGCCTGGTTGTGTGTTATTCCCATGAAGAACTGTGGTAGAGTGTGTGTACCCTCAACAGTTTCTTGAAAACTATTTTAAAGCCCAATATAGGATGTGTATCATGTTTATTGTCAATATAAACTAATTGGTGGCAGGTGATCACTAAGTGGATAGGATTAAGTCTCAACTTGAGACTGAACCTCTTATTTAACTCTCTTGGGTACTATATGTTGCTTTACTCTATTTTTCTATTTTCTAATGCTCATAAGTTCAAAATAGAAAACTGTTTTACATTAACTCTGATAGTTAGTTCTCGTTAGTGTGTATATAAGTTTAATTTAGTAAAAATGTTTCAAAATTTGAAGGAGTGTTTTACACTGATTCAACTGAGGACTAATCACCCTTTAAGAAACCTTTTGACAAGCTAAAAATTTATATCTCTACTTCCTTAATTAACTAGGATGTTTCAAAATTGGGGGATTTTATCATAACATTTTCAATAGCAATTTTTATGTAGGAAATCAATTCACCCCCTCTTGAGTTTCCACTTTGACCAAAATTTAGTATTGGAGGATTTTTTTTATTGCTACCATCAGAACTGTTTTTCAAGTTTTTCAATTTTTTTTTTACTGTGATTTTAGTTGTATCTTAATGATCTTAAAATTTCTGTCATATCTAAATTTCCAGTTCATTAAATTCTAATTAATAATGGATAACCGAGTTGAGGGTTCTTCTACTAATATGACACCTTTCTTTAATAGTAATAACTATGCTCAGTGGAAATTAAAAATGAAAATGTATCTAGAGAGCATGGGTCCTGAATCTAAGACACAAATGAAGAACAACATGTATTGCCTATTACTACTAGGGACACATGGTCTCAGTTCACTAAAGCTACATATACCAATAAATGTATAACAATGAATGCATTATACTTTTCTATAGGTGATGAATAATTCAATAGAATATCTTCCTATAAAACTGCATATAAAATTTGGGATACTTTCGTTGTTTCCCATGTGGGAACAACCAATGTTAAGGAAATATGATTAAATAATTATACTATTAAATATGATAATTTTAAAATGAAGCCTAAAAAACTTATATCTGAAATGTATCTCAAGTTCAATGAAATAGTAAATACTATGAGTCTACTTTGGAAACATGTAGACAACAAGGATCAGATTATGAGATTGATTCGATG
The DNA here is from genome assembly GCA_963277665.1 of Viscum album. Classification (NCBI taxonomy): domain Eukaryota; kingdom Viridiplantae; phylum Streptophyta; class Magnoliopsida; order Santalales; family Viscaceae; genus Viscum; species Viscum album. Next base: position 1,521,583,995 of record OY728162.1, on the reverse strand, counting down.
CCTACTTGAAAGATGGAGAGGAATTTCCATTTCCATCTGAGAATCCTATGATATAGGAAAGCGACCATTGAAGGAAATAATTGGAAAACTTATGATGTATGAAGAAGATCACAAGGTAAATCAAAAAGTATATTAAGAACCAAGAATGAAATCTGTAGCATTCAATAATGATACCTCATAGAGAAAAGATAATGAAAAAGTTCAAGTTTCTGTGGACACTTCCACTAGTGAAGATTCAGATTCTGACAGTGATGATGAAATGTATCATCTTGCTAGGGGGTTAAAAAAGTTCTATTGAAATAATAAGTTCTTTATAAAGTCAAACTATAAAGGAAGGTATGATGGTAATGTACAGTCAAAAAAGGAAATAAAATGGAATGACAACACAAATGAGATAGCCTGCTATTAGTGTATATGAAAAGAACATGTGAAGGCTTATTGCCCCAAGATCAAATTTAAGAAGAAAGATGAAGAAAAGGGGAAGGGATGTAAAAAGGCTATGAAAGATACTTGGAGTGCTTTAGAAGACAACTCCGGTGTATCTGACACTTCTGATATTTAAAAGAACAAACATGCAAACATGTGTTTCATGACAGAAACATCTAAGGTAATACCCCATTCTCTTATATATAATTCTTACTATTCTGGGAATTAAAGGGAATAAAATAATGATGAAAATATAAATAAGGATGAACTATTTGAATATTTTGGAATTCTTGAGGATACCATTAATAAAATAAAGGATAAAAATAAATTATTGAAAATACAACATGTTTTAAATTATAATTATAGTTCTGATCTGGATATTGAGAGAGAAAAAATTACTAAGCCATTAATAGAAAATATTGAACTTAAATTATAAAATGAGCAATTAAAAAGGGATCTTAAGATGTTTATTACAGGTATCGATACCTGGAATTAGTTTCTAGGGAAACAAATTGCTCCAAAATACACAACTGGTCTAGAATATCAACTAGGAAAGAGAAGACTCATTAAGAACAAGGTTGTTCCAAAATCTTGACAGTTCACTACTAGTTGTAGTTCTTGACCATCTTCTAGAAAAAAATTTACTAAATAACCAAAAAAAGTATGCATATCTCAAAATATATCTATTGATTATAGGAGACCTATAAAACAAATATGGGTTCCCAAAGCTTTACTTGTGAACCTCACTGGACCCAATAAAATCTGGGTACCAATGTTACCCTATAATTAATCTGTTTTGTAGGAAAATTTTCTAAATAGATCATTTAAGACCCTAGGGCACTTAGACAGTGGATGTTCAAGACATATGATATGATACTATTCATACTTCATGATCCTAATTAAAGTTAATGTTGGTCACGCTACATTTTTTGATAATGCCAAAGGAAAGATCGCCATCTTAGACCAAATTGGTAACCCTAATACTATATTAATTTCAAAATTAATTTATGTTTATGGGTTAAAATAAAATTTACTATGTATCTCTCAGTTGTGTGATGATGGTTTCAATGTTACGTTTGGAAATGAAGCATGAAATGTTTTTAATTCTAGAAATGATTTAATATTCACTGGTCTTAGAAATGAAAATGTATATACTGTTGATTAAAACTCTTTAGCTAAGAAAAATGTTTCTTGTTTAAATTCTTTTCATGAGGAATCTTGGTTATGGGATAGAATATCAAGACACTGGAATGTGCACTCACTTAGAAAACTAACTAGGAATGGATTGGTTAGAGACTAACCTAAATTGGAATTCCCACTTAACAGAGTTTTAATCCTTGTCAAAAAGGAAAAGAACAAAAAGTTTATTTCAAACCAAAGAAAGAAGTTTCCACTTCTCAACCTCTTGAGTTGGTTCACAAGGATTTGTTTGGGACATCTAGAGTTTCAAGTGTAAATGGAAAGCACTATGTTTATGTCCTTGTAGATGATTTTTCTAGATACACATGGGTATACTTTCTAGATCAAAAAAGTGAAAAATGTTCTTACTTCACTAAATATTCAAATCTGTAGAAAATCTTAGTGGACTTAGAATTAATACATTGAGAAGTGATCATGGACGTGAGTTTGAAAATCAAGAGTTTGAATCTTTTTTCTCACATAACGGTTATTCCAACAATTTCTATTCTCCTCAAACACCTTAACAAAATGGAGTCGTAGAAAGAAGAAATCATACACTTCAAGAGATTTCCTGGACTATGCTAAATGAGTATAACATGTCTATCTATTTTTTGGTTGAGGCTATTAATACATCTTGTTAGATTATCAATAGAGTCTTAACTATACCGATTCATAAGATGACCCCTTATGAGGTATGGAATAATAGGAAGCCTATGGTTAATTATATTAGAGTGTTTGGTTACAAAGTATTTATCCTTAACACTAGGGATAATATTTATAAGTTTTCTTCCAAGAGTGATGAAGGAATTTTCCTAGGTTACTCAATCTCTAGTAAATATTATAGAGTATTCAATAAGAGAACCAAATGTTTTGAAGAATCAATTCATGTCAAATTTGATGATACTGATCCACATGAACCCAAAACCTTCATTGAACATCTTGAGGAAGGTATGTCAATTCTCTACCTTAATGATAAAGATAGTGAACCCTTATTGAATACAATCAGTTCTAGAAATTTTACAGAATCTGAGCATGGTGAATATGAACCTATAGACAACCATGAGGAGTCTAGTTCAACTCTTTCTAGAGGTATTACAACTCTCAAGAATCATCTTTTAGATGTAGTAATAGGTGATCTAAATAGAGGAACACAAACTAGAGCTTCTCTAAGAAACCTGGTTGAACATTAAGCTTTTCATTCACATCTTGAACCCAAAAATATTAATGATGCTATAAATGATGAATTTTTGTTAATAGTTATGCAATAATAATTAAATTAGTTTGGAAGAAACAAAGTTTCGGAATTAGTAGAAAGACCTAAGGACACTTTGACCATAGGCACAAAATGGGTGTTTAGAAATAAAGTTGATGAACTAGGAAAACTAGTTAGGAACAAGGCTAGACTAGTTTCTCAAGGATATAGTCAAGAAGAAGGAATAGACTATGAGGAAACCTTTTCACCTGTAGCTAGGCTATAGTCCATTAGGATACTAATCGCTTATTATCCTCATCTAAATTTTAATATTTATCAGATGGAAGTATAATATGTGTTTCTAAATGTGTATATATTTGAGGATGTATTTGTTGAACTAACCCCTAGTTTTAAGAATCACCATTTTCCAAATCAGGTATTTAAACTTTCTAAATCTCTATATAGTCTAAAACAAGAATCAATAGCTTGGTATGATAGACTTAGTTCATTTTTTATTTCAAAAGGTTTCACTAAAGGAATATATGATCCTGCTCTTATTATTAAAAGTATTTTCAAAGATGTTTTAATAGTACAAATTTATGTAGATGACATTATTTTTGTATCCTCTAAAAATTACTTATGTACTGATTTTTCAAAAAAGATGCAAATGTGTTTAATGGGAGAACATAAATTTTTCCTTAGATTTCAAATTTTTCAAAATAAAAATTGTATTGTTTGGAATCAAAATAAATATAATAAGGATATTTTGAAACTTTTTAGTTTGGATAACAATAAAAGTAGTGATACACCTATGAGTACCACCTGTAAGTTGGATACTGATGAAACTGAAAAACTAGTGGATCAAACCAATTACAGAGGTATGATTGGGAGTCTTCTCTACCTTACTACCAGAAGACCTAATATTATGTTCAGTGTATGAATGTGTGCTCGTTTTCAATCCAATCCTAAAGAGTCTCATTTAACTTCTATTAAAAGGATTTTTAGATATCTCATGTGTAATAAAAACATATGAATATTTTATCCAAGATGAAAATCGTTTCATTTAATAAGTTATTTGTATGCTGACTTTGTTGGTTTCAATTTAGATAGAAAGAGTACCTCTGGAATATGTCACATTATGGGAAAGTCACTAGTATCATGGTATAGTAAGAAACATAATTATGTTGCATTATCCATTGCTGAAGCTGAATATATAGCTTCTGGTAGTTGTTGTGCTCAAATTCTATCGACGAAACACACTTTACTAGACTATGGATTTCAGTTCATACATATCTCTATAAACTATGATAATACAAGTGCTATTAACATCTCTAAAAGTCAGGTATCTTATGCTATGATAAATTATATTGATGTGAGACATCACTTGTTGAGAGATCATTATCAAAGAGGTGATATCACTCTAGAATTCATTGGCACTAAATATCAATTTGCCTTTATATTCACAAAGACTTTAAATTCTAAGAGGTTAAATTACATAAAACATTAGTTAGGTTGGATAAACCATTAACATTAGGACCTCACCGTCAGACCTCACTATCAGACCTCACCGTTAGAACTCACCGTTAGGACCTCATCGTTGGACATCTCTGTTGGACCTCTCCACTAGGACCTCACTGTTGTCACCTAACCGATAGTCTACCTTACTTTTCAGGACTTTGTGTTTTTCTGCCAGAATATGATACATTTTTAATCTTAGTTATTTCTTTTACTAGATTTTTTTTGATACCAAAATGATAAAAATAAAGTTCAAACCACATTTCGATCCACTTCAATCCTCTTTGGAACCTCATTCTTCCTAATCATGGAACCTCACCTTTTACTGAAACCCTTGAACGTTTCCTTATTGTAATGGAAAGACTGAAGAGACTGATGGTTGGCGATGAAGGAGATGCGTCGGACCCTAAGAGATCTCAAGATGAGTCTAGTAGTGGAAGAAAAGCTGTGGTGAAGCTGATCAATACACATTTTTTGAAGAGGGAAATCATGATTGAAATGGAATTAATCTTGGAATGGTTTATCTCAAGCACGTCTCTGGTGCTGAAGGCACTCAAAGCTCAGGAGTGGATAGAATGTTTTGAAAATAACAATGGACCTTATTACCCAAAGCTAGTGAAATAATTTTATGAGTCTCTGAAGTTCGAGCAGTTTTAGAATGATAACCTAATATCTTTAAAGGTGAATGGAGTAAGTGTGATATTCTCCTCCATTTAATGGGATGAGTATTTAAGAGTCCCACATGAAGGAATTTTTGATTACTACTCTAGAGTGGTGCCTTACACTAGTTATTTCTTCTGTTATGATGAAGCTTTGGATGAACTGACAGGGAATGGAATCCATATGATAGTGGTTGCTGCTGAAATAGAAGGGGAAAACGAGTTTCTGTTCAAATTTATTAAACATTTCTTGATTCCCAGGAGAGGGGACTTTTTTTACTTTGAAGTATCAAGAAATATTTATTTTGTATCTGTTGAAGCATGGTCAGAAGATAAATTTTTGTAGGTTGCAGATGATTTATTTAGAGGATATGACAAAGCATAGTTCCAAATCAAATGCTTTCTTTCAAGACAAGTAGATATCCTTGATGTTTAAAGTAACAGGATTTTCTAGAATAAGGAGGAAACATTAGTTGTAAGGAACAACTTTTGCATTACAAAGATTCTTTTCATGTTTATGAAGATAAGATGGAACCCTTGGAAAAGGGAATGGGTGAATGATTAGGCCAAGATGTATGAATAATTCAACCCTATTACCAATCCTACAAGGCCAAATAATAATAGATATCCATTTTAATGCCTGGTGAAGTGGAGCTAATGTACTTAGATGAAGAATAGAAGGTTTCAGTTGTGCAAGTAAGAGTTGATTCTCCTATAGATGAAAGGAGTGATCCTGACCTTCCCTCAAGTCCTCATGCCAATACTATATCCTTTGGTGAGCCTAGCCCACCAAATAGGATTCCCAGAAGAGAGAGTGTCCTAAGGGATAGTGATGATGATGAAACCACTGAAGAAGAAGGAGAAGAAAATGTATTAAGAGAAATTAGAGAGACCTAATAGGAGGAGGATGAAACTAAATATAGTCATGATGATTTTGAGATAACTTCTGATGAAAGTGAAGTGGAATTTCACAGTATCAGTCCTCTGATAGAATATAAAAAAATGGTAGAGAGTGTATATAAATAGGTTGCTGAATCAGTTGAAGCTGGAATTGTAATGGAAGTGGTTGGATATTATGTATAATAAGTGGTAGTGGACTCTCCTATTGATGTAGTTGATCAAGGGGGTATGGTAGAGATGAATGTAGTTGATCAGGAGAATGCTCCATGTTTGGGGGAGGAACCTATTTCCACAGGTTCAGTTTTTGTTTCTCATGGAATAGAGGATTGGTCAGAAGACCCTGGATTTGTGGTCTTGGGCTTAGATTATGAATATTATGAAGATGACAAGCCAAACAAAATCCCTCCAATTAATTCTATTTCAGAGACTACTACTGTACAACCAGTAGTTCTTCTACCATGAGATTATGTGAATAAGGATGATTTAAAATAAATAAAATCATATTTTAAGAGACACTTTGATGATAGATCTATTGGGATAGAGAGATCAGTAGCTCACAATAAGGAACTTGTGACATCTGCATTGGAAAGGCTAATTTCTACATCTCACTCGCTTTTTCTACATGAAGTAAAGGAATGTCAAAATCAAGTCAGAACCTTGGTAGACTCTATGGAATATGAGAAACAATCCATTATGATTTTAGACTCATATATGTATCCAAGGGTTCAAGTGGACAATGATCTTAAATATGTTAAAATTGTGGTTTAGTAGATTGTCATTGTGTTTGATGACTTTAAGAAGTCTATGGAGGCACATGTGAGTGGTCAGTATAATTATGTGAAGCAGTTGATCAGTGGTCTGACCAAATATTTTTAAGAGATACTGGATTTCACTATGGCACCTATGTGTGCATCTACTTCCTCTTATGCCTCTCCTCCTGTTGATCTAGATGCTTTCAGGTCAGTTGTTAGAGAAGAAGTGGAGAAGTTCTCTGGCGCCAATACCTCCGATCCTCAGTCTATGACTCAGATCATTTCCACTACCAGAGACATTCATACGCTTTTGAGAGATTATTTAGTGGAATCTTACAAAGATTAGAAGGCCATCATAGATAATTCTGATTTCCACTATAAAATGGTGTACACTATGAATCATATGGATGGTCACTTCAAGCTACTATTTAAAAACTTGCGGATCCCACCTATCACTATGGATTTTAAGGATAAAGATAGCAGGCTTAAGGAACTGAGCCCTGCCTTGGGGAAATTTAGGGAGAATAAGGATGATTTTATCTCAGATATGGAAAGAGGAGGAAGCATTATTATGGATTTCAGGAATCTCAATTTACCCTTCCTCCATGTGGACTACACTTCCATAATTGTTCCTCCAACCTTACCTTCTTCCTCGGCTGCCTTAGTCTCTACCAGTGCTGCCCTTCAATGAATCCTGCACAGGCCATCAAAAGATTGAACCCTATGATTCCTCAGAGATATACTCATTATCGATCTACTAATGCCTCTATAGCATCTCCTCCTTCCCTGCTCACTTCAATACCTAGGTCTATCCCTCCATCTTTTGCACCTGCCTCTTCAACTTCCCAAAACAAATCTCCATCAGACATTTCTGATGTGGATTGAATTTGGGATGTCAAATTAGATAGGAAACCTTTGTAATTATTTTTGAATACTATAATATTTCATGATTACTAATAAAATCCTCTTTTTTCTCCTTTTGTATTACATTCTTTTTGTTAATCACAAAGGGGGAGAGGTTTTAAGTTGACTGGAGTCCTTGCATTTATGTTCTGATCTATTTTCCACATTGAACGTGGTTTGATTTTACTTATCCATAATATATAAGCTAACACCACTAAAAATATTAGAAAACATGCTTAACCTTGTTTCAAACATTCTCAAAATCTAAATTTCACTAACATAATTTGTGATTATCAAAAAGGGATATTGTTGGACTCACCTATTTTGATAATCCCAAATCTTGTTTCTATTCTATGATAATCATGTTTCATTAATATTCCTAGTTTCTATCAAGTAATTACTATAACCTTTTAATGTCACTACATTCTTTTTTAAGCATTCAGAGAAAAATTTATTTAAGTAAAATGGTCACCGATAGAACATCACCGATAAAGGTCACCGATAGAACGTCATCGATAAAGGTCACTGATAGAATGTCACCGATAGAATGACACCGATGAAGGCCACTGATAAAAGTCACCGATAAAGGTCACCGATAGAACGTCGCCGATGAAGGTCACTTATAGAATGTCACTGATAGAACGACACTGATGAAGGTCACTGATAAAAGTCACCAATCATGGTCACCTATAGAATGTCACCGATGAAGGTCACTGATAGAAGGTCACTGATGAAGGTCACCGATGGAAGGTAACCGATAGAACGTTACCGATGAAGGTCACTAATAGAAGGTCACAGATGAAGGTCACCGATGAAGGCTACCGATTTAGTCAACCGATGTAGTATACTGATGAAGGATACTGTTGAATCCTATTGTTGATATGGCTATCGTTACCAGTCTACCGATATCCACTCTTCTAGTCTATACTTTGTCAATTTCTTAAGACTATTCTAACGGTCATATTTGGTAAATTTAATGCTTCAGACATTAATTAATGATGATTGTAGACATATCAAGAGACTATATCTGGAGAAAGTACAAGGTATGAGGAAGACTTCAAGTGGTTTACTTATTCATATTGTATGACCTCAAATATAAAATATAATACCAAGGAAGAAAAGAGGTGGTGTGTAAGGCATGAAAAAGAGCTTACTCTCTAGATTAAAGAGAACAAGGAAGAACCATCCAGCACTCGCACTATAAACCCCATAGCATCACGAATATCATTTGGGAGAACAAATTAACATCTTCTGGGCTTCTTCAAATCTCTGTAAAATCAAAAAGAAAAACATATCAGTAACCAAAAGCTAGAACCTGGAGCTGCGACACTCTGTTTTAGAGACATCTTCTAGAAAAAGACTCGAATTGAAATTTATTCACTCCAAGGAGTCAAGAGCAGAACTGACAAAAAATAGAGCCTTCTAAACTCAATTTTATAAAATTATCTCTATTGTGTTCTTTTATTTTACATTTCTAAGAAGTGTGTGTTTTACTGTTACACAGGCTGTCTTCTATGCCTAAACTGGAGGACACTGAAAATCCCCACATCAAAACATTACTTACACTTTTTTCCCATGTATAACTGTGGAAGAGGCTATGTTTGGAATGGATATGTGTTTTTTCCATGAATAATTGTGGTAGAGGGTGTGAACTCTGGACAGTTTGTGAGAATTATTTTAAAGACCGATACAGGCTGTGTGTCAAGTTTATTGTCAATATAAACAGCTTGGTGATAGGTGATCGCCAAGTAGAGAGGATTAAGTATCGGCTTGAGGTTGAACCTCTTGTTTAACTTTGCTGTGTACTATATTTTGTTTCACTATATTTTTCTATTTTCCACTGCTCATAAGTTCAAAACAAAAAACTGTTTTACATTAACTCTGATAGTTAGTTCTGGTTAGTGTTTATATGTGTTTAATTCAGCAAACCTATTTCAAAAGTTGAAGGAGTGTTTCAAACTGATTCAACTGAGGACTAATCACCCCTTGAGAAACGTATTGACCAACTAAACATTTATATCTCTACTACCTTAATTAACTGGTCTATTTCAGAATTGGGGGATCTTTATCATAAAGTTTTTAACAGAAATTTTATGTTGGAACTCAATTCACCCCCTCTCTTTTGTTTCCACTCCGACAAAAAATTATGAAACCATAATTAATAAAATTCAGGGTAAAAAGGTTTTGTAATTGTTAATTAATAAATCTAATGTGATTAGGTAGGACCATAATGTCAATGAAGCATTCAGACACAAGGTAAGTGGAATTCTCGAACCCAACTCCCATTCTTTGGGTTATCCCACTTTCAACCCATTTTTAGTATGGATATTCTATAAAAATAAATTCATCATCTTTATATTAACTTTACTAGGATATAAAATTTTTATACATGAGTTTATGAAAAACACCATGTTTTCCAAAATAACTCTTCTTTCAAAATAAAACACACCATTTACTTCTCATGAGTTTTTCTCCTTCACTCAATAATGTTGATTCATATATCAAGTTTTTTATTTTCTATTTCATTTGGGAACCAAATTTTTTTGAATGTTTTCTTAATGCAATGAAACCCATTCCATTACATGGGTTATTTATGTCCAATATTTATATATGTTCTATGTGTTAAGCATGATAATGAAAATTTTATGATGTGGCGGGTGCACTCGGAATTATATTGCGCAATGTAAATGTTATTATGTGATGGATGGGCACAAAATTATATAGTGGTCCAATGAATTTTTTAATGTGATGAATCTCAGGATTTAAAGTGATACATTTATGGACATTATGATAGAATTACTCTTAACTATGTGTGGTAGTAGACCACTAATACATGATGTTTCATTTTTATGCATTTCCACATTTCATTCCTTTATCTAATGCTTCCTTTCATGATTATGGTGATTATATTTTTATTATGCTCACCCTATGTTATATTCTTTCATGTTCATATCTTTCCTCTTAAATGGATTTTAGATCACCCCTTTTTGATGCATATACTCAAGTGACTACATGTACTAAGGAGAATTCAAGGGACAATAAGGATCTAGAGAATAAGGAATTAAATAAATGTGTAGTTTTATGTTGTAAATATAATGTATAATAATAGTTTTCCCAAGACATTAAAAATTTGGATCCTGGTAATGTAATGATATTATGTTGACTATCATTAAAATGATGTAATAATAAAGTATGAAAAAGTAGGGTCTCTATAATCTATGATTGAGACAGGATGTTACAAATAAAAACAACCACAAAATGATCCAGTAATAGATCAAAAATCTAGTTCATCATGTCCATTAATACCATTAGTTCATTTTCGAGTCTGAATGAAATCATAATGAACTCATAAAAGACATAAATGATCCCAAATGTTGTCAGGGGTAAATCAGATCATCTAACGATTAAATCATTCACCGATGAACATAACTCAATCCTATATAAGATATTGAAACCACTTAGTTGATGAAGATATATTTGATGTGTAGGGGGATACTGATTCCTGACCATAATCTGGATCAATATATGACAATCAAAAAACAAACTCAAAGTCCCATAATCAATCTTGGAGAAAATCATGAGATAAACCAATATAGAAGAATTAAACCATAAAATCCATTTTCATCATGATCATTCAAATAACAAATAAACTCATTATTCTATTCATATTCCTTTTTATAAGGCATGATAGACACCATATCTTCTCTCGAATCCAACCCAATAGTGTCCTCAATATTCCAATCATGGAAATAATAGAATAACTATTAGAGAATTACATAACTAATATTTTTAAAAAAATAGATTGAAATAATCCTCATTGATTCAACCATTTTCCATAAGAATGATTTTTACATATGGCTTGAGAAATCCAATCTACATTGAGTATTTATTTTACAAAAAACCATAATATTCCACACCCCCATGCGAAAATAGTTACACCATTGTAGATATAGGATGGTAAATCTCCATAAAAAAAATAGTTGATGTGATCCTAATAAAATAGTATCCAATACATAAAAAAATTCATATTGAAATGAATCATTTTTATAAAAAAAATATCTCATTGAAAATGATGGCCACTAATTTCAATAGAACATTCTATCCATCGTTGGATATCCTTTTAATTCACTCCCAATGGTGTCTAAATGTTAATAATTCCATAGATTCACTATATAAATAATCCCAATCCAATTTTAAAATAAGGTTATATAAAAGGAATATGATGCTTCGATATCTAAAAAATCACAAGAAAGGTTATATGATACAAGAATCATACCTCTAATGATAGAAGTTCCCATTTTAAAATAAATAAGATAATACTGTATAGCTTTTAGCTAACTCTCCCATCTACCTTGGGCTCTATTGTGACCATCATGTGATTCTCCTACTGGTTGGTAAAATAAATCCACATTGGTGAACCACATCACCTTCATTGACCTAAATTCCTAGTGGAGCTCTAGCTACCATTTTGTTGAGGGGTAACTGAGTCCCTCCCTTAAATAGGTGCCATCCTGGATTCCATTAAATTATTATAATAATATAGTCTCTTGGAAATAATTTGATGATTTCCCATAATACCAACATTATGGAACTAAAAAACCAGGAAATGACATTATTATTAACTATGAATTGCCCTAAAACATAGAAAAAAACTCCCATATACAACAATTATGAGATGGGTTTCTGATATCCTATCCACTCTTCCCTCTACTCCCCTAATGGTAACTATTGATATGGAATTTCTTACTGGTATAATAAGAATTCATTAATTTTATTTTTGAATATACTTAGATAAAACTCTGGACATATCTCATATTTCTGTTGGTTAAGGGAGCCTAGTTCATAACTCCTATAAAACTACTCATGAAAAATACATTAACCCATATCCTTATCTCATATTGTTTCCCATCATGAGAAAATATCACTCTAGTGACCACATCATCTACCAAGGACGTAGATTAATTCTCTTTGTGAAAAAAAACATCCACCACGTCCCATCACTTAGAATCGCTATTAAAAAATGTTTATGAAATGATGATACCTCTCATCCTTTAATCTCTAGGGATATAAGTTATTGGGAAACTACACCAAATATCTTTTTATGGATAAATTCCATTACTACTATACTTCCTCCATAGAGTCCAACCAATGCTTGGATAGTCCTAGTGGCATGTAATTATTAATCATTACTATAATATCTATGGGTTTCTAGAGGTTATTGAATATATTATGATCTAAAAAGTATATAATGTGGCTTTATAGGGTCCTCCCTCACAAGTGAACATAGGTATATGATCTATTTTTCACACTCCAATTTTCATATATATTGATGGTATAATGAAAATTATCTTCTTCTCTACAGATCTAATGGCATTCAGAAAGCTATAGTGGAGAAGATAATCCATATGACTCTTAAATTCCCTATTGATTTCTAGTTCAAATATTTTTGGAGTGTGTAGATTTCCACTATCTTGAATCTCTATTGGAAGATGATCAAGAGTAAATTTTATCTACAAGGTGAACACAATCCTTAAAACACAGATTACACAACATAGTTGACTTCAGATTTGAAATAAATAGAGAATATCTTAGATTAAGGGCCATATATAAATTAAATAACAAGTTAATTTTTGTAACATAATATTTTATTTAATATATTATATCATGTATATTAATGAATTTCATTTCATAATTCATATCATAAGATATGTGACATGAAAAAAGTATTTCCCTACCATGAAAAATGAATTTCAACATATATCCCCACATGTCTATCTTGACGATTGCATAGCCATGTTGTGAAACTCATTACCATGAGAAGAACTATCAAACCATTGTATCATCATGCAACATTTGAATCAACCAAGGTGAAATAACATAAAAACAATATCAAGGGAGCAACATGAACTTCAATCCCATCCATGGGAACTTGAATTTTTTCATGTACGTAGTTTATATCCTCACATGTATGAGATCATAACCAATAAATTAACCCATACTACTATACAATCTACATTTATCATATAGTAATGAAAAAAATTAAACCTTTTCTATGCTTCAAATTTGTATTGTCCCTAGCCTACTGCTCCCTCACATGATGGATTTAGGTTAACTGTGCGGCCACAAGAACACACCCTTATATGCCAGAGGCTTCCGACTACAAATGAGGTTGTAATGAATATATTGGTGAGACTATAACATCTATTTTATAGTAAAAATGATTTAAGAAAATAATTATAATAGAGTAGAAGAAATATTAGAAACAATATTTATAGTAAAACATTAATCTATTGCTGAATAAAAGAAAAAAATTAAACAATCTAATAATAATAGATTCATGTGACATCATGATGAAATATAGGTATATATGATGTGTAATATTCAAATAAATAAAATACTAAAAAATAAAATAAGGACTCTAATACCATTATCTAGAACAACTTGTCAGTCACATATTTATGCTCCAACACATCATGTAACCTATTAGTCAAAAATAAGGTATATTCCCTTGTACACATATATATCCATGAAGTCTATTCAATAACCAAACATTGTACCATATAGGTTTTGAGTACATATTTTTATTCCACCACAAATGGAATTTAAAAAACAAGTCTTATTATATGTTGTTCATGTATCTATGCAACAAATATATGTTAACATAATAAAAATAATATTAATCATTAAATAAACCCAAAAAACCTAGAGCTCTTGTTTGACACATAGGGTCATCTCAATCCTACTTTCCAAAAAATTTAAAGTATCTTTGAACATATTATTGAATAATTATAACCGTATCCATAACACTACCATGGTTTATTACACAAAATGTCATGTAAGAATCCAAAAATTATATATAGTAAATATAAAATAAATGGTTCAAGAATAATATGTATAATATAATAACCATGACATGACCTATAAACATTATTTCATAAATTTTCAATGATCTAGAAAAATTACAACATAATTCATCCAAGAGTTATAAGAATTATACTATTTCTGGGATAATTCCCATAATAATTACAACAGAATTAAGCCAAGTCCTATAAGTATTAAATTATAACCCAGAAAACCTCAATTATATTTAAAACACAACTAGACAAATCCATATAATCATTACGCCATATCACAGATTGAGATGAATAGATCTCATTGAAATCCATCAAAATCTAGTCATCACATTTACATCTATGTATCCATTCACACCATAAAAGGTCAGGATCCCAATTATCACCTTATTTACATCAAATAGTAATCCATTTATCATTTTGAACCACTGGGGCATGATTATAACAATTGCTAAATTTTAATTCATGTAATCGTAATCCATGAAATCACTCAAATTTCAAAATTTATTAAAAATCATAATATTAAGCTAAAATCAACAAATTAAAAAATTTCATGAGGTTTAATGCCCAATCCAAGAAATTCATGAACATGGATAAATGTTTTAACACCTATCAGGTGGCCTCAAGTATAAATATTAATGATAGTGGACCTAATAAGATCCAATGGGAGTATTAAACTTTTATAACTCAACAAACTGTGACCTATCCAATTACACTGGCCACATTGAACATGTTCCAATGTGACCACACTGATTAAAATAAGTATGATAATTGAAATATAAATTTAGGAATTTTTCTTAGACCACCTAACTCAAAAAAAGTAATGACACATTTAAAATTCTACCATCCAATTAATCTATTCATTCTTGCTCCTTCCCTTTGTTGTTGAAAAGTAAATCTTTGAAAAAGATACCACTAAGATAAAAACTAATGAATAAGAAGGGGAACATAAATTAGAAGACATAAAATCAAACTTCAGGTCTAAAACACAATGATTCTAAGGATCATGTCACCACAAATTGATTCATAGAATCATGGGATTGAATCTATTTAAATGGGTGTCAAAAATCCATGGAAATTCACTCTAGGGTACTTAGGGGATGATTGGAATAGATGAGAGAAAAAATAAAATAGTCGGGGTTAAATAGTTATTTATGGATAGAATTCAAATATAAAATTCCATTGTGCTTCTCCAAGGATACTTCCACATAAATAGATGAATAGAGAAAAAAACCATAATAATGGACCACTCCATATCCTCCCTAATCAAATAATCATCTAATATTCTTGCTAAGGTCTATGAAGTATATCTTGTAAATCTGTGAGAAGTTATGACCCAAACTAAACTACCATGCCACATCACCCGAAATCCATGGAATATGGCTACACCATAGATTTGATCCATGAATCATGGTTGTCAAAATTACTATATATGAAAAATTTCCACCTCAATCCCCTTTCATCACACCCACCATTCCAGGTCTAAGAAACACTACCACCAAAAAAGGGAATATGATAAAACCAAACTCCACAGAATAGAAATTACTTAAATAGATGTAGCCTTGAAATCCCTACCATCAATAAAAAATGCGACAACCAAGATCTAAAAACTATTTCTTCCTAAAATATGTATATCATATATCTTCATGTTGTATTTTACCATGTTGTTGAGATTTTCAGCCCAAATCCTCCTACATCCTCCAAGAAAAAGTCATCCCAATTAAGGATGAAAAAAATTCATCCAGTCCAAAAAAGAAAGGATCAAATAGGATTCATTAATAATAATGAATATATTTCCTAGGAAGAAACATGATATTAAATGTTTTAATGGATTTTATTCTTTATCACATTAGTCTGAAAACTAATTAACTAATTTTACCTTTACCATGGAAAAAAGTACAATAGATACTGTTCACTGTAGAAAAAAATTATGTTTTGATTATTAAATATGAATAATTTTAATGATTCAAAATGTGTAAATTATTTTACTAAATTAAAATAAAATAATATTATGTAATTAAATTAAAATTAAATCTATAAAATATGATGAAGTTTTTTTTCATAACAATTCCTCTTTAAATTTATTTATTTTTATATTAAATTTATCCATAAAAATGATTCTAGTTAATATAATAGTAATGTTCATAATATAATAAGAAAAAATACTACTTTAAACAAATGAATCTAAATGGAGTATTTTATTTTTTTGAGAATAATATAGTCTGCAATAATTTTTTTAAACTAAAAAATCAATCCTTTTAGTAGAATCCTGGAAATCAACCTATAAAAATTTTGATATTCTAATTTCAAAATATATATTATTTTTATTAAATAAATTTTTTATTAAATTCATATGTTATTTATTATTTTAAAGAACCATTTTTTAAGAAAAAATATTTTTGAAGAATAAAATGTATTTAAAAAAACATGATTTTTTATTTCTCTATAATTAAAAAAACATTATTACTATTAATGAAATTTAATAATATTTCAAAATTAATCTACTTATAATCATACTTTTTAATTAAATGTATATGATATAATGATCAATAAGTACATTTTGTGGTTTTTTAAATCATAGTGTTTCATTTTGTATACGCTATAAATGAGAGAGTACTTTTTAAAATATTTGGTTCTAGAAAAGTATTATAAAAAAACTAATTTATATTAGAGGAAAAAATATGAATCAATACCAATTGACATTGAAATCTGATACCATATTGTTTGGTTTTCAAAACTAATGGTTTCACATGGAGTATCACATGAGAAGGCAACAACTTCAACTATACCTAGTAAAATGATTTCATCACAGACCTATTAGTCATTTAATAAATATATTAATCCAGGGAAGAAATAGTTGTATTATTACCCTATTTACTCCCCCTATATCCATGATTCTGCTAATTTGATATTTATATACACTTCCTCATTAAAAAATTTACTATTATCTATTGCATGTTTTAGAAATTTCACTTTCTTTCATAAAAAGTATTTCTCCCCGATTTTTCAATAAATATAATCATGGATTTTTTATGGTGTCAAGAAGTGAAGATCTATATAAATTCAATTTATATATGTTTAGTGAAATGTTCTTTAAGATCCCATCAATTCCATTCAAATAGATATTTGGGAATGTTCTATTTTAAGACATATACAACCAAAATTTCATTATGTACACACTACAACATCTATAAACACATGATAGAATTTATCCATTATGAAGTGATACTTTATTTTTATTTTATTTATATATTATAGATGTACTTATAAATTTATCAGGTTAATAACACTCATGTTACAATAATTTATTCTGACTAGAGACAACACTTCAATTCCCTTGTGTTCAAGGTAATGATTTATCTATAGTAAATGCAAGCATGATTGAGTGGACATAATATATTCATATTATAATGTGATTAGTGAAATGTGATTCTATTTCATTATATGATATGAAATGGAAAAATATTTCACTATAAAATTAAATTCCTAATGGTTATTTCCAAATAACCAGTGAACCATACCAATCTATGTTTGTAAAATCTAATATATATTTCTCATATTATTCTATATATAGAAAACTAAAATTCTCCTTTTCATTGATATATAATAATATTATTTTTAGTAAAGGTATATTGAAATAGTTTGAATTATATAAATAATGTTATACATTATATGATTAAAAAATAGTTTCTAGTTATTTCAGTGCAAACTAAAATAACCTCCCAATGAAATACCTATATTCTTTGACACCATCCTGTTTTCCTTCCTCATATTATGAGAAATTTTGAAAGTTAAAAACCAAATATCTCATCAATTTGGTATTCTAAATTCAAAATATTTTCAGAATATTCCTGTAATATATAGATTTATTGATGAATGTTTCATTACAATCTTGTATAACCTATGGATTATTAAAACTTTTCAACTCAAAAATCATCAAAACTTTGCAGTCACACTTCATTAAATCTAGAAATTGTTTTCACTATGATTATATTGATCCAGACAGTATTATATTCTATACATACACTCATAGTATAATCCTATGATCTGTATCATTTTGGACCTAGAGATTGTAATGAATAATACCATGATGGAATCCAATAATTTTTAGGTATTCATGAAGTCTTTAATAACATTCTCTTATAGCTGGTTTCAACCCATAATGTTTGTGCTTCATCCCTAAAACTATTATTCTCATATTTTTGGATGAGAAAACCATTTGTTTGTTGGATGTAATACTATTCAGCTAGATATCCATTTCAAAATATAGACATGACTTCCATCAGGATTACCATTACTTTCAAATAACTAATATAACTACGAATAATATAATTTTCATTATCCTTGACATTGGTGAAGATTTCTCATCTACAACGATTCCTATAATATTTGAATATCAATAATGTATTTGTTATTATATATTTTTTATGATCAATTATTCTTAAATCAAATTATTATAGAAGAACCAAATTGTAAAAATTATCTCTATATTTATTGGACATAAAACAATATCCAAAGTTTGAATCTTTATAATTTTTCCATTATCTTTATTCCTCGCTTGATCAACATTATTTTTTTAGCTTCTTCAAGAATTTCTAGATCAACCTATGATAGTACATTTTTTTGATATAGAGACTTCATTATCAAAATTTTACCTTTTGAAATGCAATAAATATTAATATTATACTACTCAATTTAATCTCGGTATATATCTACTATATAGATGAAGTTCTAAATTCTTGAATCTTGTCATCTATTTCTTTTTTTTGAATCTTCCCATGACCTTTGTAATCCTACTATGGTTTTCAACTTCTCATCAATGTCCTCCTGAATCTAATTACCATTTTACTAAATATTTGACTCATTATCCAAAAGTGTGACACCATTTACTTTAAAAACCATACCAATCCACATATTAAAGAATTTACATGATTTTATTTTTCATCAGCCACCATGTAAACTTTCTTTATCTCTGTCAGACACAAACAGATCATGATTTTCCTCATTGATAATGAATCAAATAGTCAGTGTTTTTGAATTACTTTAATGTCATAACGATTCTATAATATAACTATTTTATATTATTTTCTTATCCTAAAAACAACAAGGATTTATTATAAGTATAGAACAATGATAAAAAAAATCAGTACTAGAATTCTATACTTACAATTTCTTGATAAGAATTTTTATACCCATATTTTAAGACCTTGTATGTCCTCTCAAGCACACCTTTTGTGATGATTTTTCAATAATAAGACATAGTTATTTATCCAATTATTATTGAGAAAAACATACACTCGATTGTTGGTACAATTCATTAAATTATGGGTTCAGAATTTCATAATTTTCTATTAGTTGAATTTTTGTAGTCTCTCTATAATATTGAATAATAAAACAACGTGAATTTTACATGTGAGTGATAACTATAGTCCACAACATTGTTTTGTAATCATCAAAAAAATGAATTAATTATCACTTCCAAGCTGAAACTCTTGATTGTAGAGTTTTAAGGACACTAATATGTACAACTTCAGTCATCCTTTCCAACCTTCTCTCTTTTTTCTTTTATGTAATTCAAGTAATATTATAATTTTTATATGTATGAAAAGTATGACCAAAATAAAATTATATATTAGGGGGATCTCGATATCTATAACTATTCACCAGATCATTCATATATGGTTGGATCTAATGTGAAATCCATTTATTCCACAATATATTTTATTTACCTTAGATAAAAAGCACATATAATCATCTCCATTGACACATTAATGATTCCCCATCATGTGTTACCATGTTATATCAATTTTACCATCCATTAAATTATATATTATTTTCATCATGGGAAACATTATTGTATTCCATCAGTCACATACATAACTAACTTAGAAAGTTATTTCTACAACCTTCAACAACCAAGATATTGGGGATTTTCTTACCATTGCCTGAAAATTTGGATTTTAGGGATCTAACTATCTTTCAGCCATCACTATTTGATAATATGATGAAAATATCTTTTTTTTAATTGATACCAATGAAATTTTCATTATTTCCCATCCTGTTTTAATTGAATCCATTGTCATGTATTCAAACATAGGCATGACTTGATGCTTTTATAGAAATATCTACAACCTTTTTAATTGTTAACTATATTCATTTCACCTATATCTATGGATTCATACCTAGTATTGATTAATCTGATTGATTTTTATTAAAATATAGTAGATCAAATTCATCATCTAATCTAACTAATTAATTTTTTATTTTTCTCCCTCTTTATGATGTTGAGACCAATAGGTTTTGCGATTATTGTATCATAAGAAGAAACATGTTAATGATGGAAGAAGAATTTGTTTTGTATTGTTTTTTCCACATAAATTTTGTAAACTTTTTAACAAAATAAATCTTATAAAAATGATTATTTCCTAAAACAATTAATAACATTGAGTTATACATTTCATGTTTAACATATATAGTATATTGGATCAGTGTAATTAGATATAGTTTGGAACTAAATGTAAATATAAATATGCCTACATGTATTTTTTTTGGATACGAATGTTTGATAACAAAATAAATAGATGATTCTTTGATCATCAATATTCCAATCATCCTTACTAATGTATGTTATGAAAATATAATATTTTGTATAAAGGTATAGATTGTGGTATAATTCTAAAATATTCATTATATGTTTCTTTGTAATGTACACTAGAATTATTCTATCAAAAAAAGTAGTGGTTTTAAAAATTTCAATAAGTGAAACCATGAAGTTAAATGGTTCATAGTTCAATGTTTACAAGGATATAAATTTTTAAAGGTACATAGTGTAATTATTAAAACATTTATTACATTTTATTTTCATAGAATGTTTGAATATGTTCTAAATAGAGGAATTTGGATAATTTAATCATATGGAGTCTATTGGATGGTATTTTAAAAACCCAACCTACATATTCCACAAGTAATACGAAATATTATTGGTTCATTAATAATATAAACGGTTTCAAGTCCATAGAATGAAGTTTTATATTTTAATTGAATAAAATATTGTATTCTTCTTCTCACTATCTATCAGATAGATTTATAAAATGATGTAAAGTAATTAAGTTAAAAAATAATCAAATATAAAACTTAGAGTCCTCTAAAAGATATCTATGTATATATTTAATTTTATAGATGATTACTAGTAACAGAAATGGATAAAAATTTTATAATAAGTCATCAAATGAAAAATGATACTTGAAAAATATTTCAAGATAGTACTATGATGATGTGTGGTTACACATGATGGATGTTTCATATGATAGAGTAATGTTTATGAAATTGAACCATATATATAATTTTTATGTTATCATAAGGTTTAGTATTGAGATTAATTTTGATGATACAATAATGTACATTGAATGATTACATAATCCTGAATGGAAGATTATTGATTATAGCTGATATTATAAGATTATTAATGAGGATAGTTGAATCAGAGTGTTAATAAAATTTCATAATAATAAAAATTTAATAATGTGATAAAAAAATTGAATGTTTTTAGTGGGATTCTCAAGTCATTCACAAAAAAAATTGAATTTGAATTTTTGAACGTACACACATTATCTAGCATTTTTTAGGTTGGGTGCCTATATAAAGGGTTGAATTAAACATATTATGTAACACTATATTTATGAATAAAATATACTAAGTGTTGGAGGTTTTAATGTTTGATAAAAACAATTGAATCTCTTGATTTTTGATGAGCTATTGTTATGAGTGTTCCAAAAATTTGTATCAGTTAAACAATATATAGAGAAGTGTTTGGATGTATAGTTTATAGAGATGTTATTATACAAATAGTGTGTGGATTATTGAGTAAATTAGTTTGGATATTCCATTGAATGAACATGGATATTTTTATCATAAGAACATGGATTCAATTGATATCGTACAATGTAGAATCAGATAATGTTTTCAATTAATTTTTATCAATGAAACGATGCACCAGACATAGGATATCAGACATTAATATAATATTTATTATAAAATATGGAAATTATTGGATAGAATTCTAAAAAATTGACAAATTTTCTTACTTACTTTGTTATATTAAATTTAGGAGGAAAAAATTTACATTCATGATATGAAAGTGTGGAGAAATTTCAAGAAGTACAATGACAATGTACAGAAGCCTATTAGTGAATGTTCAATATAGAGACCTAGGCTGATCATATATATATATATATTACATTATTTTAGATGAATATTTAGAAAATTATTACAATAAATTTTTATGGACCATAATATTTTAGTTCCCTTTCAAACAAGGATATATAATCTTATAACTTCGTAAAAGATGTTGAATGAATCCCAAAATGATCACCCCCATTAATACTCCAATTTAAAACCTCTCCTTATAAAATTGGGAAAGGATACACAAGAAAGGGCCATATTGGATATTTTATAAGTGTAAAAAATGTAGATTGGTAATCATAACATAAACACAAGGTTATGATAATAGAATTATAACATCTAAGAAGTATACCCAATATATCATATATCATAATCACGAGTCATTTCATAAATATAGGTAGTTCATAATAAATGAATCATATGGAAATAAAATAAAATGTTTCATGAGATCATAAAATATTCATAATACATAGATTTTTAGAACACACATCTTCTTCTAACATTGTGAACATGTGTAAATAGGAAATGGTTCATTCATTACATTATAGAAATGAAATCATTACCTTTCATAATCATATAGACAAGAAAAAATATCAAAAAATAACATTGTGATGATTTAATTAGGTTCACGAATAATAGTGTGACAATGTAATCAGAATCATTTAGAGGTTGATACACTAATGGACGTGACACACCATAATTGTAATGACCCGAACATTCATGAATAAAATTTCATTTATTTTATTAAATTAAATGTATTATGGATATAGAAAATACATGCACTCTTATTATTATTATTATAGGGCTTAAATTACTTTTATATATCATTACCATTGTTAATATAGTCATTGAACAGTGATCACACGATTGGTATAAATTTAAGGTTTTTAGAAAGAATCATTTCGACATAGACAAAGGAGAGGATGGCCTCATCCAATAGACTCAAGACATACGAAGCTCATTTTTCAGTGCTTACAATGATGTTAGCATAACCAGGATTCACTCTTGACTGAGACCAAGCTATGCTTCAACACGTTAATATTGAATGGAATCGCCTATGGGAGAAGTGGAAGTTAATATAGAATACCACCCAAACAATGTTATCTAAGCCGCCCCAAGAGTCTGTCACCATCGCACACCTTACCCTTAGGTATTATTTGGGTTTTATATGGGGTTATGTAACAAGGAATTAGTTTATTTTTATTAAATCCCTATTATAAATAAAATTATTTTCCATCAATTCATGTATGATATTATTTTTTCTTAAAAATATAATGCATTAAATAAATTGTTTTTTTTGAGGAAAATGGCAATTTATAGAAATATAAAAATTATTTTATTAAACTTTGGTTTTATTAATATTTTAATAATAGTGTTATAAGAACACTCCATTTAATTATAAGTGATGAATATATTTATTCCTTATTATTGTCACTTTATAAATGATTAAATATTCAGTTTGATAAGAATTATTTTTTCATGCGATAAAATTGAAATTTTAATTTTAATTGAAGAATTTATTTTGATTAATAAATGAATTTTTGGAATAAATAATATTTTAATAAAATATTAGTATTATATATTTTTTATTAAATATAGATGATAAAATAATTTTTATGAAGTTAAACACAACATTTATCAAGGTTTTAAAACTATTTTTTTCAAAACCATTCCATTTTCAATAAATGACGATTTTTTATTTTAATAATGAAAATTCACATTCATATAAAATTATTTAGATAAAAGGAATATTATTTTTGGAATTAGGGTTTCAAAATTATCCAACGATGAATTTTTCCTAACTTTCTGAGACAATCGAATATTTTGGTAAAAAGTAAATACCTGATAAATATATAATGTGTTTTATGACAACATAATGACCCAATAGTGAATTCAAAAAATACTATAAAAGGGTTATTCAGAAAATATATGTTTTAGCTTTAAAATAATGTGGTTTTATATTTTTTTTATTAATTTTACCATGCCTTAGTGGACCCTCTTAAACTTATAAAATATTTTAAGAATTTAAAATGATTTCCTTGAGAGTGTGAGTCACCTCCACCTAATAAAGCCTAATATTTTAATAATTTTGGACATTGGCCTTATAAAATAAATTTTCCACTCTCCATTTTCAAAAACCATCAGTAAAAACCATGGGATGGTTTGTGGTTTTGAATATTTAATTATATTGACTACAAAACCTAAGTTTGTGAAATATTAAAGAATTCTCCCATCATTTCCTTTATAAACCAACAAAACCCCCACCTATTATTAAATATAAATACTTGTATAACGTCCCTAAGCTCTCCTCCTCTATCTAGAATTATCCTAAGGTTCCTGAAGCTCTCAATAATCCCCTCATCAAGCTCTTGAAGTCACACACTCAAGTAAGGGATTTCTTCCTTTAACATTTTTTCCAAGTTTCTTTATGTTGATATACCCTTTTATTTTTCAATTAAAAATGTCTGGATATGATTTAACACCTCCCAAATACTTCCCTCATTATGTTTTAATGATGATATACCTCTTTATCTCTCATTAAACTCTCCAATTCACACCCGTTACCATGAAGAAATCTCGTAAGAGTTATTACATTTCT
This sequence comes from Viscum album, assembly GCA_963277665.1. Classification (NCBI taxonomy): domain Eukaryota; kingdom Viridiplantae; phylum Streptophyta; class Magnoliopsida; order Santalales; family Viscaceae; genus Viscum; species Viscum album. The sequence goes on along the minus strand of OY728162.1, from coordinate 1,521,558,838 downwards.
CTTCATTCTTCAAGTTTCATTATTATGTTACACAATCTATTTACAAATTCCATGTGTTGGGGAATGTATCTATATGACCCCCTTTCTATCAATTTCATGTAAATATGATGATACACCCCTTTATCTATAATCAACCATTTTTTATGAATTTTTATGTCATTTTATTATGCTGCCGAAATTGCACCGCGATTTTCCAAGCCAAAATCATTGTGTAGTGAATACCAAACCCATTTCTCTATCAATGGAATTCACCTTTATGCATCTATAAATATTGAATGGTATTAAATGTATGTCTTCCAAATTAATTAATTGTCTAATAACTAATGATGTTAAATGATCCCATGTTATATAATCCATATGGCACACTTATTCATGAAATGAAATGTTTATAAAGGGTGCACCCCGATAGCGCTCCAATGAAATGGGTAATGTTTAGTATAATGGTACACTATGTAAAACGAGGGTTTACTCATGATAATTAAGGTGAAATGAGAGGTTTAAAAATTCTAATTCAAGTTCAATGAGGTTTTACTCATGATAATCCATGTCCAATGAGCCTTAGATCATGCTAATATCATGTTGTTTGACGTTGGCACATTTCCATTTTATGATACATGGGGTAAATCATGACTTTATGTTCATGTTTCTCTTATGATCCATTTATATTCGCATTTCCTATCATGTATTTTATTCTTCATGTATTCCTTGTTTACTCCCTTACTAGGCTTTATAGCTCACCATTTTTTTATGTGTGTCGTCAGGTTATCCCATGAAATGATAATTATGAAGGAATTTTGGGGTCATGTAAAAGATGTTTTCAATAAAGATGTTTTATTTCATGTATTATGTTTTCATGTAATGTTCCTAATTTCCCAGTACAAAATACCTCTTGATCCTCATAGTTTTATTAAGTGCAAGTTTATGTAATAAATCATGTTTAAGTGTGTAATAAAGGGAAAGGTTGTTATTGTTAGAATCAAAAGGAGATTTAGTTATTTTGGGATTAGGATTAGAAAACACTATTGAATGACTTAGGAATAAGACTATGTATAATAAAAACACCCCTAAATTTTTGTGGGTATATAGTAAGTTATATATCAAGAAAATACATCCTTGTCTAGATACGAACAAGTAGAGGTGGCTCTGGAACATATGTATCTAGAGGTAAAATATGAAAACACCGCTTTGAGCTAGACTCAAACGAGAATTTGTGAACGACAACGGGCCATGATAGACTCTTGGTTTGACACTCTCGGAGGATATAGTTTGGTAAATTTTTATTCTTAGTATGAACTATTATTAGGGGAATAAAAAAATTTCCTGAATAATATATGTTGGGAAGTAGATCATAGATAACATAGATTGAAACCTATAAATTCATAAGTTAAGGAAATAAATGTAATTTATATATTATCCCTTTTTGTCATTTGATTCACTTTTATGTGTTACACATAACTTTCCATTTATTTTATCCAATTGGTTGTAATAGGACTCTAGATAATGACCAATGTGAAGATCAATGTGATTACTGTTCTAATGAGATGCCCAATCTGATGGTAGCGGGAATCAAAAAAATTATCCTGATACTCTATCCGTTAACTCATGTTTTTTAATAGAAATATGGGTCAACACGATGGTCCCCCCCAATAAATTACAAGTCTCAATCGAGAGATTCATGAGACAAATGCCTCCTACAATCCATGGATCATTTGATCCCTCAATCTTTGAACAATGGATAAACTCCACTAAGAAGATCTTCTCCATCCATAAATGTTCCAAATAAGATAAGGTTATTATCACTTCTTATCATATGGAGGGTGAAGCTGATCAATGGTTGACATTGATAAAAAAATATGAATCTTGAAGAAGAGATAGAGTCATTGGAATGGAAGGATTTCATGAAAATGTTTTTCAATAAATATTTTCCTCACACCCTACGACGCATGATGGGAATGGACTTCCTAACCCTCATGACAAAATGATGAATCCTTTAGAGAATATGAGGAAAACATCACAAGGCAGACATGATACACCTATGAATTTTTCATTACCCTAAAATGCAATGTTGACCGCTTCTTTTGTGGGCTAAAACATAACCTACATAAAGCTGTAACGATCCATGAATTCAATAGCTTGGAGGAAATTTTCTAATGTTCCCTCAATGTCAAAATGGAGATTATAAAATCTTAGGGCTATCATGGGGATAAGAAGCGGAAGGTGGACATTAATTATGGTGGTATGATGGATAAATACAATGGTGCTAAGAAATTATAGCGTCCCACTTACCAATGATTCTGAATGAAGTACCACAAAAATTTCCTAAAGGGGACGAGGAAATTCTTTAGTTGTGGAAAAGAAGGGAACCTGAACATTAATTTCCGACAAGAAGACCCTTCTTATACGATAGAGGAGAGTAACAGTCCATTTGATCCTCAATGCATTGTTCATTTCTTTAACTGCATAGAACTAGGGAACGTTACAAACTAGTGCCCTAAGGAAAGGGTTTTCGGAGGCAACCAACAATATTTGAGGTAGAAAGGGAGAGCCTCTTCCATCATTACCTCCGAAGAGAACCTTGAAAACAAAGTGGGGATAGGTACTCTAATTACTCATTGAATAATAGAGAATTTACTTTTTGATTCTGGTTCTACACATTATTTTATATCGAAATATTTTATTAGAATAATCCCAACACCACCACAAATAATGGAATTAGATATTTTTGTGAGAATGAAAAATTGGAAAATTATTACATCCCGCTAATATAACTCATCCCCTATCATAATTAGTGGATTGAACTTATTAGTGAACCTCGTCATACTCCCTCTAGTGGAATTTGATGCAATTATTGGAATGGATTATTTTTCCCTATATAAAGGCAACACAAATTGCCGTGAAAGGAAATCACTCTCCATATGGAAAATTGACCCATGATTCTATTCAAGTGCATTGATGAGGTTTAGTCTTATTTTGCACCATCATCTCAAGTGTTGATATTACCACCCTATGAGAATGCATATCATGCCTATTTGATTGAGTCTAAGGAAGAAAATATCCTTGAAGACATGCCTATTGTGAGGGAATTTGCAAAAGTGTTTCCCAAGGAATTGCCTGGTCTTCCTCATAGATGATATATTGAATTCTGGATCGATTTTATACTTTTGGAGTTTCAAATATCCAAGACTCCATATAGAATAGATGTTGTGGATCTTGAGGAGCTAAATAAAAAACTAAAGGAGAATCTAGATAAAGGATTTATATAACCAAGTGCTTCACCATGGGGTAGAACGGTCCTATTCATAAAGAAGAAGGATGGGTTAATGATCCTTTGAATTGATTATTGTGATCTCATCAAAATCAAGATAAAGAATGAGTATCCTCTATCATGAATTGATGGCTTGTTAGATTAGCTAAATGGGGAACAATAATTATCCAAGGTGGATTTGCGGTTGGGATATTACCCTATAAGGTTGAAGAATGAGGATATCCCCAAGACTTCTTTTCATACAAGCTATGGGCACTGTGAATTCATAGTAATGACTTTCAGAATCACTAATTCTACAGTAATGTTCTTGTACTTGATGAATAAAGTCTGTATAGATTACCTTGAAAAATTTGTGGTATTATTTATAGACGATAATCTAAATACTCAAAAACCAAGGAGGAGCATGATGAAAATATAATCACTGTACTATAGACCTTGTGAAAGGAGAAGCTCTTTTCAATGTAGAAAAAGTGTGAGTTTTGGTTAAAGGAAGTCTCATTCTTGGGTCATATCATCACAAGTAATGGGATATCTATGGATCCCTCTATGAAAAATTCAATTGAGGGATGTCCAAGGCCAACATCTGTGACAAATATCTATAGATTCCGTGGGTTAGGTGGATATTATCGCCGGTTTTTGAGAAATTTCTCAGAATTTTCAAACCCTTATATTAAGATAAATCAGAGGGGAGTCAAGTTTTATTAGAGTGATGAATACAAAGAGAGATTCAAGGAGTTGAAAAATATTCTTATCACTATGCCCATGTTCACAGTACCCACAAGTGGAGAATTTTTTTTAGTATTTAGTGATGCTTCGAAGAAGGGTCTGGGTTGTGTGTTGATGAAAAATTAAAAATTCATTGCCTATGCTTCAAGGCAATTGAAAGCTCATGAGAAAAACTATACAAAACATGATCTAAAGTTACATGTAGCAATTTGTGATTTAAAAATTTGGTGACGTTACCTCTTTGGGGAGAAGTGTGAAATATATACGGATCACAATAGCCTCAAGAATATATTCACACATAAAGAGTTGAACATGAACCAATGAAAATGGTTAGATATAATAAAAAACTATGACTGATCAATTCACTACCATCCAAAGAAAGTGAATAAAGTGGAAGATGCTCTAAGTAGAAATGACCCAACGATTCTATCATTGATGAGAATTTAAAAGGACCCAATCTTATTAGATATGATGAAGAAGGATATTGGAATCATATAAGAGGGAACATAATCAATCCATTCATAAATTATTTATCATCCATCACTTTTGTAAAGGTTAAAGGATGCTCAAAAGGATGATGTGGGAATTCAGAATAAAGTAGAAACTATCAGAAAAGAGAAATCCTCAGAGTTCAATGTTAATGAAGAAGGAATTGTGAGATTTTGGTCAATAATATGTGTTCCATCAAATATGGAGTTAATGAATTAACATTTGGATGATTCACATAGTTCGAATTTCTCTATTAATTCAGGAAACACTACAATGTATCAAGATTTCTAAGAGAATTATAGGTGGGATAACATGAAGAAGGAGATCACTGAGTATACATCAAAGTTCCTGGTATGTCATCAAGTGAAGGCTGAGAGGTAGAAATCAAAGGGGATGATGCAACCATTACCCATACCAGTATGGAAGTTGGATAACATCAACATGGACTTTTTCACCAGACCTTCGAAGAAATCCAAAGGAAACAATGCTATCTTTGCTGTTGTGGATCATCTTACAAATACTGAACACTTCATTGAAATTTAGGATTATTTCTCATTGGATCAACTAGAATAGATATAAATCATATATGTTGTAAGGCTGCATGGAGTACCACTATCGATTGCATCCAATTGAGATCTAAGATTCAACTCTATGTTCTGGAAGAGTCTCCAAAAAGCTCTAAATACTGAGCTGAACTTTAGTACAGCTTATCATCCTCAAACTAATGGACAATCTTAGTAGACCATCCAAACACTTGAGGACATGTTGAGAGTATTCTCAATGGAATTAAAATGATGATGGGGTGAACATATTCATCTGGTTTAGTTCTCCTACAATAATAGTTTCCACATAAGCATCCCAATGGCTCTTTATGAATCCCATTATGGGAAGAGGTGAAAAACACCGACATGTTGGGATGAAGTTGGGGAACGAAAACTCCAAAGTTCAGAAATGGTCAAATAAATGGTGGAGAAGGATAAGACTATCCAGTATCACATTAAAGCAGCTCAGAGTAAAAAAAAAGAGCTTTGTTGATAATCATCAACGAGACCTGGGGTTCGATATTGGAGACATGGTATTCCTCTGCATATCACCGTGGAAGAGAGTTATGAGATTTGTGATGAAGGGAAAGATTAGTCCAAAGTACATCATCCCTTTTTAGATCCTTGATCGCATTGGAGTGGTGGACTATCCACTGGCACACCCACTGAACCCATCTCAAGTACATGACATATTCCATGTATCACTCATGAGGATGTACATACCTGACCCATCACACATACTCAATCTAGAGGTGGTACTATTGGATAATGACCTCACCTATGAAGAGAAGTTGGTGAAGATCTTATATCATCATGAAAAGATTCTATGAAATAAGAAAATACCTTGTGTTAATGTTTTGTGGAGAAACCCCATGTTCGAAGGAGAAACATGGGATCCAGAAGAAGTTATCAGGTAGAGTTAACCACATATGTTTTTGTGTAGGAAAAGGAAATTTTGAGGGAACAATTTTTGAAGTGGGTAATGTTGTAACGACCTGAACATTCATGAATAAAATTCCATTTATTTTATTTAGTTAAATGTCTTATGGATATAGAAAACATATGCATAATTTTTTTTAGTATTATTGGGTTTAAATTACCATTAAGTGTCGGTAACATTGTCAATATAGCCGTTAAACAATTATAACATGACTGGTATAAATTATTGGTTTTTAGAAAGAATCCTTTTGACATAGAAAAGTAGAAAATGGCCTCATCCAATAGACGTGAGCCATACAAAGCTCATTTTCCAAAGCTTAGAAAGGAGGTAGCATCACTTGGCTTCGATCATGACGAATCCCATGACGAGCTTCAACATGTTAAGCTTGAACGAAATCGCTTATGGGAGAAGAGGAAGTTAATAGAGATTACCACCTGAGCGATATTATCCATGCCTCCCCAAGAGTCTGTCACCATCTGACACCTTACCCTTACTTCATACACAAGTTTTATATGGGGTTATGAAATAAGGTATTAGTTAATTTTTGTGTAATCACATTTATTAATAAAAGTCTTATTCCATCAATTCCTATATGAGATTAGTTTTTTCTAAAATATATAATAAATTTGATAAATTGATTTTTCGGGTAAAATGGTACCTTTTAGAAATATAAAAATTATTATATTAAACTAAGGTCTTATTAATATTGTTATAATATTGTTGTAATAACACTACTTTTAAATATAAGTGATGATTATATTTATTACTTATTATTTTTAATCTATAAATGATTTTGTATCTAGTTTGATAAGAATTATATTTTCATACGATAATACTGAAATTATATTTTTAATTAAAAGAATTTATTTTGATGAATTAAATAATTTTTGGAATAAATTAAATTTTTATAAAATAATATTATTATATAAGTCTTATTAATATAGATAATCATATAACTTTTATGAAGTCAAACGTAACATTAATCATTGTTTGGAAACTATTTTTGTCAAAACCCATTAATTTTCAATAAATGAAGGTTTTTTATTTTAAAATTTTAAATTCACATATTTATAAAAAAATTTAGATAAAATGAATATTATTTTTTGGAATTAGGATGTCAAAATTATCCAACGGTAAATTTTTCCTCATTTTATGAGACAATAAAATTTTTGGGTATAAATTAAATACCTTATAAATATATAATGTGTTTTATGACATCATAATGACCAAATAGCGATGTAATAAAATACTATAAAGGGATATTCATCCAATATATGTTTTACCTTTAAAATAATTTGATTTTATATTTGTTTTAATAACTTTACAATGCCTTAGTGGACCCTACAAGAGTAATAAAATATTTTAAGATTTTAAAATAATTTCCTTGAGAGTGTGACTCTTCTCTTCATAAGAAAGCCTAATATTTTAATATGTTCTGAAATTGTCCTTATAATTTTTTTTCCACTCCACTTTGGTAAAAAAAATGGGCAAAACCATGGGATGGTTTGTGGTTTTGAATATTTATTTATATAAATTGAAAAACCAAAGATTGTGAAATATTAAAGAATTCCAATGCATTGGGTAATGTTTAGTATCATGATACTCCATGTGAAATGAGGGTTTACTCATGCTAATTCAAGTCTAATGAGTGGTTTACTCATTCTAATTCAAGTGCAGTAGGGTTTTACTAATGGTGATCCATGTGCAATGAACATTGGGTCATGCAAATATCATGTCGTATGTCGTTTCCATATTTCCATGTTATGATAAACATGAAGTATCATGCCTTTATGTTAATGTTTCTCTTATGCCCCATTGATATGCATATTGACTAACATGTATTGTATTCTTCCTGTTATGACTTGTTAACTCCCTTACTGGGCTTTGTATATCACCCTTTTTTATGTGTTTCGTCAGGTTATCCCATGTAATGCTAAGTACGAAAGAATGTTGTGGTCATGTAAATGATGTTTTCAGTAAAGATGTTGTATTTTATGTCTTAAGTAGTCGTGTAATGTTCTTAATTTTCCAAGAAAGTAGACATATCAATACATGAGTTATCTTAAGTGATTTTTTATGTAATAAATCATCTTTAAGTGTGTAATAAAGAGTAGGTATGTTAGAACAATCCCCGGTGGTAGTGATGCATTATTGAACCAAGTTCACATCAAATTCAATCCATTTATAACCGAACCAACTTCACATCCCATTCGAGCCATGTCTTTCTAAACCATGTCAGCTCCCATTTCTTTTCAATATCCTCCTTCTTCATGATGTGGGAAAGAATAGAAAAGTACCATGAACTTCCTTCTTCAAGATGAAGAAGAGATAATGACCCTCAAGTCCCGCCTCTAATAAGCCCTAGGACGGAGACTAGAATTAAGGGTAGGTAAACATTATAACAATAATAGATGGAATTATCCTTCTTAAAAGAAAAATATTAGGAGATAAATTGTTATCCCAAATAACTCCAAAAATTTAATATGAAAAATGAACTGAAAACCAACCCATGAATGTTTAAAAGAACTTCCACAAGTACAATAAAAACCAAAGTGAAATACCAAAAACAAGGCTAAGAAGTGATATGGAAACAGTCCAATGTATGAACTTGTATGGTCCATAATGGTCATTGTAGTCCTCCTAGAATCCTGAAAGCAGTTTAATATACATAACGCGAGTCTACACGTATACTGAGTAGAAACATCCAACGTCTCTCATGCACAAGTGGGAGAAGCATACTAATTCTATAGTGATAAAGAGCCAAAACTAACATCACCAATCATGAAAATCCAACCATCCTAGCCTCACCAAGGCACAAACACAGAATAATGAAAAATATGCAATATAATATAATAACCATATTGATGTTTTCGGTACCCCACACAGCTTCACACTGGTGAATTTTGATCCCTAACAGTGAATGTCCTGATGATACCGAACATCCACAATCCCCACATCACAACCTGCCGGCACACACCTAGGCCTAAGAGCTTGTCCCACGACATGGGAATACAAAGCTCACCACATTCCGCCCATAGACACCTAGGAGACAACCATAAAATATCATTCCTACAGACACCAAGTCGACAACCACAACTTCATCTCCAAGACACTTGGGAAACATATCACATATCATCTCGAAGACACTTAGGAATCAAACCACCACTCACAAAACAAGTTCTCGTATTCTAGAAATAATCCTCAAGCCATAACAACATTCCTAAAGAGACTCATGTGATAAATTCATAGTATAGGGAATTGTTAAGATCCAATTACCAGCCATCCATCCTCCCACTGGGATGTTGGAAAATACACCCTCCACCATAGAAATGGGGGTGTTCGACAAGTTGAGCTCAACATGACTAGGGTGCATATATAAATCATAAGGAACTAAAATTATATGTATATAGGTACCAACCACTCAACCCGTCCTATGGGTTTTCAAAACAAGAAATCAGTCAATAAAAAACCTTATTTGCTGCTACCTCTAAATGCACAACAACTCAAACAGCCACAACCTTGGACCACATCCCCAACAATATTTATTTACCCAATTAGTTATCCATTATTAAGTAACTAATTTACATATTATATCCCTACCTAGGCAACTAAAAACCACAACAATGAGTCCTAACACACCACAAAAACCACCGCACATCAAAAATCACATAAGGGAGAAAACCATTGGACAAAAATCCACTTGATAATTTTCATCAAAGTAATTCCTCCAAATCTATCCCCAAAATAGAACATTATAGGTTCCACAACCACCTCCAACACAGTCATCAAACCACTAGATTGCAGTCCCACTACAAAATCTCCCCATACCCATCAAACACAATTCAACCCATTACAGTGCCACTAACTAGAGGTTCATCTATTCCACAATCAAATGTTTCATCACACCTCCTATACCACCCCACTCATATAGCCACAACACCAGAAAACCCACATAAGGAACAATGAAGAACTGAACTACACAAATCATACAAACACACCAACAAGAAAGGTGTATTCAATTTTAGCCCATAATAATTATTTAATTCCAATTTAGTAAACCTTGGTGATCACAGAATATGTTTTATCTTGGGGGATTCATTATTTAATCGGGTATGCGTGATTAATAAGATTTCACATTCGTAGTTCATTCATCAGAGTATAAACAATAAGTATAATGCATCACTCGTGCACAAGAAAAGGCCGCCAACATCCATGATTTTCAAAAGGCCTACAACCTATACAATTCCCAATGTGATTCAAGATAGAAGATAATGAAAAACTCCAATTATCATATACTTTCCATTATCATAACAGCTCCTGATCATCATCTTACCCCACTAATTTATTACTAAACTCACATGTACGATTATTATTTCCTTATTTTTGGTTTCAACTGTATTCATAGGGAATCATTATCACACCAAATCCACCTAATACACAAGGTAAGAGAGGTGAAGGAATACCCATACTTTAAGGAACAAATGATCACAAAACATCCTTGAACCAAAACCGGGGGTCATGTGAGTAGCAGGAGAGGACCCCAAGGATAACTCTAGAAATGGCTACAGTGTGACTCCATGGGGAAGAGAAGTTCTGGATGCATAACGAAGAAATGAAAGGATTCAAGGAATAGAGGATATCAGATTAAGAAAAGAAAAGATACCAAATCCAGGGAGATTATTTCAATGTAATTACAAGTTTGGTTATGTTAAGACCATGTGACATGATCATTTGTAAGATCTTAGAACATTATGAATATTTAAGATATAATAATTCTCCTTGGAGATGGTAGAAATGACTTCAAAAATGGTGAAAAATTGATAGGTTCCTCATTTAATGATGAGAAATATTCAATTGGGATGAAATTGGAAAATATAAGGAAAACTAGAAATGAGTCACCGATGGGTAATTCATCGAAGCGAGTCACCAACATGAGTTACTGATGCCACTCAATGACTTTGAGCCAACAACACTGAATCACCCACTGTTAAGCCACTGAATGTCGATTCCCTGAAAACTAAGCCACAGATACTGATGACCCACTGACACCATGACCTAGTGACACCCTAACCTACCAACACCCCAACCTAAAGAAACCCTGCCCTACTGACACCCTAACCTACAGATTTATTGACATATCGATTCCATAACCTAACGATAGAAAACTACATTTTTGTAAAACTTCTCAAACAAGACACTGTCATCTCCAGGATCACCCCTATTACTAGATTTTCATAATGGAATAGACAAGAGGGGTCTAATACATTACATCAGAAACCACTCAATATATTCTCACACTTGATATTTTGAACCAAAACTAGAAGAAATATGGGGTCTAAACAACCATCCCATGTGATACCTCTGAAGGATAAACCACCATGTTTAATTGAAAGTTGGAGTGAGACCTTGACATCCAATAACACCTCCTCCAATATCAACCACCCCAATAGACCTCAAGGCACTCCACAGAAGAACCAAAATGAAAAAACACCATCCAGACAAATAAATCAAGGAGTTATTTCCTCCACGTCAAGATAATTTCCGCTCTGGGAGGTACTGAATTGCTCGCACGATTTTAATTGCATCTTAATTATTGCATCTTGATTAGGAATTGGGTCCTCCTATCCTCATAGTCAAGACATCACCACAAATTAAAGAACAAGGAAACAAATCATCTTATAGAAAACAAGGTTCATTAATTACATCATAAATAAAAACTAAAACCAACTCCAGGTACTGGCCATGCCTCTGCGCTTACTACATCCATGTACTCTCTGTAACATCCCTGGTAAATAAAGAATATGATATTTTCATATTTATTAATATGTGTTAATTAAATATTAATTTTACATAAAGGGGTATTCTATGTTTGATAGCGTACTCAACACAAAATAACAGATTTTTCCTAAATCTTACTTTGCACACAACGTTGAGTTATACCGAAAAATAATATAATAATATTACTATTTTAAATGGTAGTTAAGGCCTTGCCATTGTATTGGTGGTAATGAATAGAAATAACTATATTACGATTAAACATGTTTGTTAAATGTTTTTAAATTTATCTAATACAATTAAGAGTCTTCAAATGATAATTAATCCAATTTTAAGCATGAAATACTATAATATTTTTTAAAAGGACATTTTACCGCCTTTTGACAGAAAACCATTTTTAAATCATGTTTTTTTTTTCACTTTTATACGTTCTATTTGAAAAAATAAAATTCTTCGTTAAAATTGGGACATTAAAATTAACATTGGGTAATGTTTTAGTATTTTTTTGATAAAATTCATTTTTAAATGAATAGTGAAAAAACACATTTTAATTCAAAACTGCCTTTTGATGTAATTTATTTATATAATTATATTGGAATTTAAATTGGTTTTAAAGTGTAATTGGTTTATATTTTTACTATTTAATCCAATTTTTTTCATTGGATGTAATTTCACTTTTAAATTGGTCATAAACAATGATCAATATTTTTATAGTTTTTGCTTCTTAAAAACACGCTTTCTAGTTTTAACAATGAGAATTAATTTTAAATTAATTAGTGAAAATTATATGTATTGAATTTTGTAAAATAGAAATTATTTTAGAATTCATAATATCAAATTTATATTAGTATAAATTGTTGGTATTTTTCTAAAAACCATCAATTTTTTTATGAATAGTAAAAAATACTGCATAGTAGTTAAAAACTGACTTTTTCATTTAAATGAAATTTTACCACATCTGTGAATTGAAATTCAATAATCTGACATACATTGTTATAATAAAGGTGGAAAATTTTGTCTAATAGGATCAAAATAAGTTTTGGTAAATAGTAACTTTTGATGTTTATTTACCATGGTTAAAGGTAAACATGGTAATTCAAGGTAAAAATAATATTATAACAATTTAATTATTATATTAACATTTGTACTAACCTTATTGGATGAGTCATATCCAACCAAGAAAATCCTTGGGTGGAACGTTTGGCCTTTGAAAGCCACTTGGGTAAGATAATGACTTTAATAACTTTTTTTTAAAATAAAAAAATATCAAAAACGTGAATCTTTCTAGTAAAAAAATTTTAAAGTGGCATTTTTTAATTGATATATTTAACTATATATAGAAATTAGAAAGATAAAAATATTTCCTAAATCATTTTATTTTATTTATAATATTTATACATTAGCAAAATGAACATATTTATGACACAATGAAGATGTAGTGATTACCTTATTAATGAATGATTTAGATAAATGATATTATAAATGCTAAAATAAATTTATTTTGAACCTTTTTATGCCTCCAAAAATATTTTGGATGATAGTTACATTTTATCTTTCTATTAATTATAATTTTCTAAGTAATCAACTTGATTTGGATTTTTAAAAAAGTCATGATATGAATAGTATATAAATTGACATAAATGGGTTTTTGAAACAAATACTTTTTTACTAGATGATTTAATAGTCCTAAAAATATAAGATTAAGACAAATTACTTAGATAAGGTTTAAAATTTCATTAATTAACCACTTGAGGTTTTATTGTAATTTTATGGTAACTATATTAACCATATAGTACGAATACACAAGAAGCCATGATAAGAGTTAAATTAGTCAACTTAGGGGTAAGGCTAAATGATAAGGTTATAAATGAAACCAAAACTTATGTAAAACTAATTGGCTGAGTGGATTTCGAATAATAGTCGTCTTATATACAAATTTAATGAGTTATGGACCTTGTGAAACCGAAAATACTTTTATAATGAAATAATACATTCAAACCATCCTAAAGAGCCCCTCCTCCCCTTTATAAAAGGCCATCACCTCTAACCCTTAGTCACACCTCTCAAGCCCCCATGGATCATCCATAAACAGGACAAATAATCTCCTAATATCCCTCAATTCCTCATAGAATCATTACCCTAGGAATATGACAATTCCAGAAAACCTTTTTGTTCAAACCAATGGGACTTACCCGATTTTAAGGTAACGTCTTTTCTCAAGTTCTTTTATTTTAATTTCCTTCTCCTCTCCCTATGATCTTCTTATTCATTTTTAACATAAAAACAATAGTTTCCTCAATATACTAGGCTTTTTTATAAGAATGATTCTAACTACACTTAAAAACAACTCAATCTAATGGATATAGAACAAACTGTTTCTGTGGATGACAAACTACTGCCTCACAATACGATGATTGTTCAATTATCTCTTACCGCCACTAATGGTGTCCATTATGATGAAACTATTTATATATGTGATATATATTATATTTCTAGTTTCTATATTATTCTGTATTTTTCATTTATATTATACATTTATGGTTTTCATAATGGGTAAATACGATAATTTCATTTGAGGAAGTGCAGACTACCACCCCCTCAATGTGATATGACTCGTTCATGCTATACATGGAACATATAAAGGATGAAATTTATGAACTTATGTAACATATATAAGATATATATTATAATTTAATTGTAATATACCTATTTATAATTTATTTTTCACTACTTTAAAAATGAAAAAAATGAAAGTAGCGTTCATGCGTATGTACGACTTACCGCCTCCATGAACAATGCATTTCATTTTCTTATATCCAAATGTTATGGAATATTATAAATAAATATATACTGGATATAAATAAATATATAATGGATATATATTATATTTAAATCATGAATAAAATTATGGAGATAATGGAATTTTGAACCCATGGACAGTTTGTAATTATAACAAGTTCATTTTTGACTCAAGAACCAAATATCAGCAAAATGAACGATATTAACATAAATAATTATTTTATGTTTATAATGTGGTGGTAAGTGATATAAAAGGAACAATAAGATTGAAAAAGGTTCTTAATAAAGTATAAATTAACTTAATTTTATTATTTAGGAAGAACAAGGAACATATGTGATGAGTCAGACTGTAGGTAAGAGAATTTCTTAACCCAATTTCCATTATTTGGAATAAACTCATACTTATTGATTACATCACGATAAGATTTTGTAACAAATAATTTTTGACATCCTATCTTGTATTTATACTTTATTTATGTGTAATTATAGTGAATACACATAATAGAACTATTTTATTTACAAAATGATCTCGGTAAGGGAACCTTTCACCCTCATATTTTAGTCAAAGACTTATTTTATGTAATGTATTTTAATTTCCATTTTCTTTTGATGGGATATGTTCTTTTATATCATTATTTCTGTAAATTTTATGTCCAAGTGATGAGATATCATTTTTTATCCCATCAACTAAATTTCTGAATTTTAAAGTGATTTTGTTAGACTGCCAAATTTTTGTAAGGGACCTCATCTCAATCTCCTTTAATTGAGGCATAATTTGATTTATTCACAACATTTTTTTATATGGAGAATAAAACCCTTTGAATTTTAATTTTATTTAAAGGTAATCATTTTTCAACGTAACATTTTACTAAATGACAAAGGTAATGTTTCTTTTAACGTACGGGGTGAGAATGACCTTTCTAAAACTGTGAGAATTATTTAATATTTGGATTCTTTAACAAGATGTGAAGTTTTTAAAAGGAAAATAAATGCCATATAATCTTCTTCTATATTTTGGTATTGAAAATGGTTTTGAGAATGGATTTATTACGTCAATATATTGAACTGATATATTTTGATTCTAATGTGGAAATGTTATCTCTTCTTTATGGTTATGTTATATGTTATGATTATGTTACAGTTTTTGGGCATTGTTTATGTATATGGGTGGTTCTGTGATAAACATAGGGAGGGTGAGCCCAAGAAAGCTCTCCAATGACTTCGGTAACATGACAGAGGTAAATATTAATTTTTATCCTAAGAGATTTAATGAATATACTGTAATGGGTATTCGAAATGCAACCCCCTACATAGTTGTGAAAGCTATAACGTAATTATGGTATGGATGTCATAAGTTACCTTTATGATGTATGATTTCTACATGTTGTTCATAAATCTTATGATTTCACGAGGTATGTTAAAGATCTTATGTTTTGTATATATTGATGGACTAATGTTTTCATTCTTTATTTTATAAAACTTATTGAGCTTTTTATGATCATCTAAGTTTTTAAATGTTTTTCACAGGTCTTAAAGATGAATAGGGTCAAGGATTGGATCAAGGAAAATTCATGTTGTTGAAAACATGGAAGTAGAAATATTTTTTTAAGTGTTTTTATTTTATGAAAAAAAAATTTATACTATGTAGAAGTGTTTTCATGTAATATTCAAGTTAATAGGTATAAGTTATGACCAAATTATCTAAATCTCTAAACATAAAAAGACCCTTGATGTGAATTATTCACGTAATTCAAGATTATGTAATGTTTATGGTTGGGTACTTATAGTTGGTATCAAAGGTCAGTTTAGACAACTTTAGGAGTTATGATATTGATATATTAATGTCCATAAAATAATTTATTGTAATATTGAAATGATATAGAATTTACATATTAATATGTACCTTCTCCAAAGATAATTTTGTGTCTAGAATGGTATTTCATTGAGGAAACATGAAAATTGAAGTGGGATGGAATACAGAGGGAAATGAACATCCAAATCAGCATCCTAAGATGGTCGTAATCGTAATTGAATATTTTGTTTCCTTGATGGACCAGTTGAATTAGGTGATAAATGGTGGTTGTTCTTATTGATGATGTTTTGTTTTATTATAAAAGTAAACAGGATCATGAAACTCATTTAAGGGTTGTTCTTAAAAACATAAAATAAAAGAAAGTGTATAAAAAATTAATCAAGTGTGAATTTTGGTTACAAAAAATTTCATACCTTGGTCACATTGTTTCTAAATATGGAATAATTGTTGATACTACTAAAACAAAAGTTGTTAAAGAATGTCCAAGACCCACAAATATTACCGAGATCCTTAGTTTTCTTGGTTTAGCAGGTTATTACAGGAGTTTTGTTGAAATTTTTGTAAGGTTATCTATCCCACTAACTAAGTTAACTCTAAAAAGTGTTAAATTTATCTATAAAAAATAATGTGATGATTGTTTTCAGGAATTAAAATGATTATTGGTGAATAATCTTGTTTTGTAATTACCTTACTAAAATATTAAAATTTTTATATATAGTGATGCTTCATTGAAATGACATGGTTGTGTCCTAATTTAGAATGATCAGGTAATTGTTTGTGCTTCATGTTAGTTGAAAACTCATGAGTTAAATTACCCTACACATGATTTGGAATTACCTGCTGTTGTTTTCACTTTAAAAATTTTGAGGCATCATCTGTATGGAGTAAAATTTGAAATATATACTAACTAAAAAAGTTTGAAGTATATATTCACCCGGAAATAATTGAATATGAAAGATAGGAGATGGATATAATTAATCAAGGATTATGATTTCACAATTCATTACCACCCATGAAAAAGAAAATAAAGTGGCCAATGCTTTGAGTCGAAAAGGTAATGATACATTAAACATGCTACATTTTAGAACATGATCCTATGATTAATGTTTTGAGAACTTTGGCATAGAATTTGTTGGTGCGGGATATTCCTCTATTTTATTTCATGTTTCAGTACAATCATCCCTAACAAACCAAATAAAGAAATCACAGAAATATGACAGTGAGTTATAGAAAAAGGTAGAATTGGTTATGAAGGGTAAGTTACCTGAGTTTAACAATCATAGAAACTATGTTTTGAGGTTTGCAAAGAGATTATGTGTGCCTTGTGATTCACAGTTGAAGAAAGAGTTATTATGTAAAGCTCATAGTTCTTAGTTTTTAGTTCATCATGGCAGTATTAAGATTTAAATAGATCTTCAGGAGTATTACTGGTGGGATGGAATGAAAAGAGATATTGCTAACTTTTTTGTGAATTGGTTAACTTGTCAATTGTTTAAATCATAGTGGTAGTTACTGAAAGGGATGATTCAGCCTTTACCGATGCTAGAGTAGAAATGAGAAAATATATATATGGAATTTATTGTGGGATTACCAAAGACATCATGATGTAATAATGAAATTGGTTTTATTGTTGATCGTTTGACAAATATACTAATTTACTTCCTATTTGATATTCTATGTCTCTAGATCAACTTTCTCAATTGTATGTTAAAGAGATAGTCAGCTTACATGGATTTCCCCTATCTAATGAATCTTATCTGGATCTGATGTTCACTTCTAACTTTTGGATAGGCCTTCAGAAGTCAGTGGATACTGAATTAAATTGTAGTATATCTTTTCATCTAGAATCAGATAGGCAGTCAGAACAAACAATTAAAACCTTGGAAGATATACTATGTTCATGTTCAATGAATTACCAGAGAAGTTGGGACCAACATATTTCTTTGGTTTATTTTTCTTATAATAATATTTTTAATTCCAATATATAGACGGATCCATTTGATGAATTTTATGGGATGTGGTGGTGAACTCCAAATTTTTGTGATGAAGTAGGTGAAGGGACACTAATGGGACCCGAATTGGTAGAAGAGATGGAAGAAAAAGTGTAGTTGATTCAGAAGCACATGAGAACAACTCAGAGCAGGCTAAGAAGTTATGTAGATAACTAGGTTAAGGATCTTTATTTTGAGGTAGGTGATCATGTCTTTCTAAAAGATTCTCCAAGGAAAAGGTGTGATGTGTTTTGGTAAGAAGGGATACTTGTGTATGAGGTTCATTGGACCCTATGAAATCTTGGAGAAAGTTGAATTAGTTTCCTACATAGTGTCTTTACCTCCATGTTTATCCCATGTACACAATGTTTTTCATGTTTCAATGTTGAGAAATTATATGCCAGATCCATCTCATGTTTTGAGTCCAGAGGTAGTTTAGTTGGAAGATAATCTTTCTTATGAGGAACAACTAGTCTGGATTCTTGAACGAAGAGAGCAAGTGTTGCGGAATAAGGTAATTTATTAGGTAAAGGTTTTGTGGAAAACCCATATGGTTGAAGAGGCAACATGGGATTCTGATAATTGTATGAGGGATAAATACCCCACTTATTTGATAAGGTAATAGAATTGCGGGGACACAATTCCCAAAAAGGGAGAAAGATGTAACATCCTAGGTAAATAAAGAATATGAAATTTTAAAATTTATTAATATTTGTGATTTAAGTATTAATATTACTTAAATGGTAATGCTTTGTCCGATAGCATACTCAACATGCAATAACAGATTTCTCTGAAATATTATGTGTCACACAATGTTGAGTTATATTAAAAAATAAAATAATAATATTATTATTTTAAACGGTATTTATTACCTAGTCATTGTATTGGAGAAAATGAGTAGAACTAACCATATTGTGATTAAACATGTTTTTAAATGTTTTAACATTTATCCAATAAAATTTAGAGGATTAAAATGATAATGAATCCAATTTTAAGCATGAAATACTCTAATATTCTTTAAAAGGTTGTTTTATTGCCTTTTGAGGGTGAACCCTTTTTAAATATAGTTTTTTCACTTTTATATATTCTATTTTACAAAATAAAATTCTTATTTATAATCAGAACATCAAAATTGTAATTTGGTGCATTTTTGGTATTTTTTTGATAAAATTGATTTTTAATGAATATTAAAAAATATAGCACTTTAATTCAAAATTGCCTTTTGATCTAATTTATTTAAATAGTTAGATTTTACTTTTAATTAGTTTTAAAGTGTAATTGGATTATATTTTTAACATTTAATCTAATTTTGGTCATTTCAATTAATTTCACATTTAAATTGGAGATAAACAAAGGTAAATCCTTTGATAGTTTTTGTTTCTTAAAAACATACTTTCTAGTTTTTACAACGAGAATTAATTTTAAATTAATTAATGAAACTTCTATGTTTTGAATTTGGTAAAATAGATATAACTTTTTAATCCATAATATCAAATTTATATCTATGTGAATGTTTGGTATTTTTCTAAAAACATTCAATTTTTGATGAATAGTGGAAAATACTGCGTAGTAGTTAAAAACCAAATTTCTCATTTAAATGAAATTTTAACACTTCTATGAATTGAATTAAAATAATTTTACATACATGGTTGAAATCGGGGTAAAAAATTTGGTCTAATAGGATCGAAATAATTTTTTATGAATAGCAACTTTTGATGTTTATTTACCGGGATTAAAGGTAAATAGGGTAATTCAAGGTAAAAATAATATTATACTAATATAAAAATTACCTCAACACTTGTCCTAACGTTATTGGATGAGTCATAGTTGACCAAGAAGATCATTGGGTGGAATTTTTGGCCTTTAAAATCTTGTTGGGTAAGATAATGACTTCAATAATGTTTTATTTAAAATAATAATAAATATATCACAAAAATGAATCTTTTTACTAACGAAATTTTAAAGTTGGGTTTTATAATTGATGTATTTGACTATAAATATTCTTTATAAAGATAAATCTATTTCCTACATCATGTTAGTTTATTTATAATTTTTAGACATTAAATAAATAAACTTATTTATGACCCAATGAGGATGTAGTGATTACCTTCTTAATGAATGATATTATAAATGTTAAAATAAATTTATTTTGAAACTTTTTATGCCATACATGATTTTTTGGATGATATTTACTTGTTATATTTGTATTAATTTAGTCTATTCCATGTTATCAACTTCTTATGGATTTAAAAAAAATCATGATATGAATAGTATATAAATTGACATAAATGAGGTTATAAAAAAATACTTTTTATTAAATGATTTAATAGTCCTAAAAAATATAAGATTTGGCCAAATGACATATATAAGGTTTTAAATATTATTAATTAACCACTTGAGGTTTGATTGTAATTTTATGGAAACAATATTGACTATATAGTTTGAATATACAAGAAGATATAGTAAGAGTTACATTAGTTAACTAAGGGTTAAAGCTAAATGACAAGGTTAAAAATGAAACCAATACTTGTCTGAAAACTATCGGTTGAGAGGATTTATAATAATAGTCATATTATATTCTAATTTAATGACTTATGGGCCTTGTGAAACCGAATATCCTTTCATAATAAGATAATACTTTCATACTTTCCACTAGAGACCCTCCTCCCCCTTATAAAAGGCCATCACCTCTAACCCTTACTCACACCTCTCAAGCCCCCTTGTTTCATCCATCATCTTCCCAAATAATCACCCAATATCCCTATATTCCCCCTATAATCCTTACCCAAATCAGAAGGAAATTCAATAAAACTATTTGGTTCAAACCAAATGGAGTTACCGAATTTAAAAGTAACATCTTCTCTCAAGTTCTTTTCTTTTATTTTACATTTCCACTTATTATGATATTCTTATTATTTGTTTACATAAGTAAAAAATTATCCTAAATATACTATTTTGTTTTTATGAGAATTATTCTAACTACACTTACACACACCACCATCTAATGGACATAGAACATAGTGTTTTTGTGGACAACGAACTACTGCCTCATGAAACGGCGATTGCTCAATTATCTCCTACCACCTCTCATGGTGGCCATTACGATGACAATGTTTATATATGTGATATATATTATATTAATATTGTATAAATTCTTCAGTATTTTCCATTTATATCATACTAATATGGTTTTCATAATGGTTAAATATGATAATTTTATTTGAGGAAGTGCGGACTACTGCCCCCTCAAAGTGATATGACTCGTTCATGCTATACATGGAATGCATAAAGGGTGGAATTTATGAACATATGTAAAATATATAAAATAAATATTATAATTGAATTATAATATACCAATATATCATTTAGTTTTCATTCCTTTAAAAAATAACAAAATGAAAGTAGCGTTCATGCATAGGTACGACATACCATTTCCTTGAACGGTGCATTTCATTTTCTTATATCAAAATATTATATAATATTATAAATAAATATATAATGGATCTAAATACATATCTAATGGATATTTATTATATTTAAATCATTAATACAATTATGGAGATAATGTAATTTTGAACCGATGGACAGTTTGTAATTATAACAAGTTCATTTTGACTAAACAACCAAATATCGGCAAAATGATCGATATTATCTTAAATAATTATGTAATGTTTATAATGTTGTAATAAGTGATATAAAAGAAATAATAAACATGAATTTTTTTCTTAATCAAGTAGAAATTAACTTAAGTTTATTATAAAGGAATAAAAAGGAACAAATGTGACAAGTCAGACTCATGGTTAGAGAACTTCTTAACCAAATTTCCATTCTTCGGGTTAAACTCCAACTTATAGATTATGTAATTATAATATTATGTAAGAAATAATTTTTGATATCCTCTCTTTTATTTATACTTTCATTATGTTCACTTATAGTGAATACAGATAACTGGTCTATTTTATTTACAAAATGATCTTGGTAAGAGAACCATTCACCCACCTCTTCTAGTCGAAGACTTATTTTATGTAATGTCTTTTAATTTACATTTTATTATGTCGGGATATGTTATTATATATAATTATTTCTGTAAATTTTATTTCCATGTGATGAGAGACCCATTATTCTCCCATTAACTAAATTTATGAATTTTAATGTGACGTCGTTAGGCTGTTGAATTTTCACAAGGGACTTCGTCTCAATATCCTTTCATTGATACATATTTTGGTTCATTCACAAAATTATTTTATATGGTGACTAAACCCCTTTGAATTTTAATTTCATTTAAAGGGAATATTTTTTCTACGTAACGTTTTACTAAATGACAAAGGTAATGTTTCTTTTAATGTATACAGTGACATAAACCTTTCTACTGCCATGAGCAATATTTGATATTTGGCTTCCTTAACAAGATGTAATGTTTTAAAAGGAAAATAAATACCATATGATATTTTTATTTATTTTGGTATTGAAAATAGTTTTCAGAATGGATTGATTATGTCAATATATTAAACTGATATATTGTGATTATGTTGTGGTAATGTTATCTTTCCTTTATGCTTATGTTATGTGTTATTATTATGTTATGGTTCTTGGGAATTGTTTACGTATACAGGTGGTTCCATGATAAACCTAGGGTGGGTGAGACCAAGATATATCTCCAATTAATTGTGTAATGTTATAGAGGTAAACGTTAATTTTTCTCCTTAGAAATTTAGGGAATATACTATGATGGGTATTGCAAACATAACTCCCTACGTAGATGTGAAAGCTACAAAATAAGTATGTTATAAATGCCACAAGTTACCTTTATGATGTATAATCTCTACATGTTATTCATAAATATTATGATTTCATGAGGTGTGTTAAACATCTCCTGTTTTCTATGTACTGATGGAATAATATTTTATTTCTTTATTTTATAACCTTTAATGAGATTTTTATGCACATACCATGTTTTGAAAATGTTTTTCACAGGAATTAAAGATTAATAGGCTCAAGGATGGGAACAAGGAAAATTCATATTGTCTAAAAAATGGAATTATACAAGTTTCTTTTTTAAGAGTTTTTATTTTATGAAAAAATGGATAATGAATATAATTTTATACATGTAATATTCAAGGTGTTATGTATAAGTTATGACATAATTCTCTAAAGATATAAAAATGAAAAGATCCTTGATGTGAATTATTAACTTAATTTAAGATTATGTAATGTTTAAGGGAGGGTCGTTATACTCTACTATAGAAAACCATGCTGCCACAACACACAAACCAAGGGAATGGTCCTTCCATGCATCACATTCTCCTGATGATCCTGTATCTCTACTAGCCGCTCCACGAACATCACGTCATAGTAGATATCTAACTCTCCCTAGTCAATGACATGGGAGCCATCATGAAGATTCTGATAAATCTTAGAGAAGTGAAATCTATTATGGATCCTCTCCAAATGTGGTGGAAATACCAGATGGTATGATACCTCACCAAATCATCCCAACACCTAGAAAGGTCTGACAAGACTTGTAGAAATATTACTCCACATAACAAAACTTCACTACCTACGATGAAGGGAAACCATTCAGAACACGCGATCTCCAACATCAAACTCCAAATGCCTCCTCCTGTGATCATCATATGACTTATACCTATCATGTGTTTCCTTAATCCTTTAAAAAAGTTGTGGGTCCTTCTTTTTTGATCCTTTCACCAGATCTGGTCCAAGAATAGATGTTTCCCCATCCTCTATCCAACACAAAGGTGGATGACACGGTCTTATGTCCAAGGATTCAAAGGAATCCATCCCAATGGTGGAGTGATAGCTACTGTTTTATGTGAACTCCACCAGGGAAAAGTTTCATACATATGATTGTATAACGTACAAAACAAACACTCACAATATATCTTATAGTGTATGGATGGTCCGCTCTATCATCCCATCTGTTTGAGGGTCGAAAGTATTGATGATGCGTAACTGAGTTCCAAAATCATGATGTCATCCCATCTAGACTCAAGTGGTAAACTATGATTCTTTATCTGATACAATGGATCTCGGGACCCCATGTAGTCACACCACCTCATCCACATACCTTCTCACCAAGGTATCTACTATGCTCAACACCCTAATCACTATGAAGTGAGATGATATCATTAGCCGATCCGCCACTACCCTGATAGTATCATATCCTCTTAGATCATTGGGTATTATTGTGTGGAAATCCAAAAGATTTAATCCCACATACACTCAGGGACATCTGAGGGATGAAAAAAAATCCATCGGGGACATAGTGCCCAGCCTTCGGTTACTAGAACACTAAGTACTTTTCCACAAACTCTCCCACAACCCATTTCATCATAGACCACCATAACATTACCCTTATGACTCAATACACCATAGAAACTCCTTTGTGTACCACCAAGGGTTATCTATGAGACTTAGAGATAAATTCCTCATTCATCTCCATTGAGACAAATAGATTCCCACAGAATAGAATCTAATTCTAACAATCCTTCAACCATCCCTGTGGAGCATCACATTGTTCAATTCTATCATGAATCACCTCATCCTATAAGTCTCCCCACTGAGACTCCTCCACCTTCCTCATCAGAGAAGACTATACTATCATCTAAAATAGACATCCTCTGCCACCATCGCACCCTACATCCAGATGTTTGGTAGACAACTCCACAGTCACCTTCCACGCGTCTGCTGATTCTTGAACCACTGACTTCTGCGATTTCCTACTCAATGCATCAGCCAAAAAATTACCACTCTCTAATGTGTAGAAGATATCTAAGTCACAATCCTATAGAAACTCCATTGACCTAGACTACCACATGTTCGGGTCTTGTGGAAAAAAGATATACCTTAAGCTCATATAATCATTGAAGCCCACAAAGCTCTCCCCGATGAGGTAATGCCACCACAACTTCAGTGCAAACACGACTACTTCAAGATCTAGATCATGGGTGGTGTCGTTATTCTTGTAACGACATAAATTCCTAGTCTTATAAGTCATCACTCCCCACTCCTTCATCAACACACATCCCAAACCCATATAGGATGCATCACAGAACACCTCGAACATCACTCCTTTCTCTTGAAACCTTAGAACTGGAGAACTAAACAACATTATCTTCAGATAACTAAATGCCTCGTGAAACAACTTTCTATACACAAAGGCCTAGTCCTTCCTGGTAAAATCCTTTAATGGAGCTGCTACTCAGGAGATGTCTGGTATGAATATCCGATGATAGATTTCAAGACAGAGAAAATTGTGAACCTCTTATACATTCTTAGGGGATTCCCAAGAAACAACTACCTTGGAATTCAATGGATACAATACTCTCCCCCAATGGGACACCACATTTCCATGGATTTTCACCTCTCATGTATAGAACATACCCTTGGATAACTTCCTATAGAGATGGTGGCATTGTAGAACCTTTAAGACAGTCCGGAGATGCATGGCATGCTCCTCTTATGACTTCGAGTAGATCAGGATATCATCAATGAACAAAATAAAGAATAAGCCTAGATAATCAGGGAAGATAGAGTTCATGAGACCCATGAACACAGATACTGAATTCGTAACACTGAACGACATGACCACAAACTCAAGGTGCCCAAACCTACACTTGAAAATGGTCTCCAGGATGTTACCCTCCTTCACCCTTAACTGGTGATATCCAGACCACATATCGATCTTAGAGAACAAACCTTCTCCCCTCATATGGTCGAGATAATCATCTATCCTCAGAAGTGGGTAACATATCTTGACCATCGCCTGATTCAGCCTCTTGTAGTCTACTCACAGCTTTGGACCACCATCTTCCTTCTTTGCAAACAAGACCAGAGCACCCCATGGTGACCCACTGGGTCTGATAAATACCTTCTAAATTAGATTGAAAGTCTAAATCTGTAGTTCTCACAACATAGAAGGTTCCATCTTATAGGGATCCATCGAAATCAGATGGAAACCGAGATATAAGTCTATCCCAAACTCAATGTCACATCGAGGGGGTAGAGTCACAACCTACATGGAAAAAACTTCTAAAACTCTAAAAAACCTTGGTAACTGCCACCATCTCAGCATAAACTTTTACCAATGATATCTTGAATAACATGGAGAGAAAAGGCTCCATATGTCGTCTTTCGAACGAACAACTCTTCTCACTGATGAGAACTACACGCTGGCCACCCACTTATGAAAACATAACTATCCATCGGAAGAAGTAGATAAAAGCATTCACGGAAAAAAAATCGATGCTATGGATGAAATATTATGGCTACAAATGTAGCACAAATAGATCTACATTGGATTGATGAAGCCGCAACATCAATCCACACCCCTATCAAACATCAAAAAAGATGTTCTGCCCTCTAACTGGTTTACTCAACACCTGGGGTATGGAAAGAATCACTATGTCTAGTCCTAAATAATGGGTAGACTGGGTAAAACGAATGAGTGTGAAGATCCAAAATCAAACAAGGAACAATCAAGAGTAAAAAACAAACTGAATGTATCTTGAATGATCTCCAGCCCCACCGGAACTGCTACCTCTCCATTGTAAAACTTCCCACACCTATCATAATTTCCCCATGTCTATTGTTGGACTTCCCGACCATGCCCTAGTTGATGTACCTAAGGAGAACCCGGAGGTCTGCCTTCACCATCACCATCACTCCTTGATGGAGTAGTATCCTACTGTCCTTGCTACTGGAACGACCTAGTTAGAGGCTGCTACTATGGCAGGCACTGCATCTTCCCACTAAAAACATAGTGAGCTCCAAATTTCATTGGGCACTGTATATGGAGACTCACACAACATATACAAGAAAAAAACTTGGTCCCAAGTCTATGGGAGAAGTGTGAGGACTAGAAGGTCAGAATAGGAACTACTGCGGTCGACTCCCCACTGGAGGAATCCTCAGAGGCCCTAATTCCTGAGGTCTACTACTGGTGGCCTTCCCCTTTGAATAACTCTCATGGCTCCCTTCATGTAGTATGCATCCCCAAGATTGCATCATCTCAACAACCTTTTATTTCTGCTGGACCTCTATGTATGTCATTAATTCGAAGGTATTGAATTCGTACTGGATAAAAGGATGGAGTACCGCCTCTAAGAATCTCATCTGTGAATCCTCATACAGAATGAGATCCCAAGAAAAGATAAGGAGATCCGTGAACTTGATCCCAACTCCCTCACTATCATGCTCCCATATTGTAGGGAGATAAACTCCTACCTTTTCATTGCCTTCATCATCAAGGAAATGAATTACACTCAAAACTCCTTATCAATGTTGGACCACGGAACATAATCCTCTTTCCTATCCCCCAGAAAGAGAGTCCACCACTTACGCATCACTCCCCTCATCTATCTCACTTACAGATGAACCCAATACTCCGTTAGAGCCTAGATAAAGCATAAGGTGATCACAAACTCCTAATTATATGTCTCCACATATGTTTTTGAAGCACTACCTTCATACATCCCCAAAGTCTATAGTTGGAAAGAACAAAGGTTTTTATACTAATGATCACCTTACTCCATGGGGTCAACCAGATTTCGGTCAACTGTGCAGTCTTCTTGGACTCCACTACCTTCACTGCATGGAGGCGACATCCGAGATCCATAGTTGTAAGGACAAACAAGGAACCCCTAGGACAGAGTATTATGTAATTTTATTTATAATTCTTTTTAATTGCTTTTTTATTTTTAGTTTTTTGAAATTACCAATTCAATGAAGAACACAAGTTATTATGATGTATGTAACATTCCTAGGGTCACTACCCTACAAATGGTGTAGCCTAGGTCAGTCAATCTATAGGCTGATAGTCCCTGAATCAGATCAGGGGGGCACTAAAATCTCATATCCTAGCTGGTCTTCCCTGGACTATGTCACGCACCAAGATTACATAACACTATTTCCCTACCATCCCATACAATATTCAGTGTTCCTAACTCCAAACCCCATCCTATCCATCAACCATAATCCTCTGATACCATTCTATCACTACCCTCATTCTTAATGATGATGGATGGGATGTCATTGTGCCATGAACATCCATTTTCAATATGAAGAAGAGATAATGACCCTCGAGTCCTGCCTCTAATAGTCCATAGGATGGAGACTGAAACTAAGGGTAGGTAAACATTCTCACAATAATGGAAGGAGTAAACATTTTTAAAGGAAAAAATATTTGGAGATAAGATGCTTTATCCCAAACAGCTCTAATCATTTTATAATAAAAGAGAAGTTAAAAAATACCCATGAATGTCTAAACAAAACTGGCACAAGTACAATAAACATGAAATTGAAATACTAAAAACAAGGCTAAGTAGTGGCACAGAAAGAATCCAATGTCCAAGATAGTAAGGTCTGACATGGTTCCTGTAGTCCTCTTAGAATCTTAAAAACAATTTTATGTACTTAAGGTGAGGATACATTTATACTTAATAGGAAAAGCCATGTTATCTCATGAACAAGTTGGAGAATCATTCTAATTCCCATTTGCTAAACAGTAGAAACCGAATGGAACCTATTAAGTAAATCTAACCACCCCAACCTCACTAATGTACAATTACTATATAACACAAACCAAGTAATATAATATAATAACCACATCGATGTTTTTGGTGCCTCACACCACTTACCACTAGTTAATTGATCATAACCAATGGATAACTTCCTAATGATATCAATCTTCCACAATCCCCACATCACAACCCACTCGTACACACTTGGGCCGTAAAGCTACTCCAACAAACTAGGAATACAGAACTCACCACATCCCACCAACAAAACCCTAGGCCACAACCACAACACATCCCACCTGTAGGAACCTAGGCCACAACCACAACCTCATCCTGAAGACACTTGGGAAACATATCAAATCTCATACTGAAGACACCTAGGAGAAAAACCAACTCTCACACAACCAATGCTAGGAATCTAGAAATAAACCTCAAGGCATAATAGCCTTCCAAAGGAGTATTGGCTGGTTAATGGCTAGAAGAAGGATTAGGGAAGAGCCAATATCCAACCATACATCCTACCACCATGATGTTGGTAATAACACCATTCCTCGTAGAAATAGAGGCTTTCATCATGTAAATCTCAACATGGGTGGGGAGAGTATTGAAATCATAAAGAACTGCATGTTTATGAATATAGGATCCAAGAACTCAGCCATCCTATGTGTTTTCAAAACAACCAACCAGTCCAAAAAACTATATTTGTTGCTACCTCTAAATGAACAACAACTCAAACCACCACAAAATTAGACCACATCCCTTGCCAAATTCATTTAACTAATAAAATAGTCTCTATTAAGAATTTAATTTAATTATTCCACCCCTATCCAATAAACTACCAACAACAATTGAGAGTCATAACATTCCACAAAACACCACACAATAAAAAACACACAAGGGAGAAAACTGCAACACAATAACTCATATCATAATTTTCATCAAAGTCATTCCTCCCAATACATCTCCTAAACAGAATAGTAACTATTCCATAGATTCCCCCAACACAACCATCACACCACTAGATTGCATTCCCACTGCACAAACACCCCATACCCAACAAATTCAACACAACCCATATGCAATTCCACTGCCCACGAGTTCATCCATTCCAAAATCAATGGTCCCATAACACCTCCTAAACCACCCCATTCATAAATCCACAACACCTCACAACCAACACAAGGAACAAGGCCAAATAGAACTATATAGAGTACACAACCACTCTAACAAGCAAGGTGTATTCGGGTTTATCCAAGAATTGTCCTTTAATTCCATTTTGATAAACCACGGTGATCACATAATAAGTTTGATCCTAGGGAATCCATCATTTAACTAGGATTACAAGATTAATCCGATTTCATATTCAAAGTTCATTCAAAATAGGTTCAACAAAAATTATGAATCATCACTCATTCACAAGAAAAGACCACTAATGACCATGATTTTCAGAATACCAAAAGCATATACAATTCAAAATTTGATCTAAGATAACATATATAAAAAACCCACAAATATCATATACTTCCTGTTATCATAACATGTCTTGATCATCATCTTCCACCCTCATTTATTAATAAAGTCACATGCCCTATTATTCATTGTTTATTTCTGGGTTCAATCGTATTCATTTGGAAACAATATCACACCCACCCTCCATGATACCCAATGGAAGAAACTCAAAGCAAGACCCCTACCTTGAGGAAAAAATGATCATAGATCCTCATTGCACCAAAATAGGGTGTCACTCAAGAATTAGGAGAGGACTCTAAGGAAAAATCGAGATATGGATGCACTGTGACTCCTTAGGGATGAGAATTTCCAGGCACACCAAGATGAAATAGAATGATTCAAGGAAGAGAGGATCTCGGCTTATGAAATGGCTAGATCATAAAATTAGGGAGATGGTTTCAAAGTACTTAAATCTTCGGTTGTGGTCAAACCACATAGCTCATACATTTTTATGATCTTGTGACATTTGGAATATTTAATATATAATAATTCTTGTCAGATACGGTGGAAAAAGCTTCATAAATGGTCAAACATTGATAGGCTCCTCATTTAATGAAGAAAAAAATGAAATAGGGGTGAAACATGAAAAACAGGCAATCAATCATTGATGGGTGAGTAACTAGTGTGATTCGTTGACATAAGCTACCAACACCACTCTCTGATGCTGAGCCATCGATGTTGAGTCACTGACATCTAATCCACCGACGGCTGAGTCATCAAAAGTTGAGCCACCAATGCTAACAACCAACCGATTCCCTGACTTACTATCTCTTGTACATACTGAAGCCCCAACATACCAATGACCAAACCTAACGATTCATGACTAACTGATTCCCTGAATTACCAATAGAAAAATAGATTTTTGGAAAACTCTTCATGCAAGACAATGTGATCTCCAAGAACACTTCTAACACTGGACATTCTTAATAGAATGAACCAGAGGGGTCCTTTCCATTATAATTCCATTACTTTATATTTCATGAGATATATAAATTTTTACTTGATTTATTAGAGGGAGATATATGGCCCACCCATCATGAAATAAAAACCATATATCTGAGTTCCATAGGAATATACAAATAAATCACATCATAAATGATGAAATGAAATGGTTATCATAACTATTTCATCATATAATGACATGCTGAAAATATGCATGCTTCATATCCATTTAATCAAACAATAATGTATGAAAAGAATTTTATTTCCTAGTTATTCTATCATGGAATAACTCCATGAATAAAAATGGGTTTCATAGAAAAATGTTCATTTAAAAATAAAACATTTAACAAAATAATAATAATGTTTTCCTTGGAATATATCACAATAATGAATAAGTGGTATCAAAGGATTTCATCTTTGATGGAAAAGGATTTTGAATGGTCACTTTGGAAATTTCATAAGGAAAATATCATTTCACTAAAAATCAATTTTTTAAAACATAATCAATTTTTGAAATCCTTATCTATGATAACCAATTCGAAAACATATATAGTATGCTTTGAAAATGATTTAAAATAATTCTGCTTTCAAAAATTATTTTTTAAAAATAAAAAAATTTGAAAACATTTTATTGGAAAATAAATTTTAAAGTATGTGATGGAATATTAAAATAATTATAAGAAATTTATAGACATATAAAAATTATGAAATATTTTTCATTAAAAATGAGCTTAGAATATTATATAAAAACAAATATGATGTAATTTTTAGTAAACATGGGTTTGGAATAAATATGATTTCCTACCAAAGTGGGAGGTAAAGTCAGATTTTAATAAATTGATTTTTTTAAATATATTAACTACAAAAGAGTTTAATATTTGTATAGTTACATTATTATATAATTAATTAATAGAAGATATGAAAATTAATGAGAAATGTTTTGATGTATATAATGATATTTTAACATTGGAAGCATAATCATCAACAACCCTGACAAACTACGAGTGTTTAAGATAATAGCATTACCACATTAGTAACCACTACCACAAAAACAGTTTTTCGCAGCAACCCCCTTTATCAGTGCTAAAAAAAGCGCTGATAAAGGGGGGTTCCCTTTATAAGCGCTTTTGTTAGCGCTGATAAAGGCCCCCCCTTTATCAGCGCTTGCTTAGTAGCGCTGATAAATGAGGGCCTTTATCAGCGCTTTTTTTAGCGCTGATAAAGGGTCGGCTTCAAAAACAAAATTTAAAAATATATTAATATATTAATATATAAATATAGTTATATTGTTATATAAATATAATATATAATTTTTAAATATATTTTAGATAAGTATAAATGTACATTTACACTTATTATACTTAATATTTAAGATATTTAGTGAAAATGACTTCTTAAAAAATTAAAAAAGTATTTTTAGTTAATATTTTGATTATCATAATGGAGTAATAGTCATTTAATAACAATTTGAGGACTCAAAAAAAATTAAAAAAAGTAAAAAAAGATCCAAAATATGTTGAAAACGCAACTCAAACTTCAAACGGCCAT
This sequence comes from Viscum album, assembly GCA_963277665.1. Classification (NCBI taxonomy): domain Eukaryota; kingdom Viridiplantae; phylum Streptophyta; class Magnoliopsida; order Santalales; family Viscaceae; genus Viscum; species Viscum album. The sequence goes on along the minus strand of OY728162.1, from coordinate 1,521,525,964 downwards.
AACTTTTGATCCGGGTGTCCGTTTGAGCTTTACCACATATCAAATCGAAGCCTGCGACGAGCTCTACGTCGTTGTGACTGAGGGACCTGAGTCAAGCGTTTTTCAAGGCCAAAAGAGGCCCAGAAGGCCTCCAAAACTAAGTTTTTTGTCGGGGTACCCAGATTTTTTAACATTTTGTGGATTTTCAAACTCGTTTAAGGGGGTATTATTGGCTTTTCTTGGCGGGGACTGAATTTATTCCAAGGTATTACATTCATATTGATATTATGTCTTTGAAATTTCATCCTTTTTTTATAATGAACTGCTATTTATAATCAAATATATAAGTATATGTACATATTTTTTATATATTCGCACCTAAAAATTAATTTTTTTTAAATAAATAATTAAACATATTTACATATAAAATATATTAGATTTATCTAAATAATAACTAATATCCATTTTATTTAAAATACCAATATATGAGTATTTATATACCTATATATTAATCTAACTATATATATATATATATTAATCTAACTATATATATATATTAATCTAATAACTATATATATATTAATATAACTACATATATATATATATTAGTATTACTATAAATATATATATTAATATCACCATAAATATATATATTAATATCACTATATATATTCATATAACTATATATATGTTAATATAACTATATATATGTTAATATAACTATATATATGTTAATATGACTATATATATGTTAATATAACTATATATATGTTAATATAACTATATATATGTTAATATAACTATATATTAATATAAATATATATTACTATACGAATAAATATAACTAAATATATATATATATATATAGATATAGATATATATTAATACCACTATATATATATATATTAATATTACTATATATATTATAATATAACAATATATATATATTATAATATAACTATATATATATATATTAATATAAATATATATTACTATACGAATAAATATAACTAAATATATAAATATATATATATAGAGATATCATGAAATGGAAAGCAAATCAAAATAGAGTAGTGGTAAGGGATTAGGCGCGCAGGGGGGAGGTCTCGAGTTCAAATCCTGGTGGAGGCAGGGGTGCGCGCGCATGGGGAATATTGGAGAAAGCACTGTTAAAGGGTGGAGGGGGGTGTGTGGGGTGCGTGGGGTGTTTTATAGGGGCCGAAAAGCGCTGTAAAGGGGGGGGGGGGTTCAAGCGCTATAAAAGCCCCCCCCGATTGGCAGTATTTTTTAATTTTTTTTAAATTTTTTTAAATTTTTTTAAATTTTTTTAACTTTTATCAGCGCTATTTAAAAAGCTCTGATAAAAGGGTCCATTATCAGCGCTAAAATGAGAGCGCTGATAAAGGAAGCGCTGATATAGGACCCCTTTATCAGCGCTAAAAAAAGCGCTGATAAAGGGGTACTTTTATCAGCGCTTTTTTTGAGCGTAGATAAAGGGGTCCTATATCAGCGCTTTTCGGAGCGCTGATAAAGGGGACCCCCCCTTTATCTATGCTGGCTTTATCAGCGCTTTTCTAGCGCTGATAAAGGCCATTTTTAGCGCTGATAAAGGCCGTGTTTGTAGTAGTGAACAAGGAATTGTAATACTAAAAAATTAGTAACATAAAATTGAATTTAAAACATCATGTTGATATAATAATTCATGATATTACATGTAAAATGAGAATTATATACACCTCGTGAAAGAATATTGGTTCATAACAAAACTTATGTCTCAATAAAATAAAATAGAGACATAAATCTCTTACCACATAAGTACCATTGAAATTATGAACCCCAATGAATGGTAGATACACAAATGGATATTTAAATCCCAATAAATGAATGGATAAGAATAATTAAATACATTAATGGGAATTATATGCACCACATAAATAAATATATGTGGTAAATATGGAATTCATCCCACAGAATGTCAATGTGAGATTGAAATCACTTAATACTTAAAAATATTATGGATCTTAATCACCATGGCGTAATAAAATTAATTGGATAAACAATTATCATAAAATAATGTAAATTTATTATATAAAATTTCATAGGGATGTATATACACCACACACAAAATAAAATAGTGGTGAATATGGAATAAGTCTCTTGTAAATAAAAACGAGACTATAAATCCACCTCCCTTATATACTACCATCAGCAAAACATAAAAAATCCTCATTTATATTAATTATTATTTTATTATACATAAAGTAAGTATCCATATCCATTCATATGATTCAATATATTATTTTATTATGATATTCTATTACATGTTTATTAAAAATTCCATGTTAATGTTACGTTTAGGGAAATAACTGCATTATTTTTCATATATGTTTTTGTTTTTCATATTTTTGGTCCTATTATAGTAATCATGGTTTCATAATATATATAATGAGAAAATTTATTTTAATATCATATATAATCAGTTTATAAGTATTTATAATTATCTATAAAGGATATAAAAAGAAAATAGAATACACTGTTCAGAGAAATAATAGTTTGTTCCTACTCATGAACGCTTGTTTTTTCATTTTCTTATTGGGATGAAAGAAATAAATTGAATTGAAATATATAATAATTAAATAGTAATATTATTTCATATATATTAAATATTTTTATTAAATCCAACTTTAATACATTCAATGTATAACAAGAATAAATCATATCTCTTCGCAAGGTGGCAATTTGTAGTACACATGATCTTAGTTAAAGTGTTCCAATCAAATGAAATTATTGAGTATATTTATGATATAAAAATTTAAAAATAACTATAAAATCATAAATATCATTTATATAATATAAAAATAGTATACCCATATTTATTAACTTCCATGAAAGGTGGTAATGGAAAATCAAATGACATCGGTCTGTGAGGCTGTAGTCCACCGTACGCATTAATGATGATTTCACAACCCATTTTAGGAAGTGTGTGTGTATGTAGTTTGTAACCTTTAAATAAAAAAAATATCTATATTCTCAATATAATAATTTTATTATATAATCATGATATAAAATAAATTTAACGTTATTGAGGAAGAAATAAAATAAATGCGTACATTGATGAACATTACCTCTTCTTCGAGTGTCTCATTTTGGATTTCACCAAAGGAGATAATTCATTGCATTTATACCAAAATTAAGGTTTATAGCATTATGTTAAGGATTTAGATAATATATTTGTTTAATTAGTTTATAAAAAATATGGATTCATTATTCTAAAAGGAGGGGTGAGTGGGTTGGCACTATAAGGGTGGTGAGTAGAAAACATGTAAATATTTCAGAGATATAATTACATCCTCATTTTTCATATGTAATAAGTGTAAAAAATGAATTAAAATAAAACCATTGTAATTATAGGGTCCCCACATGGACATTCAACTTTTTTTGAAAACTTGTTTTTTCATTCTTACACCTTATATTCTATGTTTAACCACAAAGAAATCTTGTTTTTACATTATTATCTATAATTAATTTTAAATGATTTCACTAATCACATTGGAAGAAAAATATGGTAGAAATATTTGAAATTATATATTATTATTATTTCAAATATGAATATAATTTAGTACTAAATAATTTATTATAAGTTAAAATAATTAATTTAAAATTAATGTCATAGACATGTAGAGAAAGATTGTTTTTAAAATTAAAGTGGTCAGAATATTACAATATGTTTATATTAAATCTCAATATGATATTTAATAAAATTAATGAAATGGTGATGATATAAGTATAATAGGACTAAATTTTAATTAAATTCATTTTAAAATATTATTTTACATTATAAATAATTTAAGTGAAAAGATAGTTTTCAATTAAAATTCAATATTTTTCAGTATTTATCAAAAACTAATATTCCCATAAATATACCAACAAATAATCCTATGATAAATTTAAAATTTTAAATTCAGAAAGAATTATTTTTTTCCAAAAAAAATTATTAAATATTAAAAATTCATTTTTAAAACATACCTACCTAAAAAATATGAAAGTCGGACCTTTAGGAAAAATATATCATCTTATGAATAAAATTTGATTTGTAATTATATTGTTCATATAAAACCTATTGGATGAGGGTAATACAATTTGATTTAATATATAGTATATATATTTAATTAAAATTATTAATCAATTTTTTTTCTTTTAATTTATTGAGATAAAAAATTTATTTGAATATAGGAAAAAATAGTCTCTCAAAGAAGGAATTTCATTATTTTAAAATACTTTTTACAATCATTTTTAATTAATTTGTACCAAAGAATTAATTTCATAAAAAAATATCTATGTACTTTCATAATTTATTAAATCTTAATCATACTCATCATTAAAACAACTTAGTGATAATGATTTATTTTCAATATAAATATTAATAATTTATGGTGGTTTGGATCAAACTGAGTTTTGGGTGTAGTGCATGCTAACTCAATGATGTGTGTTGTTAAAGATTATTTTTTCTATATGCATGGGTAACATGGTATTTCATGCAACTCAAGATAAAAATAATTTTTTAATGAATAATATACAAAGGACTAAATTAAATTGTAAAAAATATATTTCTCTAAATCTCATGATGTTACATTCTTCCAATAATAAAATAATTTTTTATCGAAATTCGTAACATTTTTCTCAATAATTGAGGATACTTCTGGCTCATTAAATCCCAGGGATACCATGGATATTCCTTAAGTAATTGGTTTCATAAAAAACATTTTCTGATATATTGGTATTTTTTCATATATAATTCGCTATCCAATCTAGAATTTCTTGTAGTTGTTCCTCAAACGAAATATCATGTTCTAGTGTTATGAACTCTTGGTTCAGCAGATTTGATGGATTAGGTATTGAATTCTCTAGGAGTGATACATGGAATAAATCATTACCATCGGATAGGTTCAATGGAAACACCAAACAATAAGTTATTATCCTAGTAGGATCAATTATTTTTAATGACTAATATTCTAAGGGTTTTGTTTTCTATAATTTCTTCAATAGAGAAAATTCAAAGAAATACCTCCTCAAAAAAATTAAATGTCATGATATATTCTAATATTAATAACATTATATTTCTATCAAAATTTTATAGACATTACATTTTTTGATTACCTATATCCTTGTCTTCTATCTTATAATCTTCCTAAAGTCTTAAAAGTTTTTTATCAATAACATTGTTCCAATACGATGATGTTCTACAATTAATTCTATAAAAGGATTCATAGAAAACCGTATGTTTACTCTAGTTAACTATATTATTATAGGAAAAAAAAGATGTAGTTATTAACATCAACACCTACAAAATTCATTAATCAAGATTATAAAATAACCATAGGGTTTGAATATTCTTTCAGATTCACCATAAGTATGAGGTTGATATACGGTACTAAAAACTCAACTCTATATCATGAATTTTTTATAAAATATGTGGCATGAATTGTTCTCCCAATTTATTTCCCAATGCAATTTATTAAAACAAAGAGTTACAATACAAATATGGGGTGTAAATAGCTTACACCAACATGGGATTAAAGGGGGAAAATGATATTTTAAGAGACACAAAAAAACGTTTGGATTGCATACAACATATCCAAGGAGTCATGTTATCAGATAGACAACAACTTCTTCCACTTAGGGAATTGGCAGTGAAAAAACTTCAGTGTATCTTGCTCCGTATGAGAAGAAAGATCCATTATAGGCCACACAACAAAGATGATCCAGAAAAGGGGAACTCCAAATTAGGTGGAAGGTATCTATAGAAATCTGATATTTAATCTTTAAATCCTCTGCATACAAAGTAGGCATGAACACCATAATCCATCCTCCAATAGGACAAAGAGTATACTAAAGAAATTGTAGGCTATATTGAGATATTCCTGTTTCAATAGAAACTAAAATCTAAAAAATCCAGAGCATTTAAATGAATCCTTCACCAACCAAAATTTTAATAAAAGGTGATACCTCAGAAATGTCCAGAACACTTCAAGAAATTAATCGATTTGTACGGGAAGTAGACACAACGAGTGATCCATAGAAGATCAACAATATGAAATCAATAATCCCTAAAAAAGGAGCTTAGAAGAATCCTAGAAACCATGAATCCCTATAACAGGGGCCATCATTGAAGTTAAAAATATCATTCCCTAGGGAACACATTGAAGTCAAGTTTAGCGCTCTTCTTAAATGCATACACTTCTTTAATAAACGTCCTCTTTCCGAGTTAGAGGAATGTATAAATAGAAATTTCACCCCTTTTATATTGAATAAAGGTGGTTGTATCATTATCATCTATCCAATAGATAAGTTCCTCCAATAGTTCAAAGTCTTCTTCAAGTAGATAAGCATCCTATTAAGCAGGATCATTTTTAGGGTCACTATCAGTATAAAATGAGTTAGTTTAACCTGGGGTTTCTGATGGATGATCAGAAGGTGTGGGCTTCAATGGTGTAGACACCACTATTGGAAGTGGTGGATGTTCGGTGCATTTATTTCTAGAGGCATCTAAATCTCTTGTCACACAATTCTTTCAATCTGAGAGTAGTCTCTAGGTTTCTTTGTTTTTCTAGGGTTTGGGGTAATAAAACCATCATCATAAAATAGTGGGTTTTTTAATTTCCTTTCACATCAATTTATATATGCATCCTCAATTTGATTATATTCATCCTCATACATCCGTATATCACTAGAATTAGAGAGATCACACTTACCCTTATATTGTGTACCACACACGTCCAAGTGTGTCCCTTGTGCTTCTAGTAGGGGTGAAGTATCAGTGGATGCATGCATTGTAGTGAGTAGATCATCAAAAAATCCTGAAATTCTCTCAGAGACTATAAGAAGATATGTAGGAGGATATGGATGGGTGTTAACCAAAGGTTCCTTATTCACATCTGCATTAATAACTTGAGAGGGAACCTTGGCATCAGAGAGTCCAGCCTCAGCTGTGATACCATCATCCAATCCAAGTTGTTGTTCTCTTTTTTCCACCCAAGTAGCTTTACTAGTCGAAGGATGTGAAGAATTATAGTCACAAGACATTATTACATGTCCATGTTTGAGGCAAGAGTGATAATAATTTGGTATTTTTCCATAAACTACCTCCTAAAAGAAGACAAATTCCCCATTTTGGATCCAAATTTGAGAAGGGAGAGCCATAGAAACCTCAATCTCAATATATATTCTGGAAACCGAAGACTTGAATGATTTTTCATCATTGAGTCATGTTTCAATGGTTTTACAATAAGTATGGAGATCAGAAATAGGGTATCTTTCTTGACCAAATGAAGTGAAAATCCATAGAGACCAGTCAAGATCGGAATAATGGGATACTCATCATGACGTTTAAAGTCAGTGGTACATTTGATAAGCAGCCCCAAAAAACAAAAAATGTTTCACCCAAAGTCTGTAGTAATCATCCTAAAAAAAGATGAAAAATAACATTTATATAATTCAAAAGTCCGATGTTAAATAAATAAAATACAATGGCTTAAAAAGAGTTACGAAGGTATTTCAAGGATGATATATGTTTAGGGAACTTCCCAACAAGCACAAATCACAAATACGATTTAAGAAGGGTTACCTCATTTGTTGAGAAAGAAATTGCCTGTTGTCCACGGTGTTAGGATCATTGGCCTTGGTCAATCCACCATGACTCTATATAAATATGTTGTTGAGTAATTCACTAAAACATTGGGCTAATCTTTCTATATTGACTAGATACAATTTGATTTGGTAATCCATAAAACATTATCAATTCATTAATATATTTCATGGAAAGTAGATTAAATGATAAATATTCTCTGATAGGGATGAATTTTGCTGACTTTTTAAGGTGATCGACTATAACCCAAAAATTACATCCACATTATATATAAGGTAAACCTTAATAATAACCAATTCCAATAATATTATGTTCACAAAGTGTTAAGTCACTCTTCATTAAATAATATTTTCACTAAAACATAGACAGTAAAAGGGTTTTATTACCATAATTGTATATTCAATTACCCTTAATTCAAGATTAAATAAAATCATATGATACCTTAAAATGTGTGTTAATGGAAATGAACTTATGATCATCCATAAACACATAAAATGATAACGTTATCTGTAATTCTTATGTTAATATTACACGGATATATAAATCATCCAAGTGTTAATTCCCTTCTATTCCTTATCTAATCACTTATCTTATAAAAAACATTTTCATTAGAAGGTTGGGTTCATAATTATACTGATATAATATAAAATGTGATTTCATTATTCAAGAATCCATTTAGAGGGATATAATGACCGGAAATTTCACAACATGATTTTCATAGTGATTATTCATATAATTTTAAGCATGATAATACCATCTATATAGGAGAGGATATTTTTTCCCTATAGATCATTAGTAATATAATCCATTATGATTTCATAATAATTACCTTTCATTTTTCTTTAGAGTATTTTTTTTTGTATTATCTTCCACATTATCCATTAGATGGGTGAATTGGTATGCCTAATTCCAAAACATCTAGAGAATGAAACACTAGAGTGTGGGTGGTGAATTATGTTTACCTATCTCTCTATTCATTTAATTTATTGGCCTCTTCCCATCACTTATAAATTCATTTTCTTGATGGTTAGGATTTGCACAGATGAATCATCTTCTTTATCCATTCATGCACTCTCCTATATGCTCCTTCCCATAGTATTGAAAATTAGATGTTTTATAAATTTTCTTCCCTTAATGTAACTTATCATTGGATTTTCCATGGAAGCCCATTTTACTTTTCTTATCTTTATAACCAATAGGTTTTCTATCTTCAATTTCCACTATTATTTCACATAGAGTGATTTTATCAAAGCATCCAAAGTCCCTAATGGCTAACTCCATTTGTAGGTTTGGTTTCAAGATATTGAAGAATTAGTCAACCTTACCTTCATACTGAATTGTACTAACTAAAGAGTACCTCACAAGTCTTGTAAACTTCTCTACATAGGAACCAGGAGATTCATTATGTTTCTGCTTAATATTGTTGAATAATTTACTTATTTAATAAGAAGATTTGTGGAATAAATTTATTAAAAAATATGATTATAAAATGTTCTCACTTCATTGGGTAAATTTCCACTAATTGACTCATATTATTAACTAGACTTCGCCATTGATTGGATTCACCTTCTAGATAGTTGACATGAAGAGTTTTTGCGATTCTCAGATCATTGGAAAACTAAAAACATATTTTTACTGGTATTTATCCATTCTTAAAAACCAGTCAATCAATTTAACTATTGAAAGATGTTGGAATGTGAATCATGATGGAAAAATCATAATAGAATTCCCTCATTTTCTTGTTTTTATGTTCACCATGATTCAAATATTGATAAATATGTTTATGCATAAAAATAAGGGTTTTTCATTCCATCTCCAATAATATTTGGTTTTTCCGGAGGATAGTAATTTCATTTTCAATTGTACTCCGTAATAACATAGTTCCATTTGGTTCCATCCATCGACTAAAACCAAAATCATAGTGTAAAAAAACTAATCATAGTGTAGACCCATATAATCATGAAATGTCACTTATAAAATGTCTAAATTCTAACACATTCATTTCAATCTGTGAATCCACAATTTTATCATAGGTCATTTATAGTAATAATCAATTTAAATCATTCATGACTGTTCCAAAAGTGTTTTGGAATTTCAAAAGAATGTCCCTCGGGAGTTTCCAACTAGGTGTGTAATAAGGCATGTTTTAATTAACTTGTACCTGATATACTCGAGAACAAAATGGTGCATTCAGTGTTTTTACCACTATGTACAACTATTTTAGAGTTAGGTCTAATTTTAGTGTCTAAATAGTGTTATAATTTCCTTCAAACCACAATCTTAATCCTTTAAAAAAATTATAGGAAATTTTTCTATTCATTGAATCACCCATTGACTTATTCTTAGATACATCCTAAAAAAATACTTAGAAATATCCCTAGGGATCTCAGTAAATTTTTCTCATCTATGTTTCCAAATATTAAAGAATTATTTTTGTTGATACGAACTATAGAGATTAAGGATTCACATACATGGATATTTCATTATTTTAGATGAATATTCAGAACATTTAGACGGTACATTCCAAATGACCATAATAGTTTAGTTCCTTTGGAAACATTGAAATATAGTATTATAACTTTGTGAAATGTCTTCAATATCTCATAAAAAATTATTTTCAATTAGTACACATACATAGAAACATTTATCATAAACTAGGGAAAGAAATATAAAAAATGATGAGCTCAGGTGCTCAGTAAAGGTAAATAATAGAGATATGTAAGAATAAAATGAATATATTCGTTTGAACCTATAATCACAACATCTGATAGGGATTCTATTATATATCAACGATTATAATTCTAAGTGATATCATAATAATTTTCAACTCGTAATACATAAATCCTAAGGTAATCAAACAACATGTTCCATGAGACAATAACAGTGGAATAAAACATTTATTTTTGGCATACACATTAGGTCAAAACATTGTGAACATGTGTAAATTTAAAAAGTCACATTCATTATGTTTTGGAGATTTAATAACTACCTCACATAAACTTATAGACATGAAACCAGATATACACCTAACATTGTGAACATATAATCATGTTAACACAAAACATTATGAACATGTAATCATGTTTACACATAGGTGGATAGACCTCCTAGTTGGGACAAAAAACCACCACTAGTTGTTTCACAGCATTACATAACAATGATCAATTCCCGTTCTAGACTTTTATTACTAAATCATGTTCACTTAATGTTCATGACCTATCTAAATGAACCATGTTAACTCTACATTATATTCCTTTCTTTCACAATATATATATAAATAAGTACCTAATGTATTAGAGGGATATATTTCTCCCACAATTACCATAATGAAAACCATATTAATGTGATACTATGATTATAAATATTCATCTTATCATAACCCATGAAATGAAATGGGTATCATAAACATTTCATCCAGTCATAACACATGAAAAATTTAATGTTTTCATAATCAATTCTTCAGAGTATAACCCATGAAATGAAGAAGATTCATAGGTATTTTATCATGGTATAACCCATAGAAAAGAAATTTGTTTCACCTAAAACATGTCATCATGATCATAAACCTTTTAACGAAATAATAATACTATTTTCCTTGGATCATATACCATATAAATCACTAACTATATGAAATAACTTCATCTGAGATGTATATGGATTTTGAAAGGACTCTTGAACCTTTCCTTGGGAAAATAATATTTCTTTGAAAACAAATATTTTAAAACCAAATAAATATTAAAAACCCATTTATTTAAAACCACTTTCAAAACATATAAATTAATCTTTATAAATCATTTAAAATCATATTTGGATGAGAATATTTTTCCATTTTGAAAAATTATTTATAAAAAATAAAACATTTTTGAAAATATATTTGATTAAAAATAGATTTCAAATCTAATATAGGAAAATTTGATAATATTTGAATTAATATTTCATACATAATATTTTTTAAAATCATTTTCATTCATAATTACTTTAAAAGATAAATTTAAAACATTAATTAGATTTTTTTGGAAAACATTTTTTCAAAAGAAAACAGATTTTCAACCTAAGAGAGAGGTAAAGTCTCATTTTCTTATGAAAAAAATTATTATTTAATTTAGTTTCAATTTGTGGAAAATGGAACCATTAAATGAAGGTGTTATGAATAAACCGAGGATAATAAAATTCATGATAATTTTCTAGAGGTAAATCATGAGATTTCTACATGGGAACAATAATCATAATAAATCCTAATAAAAGATTAGATTATAATATAAAATAATTACAACTTTAGTAATGTGGAATTGTTACCACCATGAAGGAGTAATATAAAATGTAACTAAAAATATCATGTGTATATTAAAATTCATGATATTACCATTATAATGGTTGTATATAAACAACTTTAATATATATAGGTGCATAAAATAACATACCTGTCAAACAAGGCAAACCGAGAGAAATATCCCTTACATCATCAGTAAAATTGAGACTGTGATCACCCATGAAAGGGAGTTCATGAATTGGATATTTAAATAAACATAAATTCATGGTAAATAATCATAAAATTCATTCATGGTTAGTATATAAACTCCATTAATGAAACTTATGTTCAATATGGCATCTGTCTCACGGAAAGTAAAATTAATACAGAAATCCATTGCTACTTGAGTAATTATGGAATCGTAATACCCATGGAATGGTAACATAAATGGAAAAATTAATTATAATTAAAGGAGTTTGATTAATTATATACCATTTCATAGATCATTATATAAACCAAACAAAAAGTACATGAGTCGGCAATATGATATAAGTCCTAAAAAAAATGAAGAATAGAAATCCCCTCACCTTGGGATTGAATTTCTTCATACTCAATAAATCCTCATATATAATAAATATAAGATAATTATACATCTAATAAAAAAACAAATACATTTATATCATATCATATATGTTATTGTTATGAACATTTATTACCCTTTTATTAACAATACCATGGTAAAGTTGTGTCTCGGGTAATATCTGTTTTATATTTCATATATGTTTTGATTTGTAATATTTTAGGGAAGTTTACCATAAAAGTGATTTTTTAGTTTCAATAATGATACAATAATGTAATTATAATATATAATTATTATATCTATATTTATAATAATATATTAAATATATTAATAGTAAAATAAATTCAACTCTTCCTGGAGAATTTAGGAGGTACGCACACATGAATGGTTTTTTTTTCATTTTCTTGTTTAGTCGAATGAAATTAAATTATAGGGAATATATTTTTATTCCATATTCCTGGCCATTTCATATATATATATATAAACCATATTTAATACATTCCATGTATACCTTGAGTGAATTACATAACTTCATGAGGCTGCAGCCCGCAGTAAACAAGAGGGAAGTTATCATGTTCTCAGTAAATAGAATTCATAAGGGTATGCGTGATATAAAAATTATTGAATTATAATAACATCATAAATATATACTACTAACTTTAATTTTTATTAAGAGGGAGAGATCAAGACCAAGAAACAAACCCCTCGAGGGGGGATAAAGTGGTGGAGATCAAGGGTGTCTCCATGAATGATAACCTTACAATCGTCAGGAAGAGAACACATATTATCCTAAATGACCAAGACATTCTCCGGACATCCCTACGTTCAAGAATGTCAGGCGAAGTTTGACTCCCTCGAACTATGATGAAGAATATGCCCTTTCTTTTTCTCTAAGGTGCATATGTGGATGGTGTAGATCGACTCCCAAGGAACCATATGACATCCTTAGACAGCTTTCACCAATATTTTGGAATCTGATTCCATCTCAGCCACCTTAAGGTCGCATCCCCTACAAAGTTTGTGCCCAGTTAAAATCGCACAATCCTCCGCTCATAGAAAACTTCCAGGGCCAAAGTAGGCACTAAAACCTTACAGAACCGATCCCCAGGAGTTCCGAAGCACCCCACCGCCTCTCATCATCCCGCCTGTGAAAGAACCATCCACAATTAGATTTAAACCAATGAGTGGGGGATCCCATTAGATTCACAAGCCGCTCACTCTAGGGGACACGCGTGGTCTTCCAAGAAAATTACAAACTGTAATGGATCGCTTCCCTCTTTTAACAGCGAAGCAAGCTCGGAGACAAGAGAACAAAGTCTGATTTGCAGAAAGAGAAGAGAGAGGCGAAAACCATAGCATGTCTGGTTGCGAGCGTACCAGATGGTCCAACAAATGGAGACGAGGATAACGGACCTCCGCCGTACTCCTTCTCCTTCTTCTCGACCCTCTTCCGCGGATCTTCCTCCCTTCCGAACCCTACTCCTCCTCTTCAACGGTTGGCGGCTCCTCCCGTGCACCCCTACTCCGGCGGCCGCGTCTTCCAGGCAGCGCAGAAGGCTCCCTCACCTCTTTGGACTTCCGATTTCTTCACCCAAGGTATGTGGATGCCCTTAATATTGTTTTGCAGTGTAGGTTTTTATGTGGTTGTCATTTATTTGTCGCCTATGCTTCCCCTCCTCCCTCTTTTCAGACTGAATCAATGTTATTCACTCTACTCCTGGTGATGATTTTTTTGCATATGTTTTCGCTTATTAGTTCTTCAAATCTGCTACTGCTGTGTGTTTTTTTGATTTGATTTTCCTTATGTTAGTAATGTTTATTTCTACTGCATCATGAATTTACTCCACTTTAACTTCAATTGGTTCTATTACTGGTGTTGATAGTGAGTCACATTAGGGGGGGCTGGTTTGCATGGGGTGTGAGGGGGGGCTGGTGTGTGCCCAGGTTTGGTGTGTGCAGGCAGGGGGGAGAGGGGGTTGGCGTGTGTAGGGGGGAGGATGGGTTTGGTGTGTGCAGGCAGGGGGGGAGAGATAGACTGGGTGGGTTTAGTGTGTGAAGGCAGGGGGAGAATGGACAAGATGGTTTGCAATAGGGAGTGGGTAGGGTGCATGAGGGGGAGGGAGGCCGGTTGGTGGTGCTGCTGGAGGGGGATGGGTCTGGCGTGCTGGTGGGGGGGGGGGGCTGGCTGGTATGTAGGGGGCAGGCTGGTTTGCAGGGGGGAGTGTGTGTGCAGGGGGGAGGTTGGCTGGCAGGAGTAGGGGTGCAAGGAGGCTGGTGGTGCAGGGGTGCAGGGGGGGGGGGGGGGGGTCTGGTGTGCAGGCACGGGGGAGAGGGGGGCAGGCTGGTTGGTTTGCAGGGGGAGGGGGAGGCTGGTGTGTGTGTGCAGGGGGGAGGTTGCGGGGGTGCAAGGATGTTGCAGGCTGGTGTAGGGGTGCAATGGTTCCATACAGGGGTAGAGGGGTGTTGTGCGGGGGTGCATGAGGGGGGAGGGGAGGGGGCAGGGAGTGCAGGGGGAGGGGGGCATGGAGTGCAGGGGGAGAGGGTTGTTTTGTTGTATGGGGTATAAGAGGGGGGAGGCTGGTGTGCCTGGGGGAGGGGGACAGAGGGTGCAGGGGGCTGAAATATTTGTGCAGGGGGGCTGAAATTTTTGTGCGGGGGGGGGGGGGGGGGTCTGGGTTTTTTTTTTGTGCAGGGGTGTAGGAGGGGGGAGACTATGCAGGGGGAGCGGGGTGTTGTGTTGTACAGGGTACAGGAGGGGGGGGGGGCTGGTGTGCCTGGGGGAGGGGGAAGAGGGTGTAGGGGGAGGGGGCTGAAATTTTTGTGCAGGGGGATGGTTTTATTGTGCAGCAGGCTGGTGCAGTGCAGGGGGTCCATCAGGTTGGGTCTAGGGGGGTTGGGTCTGAGTGGATGGTTCGGGACCGTTGGGTTGGGATGGGTTGGATTGGTTTGGGTCGGGTTGGGTCCGGTTTACACATATAACCTGACCCAAATTGACCCGACCCTCGATGGGTTGGGTTGGGTTGGGTCCTTCGGGCATGCAACGGGTAACCCGATCCCACTGGGCCGGGTTGGGTCAGGTTGGTTGCTCCGGAAGCTTGTGACCCGACCCGACCCATCCCGAGCTTTTTTGTTCAGGTCGGGCCTTGAAACACCTCCAACCCGGCCCGACCCGACCCATGGACACCCCTAGTTTATATGATGCGCTAATGTGCCGTGTGGTGAACCTTCTGCATGTTGACTATAAAATGTAAAATTAATTTAGTAGATTATCATGTCTTAAATTGGTTAGTCATTGTGCACCAAACTTATTCTTTGGAGGTTGTATACCTTACTCGAATCACCCCCTTAGGGTGTGTTTCTTATAGGCCCATGACCCCTATTGATCTTTGGCTTGAAATTGAACCACCTTTGACATGTGTTGATATATCCCATGCCCATGGGTTTATTAAAGGGAATTAATGATATTTATGTGTAATGGACATACCCATGGACTACTTGATCACTTATAAATGAATTAAATAAAAGTTGAATGGTAAGGCCATGTTCCTTAACCATTTTTAAACAATGTAGTGCTATTGATTATATACCTTGGACCCCATCTTACTAATTATCAGTTATAAGACTTAAATTTATCAAATTAATTGATAAAATGCAAGGGTGATATTCCTTAGACTTGATCATAATATGATATGGATGTGATTACATCATTATTACCGTCTTTAATGAATATGATGTTTCATATTGATTATTTGGAATTAATAGACATGAACTTCCATATTGCTTATTCGAAATTAATGGAATTAACATTCTATATTATTTTTTTGGAATTAATGGACATGGCGTTCTGTATTTCTTATTCAGAATTAATGGACATGAAATTCCTTATTATTTATTTGGAATTAATGGACATGACATTCCATATTTCTTATTCAAAATTAATGAACAATATGCTCCTTATGGTTTACATGGAATTAATGTACACGACATTCGTTATTGTTCATTTGTAATTAATGGACATGATGTTCCATGTTGTTTATTCAGAATTAATGGCGATGAATAAATATTGGACGGATGCTAATCGTTTGACAATAGAGTATGAGAACGGAGTGAAAGAGTTCATCAAGTTTGCACAGTATCATGCAAAGGATCCTTCTCACCTCCTTTGTCCGTGTTTACGTTGTTGTTATTCTAGACTAATTACTCCAGAGGAGTTGGAAGAACATTTGATATGTCACGGAATAGATAGGAGTTATAAATGTTGGAATAAACATGGGGAAAAAGTGAATGTAGCTATTGGCTGGAATAAAACTGCATTTTATGGATCATCAGATATGATTACAAATATGGATAATGAAGAAGACTGTATAGAGGATGTGATTACAGATATCAATGATGATGAAGATCGTATTGAGGAAATGACAAGGACAGTTGAACATGAACTCTGTGATTTCCCAAAATTGTTTGAGAAGTTAAAGAGTTGTGCAAAGACGCTATTGTATGCTGGTTGCACTAAATATACTGCATTGTCAGCTGTACTGAAGTTTTATAAATTGAAAGCAGGCAACGGATGGAGTGATGTCAGTTTCACGGAACTACTTTCTATTTTGAATGACATGCTTCCAGAAGATAATGAGCTCCCAAGACGGACATATGAAGCTAAACAAATGCTACACTCGATGGGTATGATTTCTGAAAGAATACATGCCTGCCCGAAAGACTGTATATTGTTTCGCAAGGAGAACAAATCACTTACAGAATGCCCAAAGTGTGGTGCTTCTCGATACAAGAAATATGAACGCAGTCCTACGAAAGTTTTATGGTACTTTCCAATCATTCCAAGGTTTAGGCGTCTATATGGAAGTGAAGAAACTGCAAGACAATTGTCGTGGAATGCAAATAAAAGAAATAAAGATGGAAAATTACGTCACCCGGCCGACTCTCCTCAATGGAAGAGAATTGATCATGAGTATCCTGAATTTGGAAATGAGTCGAGAAACCTGCGTCTTGCGTTATCTACCGATGGAGTGAATCCTTTTGGTTTTCAAACTAGAACTCATAGTACTTGGCCTGTTATGTTGGTAAATTATAACTTGCCACCCTGGTTATGCATGAAACAGAAATTCATTATGTTATCTTTGCTTATATCAGGACCAAAACAACCAGGTAATGATATTGATGTATATTTGGCTCCCTTGATCGATGATTTGAAGTTACTGTGGGATTCAGGTGTCATGTTGTATGATGCTTATGAAAAATAATACTTCACGTTGAGAGCGTTGTTGTATGGGACGATAAATGATTTCCCTGCTTATGGAAATTTGTCAGGCTATAGCATTAAAGGATGTCAAGGGTGTCCTGTGGGCGAAGAAGATACAGAATCAATTAGGTTGAAACATTCATCCAAATTTGTGTTTCTAGGACATCGTAGATTTCTACCCCGTCGACATATGTACCGATCTTGGACGACATCATTCAATGGAAGTTCAGAACAATGCAAAAAACCGTCTCCACTAACAGGTGATCAGCTGTTTGAGAAAGTAAAAGACGTGAACACTATTTTTGGTAAACCATTTTCGAAAAACCTTACGAAAATCGGTTGGAAAAAGAGATCAATTTTTTTTGAATTACCATACTGGAAATGTCTGTATGTCAGACATTTTCTTGATGTGATGCATGTGGAAAAAAATGTATGTGACAGTGTTATAGGAACGTTGCTAAATGCTCCTGGAAAAACAAAGGATGGAATTAAGGCAAGGTTGGACATGGTTGACATGGGAATAAGAGAAGAGTTGGCTCCCGTGAAGGGTGAAAATCAAACGTTTCTTCCTCCAGCTGCGTACACTCTTTCTAGGGATGAGAGATATCAGTTTTGCAACTTCTTCAATGATGTAAAGGTTCTAGAGGGATATTCATCAAATATCAAAAACATTGTGTCAATGAATGATTTTAAGTTAAAAGGTTTGAAGTCACATGACTGCCATGTTTTGATGCAAGATTTAATTCCTATAGCTTTACGTTGCATTTTGCCCAAGAATGTTTGTCATACGTTAAGCAAAATTTCTTTCTTCTTCAAAGCTATATGCAACAATGTTTTAGACCCAGCGAAATTTCCAGCCATGGAAAAAGAAATTGTCATCATATTATGTGAATTAGAAATGTTCTTCCCGCCAACATTATTTGATATGATGGTTCATTTGATGGTTCATTTGGTGAGAGAGGTTCGACTTTGTGGTCCTGTGCAATATAGATGGATGTACCCTGTTGAACGGTATATGAAGATTTTGAAAGGGTATGTCAAAAATCGAAGTCGGCCAGAGGGTTGTATTGTGGAGCGATATATTGTTGAGGAAGCCATTGAATTCTGTACCGAGTACCTATCTGATGTGGAAAGCATTGGTCTGCCGAAATCTCTTCACACTGGACACATTGAGGGTGAGGGAATTTCTGGAAGAGATGTTGTGACAATCAATATTACTGATCGGGAGCAGGCCCACCTTTATGTTTTGCATAACAGTTGGGAGGTTGCTCCATATATTGAAACCCACAAAGAAATTTTGAGGCAGTTGAATCCATCAAGAGCTGAAAAATGGATAGAAAATACACATAATCACCAGTTTATAGGATGGTTTCGCGACCATATTTTTAAGGAGTTAGATGAAAATCCGAATTCAATTTCAGAACGAATTCGATGGCTAGCTGCCGGACCAAGGGTGTATGTATTATCTTACAATGGTTATGTAATTAATGGTTATACATTTTATACAGATAAACATGATGAAGATAGTACCATGCAAAATAGTGGAGTAACACTTGTGGATAAAGCGATGCATATTTCTGGTAGTAAGGATAGAAATCCAATTTTCGCGAATTTGTCATACTTTGGCATTATCAAAAGAATATGGGAGTTGGATTATACGACATTCCAATTGCCGATTTTTCAATGCAACTGGGTTGATAACAACAGTGGTGTTAAAATAGATGAATTGGGATTTGTGAAAGTTGATTTCAGTAAAGAAGGGTAAAAAGACGAACAATTTATAATCGAATCTCAAGCGGTACAAGTATTTTATGTTCCAGACCCCGCAAACCGAAAGTGGTCGATTGTTCTGTTATCGTCCAAAACTACTGAAGGGTCCGATGAAAATTCAATTGAGGATGATCCTTTCAGTGGGACGTCACAATCATTTCGCAGCGGTCCCAATGAAGAGGATGTTTTGTATGTTAGAGGAGACCATAATGAAGGGATTTGGATTATCGATAGAGGTGTCAAATCCATTCAGCCTTTGAAAAAAAAGAGTTCAATAAACATGTTATATTTTGTTTGTAATATAAATATTGTTATCTCATGTTATTATCTTATCATTATTGCATTTATGTAATCCAACTTAAGTGTTAAACCTTTTTTTGCAGATAATGACTTCTGGATGTTCTGGTGCTCCTAACCTCGAGGCTGAACAAGCCTCTCAAGCTGCTGCTGCTGCTGCTTCTGCTTCTGCTGCTGTTGCTTCTGCTGCTGCTACTGCTGAACAAGCCTCTCAAGCCTCTCAAGCCTCTCAATCTCAACATATTGTTGTTGGTACTGCTGCTGCTATTGGTGCTCCTATTGTTGAGGTCCAACAACCATATGAACATGCTGATGCTAGGATTTTAGATGAAAACATTGATGATGCTGATATAGACGAAATGGTTGGGGATAAAGGAGCGACATCGCAGAAAAAAATGGTGCGTCATAGTTTAACAGTGTTGGATAATGTTTTGAAGGGAAAGAGCAAAGGAATCAAATTCGATGTTGGGTGGAATGCACGGGGCCAACACGTTAACCCCAACAAGGCAATGTTTAGCAGTTACGTTGGAATTGTCACTCGGGAACGCGTGCCGATTGACATAGCTTCATGGCACCATGTTTCGTCCGGCCTGAAGGCTGTGATGTGGGAAGAAATTACGGTAACATTTTGATTTCATTTCTTTAATTTACTAGCAAATAAAATAATGAAACAATGTCTTATTCTTCACAATCCATTGCAGAGTGCATTTATAGTAGATGATTCACACAAGACTTATGTACTAAGGCTTGTGGGAAGGTGTCATCGAGGTTTTCACACTCTTCTTACAAAATATAATCTGAAAGATTCCAAGGGTAAAATAAACCCGCAACCACCCATTGTCTACAATCACTTGATATCCCAAGAATCATGGGATTAATTTGTTGGTCATCATGGGGATCAAAAGTTTCAGGTACATTGTGACTGATAATACGTTGTTTGAGGATATACATGTATTCATCACTTTGATTGTCAATATTTCATTTATGAAACAGCAACTCAGTACTGAAAATAAGGAACGCGCATCAAAACCGACGTACCCCTATCGTAAAGCAAGGATGTGGTACGCCTCAATAGAAAAGAAAATGGTGCGTATTTTAAATTTACAGTGATATTGTTATGTGTCAAGAAACAAATTTATAAAAATCTTTCGTTATTTATATGTAGATTGATGACTCTGAAACCAAACACACATCCATCCCTCATCATGTGCTATGGAAGGAGGCACTTGTGGATAAGGAAGGGAATTTGGTTGATGAAAACACACAAAAAGTGTGGGAAATATGTGTACGTATGACACGATAAAATTTTTTGTTTTTAAATTGATATTACATAATAATAATTACTTATTTTCTTATATCCGACAGTCACAGGAGTCAGGTACTCTTGCAGCTGGTGCAGATATATTAGCGACAGCTTTGAAGCGACCAGAACAATACAGTCGCGTCAGAGCTGGGGGGTTTGGGGTGACACCCCGAGTATATTATGAGAAAAAAAACAAGAGGATCAAAAAAATGAAGAAATGACAGCAATGAAAAATAGACTAGAAACTCTTGAAGAATAGTTTCAATGGCAGGGAGAGTTGCTAGCAACTTTAATGGGTCAGAAGCCAAGAGAAGAGACAACTCAGGAACAACCAGCGCCTAAAGATCCTGCCCCACACCCCACCAGCTTTGAGGCAAGCCATTCCCCTGAAAGAGTTGTGTTAGCTGTGGTAATCAATATTCTATTAATTGTTCTGATAAAATGTGAATCAGACAAACACTGATTTCTTCCTATACTGATCTTCTGTAGGGTGATAATGATTATGATTTATATCTTTCAACACCCACCTATCGCCTTGTAGCGAGGGCTACAGTATTCAACATCTCAGAGGAGACGCTGCACAATAGAGCACTTCCAAAAGATCATCTGAAAGTGACAATTACGGTAGCTCATGAGCCAACATCACAACTACCTGTTCCACTTGATGATGATAATATTTGTACAGTCGAACAGGCTATTGGGACATTCATTGCATGGACATCACAACTTGTGAGACTACATGCCGAAAAAGAGGTATTTATTTACAGTTTTTTAAGCCAAACCTTTATAAAAAAGGTATGAACCAATGAATTTTAATGTAGACGAAGAAAGGGGATGCAGTGAAAGGAGCATCGAAAGGATCGACCAACCGATCCAAAAGATCTACTGAAAGTGGAATTACACCGCCTATTCTCTATCCACATTTAATTGAATTGAAGACTCATGTGGATATGAAGTTGACAAATGGTAGAAACCATGTAGTTGTTTTTGAAGAGAATATGTATGGAGAGGAAATACAAGATTTTGTTGGTGCTGAAAATGTAAATGAGATCCTTGAGTATCAGTGGCTCGGAGTCACAAGTGTAAATGTGTATATGAGGTATGTTTTCAACCCCGTCGCTTTTCCAAAAGATGATATATTTTGCTAATTATGAGTAAATACATTTTATATTATTGGCAGATGTATATATGAAAAGCAGTTGAAGGGTTTTCCTCATGATCCAAAGTTCGGGCTCGTCAGTCCTCATATCACATCAACACAAGAAATAGAATTATCAGAATCAAAAATTAAGGAAAGAGCGACTGCTTTGCTGAAAGCATTTGACAGCAAGATAACGGATGACCGACTCTTCCTCATACCAACCATGCAGGGGTAAAACTCTACGATTAAAGCATATCAATTATATTTTCATTTATTTCATTACTTATTCCTTTTTGTGTATTTAGGCAACATTGGGTGCTAATTGCGGTGCATTTGGATACTCCCAAGATTTATTTTCTTGACTCAAAGCACGGATATCCAACAAACTGACCGCATGTGATGCAGTTTGTCAATCTGTAAAACAATACATCCTACGTTTTAGGTCTAAACATCAATTTATATAATATATATTATCTTTTACTGAGGATTCTGTTATGATATGGCGGTGTACCAATATCGTCTAAATCAGGGTATGAGGACAGGGGCTAAGCATAAGGAGCTGAGCAAGTACTATGTCTGGACAAATATCAGGGTATATATAATAAAATTGCACTATCCAAGCATATATGAAACACAAGTTACATACTCGCCTCATGATCAATGTTTCTACAGTGTCCAAAACAAAAAATCGATAAAGATTTCGGTTATTATGTTTGTAGATTCATGAAATAGATCGTTTTCAATAGAAAAATTAGCATCCCTAAAGAGGTATTTTCGAAAACAAGTACTATTTCATTTAAATTATTTATTAATTCTTTATTTATATATTTTTCAGTAATATTATGAATGCTGAAAAGCGTCATATTCACAAGACAATGTACATATGTTCAGAAACGAGTGGGCCGCATACCTGATGCAAGATTGTCCAGATATAGCATGAAGATCTGACTTTTATTACAAGAGTTGCAGACGCGTATAATTGGCGGAAATTTTTGAGAGGGGTTCATGGGGATAAAAAGATGAAACATTCTTGTATGTAAATGTTTGTAGAAAAATTGTAATTATTATTAAATAAAACATTCTTTCTCCAATGGGTCATTTGTCCATTTTAAAAGATGAAATGCACGAGTAACATGCAAGAATGATGGACCACATTTCTTTGGCCTTTGGACAAAAAAACCAGTAAAATCTCCAAAATACCTTCATATCATGCATGAACCAGTAAAATCTGCAAAATACCTTTATATCACGCAGTTCTGAAAAGAGTCACTATTTAGAAGAAAGTCACAAGTTTAGATACATCTCGAGATGGTCAGTTTGAAGACATTTTGAGGGACACTACTAAATACATTCTCAGATATGCACACATTCCCCACTTTTAGATTGTTGTCTACTACAATGATCTTCCAAACAAGATATGCATTAGAACGCTCATGATACATAGAGTAATTCACTGGCCACCTTCAAGAATGATCTGAAGCACAAACCATGACAACATTATGTTTTTCCTTGAAAATTCTCTTGGCGAAC
The DNA here is from genome assembly GCA_963277665.1 of Viscum album. Lineage (NCBI taxonomy): Eukaryota > Viridiplantae > Streptophyta > Magnoliopsida > Santalales > Viscaceae > Viscum > Viscum album. The sequence goes on along the minus strand of OY728162.1, from coordinate 1,521,502,213 downwards.
TGGAATGGCAACTCACTCATGTGATTTTGTGTCTCTACTTGTCTCTTCATGTGTGCAGCTATTGCCATTCCACTTCGCTAAGAGAATTTTCAAGGAAAAACATAATGCTGTCATGGTTTGGGATTCAGATCATTCTCGAAGGTGGGCAGTGAATTACTCTATGTATCATGAGCGTTCTAATTCATATCTTGGTTGTCCTTAAGTATCAGCAGAATCCGAATGCGTTTGGTCGGTTTGCCGTATGTCAGTTGTTGATTTCACTTAAAATTAAGTCCATTTTTAACAAAACATAGACACTGTGAGTGGTGTCGGCCACATCGGGCCTCAGATTGATGTGGGGTGGACTCGTACACGTCACACATGAGTCATGTATCTTTGTGCAAAAGTATCAACACAATCAGAAGCCGTTAGATTGGTTTGGCGTGTGTACGTAAAATATTGTCCCTTTTAAACAAATTACATACACGTGGAGTGATACCGGTCATACCGCGTTTCAGATTGAGGCTGGTTTGACTCGTACACATCACATATGACCCATGAATCTTTGTCCGAAAATTTCAACACAATCCGAAGGCGTTTGGTCGGTTTCCCGTATGTCAGTTGTTGATTTATCACTTAAAAATAAGTCCATTTCGAACAAAACAGAGGCACTTGGAGTGGTGCAGCCACACCGCGTCTTGGATTGAGGCGGGGTTGAGTCGTACACGTCACATATAACCCATGAATCGTTGTCCTAATGTGTCAACACAATCCGAAGGCGTTTGGTCGGTTTCCCGTATGTCAGTTGTTGATTTCTCACTTAAAAATAAGTCCATTTTGAACAAAATAGAGGCACTTGGAGTTGTGTCAGCCACAACAGGCCTCAGATTGAGGCGGGGTTGACTCGTACACGTCACATTTGAAGGTGAGTATGCATACATGATAGTTGACCATCTTAGAGAAGAGTTTCTGGAAGAGTATAAAAGACATGAAGCAATGAAGATCATTAGAGTGTTGGAGCAAATGTGGTTGCTACAAACAATGTGGAAATCGGCTTGTGCAAAGCGATTTCCACATTGTTTGTAGCAACCACATTTTCTCCAACACTCTAATGATCTTAATTGCTTCATGTCTTTTATACTATTCCAGAAACTCTTCTCTAAGAAGGTCAACTATCATGTATGCATACTCACCTTCAAATGTGACGTGTACGAGTCAACCCTGCCTCAATTTGAGGCCTGTTGTGGCTGACACAACTCCAAGTGACTCTGTTTTGTTCAAAATGGACTTATTTTTAAGTGAGAAATCAACAACTGACATACGAGAAACCGAACAAATGCCTTCGGATTGTGTTGACACTTTAGTAAAACGATTCATGGGTTATATGTGACATGTACGACTCAACCCCGCCTCAATCCGAGACGTGGTGTGACCGGTATCACTCCAAGTGTATGTATTTTGTTTAAAATGGACAATATTTTACGTACATACGCCAAACAAATCTAACGGCTTCTAATTGTGTTGATACTTTTGCACAACAATCCATGACTCATGTGTGATGTGTATGAGTCAACCCTGCATCAATCCGAGGCCCTGTGTGGCCGACACCACTCACAGTGTCACTGTTTGGTTAAAAATGGACTTAATTTTAAGTGAAATCAACAACTGACATACGGAAAACCGACCAAATGCATTGGGATTCTATTGAAACTTAAGGACAACGATCCATGGGTGAAATGTGACGTGTACGAGTCAACCCCGCCTCAATCAGAGGCGCGGTGTGACTGGTATCACTCCAACTGTATGTATTTAGTTTAAAATGGACAATATTTTACGTACATACGCCAAACCGATCTAACGGCTTCTGATTGCGTTGATACTTTTTCACAATGATCAATGACTCATGTGTGACGTGTACGATTCAACACCGCATCAATCCGAGGCCCGGTGTGGCCGACACCACTCACAGTGCCTCTCTTTTGTTCAAAATGGACTTATTTTTAAGTGAAATCAACAACTGACATGCGGCAAACCGACCAAACGCATTTGGATTCTGTTGAAACTTAAGGAAAGTGATCCATGGGTCAAATTTGACATGTAAGAGTCAACCCCGACTCAATCCGAGGCCCGGTGTGGCCGACACCACTCAAAGTGCCTCTATTTTGTTCAAAATGGATTTATTTTTAAGTGAAATCAACAACTGACATACGGGAAACCGACCAAACGCCTTAGGATTGTGTTAACACATTAGTAAAATGATCCATGGGTCATATGTGACGTGTACGAGTCAACCCTGCTTCAATCCGAGACGCGGTGTGGCCGGTATCACTCCAAGTGTATGTATTTTGTTTAAAATGGACAATATTTTACATACATACACCAAACCGACCAAACACATTCGGTTTCTGTTGAAACTTAAGGACAACGATCCATGAGTAAAATGTGATGTGTACGAGTCAACCCCGCCTCAATCCGAGGCCCAGTGTGGCCGAAACCACTCAAAGTGCCTCTGTTTTTGTTAAAAATGGACTTAATTTTAAGTGAAATCAACAACTAACATACGACAAACCAACCAAATGCATTCAGATTCTGTCGAAACTTTAGAACAACGATACATGGGTCAAATGTGACATGTACAAGTCAACCCCGCCTCAATACGAGGCCCGGTGTGGCCAAAACCACTAAAAGTGCCTCTGTTTTTGTTAAAAATGGACTTAATTTTAAGTGAGAAATCAACAACGGACATACGGGAAACTGACCAAACGCATTTGGATTCTATTGAAACTTAAGGACAATGATCCATGGGTCAAATTTGATGTGTATGAGTCAACCCCGACTCAATCCGAGGCCCGGTGTGGTCGACAACACTCAAAGTGCCTCTGTTTTGTTCAAAATGGACTTATTTTTATGTGAAATCAACAACTGAGATATCCACCTCACATGTAGTTTAGACCCTCCCCCAAGACTTGGCATGAATATTTGAGATACACAAACATGGTGTGGATTACATGGCTTTCCTACATGGAATATATCCCACTACACGTCTTTAATGAGCCAGCTACACAGTTTATCCCTTGTACAGATACACAGGAAGAATCACACGGGATCGACGTCATGTACTAACATAGGGCAAGGGTGCATTAGAGGACACAAGATCAAAGGGTAACACGTATATGTTTTTTAACATTCCATGTAATTTCTTATTGATATGACATGTATATTCACACAGGCAGCTGGACATTGGAGTTACCCAGGGTAAAGGGACAAGGCATGCGACCCTTTAAATGACACATAATTTTATGTACCATGATTGATCTCTTTGAACACTTTATCAAGGACATATTTCATTAGGGTTGGCTCCCATGATCCTTCCTAGGATGGTTTTGGTATCTTTTCCTACTTACGGTAGTACGATCGCTTCAGCAGGACGTCCTAGACATAGTTGGAGTCTCTATGAAAGTCCTGGAGTGAGATCATATATCTATTTTTGAGGTCCAGGTAGAGTCATGTATCAACGCAACCAATCCTACCAGACATCGATCCTATATATAGAATGTTAATCTTGATGTCTCATTACAGTCCCCCAGATTATGATATGTTACCTTTTTTGTATTAATATACATAATTACTAAGGGTGATGGTTGGGAGAGTTGGGATATCCTTTTTATGTATTGCAGAATGATTCAAGGAGCACAGGCTCTGCACGATTTGTCAATACCAAGTGGCAATCCAAGGAGAAACAATGCATAGAGTAATGTTCTAGTATTTATCTTCTGAGTTGTGTAGGAATATTTTGTGATACTATGTAATGAGGTAGTTTTTGTTTCTGGGTAGACGGTATCTAACTCATGGTAAGAACACTGTTTGGTTGGGTTGTGATCGGTTGATGACATTCTTGTGGTTGATATACTGGTTTTTGTGCAGTTCTGTGGTTGATATACTGGTTTTTTTGCAGGTCTGCTCGGCTGGCTGTACTGGTGCGGGTTTTTTATTAGCAGTAGGCATGGATTTAATAGCGCTTTTTTAGCGCTGCTAAAGGCGACATTTAACAGTGCTAAAAAAGCGCTGTTAAAGGAGATATTTAACAGCGCTAAAAAAGCGCTGTTAAAGGCAACATATAACAGTGCTTTTTAGCGCTGTTAAAGGTATCCTTTAATAGCGCTTTTTTAGCACCGTTAAAGGCGACATTTAACAGCTCTTTTTTAGCGCTGTTAAAGGTGACATTTAACAGCGCTAAAAAAGCACTGTTAAAGGACCCCCCCTTTATCAGCGCTGAGCTTTACAGCGCTTTTCTAGCGCTGTTAAAGCCCGATTTTAGCACTGTTATTGCCCGTTTTTGTAGTAGTGAGTCCAGTCCGCCAACCCATGCGGACATGTGTTCAGAATCCATACAGGGGTGTGGCGTGAAGAAGGACCAAAGATGAGATGCCTAGCTACTTGAGAAGAAAAAATGAAGCACTGTCTCTGTTTGCAGGTTCACACTGCAGTAGCCGCGGGATGCAAGAGGGATACCTTTCCTTTGGATGTTATCATCGGTAGTCAAGGCCTTGTTCCATAAGCGCCATACCCAGAACCTCATTTTCATCGGAATCTCTTGGCACCAGAATGGAGGAGGCCACTCACCCGTATTAAAATCAGCATGGAGTAGAATTCTCTAATCCCAGGAAGTAGACCTTCCCGAACTCGACCAGATGAAGCAGTATATTTCCGACTCATTATTCATAAAAATACGTTGGAAAACCTAAATTTTGGTAATTCAAAAACTAATGATATTAGTTCACCAGGATGTAGTTTTCCTTACTCATGAATGATCATTTTATAATGCATTTGATATAATCTTTTATGGTTTTAGGTGTTTCATATAACATAAAAACATATATTTTGATGTAATATTCGTATTATATTTTATAATAATTATATAACAAAATTTATTGGGTTTTATTTATCAATAAAATAAAAATATTTTTTGATGAACGATACCTATTCTTCTGGAATCTCCTTTTTCTTTTGCACCAATTTCCTTACTAAATTATATTTATTCTCAAATTAATGTTTCTAGTAGGAGGAATGGGATGTATAGAATAGATTTTAATAGGACTTTGACCATCTAAAGGGCATGAGTTTTGTAAAGATAGCATGTGACCTTTTATAAGGGGTGTGATTGGAAAACGTGTAACTTTTAAAGGAGTAATTCCACCCACATTTTACACAGGAAAAAGATTCTAATATTTGAACCTTATAGATTATAAGTTATAAATATTGAAAAAAAATCAGTTTTCAACAAGTTTTGGGTCACCCTAAGACCTTATATTCTATGTTTAACCACAATGTAATATTGTCTTAACATAAATGGCTACAATTAATTTTAATTTATTTCTCTACTCACATTGTAAAAAATTGATTCTACGTAATTATTAAATAATAGTTATTTTTTATTCAAAATATGGAGTCCATTTCTCCATGTTCATGTCACCTAACTGGGAAAAAATAAATTAATATTGTAATTATTATTTTAGTTGTATATTTTTATTAAATATACATTATAAATACTTTAAAATATAATGTTAACATAGTAAATAATTTAGGTGAAAATTCAAGTTTCAATTGAAATTTATTATGTTTCATTATTCATAAAAATTAATCTTCTCATAAAAGAACAATAAATTTACCGTAATCTAATTTCAGAAATTTAATATAAAAAATTAATTTTATTTTATAAAATAAAATTTATGAATGTTTCCAAATTTAGATGTAAAAAAGAATTCAATTAAAAGGTATCAAAAGTACCATAAAGAATAAAGTTGCTTTTTATGTGTAAAATTGGATCTGTTTTTATCTTATCCATATCAAAACTCTTAGATGATAATAAATAAATTTGATTGAATATATTATATATCAATTATTTTATAGTATGTAATATTTAGTGGTCTCTATAGTTTATTGTGATAAATTTTTTTTTGAATAGAAAACAATTATTCTTATGAAAATGAATAAATTTATTTACAAATTGCTCTTACCTTAATTTATAATTAAATGTTTTCCAATGTATTAAATTTATAATATTTTTTTAACCATGAATTACTAATTTTGTTAATATCATTAATTATCATTATTCAAATATCATAGAAATGACGGTCAATTTTAAATATCTATATTAATAATAAATCATAGTTTTGTTAAAAATCAGTATTGTGTGTAATGTATGCTTTCTTGATGTTACTTGTAGTGTAAGTTTCTGTTTGGTGTAGCACACTAATAAAATGGTGTTTCATATAAAAAAGGATAATTTTTTTAATGAAAAATATATAAAATATTATATTTAATTGAAAAAAACATTTCAAAAAATCTCCAGGTGTTACATTCTTACTATTGTAACAAAATAGTATTATGTCATTATATATATTAAAAGAGTACATTCACATTCACAATGACTATATTAATATGAATTTAATAGATGCTATTGTATTGATGTTACTATATGAATAAATGTTTTTTGTTTTTTTGATGTTTAGAAATAAATCTAAATAATTACATGGATTAGATATTCTTTTTGAGCAGCGAACCTTGTAAATATCATTGTTCATGTGGCTGTTGTTATTTTTTGGTTTCCAATAGATTCATTTATAACTTATTAAAGGTTAATTTTGTTTATTATGTAACAAAACCTTGTGATAATATCATTTATTCACCCCTTCACTCTATTCTAATCCTCATAGATCGTGATTAGTCCTCTTAGTTGGTTTTATGGAAAATGAGTACTTCCATAATGCCATGATGAGTTTTTAAGAAAAGGATGCTTTCCAAGGATGTCCAGATTTGTTTTTGAAATAGGTGATTTTTTTCCATTTATGTAAATAACTATCATATATAGAAGAAGAAAATGTTACATTATAATAAGATAGGGTTTATAAAATAAAGCTACACCATATTGACATGAATTTTATAATTTTCCTTTTAACCCTTTCACATTTTGGGGTGTTACATTAACCCCACACCATCAAGTAAAAAATATATCATTTTGAACCATATATCTCAAGATAGCCCGTTCCACTACACTTCTAAATAATTTCTTTCTTTGGTACCAATGTAATAATTATGCCCTTCATGAACCACTATCTCCTCATAAACATGTGTTTTCAATGTCCCACCCATGTGTTTTTATGAATCAGTTTCAATTTTCTACTGGATTTCTGCTCTATTTTTCCAGATGAACTACTTATCTCACTCTGAAACAATTATTTAGTATTGAACATCTGTTTGATCTACTAGAATCTTTACTTCATGGAGTCCTACACTCTTTGTTTTTTCTGGATGGCTTGGTGATCTGTTGGTAGGTTCATCACTGGAATTGTATCATACTGTGCTGTTTATGCCCTCTTTCCATCTCCAAGTCACTGTTGCTCTTCTTTTTCTTCTAGTTGGGCGGGCTGCTGGATCAGATTGCCTATGTTTCTACGCTGTTTACCTGGATTTGATCTGCTTGGAGGCTCCGTTTATTTCTGGTTGAGGAGTTGCTGCATCAACTAGATTCTGCAGGTTCTCTTGCTACAGACTCCGGATTTGATGGTTTATTTGGCTGGAATCCTCAACATCATGGAAGGTGCTGTTATTTTCTCTCTTTTCCAACATTTCAGTTTGAGAAATCAAGGATGGCTGTATCTGGATGGCTTCTGCGCTCTTATGGAGGATGATGTTGAAGTCTTGGATTGGAGGACATTATTTCCTCGGTACTGTCCTGATGTTGGTGTTCCTACTGATAAGAAGCCACAAGTTCATGCTTTTTGGAGAGGAAGGTTCGGTCTATCCAATAGGGGAGATCGCTGCTTTTATGGATGGACTTCATTTCTGAAGGTCTAGCTTTGAGGCAACTGAATGATATTCAAGGGAGCATCATGATGACTCACTGGGATGATGGATGGACCACATAGTCTCTTGGTGATCTTTTATTTTTATGTTTTCATCTCTGAGTTGTTTGTTTGTCAGTTTTGTTTTATGGTCTTCAAATCCCTGCTGGTGTAAGTGTTTTACCCCTCGAGCTTGTACAGTTACTATTTATTTTTTAATAAATTCCATCGGTGACATGGAGTGGGAAACCAATCCATGTCATCAATCTTCATTAAAAAAATAAAGAAGGATCCTGAAATGAGTGGTGAACCTTCTTGAAATTTGTTATAACATTTATCCTTTATATAATTTTAACAGTATTGGGTTTTATATTAACTCCTACCCCACAAGAGGATGATACCATCATTATGGACCATATATCTAAACCCAGGAAACATCAATTCAATATCATATAGGTTCCTCCTTTGATTCTAAGGTAACACCTGGGCCCCACAAAAATTTTATATTCCCCCATATATATGTGTTTTCCCCTATCTATATCCCACCCACCCACCCAAATGGGTATTAAAACAATTGAATATCCTTATAGGTGAACACATATTCTTTTAGTGTGAAATCTCCCCACACAAACACATCATAGGAAACTTCCCCAAAGGTCAAACATTTCTAAAACTTCTCCCTCAAAGTCATCATTAACAATAGAGATGTAATCATGTAGGATCTCAAAAAGAAATGTGCACCTTGTTGAAATGGATTGAATCACATGACTTATTAACCCTTCAACTATTTTTGATGTTAGTGTCAAAGAATCTAACAATGAAGATAATCATTGAATTTTTTTATGAATTCATGTCTTCATTTATAGAATGGTAAAAATAGGAGTTGATAGTTTAAAACTAGTGTACCCATTAAATTGATTAGGTATGAATCCATTAATAACTTTGTTTTTAATTGTAAAATATTAAATGAATACGATGATAGTGAATAATAATATATAAATTCATGATGATGACTAAAAATGATGCAAGGAAATTTAATTAAATTCCCAATGGGAAAGGATAAGTAGTACAATAAATAAAGAAAAAACATGTTTTCTTTGTGTGATGAATACAACAATAGTGAATAAGATAGAAATTCAGTAAATGATACTACTAAAAAAATAAATGATGTAAAATTGAGTGATGAAAATATCACAAGAAAAAAATGTAGTAGCTTTGATGAAGAAGAATAAGAAGAAGAACAATAAGAAGAAGAAGAGAACTATATGAGTTTTATGATTAAAAGATAGTTAAGTGAATGTATCTCAATGGTTTTTAAACATGAAAGGAAGAACTATAATTTTATGAAATAATATCATCCAGCAACCAAACATGAGTCACTTTTTTGAGAAAAATATATTTTTCAAAAAGGTATTTATTTTCTGAATAAGTGGCATGATGAAGATAAAAACCTCATTATAATGATTGGGGAAAGTTGATGTTAAATGAGAAATAATCTAAACTTGTCGAACAAAAACTTTTTTATGTTTAGTAATGAATAAAAACCATCCAAACCCCTACATCAGAAGTTGGTGAAATTTTATAAAATTTGGACCATTGGAGAATCAAAACAATTATCCCTAGAGGTTAATGACATGGATGAAGATGTTTAGAAGAAGAAGAAAAATATGATAATCATGTCTCTATCAGGACAAGTAATGTTTCAAATCATTAAATTTCTAAGGTTTCAATGTCTGAAATAGAAGATGATATAATTAGAAACATTATTAAGGGATATATTAAATCTAAATTGAATGAGAATTTTTTTTTAATTTATCATAAAATTTGTAGAGAAAATATAAAAAGCGGTAGAGAAATATAGTTTATAGAAAGAAGGATCACATTTCCAGAAAACATGAAAGTTACAAAGTGAAATATTCATTCATTGATAACCAATGTCATTTTTGAGGATTTTGGAATTTGAAAACAATGCATTGGTTTAATCTTGAAAATTAAAATAAATCCTAGTGGAACAAATTGTAGACTTTGAGGGGGTTCCAAACCACTTGAATAAGGTGAACTGAAAATTCATGACTGAAAATTGAAAATATAACTCAACCTCAAGAAACGTTTTGCGAAAGATATGATAATCATAATATTTTATTAATCGATGTATTTTTTTTGTTACTAGTTTAACAATATTTATATTAAAATTATTAAATTCTGTACATGATGTTTAAAAAATGGAATGTAAAATGAAATAGTTAATGAAGCTTCTCTAAAAACTCCCAAAGGATAATGAATTTAGATGAAAGATATTTTTGTTTTTTGAATGTCACTGGATGTTTGATGTTATCTAAAATTGTTAATAATTAAAATTAATGGTAATTGTAGTTTGGAAATGACGAGTACATCCGAATCGAATGTTTTGAATGTTTCATCATTAGAAAAATAATCATAAAATCCCAAATTACATATATTATTGATGGAATTTGAAGCACCATGATACTTTGAAATGAATTTAGAGTCATGCTAATAGAATAACTTTTTATATTTATAATCAATGTTTCTATATGAAAAATCATATATGGAACCTTGTGATATGTATTACTATAACAGCAAAAACACCTGTAACCATGTGATGGTGTTTACCATAATACATTATCATTGATACAAGGACCATTACTTGGAATATCATTTAGTTTAGAATTCTTGGTAAACTATATACATACATGATTGCAAAATTATATTTTAATTCTAAATTATAAACACATATAAACTAAACATTCTATAACCTTGTACTCAAAAAAAATATATTTTTCACAGCCTTGTTAGAGGAAATAAAATAAGGATTTTCTCAGATACTTTGTAAGGGCTTCATAAAGTAAAAATTATAATGGGTAAAAAAGGAATAATCAACATCGGCAATTAAATATCTAGAATCATCTACATTCTATCGGTTGTCAAGATATTAGAAATAGTGATATCTATACCTTCAACACTTTTAGCCAAGTTATTTCAACTCTAGGGTTAATGAACCTTTTAATTGGGACATATTATTTGTATCATGATACTAATCGATGAATCTAGGGGTGATATAAATTTTGTGACCCCCCTCTAACTGAATTTGGAAGGAATTTCTCATATATTGAATGTTCAATTAAGTTATTAAAAATATTCTTTAATAATAAATATATGTATTGATTAAATAATATATAGTAATCAATAATTGAACATTTAATCAAATAATTTTGAAATTGAAATACTATATGTGTAAATAATAAATGGTTTAGGATATAGGCATAAAAATGATAAAAAGAATAATGATATTTAACTGAAATGTGATTTTTAATAAATAATGATCTTAAATAAATAAAATGGCAGTTATATACACTATATAAAATAAACTTTGGGAAAAATAATAAATTCTGTCTCAATGAAATGAAATTATGATTGAATCTCATCACCTTATGTATCCCGTTATTTGAACATGTGTTATCATATTATATAAAGTATTAATATTTATTAAAATTAAATACCATAATAATATACATATATATAATATCGTATATGATCCATTTATGACATTTTATCACCATTTTTTAAATGTCATTTCTTATCATCATCATTTTATTATGTTATCTGCTTATTATTTCATGTCTTATTTTATATGGTAGTTCCAGTCATTTTAAAATTAATATTATTCTATCATCTATAAAATTTTATTAATTTTATAAATTTCATATATATTAAATATATAAATATATACAATCATTAATTGTTTATAGAGATAGAATAATGAATTACATAGTTCATGGAGACATTAGGTTTGTTGTACGCATGAACAATATTTCCATTTTTATGTTGAGGACACAAAAAATGAAAAATAATAATTAAAATTTAATGAATAATTACAAGTTTATGTATATCATATATATTCATTAAATATTCCATTATTACAAATCATTTATAGTGTAAAATAAATGGATCACATTGATTCATCGAGGTGTTAGTCCACATGTATGCATAAGTAGCGTTTTAGCATTCTAGTAATGCCTCAGAATTCCATTTATTTTTTTTCAAATTATATGGGATTATTTCAAGACTTGGCGCTCAAACGACACTTGATTTTGAGTCCTGGTGAGCTCGAAATAAGTGTTTGAACTTTTCTAAGTTTAGTTAATTAGTGAACATGCATAGTTTTGACAATATCTAAATGGGAGCCCGAATAAAAAATCTGAAGGCACTATTACGTCCAGAACGATGACTTTACTAAGATCGGACTTAACCTTGACCGGTGCAGGTTAAGGGAAAAATGTAAATTTTCAGATAATTTAGAAAATATAATAGAATAATTTTTTTTTGGATAAATAAAATAAACATTATGTTTATTTTATTTTAATTTTGAATTTTGTTGTAGCATAACGACGCTGCGACACGTCATAACAAAAATACCGAAACACATTTTCCCCATTTAATAGGTAAATCGAATATGAGATGGTGGGAATAATCGAGTTACTCTGAACATGATATTTTGCGTTGGCATGTGATGATTGATGAATTTACCATGGTTATGAGAATCATCCTCCCTCCATTCATCCATCCTTTGAAGTATTTACAATAACAATGGCAAGCTGTGAATCAAGGAATGATGAACAACAGTAGTGTGTTCTTTGGCAACAAAGGATCCATCTTTCAGGTAGGGGTTCATATTTGGGGAATTGTTTCACGTTATTTCTTTCTAAAAAAATAAATGCATATCAACCCACTAACAGTTTCGTTCGTGGATAGTTTGTTCTTCTGGGGTGGAAGATTTTATCATGGGATCAAAGGGATATAAACTTAGCATTAATCTTCTCCATTTTACACTAACATGGAGGAATCAGGTCAACCCAAGCAAGGACCAGATCCCTTTTCTGTGGGTGTTCTTATGATCATCATGACTGAAACCCTGGTTTGATGGCGAGATGACCTTCTGGTCGTAGTTGGGATGATGATGATATGAGGATCCGAAATATGCTCACGGATCGAAAAACAGACCACCGGAGTGCACCTGGTTCCCCACTAAAGAGACCAGCACTGGCGGTGGTGACGACTAGTAGTGACACATGTCGTCTTCCACATGTGGGAGGAAGTGTGTGATGATGGTGCACCATGGCAGTGAGGTGGCCCATGACATCGGTCGCGGATGGTTGAATGGGATACTGGCAAAAGTGAATGCGACGACTGTCACTCCCTAGGCATACTAGACTATCCCCCCATCGACCTGCCCTACCTAGCTGGTTGGACAGCCCTATCGGGTCGGGACACCCCATCAAGCCGGGCCTCCCAACGGGTCCATTCCGGGCCTAGCGGACTGAGTCAGATCTGGTTGGGTTAGACCGGGTCCGTTCTGGTCGGGTCAGACCGGGTCGGACCATGACCCAGACCCAACCGACCCTTTTTTACTAAAACATTCATAATTTGTAAATTGTACATCCGATTGATGAGTTTTTTGGAATGTTGATACCCTTAGGATGAGGAGGTCCTTTTGAAATAATCCAAGTGGTTTTCCATTTAGATTGATATATGATTAATGGATTGAAGATTATATTCTCTTCGAATCAAGCGTTCTATGAGCAGAAATCCTATAGTTGGCTATGATGAGAAAGAAGTGGCAATTGGACCTCAATGGGTAGGCGAGCGGATCTCATTGGCCCGATAGATGAGTAGTTGAGAAAGCCTTAGTTCCCTGGAAGAATAATATCCAAGAGGAACTCAATGGCCCGATAGAGGAGCAGTATCCAAGCGAACCTCAGTGGCTCGGGAGATCAGTAGCCAAAAGGTCCTCAGTGTCCCGACAGACGAGTAGCCGAGTAGACCATAGTGGATCAACAGATGATTAGCCGAGGGGAATTTAGTAGCCCAACAGACCAGTACATGAGCATACCTCAATGTCCTAGCAGATAAACATTATCCAAGAATTCCTCAGTGGTTTGGCAGACAAGAAGTAACCGAGCGGACCTTAGTGGCCCGACAGACGAGCGGTAGCTGAGTGGACCTCTGTGGCCCGACAGAAGAGGAGACCTCAGTGACTAATTGGGGATGAGTCTCTTAGTGGCACAATATGATATATCTTGATGAATAATAACATTTATTTCTATACTTTTTTTATACCTGTGTGAGTTTTCCATTTCATTGTGTGTAATTTTTTATTGTGTGTTTTCATTGAGGTTTGGGGTCCCTATTGAGTATTATGTTACTCACACCTACAAAGGATTATCCTGTACTTGTTGTGTATTATGAAGACGATCAAAACTTTTATGGAGACCTTTTTAGTTCAGGGCCATGTGGTGGCCAGTGAGATCAGATAGGTGAGGCATACTCTTACAGCTTCTGGTAGCTACTATGCACCTACCCTCCAGGTAGGGTTTTCTACAGAAAGATTTACAACGACCTTTTTACTTTCTTGATTTCAAATTTTCTTTATTGCACTTGTATTCTGGCCCCTTTACTTTCAACTATTATTGTTTTACACGTAGTGGATGTCTTGGTGGAATGCAATTTTTCCTTTTCAGCATTGTGGGATGGGGTTATGAGTGTGCACGTGTACATATACTCAGCTAATGCCTCCCACTTGAAGGATAATGCCTTCGACGCTAGTAGCCAACCACTCACATTTTAGAAGATGTCTTGGGATAGGTGCGGAACATGCCCTGGGTGATGGGTCATGAAAAATTGGTATCATAGGTGGTCGATCCTACATTAAGGACTGATAGACGGTGGTTTTGTTTTGGGACAATAGTGTTAAATTTTCCGAGTTTTAATTTCAGGCTCGGGGAGTCTAGTGTTGGTGAAGTGGCCAACGTATCCATACACCAGGAACCTGAATTTTTCTTTTCAACTCCATACATTAAACCATTAGCTACATGCATCATATAGGATTTTGAGTGTTTCCTCATTTCCTTCATGATCCATCTCACCAGGTATAACCTATTGACCGTGGATCATATTGATTCGTTTCAAGATTACACCACGTATATAGTAAGAGAGGGTTATAGTGTGTGACCATGAGGATGGTACACTAAAAAATGAGGAATCGGTATAGAGACCAGTACCAGAGATAGCCCCACTGGGAGGTGCACCAGCGTTGCCACCACCCATTGGTCAGTAGTTTCAACCAGTGCTACCGATAGCGGATGCATGTAGGATCAGTTCCTTACATGAGTTCTAGAGGAAGATACCTCCCAGGTTCAGGGGTACAAATGACCCCCAGGTGGAAGAGGAATAGCTCGAGGAGGTTATGTGAGTATTCTGTCAGGTGAGGATGCACCTCTACAAGATGGTAATCTTAGTCGCAACCCTTCTTCAGGGCCCTAAAAGGAGATAATGGATCCTGATGATCCAGACACATGATAAGGTGACCCTCAATAGGAAATAAATTGAATGCATCTTCAGAGATTAGTTCTTTCTAGTGACATTGTTCTCAGTGCGTATACATGAACTACTACCCCTAAAGTAGGGTGGCATGTCAATAGCGGTGTACTCAGGGAAATTCAATGAGCTTTCACCATACTCTATAGAAATGGTGGAGAACCCATTCCTCAGGGATCGAGCCTTTGAAAAGGGACTATGTTGGGATATTGGGGTTTCTATGGTATCACATATAATCCCTACTTAGGATGGGGTGCTGGAGTGAGCCCTACTTGTTAAGATATTCATAGCGTAGTAGGCAGCAGCATTAGGAGCTACCAGTAGACCCCTGGCTGTGGAGTCTGTAGATGTGGGTAGCATGTAGCAGACATGGGGGCCCAAGAGAGATAGGCATTTTAGGGGATGACCCCCGGATGTAGAGTCGGTGGTACAAGAGCCCCATGAAGGAGAGAGTGGTAAGAGGGGAAATGTGTTCTACTCATGTGGTAGGCAGGGGCACATCGCTCCTTATTTCCTGAATCACCACACAGACAACTGAAGGACGGTCGAGGGACTACTGAGGCAGCGGAAGAGGATAAAGGGAGGTGGTTTGACGGGTAGAGTACATAGAAGGGGAGCTATAAGAGAATTTGGCAGTGGATAGAGGTTCTATCTGCTACCTCCACCACCCCCAGGTGGTCCACCATGTGCTCTGGGAGCTAGTAGATAGGGGTGAGGCCAACTATAGGCGATGGAGGAATATGATCATGGTTCTCTAGAGATTATTATAGGTAAGATATGTGCCTTATCCACCTTAGATTTAGTACTAATAGAAACATATTCTAGTTAATATTTCCGTACCACACACCTTGTTCAGGGATCAGAGATTCTGGTGGAGCCATTGCCTTGATTCTTATGGTTAGATACCCCTACGGGAGGGCATTCGACGATTAAAAATTAGTGCTAGTAGTGTGAGATTACTCTGGGAGGCTAGATCATTGGATGAGATCTACTAGTAGCGATTTTGAAGCCATACGATTTCATCCTGGGTATAGAATGGTTACCCACCATTCATGCTCAGATCGACTACATTAGACAAAGAGTGTGGTGTGTCTACAAGGATAAAACTGGGTCTTCCTTCACCAGAGAGAAGGGGGATCTTACAGAACATGACAGACTTTCTTGGGGGAGGGTGAAGATGATCACTCACTAGTTGGCTAGCCTCACCCTCAGTGTTGTGGACGAGAAGAGTCCTTAGATTCATGTAGGTGTGGAAGAGTATGAATACATCTTTCCCAAGGATGTTACAGGATTACCTCCTCATTGAGAGGTAGAATTCTACATTGATTTTACCCCCAGATGGAATCGATATCAACAACGGCATAATGGATGGATCTCACGGAGCTTTGTGAGTTGAGGGTACAACTGGAGGATTTGCAGGATATGGGCTTCATGAGACCCAGTGTTTTACCATGGATAGCCCCAATTTTGTTTTCAAAAAAGAGAGATAGGATTTTGATGATGTACAATGATTTTCAGGGCCAAAACTAGGTTATAGTAAAGAACAATTATCCACTAACCATGATTGATTACCTTTTCAATCATTTGAAGGTAGAGATATTGTTCTCAAAGATAGACCTCAGATCAGGCTATCATCAACTTATTGTACGGGACAAGAATGCACCAACGACTGCCTTGAGATTTTGGTATGGCCAATATGAGTTCTTAGTGATTCCTTTTTGCATGAAAAAATTTCCAACAGTTTTTATGGTACTCTTGAACTGTATAATCTAGCCATACCTTTACCGATTTGTCATGGTCATCATTGATGACATCCTTGTGTACAAGGATTCTAAGGAGGAGCATGCTACACAAATTCGAATAGTCCTGGATACACTCCGAGAGAACTGAATTTATAAGAAACTCTCAATGTGTCAGTTTGGGATTTGGGAGGTCCACTTCCTTGGACACATCATTTCGGAGGCTAGAGTTACATTGGATCCAACAAAGATATAAAGGGTTCTTTCTTGGGAGCCACCTAGGAGTGTTACTAAGGTAAAACGTTTCTTGGGCTTGGCTGGGTACTACATGAGATTCATGCCCGAATATTATAGGGTAGGATCACCCATATCAGCTTTTACATGAAGGGGACAACCCTTTGGGTGGATGGGGAAGTTCTAGTAGAGTTTCCAGGAGCTCAGGCAGAGACTGATTAGTGCCCCCATTATGAGACTACCAGAGGAGGGTGTTGGGTATGTAGTTTTCTATGATACATCCGGGAATAGACTGGTCAGTTTTCTAACGTAGGAGAAAGCAGTGATCACTTACAGTTCCTAAAAGTTGAGGTAACACAAGTAGAACTACACGACCCATGACCTGGAGCTAGCAATAGTGGTCTTTGTTTTGAATATGTGGTGACACTACTTGATGGGTGAGGGGTTTACCATCTCCTCCAACTTCAAAAGACATAGGTATATATTTTCCCATAAATAAATGAACTTGATGTAGAGGTGATGGCTATAGATCCTCTAGGAAATTGAATTTGAGATACTCTATAATCATGGGAAGGGTAACATGGTAGTGGATGTGCTCAGCATGAGTTCCGGTATGCAGTAGCTGAGTAATGCATTATACAATTTAGTCATGATGCAGATATCGTTCATGGATAATGATGGAGCAGTTTTTCTTCAATTGATTAATATCACTCCCTCATTCTTACAGTGAGTTTGAGAGGCACAACTTGTTGAGGTTGACTGTGAGGCATGATCTACTTATTTATCCTCAGGACAAGCTCATGATTGATAATCAATAGGCAGGTAGCACATCATCTTTTTTAGAGGATACAATATTATGCCAGCGGCATCACATGATGGGGTTTTAAATTAATTACATACATCCTCTTTGGAGGTATATCCAAGAGTGTTGATGATGTACCAAGACCTACGACATAAATACTAGTCTCCAGGGATGAAGAAGGCACCGTAAAAGTTTGTTTTACAGTGCCTCACTTGTCAACATGTGAAGGTAGAACATCAGGTTCATACAGGTTTGACTCATCCACTTGAGGTGACAGAGTGGAAGTGGGATGGTATCTCTAATGACTTCATCATGGGTTTACCTCATACAAATAGGGGGCACAATACCATATGGTTGATTGTTGACCGACTCACCAAGTCGTCCCACTTCCTACCCATCTGGGACTACGGTTATGTAGAGAGATTAGGATGCCTCTTTGCGAAGGAGATAGTTTGACTCCATGGGGTCCCATCAACAATAGTCTCAGACCGAGACACGCTTTACATCCTGGCTGTGGAAGCGATTGGTGGATGCATTCAGGACTTAGCTTCGTTTGATCATAGATTTTCACCCCAAGACGGATGGTTAGATAGAGAGGGCTATCCAGGCATTATAGGACATGATTCATGCTTATTTCAAAGACATAAGAAGTATTTGGGAGGATCACCTACCACTGTTGGAGTTCTCATATAATAAAAAATACCACTCCATTATTGTTATGGCACTATTCGAGGTGCTTTACAGGCGACCATGAAAATCACCGTTATTCTTGAAAGACCTAGGGAAGTCAGCACTCATGTGTCCAGAGTAGGTTTGGTCTACCACTAAGAAGTTTCTAGTCATCTAGGAGCACATGATGACTGAATAGAGAAGACATAAATCTTATGATGATAGGAGATGGAGGCCCTTAGAGTTTGATGAGGGAGACATTGTCTTCCCTTAGGTATAACCTTGATGAGGATTGTGGAGATTTTCTCTCTCCCCACATAGATGCACTAGGTGCATAATGTATTCCATTTATCACAGTTGAGGAGATACGTTCATGATCCATCACAGATCATTTACTTGGGTGAGTTGGACATCGACGATGGGGTGATGTTTGTGGAGTTACCAAAAATGATTGGAGGTCGACAAGAGTGGGTCCTTTTTGGATGATTGATTCCAATAGTGCACATGTAGTGGCCACACAGGAATCTACAGGAGAGCACACAGAAGCAGGAGGCATAGATCCATGCTCAGTACCACCATTTTTTTTGTTTAGAACTAGTTTTCACTTATGAGGATGTAAATCCTTAATGGTGTGGGTAATGTAATGTCCTGGAATTCCATGTAATTGTTTTTAGTTATATGGGATTATTTTGAGAGCAGGCGCTCAAACTAAACTTGATTCTGAGCCCCAGTGAGCCCCAAATAAGTGTTTGAACTTTGTTTAAGTTAATTTACAATAGTGCATGTGAGCGGTTTGGAAACATCTAAACAAGTTCCAAGATTAAAAATATGAGGGCACTGTTACATTCAGAATGAAAAATTTACCTAATAATGGACTTATCCTTGACCAGTAGAGGTTGAGGTAAAAAGTTAATATTTAGACTTTGAAGAAAATTTAAAAAATGAATTTTTTAAGGAAAAATAAAATAAACTTTTAGTTTCTTTTATTTGAATTTGGAATTTTGTTTCAGCATAATAGAAATGTTGTTTCATAAATGAGAAAACATGCTGACACTATGATGTAGTGTAACAGAACTAATGAAACATGCTTTCCCTATTTAATGGGTTAATAGAATACAGGATGGTGGGAACAATCAAGTTTCATTGATCTTTTAGATTTGGTGTTGGAGAGCGATTTTCAAAGAATCGCCTGTGATGATGAGAACCATCCTCCCTTCATTCTTCTATTTTTCGATGGATCTCCAACAATAATGGTGGGCTGTGAATAAAGGAACGACGATCAACAGTAGTTTGGTCTTCAGTAAAGAACAATCCAACCATGAGGTAGGGGTTCATCTTTGTGGAATTGTTTCCTATTATTACATTTTAAAACAACAAACACGGACCAACGCACTAATAGGTTAGTCCGTGGATTGTTTGTTCTTATGGGGTGGAATATTTTATCATAGGCTTGAAGGGATAGAAACTTATTGTTAATCTTCTCCCTTTTATTCTAATGCGGAGGAATCAGGCCAACACAAACAAGGACTGGATCCCTCCATTGGGGGTGTTCTTGTGTTCTTTGTGACTAAACCCCTAGGTTGACGATGATATGGATTTAAGGCCATACCAAGGACGGTGATGATCCAAGGGTCCGAAATACGCTCGCAGATCGGAAAACAAACCACCAGAGCATACCAGTTGCCCAGTAGAAGAGACCGCTGACACACCAGTGCCAGTGATAAACACATGCGAGAGGTAGCGCATGATGAAGGTATAGAACGCCAGTGAGGTGGCCCTCAGCATAATTTAAAGGCTGTAGAATAGGCCAAAGACAATGATAGATGGTGGTGGAACATGCAGATGAGGTGACCATGCCGCGTTGCGCGGCTAGAGGCCATTGTACAACTAGAATGCGGGTCAGACGCATCACCCTACACATCCCCGGTGGACTAGAACAACCCACCCAAGTGGGCCGGGCCTCTTAGTGGGACAGGCCTGTTCCCCATCCAGTTCGGGCCAGGTCTAGTGGGTCAGAACGGGTCGGTCCGACTGGACCGGACTGGGACACAGACCCAACCGTCCCCTTTTTACTAAAACAGTCATAACTTGTAAACCATACATCCGATTGATAATATATTTATGAGGTTTGGACCCTCGCAATGAGGTAGTCATTTTGAAATTATCCATGTGAGTTTATGTGGACAATTATATACGATTGATGGCTTGAGGAGTAAATTATGATAGAATCAATTTTTCAACAAGAAAAAATCCTATGGTTGGCTGTGATGAGAAGGAAGTGATGAGTAGACCCCAGTGGGGAGCCAAGTGGACCATAGTGGACCAAACAACGAGTAGCCGAGTAGAACTTAGTGTCCCTATATATGAGTAGCTGAGTGGACCTCATTTTCCCAGATGATGAGCAGTTGTCGAGCGGACCTTAGTGGCCCAAACAACGAGTAGACAATTGGACATTAGTGGCCCGACAAACGAGTAGTTGAGTAGACCATAGTATCCCAACAAACGAGTAGTTGAGTGGACATTAATGGCCCAGCAGACCAGTATCTGAGTATATCTCAGTGTCGTGGAAGATGAGAAGTAGCCAAGTAGACCCTAGTGGTTTGGTAGATGAGTAGCAGCCGAGCATACCTCAATGGCCCAGCTAATGAGCCGTAGCCGAGTGGGCCTCAGTGGCCCGACAGACAAGTAGACCATAGGGACTAATTGAGGATGAGTCCCTTAGTTGTATAAATGGTCCATCTTTATGACTAATAATATTTATTTCTATGATTTAGGTTATACCTATGTGATCTATCCATTTCTTGATGTGTACATTTTCTTTGTGGTAATTCCTTGTGGTTTGGGGTCCTTACTGAGAATTGTGTTACTCACCCCTACACGGGCTTCACCCGCACGTGTCGTGTCTTTTGCAGATGATCGACAATTTTATGGAGACCATGGTGGTCTAGGACTGGGTGGTGCCTAATGATATCAAACAGGTGAGGCATACTCATACAACTTCCTACAACTACTGTACACTTACCCTTCATGTATGTTTTTCTGGGGATGGATTTACAGAGAACTTTGCACTTTCTTGTTTTCAGATTTTACTTTTTGGGATTCTATTACTGCCCCTTTACATTCATCTTGTACTATTTAACACTCAGTGGTTGTCTTAGGGGCATGCATTTTTTCCTTTTCAACATTGTGGGATGGGGTTGTGAGTTTGTGTGTGTGTAAAGATACTCAACTAATGCCTCTTACATGAAGGATAATGCCTTCGGCGCTAGTTTCTAGCCCCTGGCCTTCATGTGGCTAGCTTGGGGTAGTCAAGGAACAAGACCCAGGGGACGGATCATGACAAGAACTAATTATTTCATAAATATACTATATATATATATATTCATTACATCATTTCTTATTTCCATAGATTTAATGTGATGATGGAAATGAAATTACAAAACTATGTGGAGAAGGTAAGTCATACATATAGATGTGTAATGTTTTATCCTTTGAAATAATGGAAAAGAAATAGAATACAGATATCCCACAATCATGAAATCATCTCATTGTGTTGATGATAGTTCAGTGATTATTTTATTATGGAACTAAAAATTTAGAGGTTATATGAGAAATAATAAATTTTAAATAGTTGTTAATAACAATTACCTCTACTTCAGTTTAATTCATTTATATCTCCCATTAATGACCAAGGTTTGGTCTTTTGGAAGGATATGATCCAATATAATATGTATATGGAATTATCTATGTTTAATGGTTAGGTTTTGGTTGATATAGATGGTACAATTTGGTGTCAAAAATTGAAAGAATATGTATCTATTTTTGAATTGAATAGAGTAACATTCATTGAATTTATTAAAGTATTATATAAATATTAGTTATTGTTTCATTACCAAATCATTAAAAAAAATATAAATGGAATATAATATTTTATATGTTGAAATGATATCATTTAATAAAATTTCGAAATGTTTGGGTTGTGTTTTTATCCATAACCTTTAGTTGTAGCCCCATCAACCCTTTTGAAAATTACTATAATATTAAATACTTCCACAAGTTATATTTTAATAACAAAATAACAAAATGTTAAATTAACCATAAATTGAAAATGAAATATTCCTAAAAACATATCCCCTTACATTGGATGAATCTGATTTTTTTAAAATATTAAATCATTTTAATATTTTTAATTATAATTAAAATCATTTTTAAAACCTTTCATTTAATTTGACATTATATACAATAATACATAGAGATATATTAGATCTAATCATTTAAAACATCATGAACATTATATATGTATATATATATATCATAATACTTCATTGAATACAATAATTCTTAAAATTTTATACTTTCCATACCTTTAGAATCCTTTACTATTTCTATTAATTAAAGAAATTCATGTCGACGTTATATGAGAATTTAAGGTAATTATTTCATCATTATAAATAAAAAATAAATTACCATTATTAATAAATTTATATTATTATTTTTAAATAATAATTTAAACAAATCATATACACTTTTTATAAAATTTGAATCAATTTAAATTTAATTAATAATGGATAATTTTTTTTATATATTATTATATAAATAATATAAAGTTTCAAAATCATAGAAAAATGTAAATAAAAGAACATATATAAAACAATTTTATAACTAAAAAATATATATTCATATACCATAAAATAAATTCAAATGTTATGGTTATTCTAGATTCATTATCATATTATTTTTAACCATAATTACCCAATTAACTATTTACCATTGTAACAATATAATTAAATATGCTATTCATAATGTCCAAAATAAAAAGGGAACTATTGAAAAAATTAGGAGATCCTAATAATAATACAGATTCATTTTCTCTACATTAAAATAAAAAAATTGTTAGAAATAAAATTTAATATAAATGTGTAAAATGAATCTAAAAGTAGTTTTTAGAAAAAAGTTTTTTTAACCCCAAAATATAATTATAGAAAAATCAAGTATAATGATGAATCAAATGGATATAAATAGATTTTATCAAATTAAGTTATATTTTAATAAATTTATGTAAAAGTAAATGAATATTAAAATTTACTAAATAACATAATCATATAGTTTTACAAAAAAATAAATATTTTTCAATATTCAATGAAAAATCAATATTTTCATAAAAATACCAAAATAACACTGAAACATAATTTTTGATATTCTGACTTAAAAAAAGATATAAAATATTCAACTAAAATATATAAATGTTATATAAATGTATTTTAATTTTTTTCACACAAAAATCAACAAACCTCATTTGTGAAGAAAATGTATTTGAGAAGAATAAAATGACTTCATTATAAATTTAATGATTACAGCCAAATATTTAATCAATAAATTTATATTTAGTTTGAAATTGATATTTATTTCATAAGTTATATTATTTTATTCATACCCTCTAATTCAACGTCTTGGTTATATCGATCATATTTAAATATTAATATTTTGTTGTTTTTTTCTCAATTTTCCATGATGAATACTCTATTGAACAAGTTGGTCTTAAAAATTAATGTTAGTTTATTTTTACCTATATAAAAAATATTACTCTTTAATTTCATGAATGTTGCATTCTGAATAAATGATTGTGGTTCTTCATCATACCATCCTCATATTCCCACATTACTTCTTCTATTTTATAATATCTATTGTGTACCATTACCATTATAGTCATCTGATTTCACAAAACCTGCTCTATAGAATCAAGAATCCATATAGAATTTTCATAGTCAAATTGATCATGTTCTAGTTCTATTTGATCATAGGTGAGTAAGTTCTTTTTTACTGGAATATAAATCCATAAAATAGAGATATATAATAGATAATGTACTTTATAGAGTCTCAGTGGAATTTCCATTATATAATCCACCACTCTAAATCATTCTTGAATTTCAAAATGATATTGTACCTAAGGATTATTTTTTACCTTTTTACAAAACAGAAATACAACCTTCCATGGTGATACATTCATAATATATGATCTCCCACTTGAAATTACAAATCATTCCATTGGTTATCTTCATGAAACTTTTTAATACTTTTAGATGATTAAATAGTAGTCTTAATATTCATTATAGTTTATGTTGTCTCATAAAAAGGTTCTTGGACTATAATATTCTTTTCACCAACTTCATCCTAAAAATTTTGAGTATGGAATCTCATTCAATATAATTCTTCATATGTTTCCATTTTAATTATTTAATGGAAAAGCGATGTTATATAAAAAAAATTACAAAGGTAAATACTGGTCCCACATACATTTAATGTTATGTGATAATAACATCAAAAATTCATTTAAAGACAGAATTTTCTATATGGACTATCTATCATTTTGTGGGTGATTGGAAGTTCTCACGATAAGATCAGTATACAAAGCTTTCTAATGACTTTCCCATAATTTTGTTTTAAATTTATGATTATGATAAGATAGAATTGAAAGAGGTGCAACATAAAGTCATAAAACATCATTTATATAAATACTTGTGAGGCACTCAATAGTTATGTTATATCTTATGGAGAGTAAATGTGATGATTTGGTATGGTGATCAACAATTACCAATATTTCATAATTCTTTATAGGATTCTTTGGTGATAAAGTGATAAATTCCATTTTATTTTCAAATTATTTCTACATTAAAATAAGTTGAGGTTTCATGAATCCTCATATATGGTATGTTTTAGCCTTCAATTGTACAAAATAAAAACATCATGAAACATAATCAACAATTTTGTGCTTTAAATTTTACCACAAAAAATGATCCTTCTTATCATTATACATCTTGTGCATAACAGTGTGTATGATTAAATTTAAGGTATGAGAATCATTTACTAAAACTCCATTAGGATCTAGTATAGATTTGAGAAAAAATATATTCCAAAATTTCATAATGTATTATCCATTTATGATGTATTCTATCTTCCAAACACACAAAATAATAAATTTATTTTGAAAATTATCATAAAAAACAATTTATTTTTAATATTTTCAAGTAAACAATGTTTGTAAATACTTTTAATTAATGTAATATTGTTTCCTATACATTAATAATTCCCAAATCTATATTTAATAAATCCATGAAAATATTATCCCACTCAATATACATTTCAGTTTGGAATCCATGATCTTCACTACTCAATGTGTCCTCAATGTTATTTTCCTTGACTTTGTGATCGTTTATTAACCTATCATAATCCTTGAGTATATCAATCCATCATCTTTTCCACATATTGAATTCCTATTTTTTGAATATTTTTTAGTATCTTATGTTCTATTTAAATATCAAAACATTCACCTTAGTAGTAATGTATCCATATATTAAATGAAACGATTAAAATTATTTTCAAAATATCATAATTTTTATAGTTTTTTTCAGGATTCATAAACTAACTTGATTTGTATTCAATGAATTTTTAATCCTATATAAGTACCAATCATTTTTACTTGTTCAATTTGTCACTCAATATCACAAATACATCAAATCCTGACCGTAGAGTCAAAATTTGAGATCTCTCTAATCTAAAATTCATGTCATCTAAAAGATTATTCATAATACATTTCCATATGATGATAAAACCTATAGTATTAGGCATGGTCAATGGGTTATCTAGTGAGGATCTTTTAGGAACAAATATCCAGAACTATCTTGCTAACCACTGAAACTATGTACCTCTATATGTGTTTTTGAGTCCATTCAGTCATTACTTTTTCTATATATGACTAATAATTATTCCATGATGGGATATAATAGGGCCAATAATAGAACTTTTATTGATAAATAATTTACAAATATAAAATTTCATTTGTAACTCTTTTATTCATTGACTCCCAAGAATGATCTGTAATTAATTTTCATAGTCAACATAGCATTTAGTATACACTTATATATCATCAATATGCACCAATACAAAATTATCAATATATTTTTATAATAGTATGTTCATTAGATCCATGTAACTAGTTGGTGAATTATATAATCCTAATGTAATCATTATAAACTCTTAATTCAAATACTATGTTTAATTAAATTTATTTAGAAAAACTTCCTTATCAAATCTCAAATGATTATACCTAGATTAAAGATTAATCATTGAATAATATTGACCTGCATGAATTTTATCGAATATGGAATTAATGTGATTCAATATATATTGTATATTTTTCAAAATGAAATTAATTTTCCAATTGACAATATATAGCCCCATAGATCCATTTTTTATTTTGAATTAAAATAATAAGGTCTATTCAAGGTGAAACAATAGGTCATATAAATCTAATTTCACACAAATCCTATAGTTTTTTTCTAGACCTCCACTTATTTGATGGGGGAAATTCCATAGGGAGTAACTTATAAAGTTATTGACTCAAGGAATAAATAAATTTGAAATAAACTTCTTGATGTGGTGTACGTACATGTAATTATATTCATCATATATCAATGTTTTCCTTTATAATAATAAAATCCAAAATTCGATGACAAAATTTTTATCCCATTGATCATGTCTACTCTTCCTCCATATGAATATCATTCAAATGAATTAATAGAGTTTGATATATACATAAATAAGGGGATGATGTCTTTTCTATAATGATAAGGAAATCCACATAATCATCATAAATCATAATTTCATTCTACATTTTAATGCCACAAAACATTATTTGATCATATTATGATTTTTTTGAAAATTAGATCCCTTCAGAGATTCGGATGAAAGACTTTAAAAAATTGGATAATTAGGTTTTCTATATAATTTATATAATATGTATCATACTTGGATACTCCACTAAAGGTATCCTCATAATATATACAAATTTATTTATCTTTCATCATTATGTTCATGATCTTATCATTATTTCAACTCATTAATCCTCAGTGAAATATTTATCAAAGAATACAACATTAAATCTTTCCACTCCATATTCTACAATTCTTCTTCATCCCTAGTATTATTGATCAATGAAAAAAATTGATTTGTATCAAAAATATGATAATACACTTTGAACATATATTTTCTCCATTAATTAAAACCTAATGATAGAAATATATTTTTTAGAGACTTTATCAAATTTTCATCAACCACTAGATTAGTAGTTCCACTAATATATAGATTCTCTTGTCATATTAAATGATCCAATATTGGTGTATTATGATGTGAAAAACCGTTTTTATCTATATGTTTAGGTTATTTTATATAGAATGGGTCAACATCTCTAATATTGTCATGACCTGCACAAATCCAACACTAGTTTTATTGGCTTGCATATCGTGGAAATCCCTACATTGTCAACATATATTGATTTTATTTCTAATGTTAGGTTTTATCAATAAATAATGGAAAACATTATGTTATCTCATAATATTCATGAATATTGATCACATAATAATAAATACCCACAATTATAATCATTTTCATCTATAATAAATGATTATTATATTTCCCATTTTAGCTATGTTCGTTTAAAATCTACTTCCTAATGTTTCTACAAAATTTGTTCTCATACCAACTGCAACACCAAATCCAATAAACAAATTATGGTTTATATTATATAATATTTCAAAATATACATGTTATCTCAAAATGTAGGATTTATCAGTTTAGTATTCATGGAAAACTAGATACATACATTATTTATGTTTTATATCGTAATTATAAAATATTAACACAACAAAAGTAATGATTATAATTTCCTGAAACTCATTCAATTAATTATAACTCATAAAATAGTGAAAAGGATAAAAAGTAACAGTGATAAAATATTATCAGTATGGGTTGTGTACAATTTAATATATGATGTGTTATTAAGTGATAATGAATATGTAATGGTAAATAACTGGTAATTCACGACATTTAATGAATAACTTAATAATGAAATGAATCCATCGATAATATGATTAATGTAATAAAATGGATGATGATAAATTAATTCCCAATTAGTGAAATTCATACTATTACATTTCATAATATCATACATAATGATATATTTACCATCAAGATATTGTGTCAAGGAGTTTAAAACTATGGGTAATGGAACATGTAATTTGGATAATTGATTTTCCTCCTTAGATGATTTGATGAATTGAAGTGATTTAAAATTTAGTTCCCTAGAAATAATTGTATGTAAAATGTGTTCATAATATATTAAAAATAATTCATGAAAATTATTCCTCATAAAAGATATCTTTATTGAGTAAGAAATATGGATGAGTCACCAATTCTTTATTGATTCCAATAATTTTTATAGTAAACCAACCAATGTAAAAATTGTCTACATTTTAGGAAATAAACATTATTATTTTACAATGAATTTTTATATTAAAGAATTAATGCTATTTCCAATGAATTATGATCATAAATACATAAAACTTGTATTTTATACACCATATAAAATAATATCGATGTATGATATTAAAATATTTCTTATGAAAAGGAGTAGAGACAGAATCCCCTTACCATACTTTTCAATTCTGTTGATCGAACGATAATATAAAACATAATAAATATAGGTTAATTATAATCACATTGTATAACTATATTAAAATATATAATATCATTTTACATCCATTTATAACATTTTATCACTGTTTTGATAAGAATATTTAATTATTATCCTTATTTGGGAGTTAACAAATTCAATTTTCTTATATGTTTTGATACGGTAGTTACAGTCCTTGTAACATTATTATTATTAATATATATCTAAAATTATATTCCTAATATTTATATCATATATATTAAATATATTCAAATATATAATCCTCCAAAAGAAAATTATTCATGATAATCATTTATATAAGTCATGGAGATGGTAGGTCATACGTATGCATGAACACTATTTTATTTTTTCCATGGATGGAACGAAAAAAGGTAAATTGTAATGACCCAATGTTTTATAAATGGAAATTAATTTATTATAAATATGTCATGAAATCACATCATAATTAACTACTAAGTACTATGTGACCTTTAAACTTAATTTTGTCACTTCTGTGTTTGGAATTTCAAAAAGCTAACATACACGGTTGTGACCAGTAAGTTATTTGGAGTCTGATAAGAAAAAAATAATTTTTGGTGAATAGTAACATAACCTTATGAATATTTATATACCCTAATGAATAGTAACATTACCTATGATAATATAAAAATAATATTCAAGTTGAAAGTATGATATACCTATATTTTAGAATAAGTTAATGAATGTTTTAAAACTGTTTTTTGATAATAAATTATGATTCTAATTAAATATTAAAATAATGATATTTAGAAATTTATTTTTGAAAAATGTATTTAATTTTTGGATTCTAAACGTCAAAAAATGGTTAGGGTGAACACTTGGTATTTTTCTAAAATAATTGAATTTTTGAAGAATAGTAAATTCCGATATTTCACAATAAATGCTAAATAATGGAATAATTGAGTCATTGATGATGATCTTCTTATGTAAGCCCTATTGGTTCGAAATCACATGAATTTATTACTATTATACATTAAGCAATGCTCAATATTTATTGCTTTGGTATTAAATAATAAACTAATGATTATAAAATTATGAAAACCCTCCTCTCCTCCACTATAAATCCCCCCTCACTCCCTCTTCTATTCACTACTCTCAAGCCTTGTGCCTTGTCAATATTCTACCCAAATCTCTCCCCAAGCTCTTAAACCACTTCCAAAATCCCCTATACTCTTAAAAATACCAAAACCTCTCCCCTTAAGTGGTTCTCAAAGGAGGAAGTCTCAAGAGGTAAATTCCTCTTTTGAATTCCTTCATTTCTTTTATGTTCTTTTTTTTGTTTTGTTCCTCACCTCCCTTCATCCAAATAGTATTAAAACTCCAGTAACATATATGTACTAGAATATTTTTATGTTAATGGGGTATTTCATTATCTTCTCTAATTTCTCCACCTTTTATTTGAAATAAATGAAAGCACTGTTTGAGATGTGCTAATTTAGGACATTCAAGGACAACAGTTTATCAATATCAATTATCATCTTTAATTATGGTCATGAAACCATTTGTTTTACAGTTGAACTAGATTATTATATATTTAATATATCACATATTTGTTTATATAATCCTCCTGTACAAATGGAATTATGTTATAATGGAAAATATGTTTTTTGTAATCAAACCCATCGATTAACAAAAACGGTTGTCACCATGGTTTTATATAATAATTCGACTTCTCTATATGTAAAAAATTAAATTTAAAACCATTTAATCTCTTTTATTTTCTCTAATATAGTATAACTTCAATTCTGGACAACCAATTTCATCTTACATGGTTTTCTAAACATGAATATAAGTGAACCAGTCATTAAAACCCATTAAACAAACGAGCCCGGACAATGAAATTGAACCACATAACCAATCAAAACGGCTCTAAATGAACTAAAAATGATTATAAAAAAAATTCATATATAATATGTTCTGTAATTATTAATTAATAAACATAATTTATTTCTTCATGTCATTAAAAACAAGTTGATAACACCACCGAAATTAAGGTAAGGTATCCTCTCTATTTCTCTCTTAATCAAGACTGTCCTCTATGCTATGACTTTTTATGTGTAATATAAAATTATTGGGTATGATTTCACACCTCACCGTACTACCCTAATGATATATAATTTATGAAAAATCCCTTTTCTCTCTCATCAATTCCATTTATGTACACCCGATTCCATGATGATAAACTGTAAAGAATTCTAACCAAACCTACCTTATTCGTTCGAGTTGCCTTATCATTATTTATATCAATATAAAGTTATCTTATATGTTTAATTAAATATTCTAAATTCTGTTTAGTTTTAAAAAATTTATTTATGAAGACCCTTTAATCAATATCTTATGGAGATATACTTGTTTTTAAAATATTTCTTCTTTAGTACCTTTTGATAAGCAAACCTATTTTAAGGGAACTTCTCGAATTCACACCCGATTTCAAGTGCACTCTATATTATGTTTTAAGCCATAATTGTCTTTTTAAAATCATTATTTTTATTATGAAAACCTAATTGGTTTACTTTTTTATTTTATATAAAATATTGTTCCCTTTTCTATTTTAAAATCTCTTTAGTATTTTGCATAAAAACGCACAAAATGTTTTAATGCTAAAATTTACCAAATACATTTCATACAAGTTGTCACTCCTTTTTGAAATCACATACCATGATATATGACTATTTAATGTCGATTTATGTTCTAATTCCTTTCTTTCATGGACACAATAATAATATGCTCATTGGTTATGCTTTATGTCATGATTGTGGTAACCAATTCTTTCCCTGGGAAACCCTTATGCTTATGTATGGTTGATTATGTATGATTATTTATGTGGCAAGAATACTCATGAAAATGTTGAGATGGGTGTGCCTAGATATCAATCCAATGCATTTGGTAAAGTTAAGTCTCATGAGATGTGTTGTGAAATGGGATTGGTGGTTAGCCTTGACCCGTACTAAAATGGGAATCATGATTGGTAGTTAGCCTTGACCAGTACTAAAATGGTAAATGGGATTGGCAGTTAGCCTTGACCCATACTAAAGAAATATTTTATTATTCTTCAACATTTATATGATTCCATGTTTATATAATCCCATGTTTATATGATATGATTTCATATGTTCCATTCTTTCGATATCATTATGTCATGCCTCCTAACTCAAGTTCTTAAGACGTATCCTTATGTTCATTCCCTTATTAGGATTTTCAGCTCACACCTTTGTTCATGTGTTCCCTAGGGTACCCTATGCAGATGTAAGGGCGAAATGTAAGTTAGGAGCTCTGTATGGAGATTAAATAAAGATGTGTTTTTTTAGCCCCATGATTTATATTCTATGTACCTAGTATTCCAAGACACTACACTTAATGATCCTTGGATTTTACTCTGATGTATAATTATGATTAAAATCATGTAATGTTATATGTAAAAGTATTTGGTCACTATAGTTGTTATAAAAGGATGGTCTAGTTATTTTTGGAGATTTGGAGTAGAGAACTTTAGTAATAACATTAAGGATTAAAATAAGTACAAGAAAACATTCCTAAATTTTGGTGAGCATGGAGGAAGTGGTTTAATAATAAAATACATCCCTGTATGGATACAAGTAGGTATAGGTGGATCTAGCACAGATGTACCTAGGAGTGAAAACTCCGATAAGGTGTTTCGTGCTTGACCTGAGGTATCCTAGTAAACTACAACGGGGCTTGCTACACTCTTGGTTATGAAACTCCCTGGGGATATGCTTTGGTAGATTCATGAGCTTAGTAAAAACCATTATTAAAGGGAAAAAAAGATCCCATAAAAATATAAGTTAAGAAATAGGTTGACAATAACCTAGATATAAACCTAAACAATTACAAGTTAGGATATTCTTCTCTTTTACAAGTTTATCCTTTTATGTTCAAAGTTTATTTTTTTATGCTCAATAGATAGGTATTCAAGACGTCTAATGATATGTTATTTTTATTAATTAATGGCGGGAAATAGAAGAACAAGTTCCTACAACCAATGTGGTAGGAAATATGAAGATTGACCGAATGATATACTCGATATGATGGAAGAGGGTTCTCGAAACTTCATGAAAGTACTTTCTTAGCTAGCTCGAGTTATGAATAATAACTTGAATCATAAAAAACACCCTCCTACTCCATGTAAAGATTAATTTTTCATAGAATCCTTCATGTGGTAAATGCCTCCAATGTTTAGCGGATCTTATGATACCCTCCTCACAGAACAATGGATTAACTCAATTGAAAAGATAATCTCCGTCCTCCAGTTCTCGGAAGAAGAAATGTTGTACCAGCGGTCTATCGTTTTGATGGGGAATCTGATCAGTGGTGGACACTATTCAAGAATACAAAGTTCCAGGAGGAAATTGATTCCATGGATTGGGAGAAATTTAAGAGGATTCTTTTCAACAAGTATTTTCCTCGAACCCTCTATCTCAAGATGGAAAGAGAGTTCCTCAGACTCAATAAAAAAGAAGATGAGTCCATCGGGGCATATGAAGAAAAAATTACAAGGCTTGCCAGGTAAGCCTTTGGCTTTTTCATGAACACTAAAAGCAAGGTGGATCACTTGTTTAGTGTACTAATGCCAAGTCTATAAAAATGTTGGTGATTTGAGACTTTGACAGTTATGAGGATATTGTCTGTTGTTCCCTCAAGGTTGAAATGGAGATTAGAGACTCTCAGTGGTCTCATGGGCCCGGTGACAAGAAGCGGAAAATGGAGAAAAACATGTGTGGTTCATTGAACAAATACCATGATGTAAAGAAGCCTGAATTTTACCCTTGTAAAACTTGTGGGGGGAAGAATCATGGGAACTATCTGAAGGGAACCAATAATTGCATTAAATGTGGAAAGTTTGGTCATCTGTCCAAGAAATGCGGAAGGGATATGAAAAATCCATCTAGTGTGGAAGAATAAAGGAAGGTTCAGATCAACACTCAGCCTATAACATAGTGTTACAACTTCAAGGATCTTGGGCATTATGTAAACAATTTCCCTACACTGAGTGTTTTCGGAGACAATCAAAAACAACATACAAGGACATAAGGAAGGGATTATGCTATCAATGCTGCTGAGGTGGATCTGGACAATGATGTGGTGACATGTATTCTAGTTATTCATTCATGAATAGAAAATATAATATTTGATTCTGGTTCTATGAATACTTTAATATCTTTCAAGTTTAGTAGAACTATTCAAAAACCACCTCAATCCATGGTTTATAACTAACCCCGATTAATTTTGTGGACTGAACCTCCAAGAAAGTCTCATCGTACTTCCATTAGTGGAGTTCAATGCTATCTTGAGCATTGATTGGATATCTTTATACAAGGAAAACATCAACTATCAGGAACGGGAGATCACTCTTCACATCCAGAAGCATCCTTTAATTCATTACAAGTGTAATGAGGAAGATGAATCTCCTTTAGAATCATCATATCAAGTTAGGATATTGTTTCCTTATAAGAAAACATATCTAGATCAAATTATTGAGACAAAGGATAGAATCATGCCTGAAGACATGCCCATCATGAGGTATTACACTGATGTATTCCTTGAAGAGATTCCAGGTATTTCTCCTAACCGATAGGTCGAGTTCTCAATTGAACTTATCCCTGAATCTATTCCTATATCAAAGACACCTTACAAAATGACAACCGTAGAGCTAGAGGAGTTAGAGAAGAAGTTGCAGGAGAATATAGAGAATGTTTTTATACGCCTGAGTGTTTCACTGTGGGGTGCTCCAGTATTCTTCATCAAGAATACAAATGGATCAATGCGCCTATGAATTGGTTATCGTAAGATCAATAAAATCATGATAAAGAACAAGTATCCCCTTTAATGGATATGTGATTTGTTGAATTATATTTGTGGGGCGTATTATTTTTCTAAGGTGGACCTTCAGTTAGGATATCACCAACTAAAGGTGAGGAATGAAAATATTCCCAAGACTGCCTTTTGAATGAGGTATAGACACTATGAGTTCATAGTGATGACCTTCAAACTCACTAACTCTATAAAGGTTTTCATGGATTTAATGAATAGAGTCTTAAGATATTACCTTGTAAAATTTATGGTAGTCTGTATTGGGGATATTCAGATATACTCCAAGAGAAAGGAGGAACATGAGGAGCATTTGAACACTGTGTTAATGACATTGCGAAGGGAGAATTTGTATGTAAAGTATAGTAAATGATTGTTTTGGATGGATAAAGTATCATTATTAGGGAATGTTATCACCAGAAAAGGGATATTTGTAGAACCTTCTAAGATAAAGGCAATTGAAGAGTGGCCCAGGCCAACATCTGCAATGGAGATCCAAAATATTTCCCATCTAGAAGCGTATTTTAAATGATTTGTGAGAAACTTTTCATGATTGGAAAACCCAATGACCAAGCTAAAATGGAAGAGAGTAAAGTTTGTTTACACTCAAGAATGTAAAGACTGTTTCATGGAGTTAAAAATGAGGCTTATCACTGTAGCAATTATCACACTGCCAATGAGTGGAGAACTATTTGTGGTGTACAGTTATTCTTAAAATAAGGGATTAGGATATGTGCTAATGTAAAATGATAAAGTGATTGCCTATGCATCACATGAGAAAAACTAACTGCTGGCATAGATCAATGAGAAAAACTATCCCACGCATGATCTGGAGTTACTGGCATAGATCTTAATCTGGCGACATTATCTCTATGGGGAGAATTGTGATATATATACTGACCACAGGGGTCTCAAATATATATTCACACAAAAAAATATTAATATGAACCAGAAAAGATGGATAGAGCTCATCAAGGATTATGACTGCTCAATCCACTACAATCTTGATAAGGCAAACAAGGTGGAAAATGCTCTATGTAGAAAGGATCCTGCATCTTTATTAATGATGAGAATTGAAAATTATCCAATATTCTTAGATTTTCAAAGGTT
The DNA here is from genome assembly GCA_963277665.1 of Viscum album. Classification (NCBI taxonomy): domain Eukaryota; kingdom Viridiplantae; phylum Streptophyta; class Magnoliopsida; order Santalales; family Viscaceae; genus Viscum; species Viscum album. The sequence continues at coordinate 1,521,466,072 of OY728162.1, read as the reverse complement.
GGAAATGGGAATCATTAAGGGGGAACATCATTAATCCTTTCTCAAATGATTTCTCAACCATCTCTCTTAGAGAAAATAAAGGATGCTAAAAGAAAAGATGTGGAAATTTTGAAAAGGGTGGAAGCTATCAGAAATGGGAAATCCTTAGAGATGAAGATTGATGAGGAAGGAGTTGTAAGATTTGGGTCACGATTATGTGTACCATCCGATCCATATATAAAGAAGGATCTTTGTAATGATGCACATAGATCAACATTCTTTATCCACCTAGGGAGCACAAAGATGTATCGAGATCTCCGAGAAAACATTTAGCGGGACAATATAAAAAGGGAGATTGCAGAATATACATCAATGTGCTTGGTATGTCAATAAGTGAAGGTTGAGAGGAAAACGTGTAAGGGGATAATGAAACCAATACCCATACCAATGTGGAAGTGGGAGAACATTACAATGTAATTTTTCACTAGACTTCCAAGGACATCTAGAGAAAACAATTCTATATGTGTCATTGTGGATCATCTTACAAAGATAAATCACTTTATCACAATTCGAGAGGACTTATCATTAGATCAAATTTCTCATATTTACATCAAATAAGTGTTAAGGATTCATGGATTACCGATATATATAGTATATTATTATGATACAAGATTCACCTCGATGTTTGGAAATGTCTCCAACATGCTCTAAGAATAAACTAATCTTCAGTATGACCTATCAACCTCAAACTGATGGCCAATCTGAGCAAACTATTTATACACTAGAAGATATTATGAGAGTGTATTCTATGGAATTGAAAGGAGGATGGGGATACCATATTCCACATGTTGAATTATCCTACCACAATAGTTTCCACTCGAGCATCCTAATGGCACCATATGAATCCATTTATGGGAAAAGGTGCAGAATAATGGTGTGTTTGGATGAATTCATTGAGCAGAAGCTGCCAGAGCCTGGAATGGTCAAAGAAATGGTAGAGATGGTGAAAACCATTCAGCAACATATAATGGAATCCCAAAGTCGACAGAAGAGTTATGAAGGCAACTGTATGACAATACCATGAGTTCAAATTTGGAGGCATGACATTTCTACACATATCTCTATGGAAGAAGGTCATGAGATTTGGGAAGAAAGGAAAAATATGTCTAGATACATCGTACCCTTTGATATCGTTGATTGAGTCAAAGATATGGCCTATCGACTAAAACTTCCACCTACCTTGTCTAAAGTACATGATGTCTTTCATGTATCCCTCTTAAGGAAGTACATACCAGAACCTTCACATGTACTCTCTTCTGAGGTGGTACAATTGGAGCATGATCTTTCCTATAAGGAGAAGCCAATGAAGATCTTGGACCGTAATGATAAAGTTATATGCAACAAGACTACTCATCTCGTCAAAATACATTGGAAAAACCATAAGTATGAAGAGTCAACATGGGAATTACAGGAAATAATGAAGTAAATGTTTCTGCACCTATTTACGACATAGAATGTAAAATGAAATTTTGAGGGAGAAATTTCATAAGGGGGAAGAATATAATGACCCAATATTTTATAAATGGGAATTAATTTCTTATAAATATGGCATGGAATCACCACATAATGAACTAATAAGTTCTATGTGACCTTTACACATAAGTTTGTCACTTATGTGTTTGGAATTTTAAAATTCCGACACACAAGGTTATCACCAGTAACTTATTTGGAGTCTGCTAAGAAAAACTTAATTTTCAGTAAATAGTAACATAACCTTATAAATAATAACACACCCTTATGAATAGTGATATAACCTAATGAATATTAATCTTGTCTATGATAATATATAAACAATATTCAAGTTGAAATTACGATATACATATATTTTAGAATAAGTAAATGAATGTTTTAAAACTGAATTTTGATAATAAGTAATGATTTTAATTAAATATTAAAATTAAAATATCTAGAATATTATTTTTGAAAAATGGATTTCATTTTTAGATTATAAACGTTGAAAAATGGTTAGGGTTAATTCTTGGGATTTTTTTAAAATACATGAATTTTTGATAAATAGTAAAATCTGATAATTCACAATAAATGCTAAATAATGGATTAATTGAGTCATTGATGATGATCTACTGATGTAAGATCAATTGTTTCAATCTCACATTAATTTATTACTATTATAGGTCAAGGAATACTCACTATATCTAGTCTTGGGAAGAAATAATAATTTAATTATTATAAAATGATGAAAACCCTCCTCTCTTCCACTATAACCCCCCCTCACTCCCTCTTCTCTTCTCTACTCTCAAAACTTGAGCCTTGTAAATATTATTCAAAAATCATTACCAAAGATCCTCCACCACATAAAAATTCCCCTATACTATTCAAAATACCAAAACCTCTCCCTTTAAGAGGTTCTCAAAGGAATTAGTCTTAAGAGGTAAATTCCTCTTTCCAATTCATTCATTTCTTTTTAGTTCATTTCTTTTTTGTTTCTTTCCTCACCTCCCTTCACCCAAACAGTATGAAAACTCCAGTAACATAAATTTAATGGAATGTTTTTATGCTACTGGAATATTTCTTTATCTTTTCTCCTTTCCCCAAATTTTATTTGAATGAAATGAAAACACCGTTTGAGATGTGCTAATTTAGCACATTCAAGGACAACAGTTGATCAATTTCTATTATCATCTTTTATTATAGTCATGAAACAATTTTTGTTATGGTTGAACCAGATTATTATATATATAATATATCCTATTTTTGTTTTGGTAATCCATTTGTATAAATGGTATTAAGTTATAAAGCAATCATTCTAATCAAACCCGCCGATTAACAAAAACAATTGTCATTATGGTTTTATATGATAATTCGACTTCAGTCTAAGAAACCAAATTGAATTTAAAACCATGTAATCTTCTGTATATTCACTAATATCATATAAATTCAATTTTTGACAACTAATTTCATCTTACATGGTTATCCAAATGTTAATATATGTGAACCAGTCATTAAAACCAAGTAAAAAAACGATCCCGAATAATGAAATTGAACCTCATAACCAATCAAAATGGTTATAAATGAACCAAAAATATGGGTTTATGGGACCTTCCTTAATTCTTACCCAATTTCAAGTTCACTCTATCATCATTTATGGTTTTATATAAAATATATTTGCCTTTTTTAACTTCAATTATGGGTTTATATAAAATATGTTTACCTTTTCTATTTTAAAGTCTCTATCGTATTTTCCTTAAAAACACACAAAATGATTTAATGCTAAAATTTGTCAAATACATTTCATAAAAGTTGTCAATACTTTTTGAAATCACGTACCATGATACATGAATATTTAATAACCATGTGTGTTCTAATTCCATTCTTTTAGGGACACATTCATGATACGCCAATTGGTTATGCTTTATGTCATGACTGTGGTACCCAATTCTTTTCATGGGTAACCCTTATAATTATGTATGGTTGATTATGTATGATTACTTATGTGGAAAGAGTATTCATGAAAACGTTGAGATGGGTGTGCCCAGATAGCACTCCAATTCATTGAGTAAAGGTATGTCTCATGAGATGTGATGTGAAACGGGATTGGCGGTTAGCATTGACCTGTACTAAAATAGGAATCGGGATTGGCAGTTAGCCTTGACCCGTACTAAAATTGGAAATAGGATTGGTGGTTAGCCTTGAACCATACTAAAGATGTGTTTTATGATTCTTCCACATTTATATGATTCCATGATTATATTATCCCATATTTATATGATATTATTTCATATGTTCCATACTTTGTATATGATTATGTCATGACTCCTAACTCATGTGCTTAAGACGTATCCTTATGTTCATTATCTTACTGGGTTTTCATCTCATCCCTTTTTTATGTGTTCCCCAAGGTACCCTATGCAGATGTAAGGGATCAAAGGAATTTATGAGCTCTATATGGAGATTAAATAAATAATTGTTTTTTATCCCCATGTTTTATGTTCTATGTACCTTGTCTTCCAAGACACTGGACTTAATGATCCTTGTCTTCTACTCTGATGTATAATTATGCTTAAAATCATGTAATGGTATATATAAAAGGCTTGGGTCCCTATATAAATAATAGATGAAATTTTATGAAACATAATAATTACTTATGTATCACATATACTCATTAAATTAAAACTTATTGCGATCCATTAAATTTGTACTGAAAATGGTTTGCATTACCTCATGGAGGATTTTTTCCACATATACGGATGAGCGACGATATTGTTTTCCAATGGATTGGAATGTAAGATGTTATATATGATATTATAATTATATAAGAATAATATTTTCCTAAATATCATATATATTCATTACATTCATATTTATAACCATCCAAGTAATGTGGTGATGAAAAATGAATTACACGACTACATGGATAGGGTAAGATGTACATAGGCATGAGTGATTTTTTCACTTTTCTATTGATGGAAATGAAATGGAATATGTTTTTATAATTATCATAAAAAACATGGTATATTTATGATAAAATATTTATTATTATTATTATTGGTTACAACTCATTTTATTGAAGTAGAAGTATAAATAAACATGAATGATTCGAAAAAGATAATTACCTCTTATTTATTAAAATTCCTTCAGCACTTCTCTTATGGTACCTAATATTGGTCTTTTGTAAGATATAGAATAACTAGATCTTGTATGAGTATTAACATATGTGAAATATTTGGGTATTTTAAATTATTATGGCTAAATGTTGTGTTCAAAATTTAAAAGATAGGTGTCCTTTTATAATTGAGGGTAAGGGAATTATTGTAAATTATTTTTGTATTAAATTAATATAAATTATTTTTCATTAAATAATTTCTCAAAATTATTATTATTACAATATAATATGACAATAATTCATAATAATTTCTTCAAATAATATTTGGACTTGTTTTGGGTATGTTTTCACCCTTATCATTTACATTTAACCCTAAATTAACCCACTTGACAATTGTTGTAATACTAAAGTATTCTACGCATGAATGGTTAATAAAGTTATAATAAATAAGAAAATGATACAAAAATGGACAATGGTTGATGTTTCTAACCATATCGTATTAATTGGAAAAAATTATTTATTTTTATGAATTTTAATTCATTTAGTAAAATATTATATATATTAAAATATCATTAGTGTCAATTTTGACAACATTCAATTTACATGACACTAAAAAAACAATAAAAAGAGGTATTTAGAACTTAAACTCTTCACACATCACTGTAATGAATTATTCATCTCAAATATATTAATAACATAGTAATTATTTAATATTAAATTACATTTACTATTTTTAATATCATTTATTTTATTTTCTAATTATTTAAATAAATGTTATGTCAGTGCTGCACATAAATTTAAGGTAATTATATAATCTATAAATACTATAAATAAATTATGATAATTATGAATAATAATTAACATTTAAAATTAATAATTAAAACATAAAATATTCTCTGTTAATCTTTATTACACAATTTTAAATATTATTAAAACAAGAGAATTTTCTTTATATAAAATAATACAATTGGACTAAATCATTTAAAAATTAATAAAAAAGATGCTATGGTATTTATTTAATGAATATTAATGAGATATTATCATACAATAAAACTAAGGAATGTGTTAGGGTTATTCTTTAGTCCTCACCATATTATTTTTAACTTTAATTATAGGATTTACACATTATTATCATAACATAATTTTATAATTTATTATTCATAATGTCAAAAAATAAAATTGCATTATTTACAAAATTTGGACTTCTTATTTTCAAAATTGTGATTCATTTTTAGTGATTTATTTAATTTAATTTGTATATATTAATTTAAAAATAATTTATTAAAAAAAATTAAAAACATTTTTATATAATTTTTTTATTAACAAAAATGAATTTAGAAAAAATAAGGTGCAATAATGATTCTAATGAAGTTAAATAGTTAATATCTAACTATGTAAACCTTAATGTATTTTGTGATGAAATTCAATTTATACTGGGGATTTGTAATGAAAATAATAATTCTATTTTAGAAATCAGTATTTTTCATGGTTTGCTAAAAAACAAATATTTTTAGAATATTACTTATTTTTTACCCCAAGATATTTTTGGAATGCTGATTTCAAATAAAATTTCATATTTTAAAATAAAATTATAAAGGTTCATGAAATTAATTATAAATATTTTATCAAAAAAATAAATACCATTGTTTTGAAAAAAATGCGCATTTGATGAATAAAGTGGATTTTATAATAATTGAATTATTAGTTCCTAATAGTTAGTGAATAAATATTTTTTGATTTTATCCTCGATACATATTTTATGATGTAGGAAATAATATTCATACCAATTAAATTAGATACATTATTATAACAGTCATATTTCAATAATAACATTTCACGGTTCATTTTGGCTCATTTTTTTGTGTTGTATATGCTATCAGACAAAGTGTTCTTTTAATGCCATGATATTATAAATGAAATGAAATATCACGTTTGAAATACATAATTATGTTTGTAAATACTTCTATTATGACTGTTAATGGTGATAATCATGGTACATTTGATCATGGAGGTGTTGAGGGAATATAACATGGATACCACCTAATATTAGCAGATAAATTTGTTATAATAATGAAATTGGGAATATTATTGTAAGGACCCAACCATAAACATTACATAATATTGAATTAAATTAATAATTCAAATTGAGGATCTTTTCAGGTTTAGAGTTTTAGAGAATTATGCCATAACTATAACATTACATCTCAAAAATTACAAGGTAGACACTTTTACTCACTTTCCATTTTGTCATAAAATAAAAACTCTTGAGAAAAAGAGTCATGTATATTCCCATATTTTAGACATCATGACTTTTCCATGATCCCATCCTTGACCCTATTCATCTAAAAGTCTTGTAAAAAACTTTCCAAAACATGGGATGAGCATAAAAAACTCACTAAGGGTTATAAAACAAAGAAAGAAAACATTAGTTCATCAATACATACATAAGATAATATCTTTAACATACCTCACAAAATCATAATATTTACATAGTAAACACAAATAATAAAGGTAAATTGTGACATCCATAACATACTTACATTGTAGCTTTCACAGATACGTAGGGAGTTACATTTGGAATACCCATCACAGTATATTCCCTAAATCTCTAAGGAGAAACATTCACCTTTACCTCTATCAAGTTACCCACTGCATTAGAGGGCTATCTCGGCTCATCCACCATAGGTTTATCACAGAACCACCCATATTCGTAAAAAATTTCAAAGAACCATAACATTGTCATAACATATAAAAAAATAATAAAGGAAAGATAACATTTCCACATTTCTAACATAATATATTATTTCATGATATTGACATAATCAATTATTTGTCAAACCATTTTCCAAAACAATTTAAAACATTTAATAATGAGATTTTTGAATCAATGTGTCCCATACCAATTTGAAGCTTTTAAATGATTCATCATTTGAAAACATTAATATCCAAATAAATAAATCCTAAAAACCATTTTGGAAACATGGACGTTAATGAGAAATATTTAGAAGAATAAATCTTTAATACATTTTAACCAATATTTTAGTTAAAGTGTTTTTAACAAAAGGAGAGACACTTTAATAAAAATATTTGAGGAATAAAATTTAATCAGAACTTTATAATATCATGAGAATAAATTGATTCATGATATTATATTGAAAAGGATAGTATATACACCATAAAAGTGTGAATTGGTGCATAACAACATTGAAGTCTCAATTGAATGTAAATTGAGACTAAATCCCTTCTAAAAACTGTATCCTTAGATTTAGGATAAATATATTACATAATAATCTGTGACAAATATAAATACACTCAATATGATTGGATATTCAGTGTAAATAAATCCGAGAACATTCACACATATTTTTCTAAAAACAACACCAATGACTTGGATGTTTAACTCAATAAATGTAAATTGATTTAAAATTACTCTTATCAAGTTCATATCGAGGATTTTAGAATTTATCAGTTGATTGATTATGTGTATCAAAAGTATATCCAAAAAATGGGGAGTGTAAATTAAAACAAAAATAAATAAACAGTGATTCCACACATAATCATAGCATGACATAATTAAGAATTAGAATAATAACCCATGGAATGGAAATTGGGTTAAAAAGTTCCCTTAATGATTTGGTAACTTACGAAACATAAACCACATGAAAGAAGGATCATACAATAAATACGTAAATACCCATAAATCATATTATATTATACAATGTATACAATAATGGGTAGTACATATACTACACAAAAGGAAATAGTTAGAAACATAGCATGAATATCATGGGAATAAAAAGTGATATGAAAACCACTTACAACGTTGTATTCAATCGAGTTATAATACTAAAAGTTAATAACCACCTAATTAATCAAAGAATACCATTAATATAAAGAGAATCATGATCATATATATCAAATGGAAGTAAACAATACACCAAATGCAATAAATAAGTGGTGAATAATAGAAATCTCACAGAATTAAATGTGAGATAAGAAACCCCTTTCCTTGTGTCCGACTTGACCCATTCGTTCTTTGATGTCATAAATAATAAGATAATGTTATTTTCTACTTGATAAAGAAAAATTTTCAAGTTTATCATTCCTTTTATATCACTTATTACCATGTTATAAACATTATGAAATCATTTAAGTTAATAATGGTCGTTTTGTCGATATTTGGTACTTGAGTCAAAAATGAACTTCCTATAATTACAAGTTGTTCATGTGGTCAAACGTTCATTTTCTCCAGAATGATATCAATAATTTAGATATCATATATATCAAATATATCTAGTATATTTATGTATTTATAATATTACATAACATTTGGAGATAAGAAATGAAATGCACTATTCATAGAGATGGTAAGCCGTACGTACGCATGAATACTACTTTCATTTCTATTTCATATTTAATGGAATTAAAACATATTGATACATTGGTATATTATAATTATAGTATAATATCATATGATATATATTTTATATAATTTCATTAACTCCATCCTTTATACGTTCCATTTATGTCATGAACGAATCATATCACCTTGATGGGGCGGTAGTCCGAACTTCATCAAATGAAATTATCCTATATAAACATATTGGAAAGAATAAAGGTATGTTTGTAAATAAAAATTAAAGAAGCATAGAGAAAAAATCAACATAATATATATCATATATAAATACATTTCCATAATAATGTCCACCATAAGAGGTGGTAGGTGAAGATTGAACAATCTTCATTTTGTGAGGCATTAGTTTTCCGTCTATAGAAACAGTATGTTCTTTACCCATTAGATGTTGTGTTTGTAAGTGTAGCTCTAATACTTCTAATAAAAACAACCTAGTATATTTATGATACTGTTTTTGTTACAAAATAATGTAATAAAAAGATTTTAGGGGGTTGGAGAAGTAAAATAAAACAAAACAACTTAAGAGAAGATGTTACCTTTAAACCGGGTAACTCCCTTTGGTTTGAACCAAAATGGTTTCTTGAAGTGTCTTCTGTCTAAGGTATTGCTTCTAGGAGGAATATAGGGATCTTGAGAGATTATTTGGTCAGATGTTGGATGATCCAAGGGGGATAAGAGGTGTGAGTAATGGGTTAGAGGTGAGGGCTTTTTATAAGGGGGAGGATGGGCTCTTTAAGAAAGTGTGAAAATATTATTTTATTATATTATGATTTTCTGTTTCTAAAGCTCCAAAACTTATAATGGTAGAATATAGGATAACTAATTGTATAAATAAAATCATGAAATAAGAATTGTATATGAGTTGAATATTATGTTAATCTTTATAATCATATTTATTTAAATCATTTATTAATGAGTTAAACACTGCATCATTATTGTGTCATAAAAAATTTAATTTATTTTAATGTACAAAAATTATAAAACAAATACCCTAATTTATGAATTTTCTTATCTTTATAATGAAAATTTATAGTCAAATATATCAATTATATAACCCCACATTAATTTTTTTAGCCAAACAATACATGTTTATGATATTTTTATTTTTAATTTAAATAAAAAGTTATTAATATCATTATCTTCCCCAAGTGGCCTTCAAAGGCCAGAAGTCTCACCCAAGGATTATCTTGGTCAGAAATTACTAATTATATAAGGTTAGGACAAGTTTTAAGGTAATTTTATATGATTATAATATTGTTTTTACCTTAAATTACCCTATTTACATTTAACCGTGGTAAATAAAAGTCAAAAGTTACTATTCACCAAAAAATATTTTCATCTTATTGAACAACCTTTAATTTACTAACAAAAAAATTTTATGTCAGATTTTTGAAATTCAATTAACCTAATTTTTAAAATTTCATTTAAATTAAAAAGGCAATTTTTTAACTACTACTTAGTGTTTTCACTATTCATCAAAAATTGATGTTTTTCAGAAAAATACCAAAAATTCATCTTATGCTATATTTGATATTCTGAATTAAAAAATGATGTCTATTTTACAAAACTTAATACATAGAAGTTTCATTAATTAATTTAAAATTAATTCTTTTTGTCAAAAGAAAAAGCGTGTTTTTAAGAAATAATAACTATCAAAAGATTGACACTTGTTTATGTCTAATTTCTAAGTGAAATTAATTCTAATGACCAACATTGGATTAAATGGTAAAAATTTAATATAATTACACCTTAAAACCAATTAAAAATATAATCTAACAATATAAATAAATTAGATTAAAATGTAGTTTGGAATTAAGATAAAGACTTTTACACTATTCATTTAAAAAAGAATTTTATCAGAAAAATATCAAAAATTTACCCAATGTAAATTTTGATAACCCGATTATAAATAATAATTTGATTTTTTCAAATAGAATATATAAACGTGACCAAAACTAGATTTAAATAGGGTTCACCATTACAAGGTGGTAAATCATCCTTTTAAATAATATTATTGTATTCGTGCTTAAAATTAGATTAATTCACATTTTAGGCCTCTAACATTTAATAGATAAATATAAAAACATTTAAAAAACTTGTATAACCATATTGTAGTTAGTTATACTCATTCCTTCATTAAAATGGATAGGAATTGACTACCATCTAATGTAATAATATTATATTATTATTTTTCTTAGTATGACTCAACCTTGTGTGCAACGTAAGATTTTAGAGAAACCTATGTTGCATATTAGGTACGCTATCGAACATAGAAACCCCTTTAAAGTAAATTTAATATTTAATTCACAAATATTAGTAATTATGAAAATGTATTATTCTTTATTTACTTGGGATGTTACATCCTTTCCTCTTTTAGAAATTGTGTCCTCATAATTTTAAAATTGGCCTTGGAAACTTCATTGAAAGTCCCAAATCAGAAAAAGAGTCAATACAAATATTACTTTATAAGAATGAAAGAGAAATAAAAAGGTCACCCGAGATAACCCATAATAGGATTCAATGTAGGAAAACATAGATATGGAAGAGAAACAAACCATTAATTTTTTATGGAATGTGGTAGAAAACATGATTAAGAGAAAGTTAACTACCAGAAAATCACAAACTTGTGATGGGTTAAATAGTCTTTTATTCCACAGTAGGAAAAGTTAACATACAATCCTTTTGTTTTAAGTTTATTTTTCATAACGTTGATGAATTTATTTAAGAGTATGAATTAGAAAATAAGGAAACATACTTAATTTTCAGGCAGACTTTCATCCATTACTAGATTTCTACCACAAAATCATCTTTTCTCCAAACGATGAGTATTCAAGATGAGTTGTTTACATTGAAATCACTATAATAAAATTCTATAGAATCATATAATTCAAAAAAGATGAACTATATTTTTTCCATGTCTATAAACATTAACCAAAACCAAAATGGTTAGTACAAGATCAGATAATCCCAAAAAGGACAATCTTTTATAAAAATAAAAACTACTCTTAATCTCCATAATTTTTCAAACAATACCCAATGTTCAATAATGAAAACTCAATTAACAACTTTTCATAATATTATTTGAACTAATCCAAACTAAGATTAAAACTTAAATCTTAGAAGGATCTAATCACATAGTATTCCAAGATAAATCTTAATATTTATCTCTAAATAACATCAGTTACTCATAAAGTTTCATACTAAAAAGTAATTAAACTAATCACATATTCTCCATGATAGGTTAATCATTTTCCTAAATAAACCAAATCATCATTTATCTATAATAAAAACATATATTCTTCCACAATAAAATTTCAACCATTACTCCACAAATGAGATCCCATAGTATTCTATTTCCATGAAGCATATGATTTTTCCAAAAGAGAAAACATCTTCTAAAATAACATCTATCACTAAATCACCGAATCATTTTTCTATATTAAGGATATCCATTTGATAAAACATAAGTCCCAAAAATCAACTTATTCTTGATCCCTAAAATAATTTAACTTAAAAGAATAAGTTATACTAACCAGGGACTTCACATTGAATAGTAGTAGGTAATTTTCCCTTATCTCCCTTTGGTTGTGGGATTGATTCCTACGGCCTCTCCGAATGTGATAGAGTTTCACCAATATTACAAATTGTCCTTTTTGGAAAAAATAAAAAATGACCCTAACATATTTTAACCTCAAAGGTTTTCTTATACCTTTCATTTTCATCCAAATACATTAAGACCTAAACATATTATATATTGTCATTGTTTTTCACCTCTATATGATAAGATAAAACTATTTCCAATAGAAATAACATCATACCTTGATCATGGTGTCCATATGGTTTCATCATTATCTTGTTCACGTAGGTAGAAGGTCCATGCATTATAATAATCATTTATAGATTCTTCAAAATCATTTTCTTCCTTTATCCAAATACACCTTGTACAAATGGGTCATATGGGTGTTCGCAAAAAAAAAAGTTTCATAAAATAATCATGTATGACATATAATTTCAAAACATCTAATAAAACATTATTTTTATAAGAATTTTGGACCGAATTTTAGTTGAAACTTTTAATCAATAGTCATTTTAAAATACCATAAGTATATACTGATAGACTATATTGTAAAATAAGAAATAAATAGGTTGTGCAAGGGTCTCCTTCTTAAGCACCTTTTTCAAAATCATAATATGCTTAAAAATCTTGTGATAAGCTAAAATATTTGAAAATTACTTGATAATATTTACCTTTCTTGAAAATATGAGAATATTGAAAAAATAGGATTTTATTCAATACAACCCATGATCCACGATGATATCGAGGTATAGTGGAGGTGTTTGATATGTCAAACAACTTCTTGCAAGTGACTGGTATGGTAGAAAAATTTCACAATCATCTGAACATGACTTTGCAATAATTATTGCAAGCATGTCATCAGGAATAGATAGGATTGTCATTTGAGATCCTCCTCCTTCCATTTGTAAACAACTTTCCTTGATCTGAAAAATTTATAAAAATAGGATTTAACTGAAATAATAGACATAGGGACTAACTATGTGTTCAATGAAAACTCTTAATCCCTAAAGATGTCTAAACTGACCTCTGATACCAATTGTAAGGACCTAGCCTCAACCATTAAATAATCATGAATTAAATAAATAATTAACATTGAGGATCTTTTCAGATTTAGAGTTTTAGAGAAATAGGCCACAACTATTACATTACATCTCAAAAATTATAAGGTAGACACTTCTACTCAGTTTCTATTTTTTTCATAAAATAAAAACTCTTGAAATAAAGTGTCATGTCTAGTCTCATGTTTTAGACAAAATAACTTTTCCTTGATCCCATCCTTGACCCTATTCATCTTCAAGCCCTATGAAAAACATTTAAAAACATGGGATGAGCATAGAAAGCATAGTAATGGTTATAAAACAAAGAACAAAAACATTAGTTCGTCAATACATACATAATATGAGCTCTTTATCATACCTCATGAATTCATAAGATTTACATAGTAAACACAAATCATAAAGGTAACTTGTGGAATCCATAACATACTTACATTGTAGATTTCACAACTATGTAGGGAGTTACATTTGGAATACCCATGATAGTATATTCCCTAATTATCTTAGGAGAAATATTCACGTCTACCTCTGTCATGTTACCCAATGCATTGGAGAGCTATCTCGGGCTCACCCACCCTAGGTTATCACAGAACAAACCATATTTGTAAACTATACCGAAGAAACATAATTTATTCATAACATATAAAACAATAATAAATGAAATATAACATTTCCTCATTGCGATCACAATATATTAATTCAAAATATTGACATAATCAATTCTTTATCAAACCATTTTCCAAAACCATTTAAAACATTTAATAAAGAGATTTATGAATCAATGTACCCCATACCACTTTAAAACTTTCAAATGAATTATCATTTGAAAACATTAATGTTCATATAAATAAATCCTAAAAACCATTTTGGGAACATGGATATTAATGATAAAAATTTATAAGAATAAATTGTTAAAACATTTTAACCGATATTTTAGTTAATGATTTTTTAACCAAATGAAAGACACTTGAATAAAAATAATTGAGGAATAAAATTTTATAAGAACCTTATAATATCATGAGAATAAAGGGTTTCATGATATAATTTTCCAAAGGATAGTATATATACCATATTATATTGAATTGGTGTATAACAACAATGAAGTCTCAATGGAATGTAAATTGAGACTAAATCCCTTATAAAAATTGTATCCTTAGATTAAGGATAAATATATTACATAATAATGTGTGAACAATATAAATACACTCAATATGGTTGGATATTCAGTGTAAATCAATCAGAAAACATTCAAATATAGTTTTGTATAAACAACACCATGGACTTGGATGTTTGACTTAATGAATGGAAATTGAGTTAAAATTTCTCTTATCAAGTTCATATCTAGGGCTTGAGAATTTATCAATGGAGTGATTATGTGTGTTAATAGTATATCCACACAAAGGGGAGTGGAAAATACAACATAAAAAAATAAATAGTGATTCCACACATAATCATTGCATGACATAATTAAAAATTATAAGAATAACCCATGGAATGGAAATTGGGTTAAAAGGTTCCCTTACCGATTTGGTAACTTACAAAACATAAACCACATGAAACAAATATCATAAAATGAAGATGTAAATACCCATAAATTAAAGTATATTATACAAATAATACAATCATGGTCAGTACATACACCATACAAAGGGAAATAGTGGCAAATATAGCATGGATCTCATGAGAAAAAAAGCGAGATGAACGAACCATATCACCTTGAGAGGGCGATAGTCCGAACTTCCTCAAATGAAATTATCATATATACACATATTGGAAAGCATAAAGGTATATTAGTAAATAAAAATTAATGAAGAATTGAAAAAATATAAAAATAATACATATCATATATAAATACAGAGCCATCATAATGGCTACCATAAGAGGTGGTAGGAGAAAATTGAACAATCATCATTTCGTGAGGCGTTAGTTTGCCATCCACTGAAACAATATGTTATTTACCAATTAGATGTAGGTGTGTGTAAGTTTAGTTCTAATCCTTGTCATAAAAACAACCTAGTATATTGAGGATACTGGTGTTGTTATAAAAGAAAGGAATAAGAAGATTTTAGGGGGTTGGAGAAGTAAAATAAAACCAAAGAACTTAAGAGAAGACGTTACCTTTAAAATGGGTAACTCCCTTTGGTTTGAAACAAAATAGTTTCTTGAAGTGCCTTATGCCTAAGGTAAGGCTTCTAGGAGGAATGGAGGGATCCCGAAAGATTATTTGGGTAGAGGATGGGTGAGACAAAAGGCTGGATAGGTGTGAGTAATGGTTTAGAGGAGAGGGCTTTTAATAAGGGGGAGGAGGGGATCTTTATGAAAGTGTACAAATATTTTTTTATTATATAATGATTTCTAGTTTCTAAAGGTCCAAAAATTATTAAATTAAAAGATAAGATGTGTCATGGTAAAAATGAAATCATTCAATAAGAATTGGACAGGTTTTCGATATTATTTTAATCCTTATAATCATATTTATTTAAATCATTTATTAATGAGGTAAACACTCCATCATTATTATGTCATAAATAATTTAATTTATTTGATGTCTAAAAATTATAAAAAAATTCCATAATATAGGAAATATTTTTAGAATTATAATGAATATTTATAGTCAAATATATCAATTATATAACTCCACATTAATTTTTTAGCAAAACAATACATGTTTATGTTATTTTTATTTTTACATTAAATAAAAAGTTATTAATATCATTATCTTACCCAAGTGTCTTTTAAAGGAAAAGGTCTAACCCAAGCATTTTATTGGTCAGCTATTACTCATCCTATAAGGTTAAGAAAAGTGTTAAGGTAATATAATATTATTATAATATTGTTTTTACCATGAATTACCATATTTACCTTTAACTACGGTAAATAAATGTCAAAAGCTACTATTCACCAAAAAATATTTTCATTTTATTAAACCAAATTTTACTTACTAATAAAAACCATTTATGTTAGATTTTTGAAATTCAATTCATATAAGTGGTAAATTTATTTAAATGGAAAAGTCACCTTTTTAACTACTACTTTGTGTTTTCACTATTCATCAAAAATTGAAGTTTTTCAGAAAAATACCCAAAATTCAGACTAAGATATATTTTATATTCTGAATTCAAAAAATATTTCTATTTTACCAAATTAAATACATAAAATTTTCATTAATTAATTTAAAATTAATTCCCATTGTCAAAATAAAAAATGTGTTTTTAAGAAATAATAATTATCAAAAGATTGACACTTGTTTATGTCCAATTTCAAAGTGAAATTACATCCAATGACCAATATTGGATTAAATGGAAAAAATATAATCTAATTAAACCTTAAAACCAATTAAAAAGGTAATATAACCATATAAATAAATTAGATTAAAAGGCAGTTTTGAATTAAAATACAATATTTTCACTATTCATTTAAAAAAATAATTTTATCAGAAAAATACCAAAAATTTTCACAAAGTAAATTTTGATGTCCCAATTCTAAATAAGAATTTTATTTTACCAAATAGAACATATAAAAGTAAAAAAAACTATATTTAAATAGGGTTCTTCATTAAATGGCGATAAATCGACCTTTTAAAGAATATTAGAGTATTTATGTTTAAAATTAGATTAATTCACATTTTTAGCCTCTAAAATTAATTGGATAAATTTAAAAAATTTAAAAAACATGTATAATCATATTGTAGTTAGTTATGTTTATTCCCACCATTACAATGGTTAGGCATTAACTACTATTTAAAATAATAATATTATATTCTTATTTTTTTAGTATGACTTAGCCTTATGTGCAACATAAGATTTCAAAGAAACATGATTTTGCGTATCAGGTACGCCATCGAACATAGAAACCCCTTTAAATTAAAATTAATATTTAATTAACAAATATTAATAATTATGAAAACATATTATTCTTTATTTACATGGGATGATACAATTATTGACTATGTATTTATGAATGTGTTGGAACATTTGGATATAAATTTTAATTTATAGCTATAGATATAATAGAATGTTTTAAAGAACTTGTTATTTTTTTGAAACCATAACAATATTTCTAATAGAGTTAATGTTAGACAAGATATTCCTGAAAATCTTTTGACTGATAAATTTTAAATTAAAAGGTATAATCTCTTACATATCACAACTATTGAGAAAACATTTTTGAGTATGAAACATTATTGGAGATCATATATATTAGTTTCAAACTATAATAACATCATATTGGGTTTCAAAAAACACAATATATTCATAGTTTGATCCAAGAGAACATGAAAAAATTTGGAGGCATCAAGAGTTAATTGATTCAAAGAATTTAGATCTAGATCAAGATTAATGTAAATAGTACAACTGAAATTTTACAAAATCTAGTAAATACACTTTTGAGTAGAAATTTTTTTGAAACAATTTGAATAAAAAAGGTAAAATTTTAAAAATCAAGGAACAACTAGTTGTTAAGGATACTCATAGATTGAAGACATTGATTTTGATGAGACCTTTTCCATAGTATAAACACATGGTTACATTTGAATGATTATTGGTATTTCATAACATTAAATAAAAAATTTATCCATTGGTATATCTGGTAATATTTTCTTATTTTAGATAAGAATAAAGAAGGTTATATTGAAAAAAATTGCGGAATTATTCTAGGTCAAGATGAAATTTATATATTTTATCTTTGAATATGTCTTTGTATGCATTGATAAAAGGTTTAACTGTTTGGAATTCATAATTAAATTATTTTTAAAAAAAATGAAATTTTAAAAAAGAATAGTTCTTACAATCCACTATAAAAAATAAAATCAACAGGATTAACACATCCATTTTTTTGACTATGATTTAAAATATGTTCATATTTATTATTATTCATGGGAAATGTAATCTAATGAGGTGAGGAAATTATTTTAAATTTCCATGGGTGGTAAAATGAAATTATTTCACGTCTTAGAAATATATCAAAAGAACATGTATGGATTCCAATTTCAAGAGACCTATTAGAAGGAACTATAAAATGTTTTTTATGGATGATTAAAAGAATACTTAAATATCCACTACAATGAGAGAAATTAATAAGAAAGATTGGAAATGAATATAGGATGATCATAATAAATTTAGAATTTTAATTTTAAAATTTTTATATCTTACAAATTTTCATCCATAAATAGTCCATTTCATTTCATATTGTTCTTGGAATTAGAGATCTAAATATGAATAAAATATTATTTATATATAAATTTTCATATATATCATAGGTATAATGTTTTTAAGAATAATTTATAGTAGTTTAATAATGACTGAACTTATTTTTTAAAGATACATAGATTGGGATGGTAGTGTCGATGACTAGAGACTCACATATGGTAGAGTTTTATTATTTATAGGGATAGGTCTATGTTTTTATGAAATGATGGATATTCAAGAAACTATATGCCTTGTTGAAAATATGTAGGTATTAGCCACTAAAGCTACAACATAGTTAATCTGTATGATGAAATAACTGGAATGTTTTTTTATGTGATGTTCCATCTTCTCTTGGATTTTGATAATTATTTTACTATAATTTCACTAAGAATCAAAGAAACAAGTATTCATTTCAAAAAAACTGATTTTTAATACCACTTTTTAATGTATAATGTGTAATGAAATTAAATAAATTTTGAGTTTTTTCTAATTATAGAACTAGTTTCTCATATATTTACTAATACATTTCTAAAATAAAAATTTCAAAATTGGAGGTCGATATAGGATGTATATTATCACTCTATTCATGGATAAGGTATTTTACATTTATCACATATTTCATCCATTATTTTTATAGTTATAATTAAGGGTGGAAATGATGTATGATTACAATATCCATTGGTATGTTCTTTACCTTTCAGGTGTGAGCATATATTTTACGGGAGTTCATGAAAATGATTATCTATGTGTATCAACACAGGTAATTATATAATAATAATTTTTCATATATCTTGAATATTTATGAATTATATTTTGGTTTTAACTTAATGGGGAAATTATCTCTGATAGCATTGTCGACATGCAACAACATGGTTTTCTGAAATCATACATTACACACAATACTAAGTTATTCTGAAAAATAATAAAATAATAATATTATTAGCTTAAATAATAGTTAATTCTTTGTCATTGTATTGGATTGAATTAACATAAATAACTATATTGTGATAAATGTTTTTTGATAAATGTTTTTACATTCATCTAATAAATTATAGAGGCACAAAATGAGAGTAAATAAAATTTTATGCATAAAATACTCAAATAAATTTAAAAGTAGTTTTTCTGCCATTTGATGGAGAAACCTTTTTAAATATAGTTTTTAACTTATATATGATCTATTTGGAAAATTAAACTTCTTACTTGGAATGGGGACATAAAAATTTACTTTGGATAATTTTTTTTGTATTTTTCTGATAAAATTAATTTTATATTGAATAGGGAAAAATAATATTTTTTAATTTAAAACTGCATTAGCTTCCAATTTATTTATGTAGTTAAGTTATATTTTTTTATTAATTTTAAAGTGTAATTGTATTAATTTGTTATAGTTTAATAAAATTATGTTCATTGGAAGTAATTTCACAATTAAATTGGTTATAAACACATGTAAATCTTTTGATGGTTTTAATTTTTAAAAACTCATTTAAACATTTTTAAAATAGTGATTAATTTTAATGTAATTACTATAACATAGGTTTTTTAATTTGGAAAAATTGATTCCATGTTTTGAATAAGATGGTCTAAATTATTAAAATATCTCCCTTCTTTTGTACTTTATGTATAGTAACTTTAGTAATTGTTTTTATTAACTATGGTTAAAGGGTAAATCAGATAAATAAATGTAATCAAATAATATAATAATAACAAAAAAATACCCATAAACTTATACTAATCGCATTGGATGAGTTTTGGAAAATGAAGACAATATTTGTGGCATGTTTTGTCCTTTGGAATCTACTTGGGTGTGATAATGACACTGATGAATTTTAATTTTAAGTAAAGGACAATATGTTATAAACATGTATCTCCTTACTTGAACAAAATTTATATGGATTTATATAAATGATATATTAGTCTATAAATATTTATTATAAATATAAAAGTCTTAACTACCTCAGGATATTAAATTATAATTTTTAGACATTAAATAAATAAATTTCATTATGACACAATGATGTTGTAGGGATTACTTTATTAATGAATGATTCAAATAAAAGACACTATAAATAATAAAATAAATATTATGTGAAATAATTTAGGCCATAAATGAATTTTATATGGGCGTATTACATGTTATAAGATAATTAAGTGGATTGTTTTGATGTAATCTATTTTTTTAGATTTTATTTAAATTCAATAAAATGAATAGTGTAAAACATGACATAATTTGTGTTTTATAAAACTATTTTTTTAATATTTAAAAATACTAAAAATATTTTAAAATTGAAAAGTGGCTATAATTAGGTCTAAAAGTGCATAGATATTAAAAATTAATAAATTGACCCCATATAAATAAAATTAATATCCTCTTAATAATTAAAATGTTGTTTCCACAATATGAATTAAAAGAGAATAATCAAGTATAAATAGAAAAGATATTTTTTAAAATGATATCAATACATATCTAAATTTTTTGGACGAGATCATTTCAAAATAGCCTCATATTATATTTTACATATCTCCTATTGGGGCCATTTATATTTATTTAATATTTTAATACATTCTATGGGTTCCCCTCCCCTCTCCTTTAAAAAGGTACCCACTCTTCTCTAATACTCACACCTCTAAATCATTTTTCTTCGGCCAAAACCTGACCATTTATCCTCAAAACCTCTCTAAATTCAACCCATAGGCCATAATATTAGTTAAAATCCAACATAACTAGTCCTTTTATGAAATTCAAAAGGAGACACTAGAAGAATATGTGATTGTTTTAGTAACTCTTCCAAAGTTCTTTTCAACTTCAATTTCAGTTTCCTAGGTTGTTTCCATAATAATGTAATAACTCCATCATCTAATATATGATTATATGTTTTTATGGTTATGTTATAAACATATCCACCCTTCTACCCATTATAAGAAAAACAACATCACCATGTGTGTATACATACAAATTACCATCTCTACGCCGTGGTGTAAACTATTTTTCATCAATAAATTATTTAGATGGATATAATGATGAATATAAAGTATTTAAATAATGAATATTACTTTATAATGATTATATATAATTAATATTGAATACAATTACATACAATTTAACCATTAACTGAATGATAATGTGTCTCATGCGTACGTTCGTCTTACCATCTCTACGCCATGATGAGATTCATTCTCCACATTAACTATTCAAAAATGATTATAAATACATATATAAGTATTTTTAAATGATTAATATTGTATCAATGTTTTTGGGATCACTCTGGAAAGGTAAAATAATATTTACCTTTTGTCCATAATGATCAAAGAAAAATGAAAACGGTTACTGATGCATACATACGGCTTATTGTCTCCAAGATTGTATCATTATTCAATTTTTCATATCCATGTTTAGTGAATGGATATAAACGTATAGTTAATATATAAAAGTGGTTATTATATAATTTATATTATCCTCTAGATGATGTTATTATTCCCAAATAGAGAGTTTACATCATAACAAGTTCATTTTTCACTCAAGTACCGAACATCGACAAAATGTCTGATATGAACTCATAAAATTAACTAATATTTATAAAATGGTTATAAGTGATATAAAAGGAAAAATAAACTTGGAAAATGTTCTTATGTAATTATAAATCATCAAATGTTTATTATTCAGGAAGATAAATAATAAATGAGACAAGTTAGACTCCAAGTAAGGGACTTTATCTAAATCTCCATTCATTGAGGCATATTTTTATGTTTACACAAACTTATTTTATTTGGTGTATCATCAACCCCTTTTAATTATAATTTAATTTAAATGTTTTAAAAAGTAATCATTTTATATGAAGCATTTTACTAAAAGAAAGAAGGATTATTTTTAATGTATGCGGAGATAATTACTTCTCTGTCACCGTAACTGTTATTTGATATTTGGATTCCTCTATAAGACTTAATGTTTTATTAAAAGTAAAAAAAGAAATCCCTTATTAAATTTGATGGGTATTTTTGTATTGAAAATGGATTTAAAAATAGGTTGAATATTTCAATACAGTATAACAATTTCTTGTGATTTCAAATGAAATTTTATGCGTGAAATCTTGATAATGAAAATCTTTTATGTGTTATCATTATATGATTGTACATGGAAATTTGACGGTTGGTAACCTTATAAACCAAATATTGGTGTTTCTATGATAAACCAATGATGGTTATTTACGTTATAAACTCAAATTCAGTGGATATAGAAGTTTTTTGTATGGTTATTCCATTTGATAGAATGATATTTGTGGATGTCGACTGTATGGTTATTCCATTTAACAATGATTATGTCCCAAGTTACATTTTATATGTTATATGTTATTTATATAGGTTTTATAGTAATAATTTGGTTACAAAGGGTATGATATGAGCTTATATTCATGGAATAGTACATACTACTTTATAAAGGTGAAAATTGTTACTTTATGATAATGTATTCATGGTTTACATGTTTTCAATAGGCTAACCATTTTCTTTCTTGTGTATCCCTTACTAGGTTTTTTATGCTCATCCCATGTTTGGAAATGATTTTAATTGGATTTTAAAATAGAATAGAGTCAAGGATGGTATCATTTAAAAGTTATGATGTCTAAAAATGAAGAAAAATAATGTTTCTTTTTTATTGTTTTTAGGAAAAAAATGATAGTGAGTCAAAGTGTATACTTTGTGATATTTAAGTTGTTATGCAATAGTTATAGCCTAATTCTCTAAAACTCTAAACGTGAAAATATCTTTGATATGACTAAATATTAAATTATTAACTTAAATCAATATTAAGTAATGTTTATGGTCAGGGCATTATACTATGATGAGGAAATGTGTGAACTATTTTAATTATTTGTTAAAGTGGATATAAGGTATTATTTTTTAAAAGGTTTAAATCGATATCATTAATGAAATTTTAATTTAGTTTAATAAGATTGAAATGTTTTTAATAAAATTTTCATAAATCATTTCTTATAGATAACATTATATATTTTTTAAATAATTCTTTTCTCTAAAACAAACTATTATTATAGAGGATTATAATTATTGGATATGTGATCAATTTTATTTTTGAAATAGTTTTTTGGATTTATGTTATTTAGTTTCCAAAAAAATTAAAAGTTCTTGATTACTGAGGAATGAAGCATTTGTGGTGTTTTTATAATGATAATAATAATGTTAATGAGGAAAGAAATTTTTATCATGTTTTGGTAATTTTTTTCAATATAAATAACATAACATCCTAGACACTATCAACCAAATTACATTATTGTTTCCATATAAAAGAAATTATGTATTGTTTAATGAATGTGTTAAATTAAATAAATCTAGTTGAAAAATGTAATTAGATATAGTTTGAATCTGAATGATTATCCAAAAATGATCATAGTTTCTATAAGATAGAGGTGTTTTATAATCAAAATTAGGTTATGTTGTACAATTAATCAATTTACCAAACATCATGTTTACTAAAACTTATAATATATATGGTTGTGTACTTCGGGTGAGATATAGGTGTGACTATATAATGTTCATTATATGAATTATTGTGATGTATGACAAACTAATGTTATCATAGAGAGGTGTGGGTCCGTAAATATCAAGAAATAAAGTAATTATGTTTCATGATTAAGAGTTCATGGTTTATGAATATATAGAGTTTCAGAAGTATGTTTTTTATTAAATGGTCATTTTTTATTTCATAAAATCAGAGAATGTTTGAAGAGGTTTCAAATAATAAAATTTGGGTAATATTATTAGATGGATTCTATAAAATTGGATTTTACATTGTCATATTACATAGTCCTCCTCTCATATTGATGTCTTTGAGTTCATTAGTGGGGGAAAAGGATTAAAGTGAATAAAATGTAATTTTAAATCTGCATCAGATGGAATAATTTTTGAATGTTAAAAATTATGAAATAAATAATTATATATAAATTGAATGTTAAATTGGTATATAGTTTTCATACAGAGATTTCTAAGTCACTGAATTGAATTCCCAATATAATGTTTATTAGAGGGAGGATTTCTATTAGGGTAAATTGATGATGTTTTTATGATAAAGTATTCAGATGATGGAATATTGCTTCAAAAGATTATGAGATGTTCCAGTGACATTTTTAGGGGACCTAGATAAAGTTTTCACCAGACAGAAGTGGGGTTATTAGGTTATATCTAATGAAAGGATTGATAGTTTTTTAAAATTTATTGAATATAATTTTAATTCTATAATACTGAGTAGATAATTCAAAATATCATTATAGAGTTTGGTAAGAATAATGATTCTAATAGATATTGTAGGATCTCTGAATAATATAGTTAAATTGAGTGATAAGATATTTTGGTAACTATATGGAAGATTCATGTTAGAAAATACTATCTGTTTTGAGTGGAAAATAAAAGATATGAGTATAAAAATTTCAATTTTATTTTTTATAATCTCATGCATTATTTAAGAGATTCATATGATAGCTTCTTATTTAGATGAGTTAATGAACTATATTAAGTCATGCTGGTTTTTATACATGAATGAGTGGATGTGATGGATTTTTTGAGAAACAAGTTTCATAATAATAAATATATTGGTTGGGGAAGAGATATGGTTTTAGTTTTTCAATATTTAGGTATCATATTAAAACTTTCAAGAGATTTCATTAGAAAAATATTTGGTAGTATAGTGATCAAAAGGATAGTGTTTGGAGGCATCTAAAAAAACGTATAATACGTGATTGATCAAATAGTGAGTTAGTTGGTATATAAAGACAATATATTTAAATTATATAAGTCAATGTGGTATAATAAAATTTTCTATATCATTTGGTATCCTTCAGATGGTGTTCTCAAAAGAAGATTTTAGACTATCAAATTAGACTATGTGCATCAGATGTATATTACCTGAATAAATAATGTTCATCCTCACTATTTTACAAGAAAATTAAGAGGATAAATAATTACAATCATGAAAAAATGTAAAGAATTTTTAATCATTACATCAGTAACATATTGAATCATTTTAGTGGTGGTTCATAATTTTGTTATAAAACATTGTTATATTATTTTATCTATATGAGGAGAACATTATTTTTTTTGAATGAAAATAGTGTTATGAAATTTATTGATATCAATTTCTCGTTGTAACGACTAGAGGGTTTTATTTTACTGTTTTTCATGGTTGTTGATTTATTCTAAAATGATGGAATTATTATTCCTATTGAATTGCGAACATTGTGAATATTTTTTTCCTACGCCTAATCATTTTTTTTGTTTTACATCAGAGATATTTCTCTCTAAATATATTTGACGGTATATTTTAAATTGAAAAAAATAGATGATCACATATTTGAAAATACCCCTATAAATGATCAAATAGATCCTGGTAGGTCTTTTAGATTATTTTATGAGCTCTTATGTTCACCTACATTGGGATTTCATGCACACGTTCATCGACATTGTTGATGATAAATAGCCAGCCATATGTCCAAATCCTTCACATTGAATATACAGACTCTAAGGGCCTGACACCAGAATCTTATATAAATTTTATTATTTCACTACATTGGCATGGTTATAAGGAAATTAAGCATGAAAGAATGATCTGTTTAGTAGTCTTGGTAAACTAGATACATACATGATTAATTTATTACAAATGAAGACACTAATAACAACATTTTTTTTATTTTGAGGATAACAGTATTCCATCTAGGATAACCTTTTATATCATTTATTTTACATTTCCTGGATTAATGGTGAATGAAATAAAATGTTATAGAGATAAAATTCTCTGTAAAGGAATATAAACCATATGAAATAGTGAATTAATGAGAATAAATCAACATGGATTGAAAAATAAATAATACCACATGCCATCATAATAACTATGTATGGAATAATAAATATGAATAGGTAAATAATTGAAACAAAATCCATTGAATCAATAAATTTAGAATGAAATTCATTAATAGATTTTTTAATTTAAAATATCATGGATAAGAAAAATAATAAATAAAATAACTATGAAGGAAATACAATATTATTTTACATCATTTATGAGGCTCAAGGAAACCTATAGCATGATGACCTTTCATAGTACATTTTAAAACAATAGGTAGGGATGAGTCTAATTTGGACAACTTATTTGGATTTTGAGAAAATGTAGATACATCGAGGGGATATATAACGAATGTGGCCACCCTTCATTGCCAGTAAATTAATATTCATTTTATTTAATAATAAAAATAAGTGAAAATTCCATTTAAAATAATTGTATTGAATGGAGAATACAGATTTATATAAATTTCCCCAAATAATAAAATAACTATCCAAATAATAACAATATATAAAAATGGTATATTTTTATCAGTGAATGATTATATTAAATGAAAATGGGGATGTATATAAAACAAATTAAAGTGAATTAGTGTATAAAAATGAATAAGACTCAATGGAATGTTAATTTAGATAAATCCCTTACAACTTTGTAATTCTTTATTTTAACAGTTGCACATTTATAAAAGAAAAACATTTCTCTAAAAGAACCTTGTAAATATATGAAGGAAGTATCAAATCATTAGGGAATAATGATGGTGATAATTCCTTTAATTATATATAAATTTAAAAATTACACTTAATTTTGTAAGAAAAGTCATAAAGTATATTTTTTTTAGAAAACAAGAGGAAGACTCATTTTAAATTATATGAAAAAATACAAAAAGGGTCCAAATGACTATAGAAAATCATTGGATAATCTTATGAAATTTTCTGGATAATTTTAGAAGACACTAACATTGATGATAAATTCTCCCCGATGGAGACGTAATAAAAAACAGACCCAAATAACTTGGAGATTGTGAAATAATCCCTTACAACTACTATTTAGTCAAATCGTATGACCTATAAAAATAATAATTATAAAAGGAAACATTTAATACCATTAATATAATAAGTTTCAGGATATTTTATATTAAATGGTATTACATACACCACATATACAGATTATGTGGTGAATACAGAATATATTTCATATAAATAAAAGTGAGATTAGAAAAACCATAACAAATGATTACATTAGGGTGAATTTTATAAACTCTATTATATGGTCTTTGAAATTGTTACTAACTTATACTAGAATAATAATTATATTTGAAATATCAAATATTATATTACTATAATATCATATTACCTATTTTTTAAAAAATTCCCTTATTTTCACCTTTTCGGTTATTAATTGCCTAGTTTTTTTACTAGGTTTGGATTTGTTATTTTTCTTATGTAAACCGTGATTTAATAATATTTATTATTTAAATCATGAGGTAATTATCATGTATATTCAGTATAAATTTAATTTTAATAACCCAAAATATTTGGATATAGGAAATGAAATCAATCATTCATGGAGACAGTATGTCGTACAGATGCATGAATGCTACATGAATTTCTTTCTCATATTTAAAATTATGATACTTAAATTATATATATATATATATAAATGATAATTAATTTAGTAAATTTATGTCATATATGTCACATATATTTATTAGAATCATCTATAATAAATTCCATGTATAGTTTGAACAAATCACATCATTTTGAGGAGGTGCTAGTCCACAAGTCGAAAATGAAGATATTATATTACTAGAAAATAGAAATAATGAATTTATGAGTTATATAATAATTATAGAATCATATATTCATTATAAATATAATAAATACAGCATATAAACTAAAAATCCATCGTTATTTTAATCCTTGAGTGGTGGTGAATGTAATAATGAACGACATTGTTTCGTGAGGTGGTAGTCTTCTATACACACGAATGATGATTGTGTATCCCATTTGATGAAGTGCGTGTGATTTTAGTTTGAAAACATCAAAAAAATAATTATATTGACAGTATTTATTTCATTATATAAATATAAAAAAATATTAAATTGGTTTATGAAATAAATTATACAAAAACTTTCGTTGATGAACATTAACTCTTCTCTGGGTATCTCCTTTTGATTTGAACAAAAGAACATATTTGGATAGATTTTCACCCAAAATAGTGATTCTATGATGAATATAGGTATGTTTATAGGATAAATGGGATGGGGTTGGTTGATATATAATGATCAATGTTATGTGAGGAAGTGATGGAAGAGGTTCCCTTTTATAAATGAGGAAAGAGAACCTTTTGGAAACTCTCAAAATATTAAATTAACATAAATTAATTTTACATCCAAAAGGCCCCGAAGGGATTTGATCCTACGGTAATATTATGATGGGTCTAAATCATCTGAGTGAGTAATTTGTAGACATGTTAAGGACACATTATTACCCTTATCATTTGGCTCTAACCCGTACCGACACCCTTTAACTCTTATAGTGACAACATGAATTTTAACTTATTAATGGTTAATATAGTCACTATAAAAGTCCAAAATAACTATAAATGAGTAATATATGAAATTTTAAACCTTATGAAAATAAATTTTAAAAAGATTATGACATCATCATTATGAATGTAATTAATTTAATTTTGGATTCCTGAAAAATTTAAAATAAATTATCATTATGAATATAAAAATTTTATCTATCCAATTACTATGTATTGTTGAACATATCACTTATATTACCACATAGTAATAATATTTATGTTTTTAAAAAAAAACTAAAAAAAATTGACATTTTTTTGAATAAAATACTATAAATGGTTTAAAGTCATCCATGTGGCTCAAAGAGATAAATAATTGGTCAAAGGATTATTATGTTTAAGATCACTCATCAAATTAAATTAAGAAAAGTTTTATGCTAATTTTATAATATTATTTCTACCCTCAATTACCATATTTACCCTTAAGAGTGGTAATTAAAATTACCAATGTTTACCATTAATATTTTTTCCAAACAAAAAGTAGCCTAATTACTAAAATTGGACCTTATCATTCAATATATGGTTTACATTTTACAAATTTCAAAACAAAAAAGTGGAAAAAATAATTTTAAATTAAACATGTTGATGGAATGAGAATTTTTTTAAGTAAACACAATCCAAAGATTGAAGTGTTTTTATATCCAAATTTAATGTTAAATTAATTCCAACGTACTACATTTGATTAGATGATATATAATTTATCTAATTATACTATACAACCAATTAAAAATATATTTTGAAAATATAAATTATTTTGAAAAAAGTAGTTTGAAACCAATATGCAATATGTTATCATTATTTATCAAATTGTGAAACTTATTAGAAAATACCAAAAATTAAACCAAAATAAATTATATATTAATATTTAAAAGAAGAACCTTGTTTTTTTAAATAAAATATAAAAAAATATTCAAAAGGGATTTAAAATAGGTTCACCATTAAAAGGTAGTGAAACTGCCTTTTAGAAAATATATGTTTTATGTAGAAAATTTGATTCAATATAATATTACTCTTATAAAATCATTAGGGTGAAAATAAAAAAACTAATTACATATATATAATAATTTAATTTCATATTTTTTTTAAATATATTCATTTCTTCCATCTAAATGGATAGGTTAT
The DNA here is from genome assembly GCA_963277665.1 of Viscum album. NCBI lineage: Eukaryota > Viridiplantae > Streptophyta > Magnoliopsida > Santalales > Viscaceae > Viscum > Viscum album. Next base: position 1,521,435,692 of record OY728162.1, on the reverse strand, counting down.
AAAAATATTTCAATGTTTTTTTAAGTTGAGTGTTACATGAAACATAAGATATCAAAGAGAATAAACTTAAAAGGACACATAAATAACATATTAGGGTGTTAAATTATACCCTATAAACAATTTCATCATCATAATTATAAATAATATTTAAAAAATAAATGGTTGATATAAGAAAATTCTTTTTTGGGAAACCCACATCATAAATAAGGTTAATAAATAATCATCTTAATAAGAGTGAAAGAGAAATGGTAAGGTCACCAAAAAATTAGGATTTTGATTAGGATAAAATTAGTTGGAAGTGAAAACATTGAAATGGAAGATAAATCTAACTTTCATGTTTTAATGGAGAGTAATTGAGAACATGGATATAAGAATGTCTATAATAAAAAAACTATAAATATTTAATGGGTTAAGAGTTCATTTATTTCTTGGTTAGAAAATAAAATACTTTTTTTAACTCATTTTCTTATAGTTAAGGAATTAATTTCATTCAAGACTAATAAAAAAATTAAATTTACATAAATGACAATTATTGTTTCAACAATTAACCAATTTTCACCAAAAACTAATATTTTTACCCAAATGATGAGTATTAAAGATGAATTTTTCATGTATGATGAATGTGAATAAACTTATATGGATCACCAAATCTAAAAAATTGTAACATTATATTCCTCATATATTTATACGTTATCCTAACCAAAAATTGTTATGATAAGATAATATAATTCCCCAAAATGAATAAATCTTTATATAATGAAAAACGACATTAATCTCTAAAATTAAACTGTAGTACACAAATTTAAACAATAATCATTCAGAAATAAAGATAATTACTCAAAAAAATTATATACTAATATTGAAACACTAAAAATCAGAAGGATTTGATAATATAGTCTTCCACATTTCATCAATTATGCATAGTGTCTTATAGAAAACATTTACTCACTGAAATCACATAATTACAAAGATATGATAGCCATTTTCATAAGTTACCTGAATCACCATACATCTATAATAAAATAATTTTTGACAGCCATATAAAATTCAACCTTTATTCATCAAGATATTATGTTTACCTTAATCAGATAGGATTCACAAAAATAGTGAATGTGTTTTGAAATAACGTTAATCACATAATCAAAAAAATTGGTTTGATTAAAAAAGGTGCCTAAAATCAAAATAGAATTTATATATTATGACATTTAAATAAAAATTTCCAAGATACATAGTCTATTAGTATGTGTTTCACCTTTTTCACCCTTCGGTTTTGGGTTTAAACACTACAGAATTTCTGAAAATTATGGGTTGTCACACAACCTATAGTTTTCCCCATCCTAATACAATATTCATATAAATTATAAAATAAGTAATATGTACATTCTTAAAATAAATTTATTCACTAAATATAATATGAACTAACAATTTAAATACAACCCCCATAGAAATATTTCATCCATTTATATCTACATATATATTTTCTTGGTCAACAGTTTATCCTACATAATAGAGAATTATCTCAAGCAATGCACAGGTTCCCCAAATTTAAGTAAATAATCAAAACTTCATTATTAGGATCAGTTTTATTTCCCTGTATCATAATATTTATTTTTACTCATAAACTTTTTCCATTATTAACATTTTTCCCACACACAAAAAAGTTTTACATTCCATTGAGACACATTCTTATGTGTCTCATTCAAAATTTCTTTCATGATGGAAAGATAACCTTATTTTTCCTATAGTCTCCAACACTGGATCTCTTAGAAAGCTCAATTATTTTCTTCTTCATTGTGTTTAGTGGTTTTATAAGGTATATTTTTATAATAAGATTTATAGAAAACCGATTACGTATAAATATGCCATCATTCACTCTTATCAACACCTTATTTGTTTACTAATTTTCACCACCTTATCCTTAATGTTCAATGTTAACATGACTCATTTGGGTTCCATTAATTAAGTAAAATTAGAAATCGTAGTGTGATTAAAAAACTTTATCACCTCCTTTCCATAATTATCATTATAAAATAGAAACATTAGCAATGTGTGTGTATTCCCTACCATCTCCATGATCGTAATGTACTTTATTTTCAAAAATTATATATTTTATTATTTATTTTTAAATGTAAAATTTATGTATATATATAAAAATTGTGTAATTAATATTATTATGACAATTATGGATCTATATAATATTCAAATAGAATTATAACTTTCATGAAAAATGACACATGGGAAAACCAGGAAATATTCACCTAAACAATGGAAATAATGAGTGATTATTAATGCACAAGTGATAAGATGTTATAAAAGGAAAATATATAATATTTAAAATATTAAAATGGTTTTTTATAATTTAATATTATTTAAAAAATAACTATTAATTCTATGAAATTAATGTTTAATAAAATTGAATCATGAGGTAAGTGTTTTCATCTCAATTTACACTCAATTGAGACTTAATTGTTATTATCCACCAATTCACTTTTATGTGGTATATATAATTCCAATTTGATATTTAATATCATTATTACATTATAAATACTATTATTTTATGTTTATATTTGAATTATTTCAACCAATGGTGTTTGACATAAAATTTATGAAATGGTAAATGTTATTGTACAATGCCACGTTATTTTTTGATTATAAACATTATTCTAATAGAATAAAAGTCTTGTAAAAACATATCATGGGAAATTACATTTGTCATAAATATATATATTATTTTATGATATATATTATTATTTACTAAAACATATACAAATTTTAAAAACAATTTATACTTTGAATGAAATTTGATTAACTGCGGAAATATTGATAAATAATTATCCATTACTCAATATGGATATTTAATGATAAAGAACCTTGTTCATGAATTAAATTGAGTCTTCAATATATCTGAAATTATTTAGGCATCAATGAATAAGTCAAGAATAATTATCTAAATATTATCAATGTGTCAAAATGTCTCATGTGAAGAATCAGTTGGATGGACATAGTTAAGTGGGGGGGGGGGGGTCCACACACGTGTTTTGAACTGTCTTCAATATAGATTTTGATGGTATATGTATCATGTTCAAAATAAAATACATCCATTAATTATGAATTTAATCCATTAAAAATTTATATATTATTATCCATGAAATAATTGTATTTATATTATCTATGGATTCATTTCATTATCCGTTTATTTATTAAATAACACGTGTTTTCAATAGTTTACCTATCAATATTTATTACAATATATACAGTTATGATATTCCTTTAATTGATTAATTGGAATTTGATATTAGTTATTTACAATTCCATTGATTATCATAGTAAATTATGTAAATGGAATGTGTGTTCATTTATTTATATTTTCATATTGGTCATTATATATTGATTATGATCCATTAATTCATGGTAACTTCAATATTATGTAACCCTTACTAATATTTTCATATCAGATATTTTTTCCACACCACATTCTTCTATTAAGTTTTGTATTATTGATATTCATGGATATTTTAGATAGAATAATGTTATTCTCAAATAAATGATGATGTAATAAGTTTTATCAAATTTCAAGACTCAAGTCTGTATCCACTTTACAAAGACTAATAAACTATTTTTTAGTGTATGATTCCTAGTATCATATCCCAATGTAATAAAATCAAATACTATATTTATCTTATTTTAAATTTTATTAATTTATAAAAATTTAATTATTTGTGTTATTATAATTATTCCCCTCCCCTAACTTTTAAAGTGACACCCCTTATCTCTTTTCTGTAAAACACATTCAGAAACCCAGATTTATAAAAACCTACCCATATTTATATTAAAAATAATTATAAATGTTAAATTAGTGATTTTATATCCAATATTTAAACTCCAGGTCAATTAAGAGAAGATCTACATGAGGTCATCAAATGAATTTGAAATTTTCCTTAATGAATATATCAAATTTCAAACATTTCAAATTTATTCTAATTTATTTTTAAAAATATAAAATAATATTTCTAGTACCATATATATCTCAAGATATTATTTATATAATTTTATAACAATTTCCCACTAATTTTCCATCCTAATTAAGTGAAAACATCACTTATGTGTACGTACAACTTATCCACTCCATGTAGAGTTGTAATTCAATTTTCACCACTATTTTCAATGGATATTTATGAACATTTTACAATTTAATATATATTTTATTAATAAAATAATTATAATTCATTAAATATAATATCATATCTTCCTTCTTAATATACAAATATTTATGTCACTTGTGCGTACATTTGTACTACCACGTAGATAAAGTGATGTGGTCTGTTTTTCATTTCCTTATTAAACAGATTGTAATAAATATATATTTAATGAATATTGTTGATATTAATATCGTGATTAAAAATATAGGTATGATGGAAAAATAATAAAGTTAAGCAACCATAAAATGCATGACAAAACATTCATAAAAATAAATAGTTGACACATGAAATAGTGATAATAATGAATGATTGTTACAAAACAGGTGATAAGATGTTATGAAGGGAAGATATATGGCATTATAAATATTAATATCATTACATTATCAATAAATAACAAGTTTGAAAACTTTATATATGTGTTTAAAAGACAATCAATATAGTCTAAGGAATATTGATATTTCAAAATCATTGTAGAAGATTTTATCATTGAATAATGATATTTCATAATATACGAGGAAGTCATTTATATTTCAATAATATATGATAATTACCAATTATTTAATTTAAATTACAATAATGGTAGAGGATTTTATATCAATTTCCACTCTATTGATATATATTTGATATTTTTCACCGATTTACATTACATTGTCATATATTATAACCTATTTATGAATCTAAAATGATTATATATTTATTATTAATTATTATAGTTCCAATTCATTGTACCCATTCATGGGGTAACAATTTTAATGCTAATAAATATATATCAATTTTATATACTATCTCATTTATTTTAGAATGTTCTTATTTTAATTTCATGATTCTTATAATAAATATTTTATAAACTCAATATATTTTTATTATAATCTGGATATATATAGAGTTTCTATAATTTCATCTAACTTTTCCTCCTATTGGTAATTTAATCATGAAATATACCATTAAAATTAAAATTTATTATTATTTATCTTAAAGATCATGTATATTTTTCTGCCACATTCTCATTATTATAACAATTCATAAAAAATCCCTTTTTATTTTACTTAAATTATTTATCAATGATATTTTATGTTTTAAATGACTTTTAAATGTTTTAAATGGAATAAATATAATGTTTTTGAAAATGTTTAATTTCCATCCTTTTACAATAATTCAAAATAATGGTTTCTTTTTATCAAATATATTTTTAATGGATTTTTCCTTTAAAAAAACCATTTTATAATCTTCAGCTTCATATAAAAATTTTCAATAGTTTTAAAAAGAGAAATCTATCATTATATCGTATTTTAATATTTCTCATCTATTTTATTTAACACTCTAAATGACATTATTTTATTATGAAACCTATTACTATTATGAAATAATTGTCATCATTTATATAATATTGATTTCATGGTATTTAAATTCCATATTAAACATTATCTTTCATATGATCATTGAATATTAAATTTATTTTCAATATCAATATTCAATGTATCATGTATATTTTTATTTCCTAAGCAATGTAATATATATACAAACAATTTTATACAATGAAATTTATTTCCCTGAATGGGTAAATATTGATATTTAATAATCATTATTCAATATAATCATTTTTTGATAAGGAATATTATTTTTTATATAAATTGATCTTTCAATATGTGAGGAAATCATTGGGAATGTTGTGACAGTTGGAAATTACTGTAATATATCCCACTGATGCATTTATGGGTATCACGATCCAAATCAGTTGGTTAACATATTTAAATATGTTTTTAGAGTATTCCTACCCATAGTTTTAAACTGCCTTCAAATAAGGACTTGGAGGTAGATATATCATGATTTATGAGTTCATGATATCCAATATTATAGATTCCCATAACAAAAAATCCAGTTATTGTTATCTATGATATTATTAAATCTGATATTATAAGTAGATATTTTTAATGGAAAATTTATTGTTTAAATTGATGTGTTTTCAGTTATTTTCCTTTCTAGATTTATTACATCATCAATAATCACTATTTAATTTTTTTTACATAATAATTACTATGAATTATAACTCACATATACATTATTTCTTCTACCAAGTATATGAATAATAATTCCTTGAATGTGTTAAATGTATGAACATAATTTTCTACCATCCTGTTTTATATTTTAATTCAACTCTAAAATTGGAATCATATATGTATCTGGTTCATCAAGAATACTAAATTGATTCATTATTTTAAATTATATCTCATTTATCTTATACAAAGGGGATAATTTTGTGAAAAAATCAATGATTCTAGTGTTTTTATTTATACAGGTAGTATCATTTGATTTTTTGTAGAGAAAAAGGGAAATAGTATAAAGAAAACAAATATTTGGGAACATAACCCTATAAGGTAACTTGAGGATGTATAATTATTGGAAAATATAATAATCTTTTTGGTAAGGAAAATGAGGTCTTCAAAAAATCCTAATATAGATACTAAAATTGCACATGGTTTAGGAAAAACAATATTGGGGCAATAACACTAAAAATTGTTTGGTTTATATATTTTGGCAATCATTCTCATAAACAGTGAGTTTTCCCTTTCTGAACATATAGAATGAAAATATTGTATGATATTCCTAGGTAAAATCATAATTTATTAATAATGAATTAATAATCATTTGAAAAAAATATCATCATAGATGACCTAGGATAAGCCTAAGGCATCATAGATTCTATAGGAGATGTCTCTATTTTGAGTCATGTTTTTCATCAATACATAATTACACAATTGTTTCTCACAAAATGATTTTTATTTTGTTTTAGTAAATGCATGGAATAATTTGATAACTTGTTAATGGAGAATATCATGAATAATGAAATTGTTATTCTTCTAGGAAACTGAATGAGATGTGATATGTAAGGTGAAACCATATGATTATGCCAAATCAGCTATCACAATATATGATTATCATCATCATATTTTTTATGTTTTATAAAACATTAAATAAGGGAAATATTAAATTCTATTTATTTTTATGTGCTAATGAACAAAGAGGAAATAATTTTCAATTTTATTCCTGACAATAATTTAGGAAGATGAAACTTAGACAAAATCTCAATGGAATGGGGATGTATTTTAACTATAGAAAATAAATAGTTAGATCAAGTAACTAAAAACAAGAATAGAAATGTTTGGATTGCATAATACATTTGAATAATGTTTTCTCTTAGGTATCATCAATTATTAAATTTTTTAAATGAGTAATATATGGGAATTATGAAAATAAATGTCAAATGGGGAAAACTATAGAATAAGATTCTCAAGGTTTTTCTTATAATTATTTTACAAATGATAATAACAAGACTATTATTAAAATATTTTTAGAAAGAGATATTAATGAATAATATATTGATGAAAATTTACTGGTTTACGAATAAATTTGAATGATTAAAGTATTTATTAATTGATATCCGAGTAGTATGTTATAGTATTTTTTTTATAAATTTTATTCTAGTTATAAGTGTCATAAAAACATTGAATGATTTTTCAATAATATTTTAGGGTAATGATTCTAAAGATTATGTTTAATGGTACTAATGTCATAGAAATGTGATATAATATAATGTTATATTTATAAAAAAACACAAGATTAGGGGAAATATAACACATAATTTTTCTCTATGTTGAGATAGTAATGTTTAAATAATATATAGAGGTGATTCACATAGTTAATGTACATGGTATTGTATTTTTATCCATGAAACTATTTTTTTAAATATTTATATTATCTATGACGGAGTTTATGGGATTTGTGGATTTATCGAATATATTCAATAATCAATTATGTTTTATAAGGAAGGAGCTGAGAATTAATTTTTACAATCAAAATTCTTTAATTTAGGGTTCACCATAATTCATCTTATTACCTTGTTTTTCGGGAATATATGATAAATGTATTTACATAATTGATATATGAAATTTATACCCACATTTCTTATTTATAGGATTTTTGTTACACTAATTTTGTAAATTTAGTCAAGTTATTTATAATTTTTTTGTAAATTCAATTTTTTTGATATTTTTGGATTTGTCGTATGTCATACTAATGATATCGTTGATGTTTGAAATTTTATTATATTTTATTGATTAATTTATTATTTAATTTTATGATTATTGATCCATATTGTGGTAATTGTTCTAACCATTTATGTTTTAATAATTACTATATAAATACATAATGACTTATAATTATATTATAGACCTCATGATTCATTAAATATTAATTTTAGTGATGCCAGATTAATAAAATCATCATCATTTCATGTTGTGAGATATGATGTTGAAATTAATCAAATCACAATTGAATGTTGAAATTTTTATTATGAAACGAAATTCAATTAATTATATATATTTTCTCCTGATCTATATCTTAGTAGTAAAATAATACCTCAACATTAGGAAAAGTACAATAATTTTTTTTATATTTTTTACATTCATTTTTAATTAATGGATGGCCTTTTCAACACTCCCCAATTTATAGTTTTTTAGTCATATAAAATTCAATTGATAACAATGTCTATCGCTCCCTATTATTATTCATATTTTAGGATTCTCTTACATGATAATATTTTAACTTATCAACAATTTTTATCCTTATTTTGGGAACCCAGATATGTGATATTCTAGGTAAAAATTATATGTCACCTATTCCTTTTCAAATTTTTTTTATTATCATTCTATACAATGTGGATTTTCAAAAAAGGATTAACCATTTATGATCAAAAAAAATTTGTGAGAGACATTTATTTAAGGAGGGGTGAATATAATACCCATAGATTTTAAAAGATTATTATTCAATATAATTGATAGAGATAATATTTTCATCCTTTTTAATATGTTTTTCAATGATTTAATCTTAACCAATTTCACAATTTTTGCTTATTTTCATTAGTTTTGGATTTATGATGTGTTTTTGGCTAAAATTGGAATGTTTCTTAATTTTAGAAAGTTAAAAGACTTTAATTAATGTGGCAATTAGAGAATATATTTTAAAATTTAGATCTAATTGATCTGATTATTTTTTTCTACCATGATTTATTTCCTTCATCTTTGTCTTTTTGAATATGATCCAATTTTACTATCTAAAGGTCCAAAAAATTCAATCAAGTAGGAAAGTCATTCTGGACGACCCTATAGACCCCACCTTAGTGAATTTATCGTGAATCAGTCAAAAAATCTTTAATTAATGTGATTCTAATTGGAATGGAAAGAAACAACAATCGGGGGAATTCATTTGTTGAAGATCATGAAGATATTCATTCATTAAGTTATCATGTCGATGAAAAATTATTGGGGAAGGAATATGAACCATTCAACCAGAATAATATATCCGAATTAATGGACCATATATATTGCTATATAGGGAGGATCAAGATGGAATTATGGGGAGAAATTTCAAATATATGTTAGAACAACATTCAAGAAGAAACCATTACAATATTCGGCCATTAAACTGGCCAACCAAGATCCAAAGTTTGGTAGACACAATCTTTATGAGATTTTAATGGGAGATTTTGATGATCTTGAATTTGAAGAACAACAGATTACTCCCCCATGTCTTGTGTAAGGATTAATTCTCCCATGACACTGAGTATTTTGGGAGCACTATTAGAGAAGATTTTTAGGTCCATGATTCATCTTTGGATTTATTTCTTCATTTTATTTTTATTTTTAATTCATTTTATCATATAACAGAAACACATATTTTTAATTTAAGTGTGTACATATTATTCCATGTCTCATTCTATTCCAAAACAAATATAAATGTCCTATTTGTTTTCTTATTTTATCCACCATACCATATTACCCTAAAAAGGAAGGGATAACTTGAGGATTTTTTTGGGGGTGGTATGTCGCAATTTATTCATTCTGCACTTAAATTCTTATGTTTTTTTATGTTTGTGATGAGCATGTGTGAAGTGAAGTGATGTGGCGATCTTCCACCATGAGGCTAATCTCAAAATCATTTATATTAATATATTAAACTTATTTCCTACCTTATAATGGATAAAAACTCTTCATATGATGGAGTTCATAAATTCAGAAGATGAAATGGAATACAGTGGAGGCATGTCCTAGGAGATGTCACACACTAAATTAAGGTGTGCCATGAAACATGATTATAGGAAGACATGGAATTGAGATTTCTATATGAAATAAATATTTTACACTTTTAAATAAAACAATAGTATTTCATGAATGAGATCATAAAATTTAATTACCAAACATAATAAAAAAAAAAGATAATGATGGAACCCACAAAGAAAACCATAATGTCCATGTCCTTTCATCACTAATCTTATTCTTTCATTGCATGTTAGTATATGTTTAATCATTTCATTTTCATATAAATATTATTGAATTCATGGAATAATTTATATCAAGAACAAAAGTATTTTTGGTTAATTATATTAAGTGACTAAAAAATAGAGAATTCTCCTCAAATTAGATGACCCTGGTCAGCCTTTGTGCTTTATTAGGCTAATAAATTAGGCTTTTCCACACCCTATGACCAGTGTGTGTAAAAAACTGTTGCTTTTTTTCAGGATCTAATCAATTGTTTACATTACAGTTTCTATTTTCACACCGCATATATATTTTCCTTACTCTTTAGAATAATATTTTTTGCATGATTTATTCAAATTTGGATTATTGTGCATGGTTTGATTACTCAAAAGTGAACCAACTTCAAAAACTAGATGATGAAGCTTAGAAAAATTATAACAGACCCCAGATTATATAACATGGAGAAATCATATAACAACATAAGATAGAAGCTGAAAGAGTGTTTGAATATGTTTGTGCATTAATAGAGTAACCCGAACCGGAACTGGAGAAAGATCCTAAACAAACTATGGAAGAAATTTCCACACTAATTGTTGATGTTTATAAACCCAAGTGGGTAAAAGAGGACGATTTTGAATATCAATTCCACCTCTCAGGACTAGAACTATAAGGGATAGATGAACTATAATTTTCTACTGATTTAGAAGAGATTGATCATGTGAATTATATAAATCTTAGAAAAAATGGGAAAAATTGTAATGCAACAAGATCTCCTAATTTCATATGAAGTAGAAGAGAAACTGCCAATTTACCTTTCTCTAAAAACAGATTAAGAAGAAACAACCAAATTGGAAGAAAAAGAAAAATGACTAGAGGAGTCTGACTATCTAACTTCTTCCATTGAGATGAAACTTCAAGTGACACTTACCATTTAATAATTTATTGAACCAGAACCAACTCTAGGAGATGATCATTCTTTGAACTCTTAATGTTTTGATTTTGTTAAATCTGATTTTAGTATCAATCCAAATGTTTTTGAATTTTTAGATTATTTAAATTGGTGCATTACCTTATAGGGTGAGGATGAAATTGAATATGAACTTGTTAAGGAACACATGGATATACATAAAATTATTTAACATGATTTTTGAGGAGTCCCATAAATAAATCCAAGCAGTTAATCTCGTCGAAATCAAGAAAGAGGCTAATCATTACGGAAGGAATAATTTTTTTGATTATTTAAATTTAAATTCTATTCATTTAGAAATACCTACTTACTTACCATTTGAGATTTCAATTCATGCAGAACCTATTAATCCATAACTATAAAAATAATTCATTTAACAAAATACAGACACAAGAGGTGGTGGTTCTATTCATCATCATACCCCTTCCAGGAAAGTGTTACCTAATTGTGAATGGGGTGGACCTAGTTTAATATATAAATGGAATTCTACTAAAAAAGAACAAATAACTACAAACTGGTAAGAACAACCTATGGTGGTTCAAGTCAAATAATATCCACCCACCATCTGATTTTTGAAAATAGCTAGTACTTCTCTTCTAGACGCAGTAAAAATTTAGGGCCCACTTAAGGGATCATACTATGTATTATACTTTACATTTTTCTAGTACATTAATTTTTAATATTAGGAATTCATATTATGATTTTATCCATATAATTAGTCCGACATGCATCCCACAGTCGCTTATATTTTTTAACTTTAATGACATAATCCATTTCCATAATTTTTTAATTTTTTTAGTAGGTTCATGATGGAATAAGTAATCATCAAATAGCCATGGGGGAAAGAGTAATATGATTAATTTAAAAAGGGAGTTTACTTTTAATATATATCTTTTATACTCATTACATTTTGTTGAAATTATAAGTTATGTATTAAATTATAATTTTGTTCCCCTGCTTGAATTCATGTTTCACTTGACTTATATAGTAGAAATGATTTTATTCGGAATCCAATGATGCCCTATTTAATAATTAAATTTAGTTAGAATTGAAATATTAAAATGGAAAATTGAATGTTTAAATTGAAGCATGGACATAGAAATGATGACTCATTATTTTATGGAATTAATTGATTCATGTAAATGAAATTTCCCTACCATTTTCATGATTTGAATTTATGATATTTATGTGAAATTATTTGTTGTTTTTAATAAGGCATTGAGTGATTGTACAATATCATATTACTATTTCTGGGAGTATTTCTAGAACAAGTACTTCTTAATTATTCTTGAGCATATTTATTGAGAGATCATGGGACATGTTACCTTCATGAATTTGTATTGAATCTTGTCGAAACTACTCACTGGAAACAACACATTTAAAATGATCGAGTAATATTTTGAAAAGACCTTATCCTTAAGTGACACATTTAAATTAATCATTATATATAATATAGAGGCCATGAATGAACATTATATGGATGATCCACGTTTCAAACCATTTTTATCCATTCCAACCCTTTTATTGGTATTTTCATGATATTTTCAAGTTGAAGTGTGGGTGTGAATAGAGTCATGGTTTAAGGGATGATTTATATTGTAAGGAAAACGAGTGGGGGTAATTATTATGGTAATATATAAAGGTTATTTATGTATTAATTATACTTCATTGTTTTCCCCTCTTGAATAAAAAAAATGACAACAATACAAAAAAACTATAAAATGAGAAAAATGGGTTGTGATTCGAGAAATTAAAAAATCACCATTACTACACTAGTTATTTTAATCAAATGTTATTAAGAGGTGGATGAGCGGTTATTTTAATCATAACATTCATAAAAGGGAAAAAATGAAATGGATTTTGATAAAAAAAATACCAATATAAAAAAACTAAAGTGGGTGCAGAAATCTTTCATTTTTCATTATTTGATCATACCACTTACTTTGAGTTTTGGGGGAATTGGGTATCGATAAATTAAAGTTGTTAACATTGTTACACATTTATTTTTTATATCATGCATTGTAATTGTGACATAAAACTCCTCCTTGGGACTTAATTTTTAAAGAATCAAATCCTAGCAACCTTAAGCCTCAAAATAGTTTGAAATTTTATTGAAAGTCCTTGTGATTTTATGTGCCTTTTTTCTTTACAACATAGAGAAAATAGTTAATTTAGAATAATATGTAAAAGTATCATGTTATATTGATATTATAATAAATAAACATGAATTTAATCATTATTACTGAGATAAAAGAATCAAAATATAGGTAGATCCTTATTTTACATGATTAATAAAAATTAATTAAGTAACATGAATGAATGAAAGGTGAAGATCCATAATTTTTCAATGTGGTAAAGTAAATTGAATAAATTGAACTGTTCGTTAAAAAATATTAAATAAAAATGTTAATTTATGTATAATTTTAAAATTTAATTTGACTTTGAATTTTTTTTTGATTTTATTACATTGAAATTTGAATATTGGTAAAATTGGTGCCCTTTGAATTCTATCTGGAGAATTTATACTTGAGGAAAAGAATGTTTTACGTGTGGGGGACTTGATATAGGTGATATTATCATAAAATTTATTTTGTTTTTAAATGATATAATCTTAACCAATTTATCAATTTGTGCTTATTATAATTAATTTTGGATTTATGATGTGTTTTGGGCTAAAATTTGGAAGATTCTTAATTCTGGAATGTTAACAGATTTTAATATCTTTGTTAATTTGAGAATATATTTTTCAATTAAGATCTAATTGTTCTAATTTTATTTATTTATTTTTTGATATATTTTATTCATATTTGTCTTCTCGACCAGGTTCTAATTCTACCATCTAAAGTCCCCGAAATATCAATAAAATTGGACTATCATTCTGGACATCCCAATGGACCCCAGCTCAGTGAATTAATCATAAATTGGTCAAAACACACCCAATTAATATGATTTCAAATTTTATGGAAGGAAACATCAATGGGTAATTATTCCATAGAATAACACTAATATATTACTTCATTATGTTGGCACTTGGATGCGCAAACTTTAGGAAAAAGCAGGAAACATTCATCTAGTATAGGATCTCAAAATTATTGGGCCATATATCTTACAATAAAGGGCATATCAAGATGAAATTTTGGGGAGAAACGTAACACATATTTTGAAACATCTTTCAAGAATACACCATTCCAATATTCGTTCATTAAATTGGAATAAAATGATAAAAATATTAGTGGATGTAATCTATAGTAAATTGTAAAGGGAGATTTAAAATATCATGAATATGAATACTGGAGGATGAAAATCCCCTTGCCTATATAATGAGGAGTTCACCCATGATGAAGAGACGTTAGAAAAAACCATTGAAGAGGAGGCCTAGGACTATTATGATTCTTTAGGATTTCATTCTTCTTTTCATTTTATTTTCCACATCTTTTATCATGTAACAATTATGCATATTTTTAATTTAAGTCTGTCCAACTTCGTCCATCTATCAATATCTTCTGAATCAAATCTAATTATCCTCTTTTCTCTATCATGTATTACCCTAAAAAGTGAGGGGATATGTAACGACCCGAAATTTTGAATAAATCTTGTTTCCTAATTTTATGTGTTATTTTATTTTATTTTTATACTCAACAAAAATGTTTCATTTGATAACATGAGTATAATTAAAATGAGACTGTTGGGTTTTGATTGTTATATGACCATTGATCAATATGACCACTATAAACTAAACGTTTCGATTATTTTCTCTAAATACAAGTAATCTTGGATAATTATTATAGAAAGAAGATTCAATGGCCCCACCCAGTAGTCTTGGACAGATCGAAGCCCATCTAACAGAACTTGGAAAGGAGGTAGCACCACTGGGCTTTGATCTGGACCAAACCCAAGCCAAAATTCATCTTGTGAAGCTAGAACGAAATCGCCTTTGCGAGAAGTTCAAACTGATAGAAAGTACTACTCATGGGATGTTGGCCGAGCCTCCCTTATATTCTCTCACCTTAGCACACCTTACACTTAGGTCCTATACTGGTGTGATAAGGGGCTATGTAAGGAGACAGTAATTGCCTTGTGTTATCCTTTGTTTTAAATAAAAATTTGGATTTCTTCTTATGATGAAGTTTAAGAATTTTTAAATGATAGGATAAATATAGTATGCATATTTTTTTTATCAATTTTAGAAAAAGGATACTTTAAAAATGTTTATGTAAACCTTAAATAATTAAAAATGTGTAATGATTTTCAAAAAATTGTCTTCTACAGTTATGTTCAGTACGAAATTTAGAGTCTAATAAGATCAACTTGATTTTTGATTAATAGTAAATTATGAATAGTGATATTATGCTTAGGATTAGTAATGAGACCAAATGGATTAGTAATCTCACTTAATGAAAGTATTAATATAATCTAGGTAGCTTGATTAAATAATGTGATTCAATAAAATGGTTAAATAACGGTTTCATAAATTATTATTCAAGTATTAGTTTTTTAGGGTGAATAGTTTTTTTTAATTAAAAATTAAATTAAAAATATTTGGAAAATTATTTTTATAAAATGGATTTCATTTTTGAACTCAGAGCATCGATATTATGTTAAGGTAATTTTTGGGGATTTTTCTGAAAAAAATGAATTTTCGATGAATAGTGTATTTATTTTAAAAATAAATTAAAAATATTTAGAAAAATATTTTTATAAAATGGAGTTCATTTTTTAAAACAGAGCATTGATATTTGGTTAAGGTGAAATTTTGGGATTTTTCTGAGAAAGTTGAATTTTCAGTGAATAGTAAAAATACCGTTTTAGGGTTTCGGTATGTTTAATGACATCATAACTGTGTCAAGATGATGTCATGAGATATTTTAAGGGTTTTCCGACCAAAGGTGATGAATTATTGTATTGGGGGCCCCATGTGGCCTAACTTTATGGGAAATATCAAGGGAGAGCACATGGTTTTGAGAAAACCACTT
The DNA here is from genome assembly GCA_963277665.1 of Viscum album. Lineage (NCBI taxonomy): Eukaryota > Viridiplantae > Streptophyta > Magnoliopsida > Santalales > Viscaceae > Viscum > Viscum album. Next base: position 1,521,419,239 of record OY728162.1, on the reverse strand, counting down.
TTGAGGTGTCCCTTGGCCATTAATGCCTTGTCCTCTCACTTTCCCTATAAATACCAAGACATCCTCTCATCCATTTCGACTCCCCACTCTCCCCAAACGAATTTATGGTCTCATTTCCTCCCAAGGAGTCCTCCGAAGGTGCCCCCAAGCCCTCAAGGTCCAAACCTTTGAGTTGTAAGAGTTACGTTTTAAGGTAAGGGATCCGACCTCTCTCTTTCTTTTCATGAAATCTCTTTTATGTCATTTCACTTTATGCTCCATGTTATTATGTGAGAGGATGTTCTTTTATATTCCTCTTACTTTCCTTTTCATGTTTATATGATGAGAGATCCCCTCTTACTCTCATCATTTCGTTTTATGAAAGTTTAAGTGACACTATTAGGCTGCAGAATTTATAAGGAATTCTTTCACCCTTCTCATTTTCAAGTTCTATTTTCATGTCAAGTCTTTAAAGTTACTTTTTATTATGTTGGGGTATGATATCTATATCTATTATACTGATATTTTATGATCATATGATGAGAGACCCTATTTTATCTCATCAATTCATTTTTATTGAAGTGTGGGTGACGCCGTTAGGCTGCCGAATTTTCATAAGAGAAATCTTATTTTTGTCTCACTTACATGTTTTTCATTTCATATGGTATATCATTAAAATTTCATTACCATGTTCTTAAATCCCTTATATTCTATCTCCCTACTGTTTTATGGATAATTTATGAGTGGGTGACCCATGTACCCTCTCTTTTCAATGTTTTCTAAAACATTGTAACATAGCCATTATGCTGCAGAATTTTCGTCTCAAAATGCCTCTCTCTTTTTTTTAAAAAATTATTATCTGTTATTAAGTGAATACTCAAGGATCTTATTTCTACAGGGGTATTCACATATATATCAAAATTTTCTATTTTAAATTCTGGGATTTACATACATGAAACCCGCTTTCCCTTTCCGTGGGTTTAAAGTGACATAATGATCATGTCATTAAAGCAGTTTTTAAAACGATATGATTATGAAATGAAACCCATTTCTTCTATGCTATTTGGGTTGTTTATGAAATGATTGATGATGATATATGTGGATCACATGATAATAAAGACATGTCAAGGGTGCGCCCAGATAGCGCTCCAATGCATTGGGTAAAGACTTAATCTCTAGAGATGACTTTTTAGACTGATACCTTGGTGAATAACCTTGGTAATTTTTAATGACACCTTGGGGATGGACCTTGGTGAAAAGAAATGATTGTCAATATTAAATGTTGTAGCCACATCTTCAAGTTTTGAAAAATGTTATTTTTATTATGAAATTCCTCATGATTGCTTTCTCATGCCTTAAAGTTCTTTTCATGACCTTATTGAAGTATCTCAAGTTCACATGTAAAATGTTTCTCTTGTTTCCCTTATTGGGCCTTCTTCTCACCCTTTCTTTTGATGTATGTCCCCAAGTTATGAGATGCAGTAATGTACCTAGGCTGAACTTAAGGAGAAGCCTTTAAAGTGTTTAAGAAGAATGTTTTATATTGTTTTCATGTATTATGTTCCTGGTTTCCAAGACACTAAACCTTAAAGATCCTCAGTTTTGTGTAATGTAATGAAAGTTTATGTTATAAAAATATGGGATGTCATAGTTGGTATCAAAGGATGGTTTAGTTATTTGTGGAAATTAGAATATGAAAACATTAGGAAGAAGCCTATAGAAAATTTATATATAGGAAATCTTCCTAGTATTTTGGTGAGTATTGAGTAAGGGGTTGCCAAGCAAATACATCCCTGTCTGGATACGAGCAGGTAGAGGTGGCTTTGGCACAGATGTACATAGGGGTAAAACCCGAAAACACCGCGTTGAGCAAGACACGAATGGGAACTGGTACACGACAATGGGCTTTGCTGCACTCTTGGTTACGACACTCCCGGGGGATATGCTTTGGTAAATTCATAAGCTTAGTATGAACCATTGTTAAAGGAACAAAGATAAAATAAAATAAAGATTCACATAAGAATATATGATCATGGATAACCTAAATGGGAACCTAAGGGATCACAATTTAGGGTATAATTTTCTTCTACAAGTTATCCTTATATGATTTAAGTTCCCTTTCATGATTATTGGATAAGTATTTAAGGCCCTAATTATATGTTCTTTTCTTAGTTAATGGCGGGAAATAGAAGAGCATGTCCCAACAACCAATGTGATAGGAAATGTGATGATTTCCCTATTAGTGTTACAGAGATGTTGAGAGATCAAGTTGAACATATTGTGATTATGCCAAACCAGCTATCAAAAATCACAATTAATAATTGGTACCTAGTTGAATGCCCAAATTCATCAAGGAAGAAGAAGAAAAAGTCTCGAGGATGTTCATATGATAAAGTTGATAAGGGAAAGAAGACCCAATTTATTTTTTGCAAAAAGTGTGGGAAGAGGCACCAAGGAGAATGTCACAATGGAACCAGGAGATGTTTTGAGTGTGGGAAGATAGGTCATAAAGTATCCAATTGCTTTAAAAAAATGGATAATGTGATGAATGTAGATAAGGTTCGATCTAATGTACCTTATACATTTCGATGTCATAAATGTGGAGAAGTTAGACATTATCCAAGGAAATGCTCTCTTGGAATGGGTGAGAAGCATGATGAGCATCAACAATCTTAGAGGACAAGGGAACAATGTAAGTCCTATGCTGAGATGGATCATGATGACTAAAGTACATGTAACTTCTTCGCAATAATTGTCTATGTCATGTTGAATTTTAGTTCGTGCTCTATGAGCGTATCTTTTATGTTTTCTAAGATCATCATGTCACTACCTAAGATGATTTTATATCATTAAGGAAGACATCTATTGTTATATACCACATGTTTATATAGTGAAGCTATTCTTCTTAAAAAAAGGGTGATTAGGGGATTAAAAGATGATTATTATTTTGGAAGACGTTCACTATTTTGGGAACCCTATTTGATCGAGGTAAATAGATTACTACCTTGTTTTCTTTGAGGAGTAAGGGTTGACTTATATTTTGAAGAAACAATGAATTTAATGTGAACTTATGGTATTATAGGTTACGTATGGAAATGATTTACCTATCTTGGGGGGAATATATGTTTAAGTTAGTTACTTTTCTTATAAGATGTTAGGAGTGGTTTATGTTGTTTGGAGACGAACGATGAAGTTTATTTTGGAAGACCATGTTATCAAGTATTTGGGTTTCAATCATAGTTTGGTTTATTTTGAGGAATTTTAAGGACCGTTATTTATGGAATGGTCTATGATGAACTCTGGGTAGTACGGTGGAACTTTGAAGATTTAAAAGTAGTTTCCCTTCCTATGGGATTCTTTCTTTTTGAAGAGTTGTTTTATCTTACCCTTTCTATTTTTTGGGATAATGTTTAAAGATAAAAGAAATAGATAGTTAATCTTTTGTGGATTATGTGATTCTCTAGAAGATGATTCTTGTGTTTTGATGATACCAAGTAGTTTTGAATGCTCATCATTTGGAGAAAAGATTAGTTTTGGAATAAAATTATTAAAGGATGAGACTCTACATAAAGGTAGGTATATTTTCTTATGTTTTTGTTCTATGTTGTAAATGAATTCCTCAAAATTATGAAAAGGAATGTAAAACAAAAACGTTTTTGTTTTATGTTTCCTACTAGGTAATCAAAGACTATTTACACACATCATAAGTTTGGGATATTCTTATGGTTAACTTTCTTTTAATCATGTTTTCTATCACTCTCCCTCAGAACTTGACCCTTTGTTTTCTCCTCCATGTCCTTGTTTTCCTACATGTATTTCTAGTGTGGGTTAACTCGGGTGACCTTTGTACTTCCCTTTATTTATTTTAAAGTAATAGTTTTACTGACTCCTTTTTTGATGTGGTACTTTCATTGAAATTTCAAAACCCAATTTTAAAAATTGCCTGGACGCAATTTCTTAAGGGGGGAAGATTGTAACGACCTGAAATTTTGAAAAAATCTTGTTTCCTAATTTTATGTGTTATTTTATTTTATTTTTATACTCAACAAAAATGTTTCATTTGATAACATGAGTATAATTAAAATGAGACTATTAGGTTTTGACTGTTATATGAATATTGGTCAATATGACCGCTGTAAACTAAATGTTTCCATTATTGTCTCTAAAAACAAGTAATCTTGGTTAATTATTAATGAAAGAAGATTCGATGGCCCCACCCAGTAGTCTTGGACCGATCGAAACCATCTAACAGAACTTGGAAAGGAGGTAGCACCACTGGGATTTGATCTGGACCAAACCCAAGCCGAACTTCATTGTGTGAAGTTAAAACGAAATCGCCTTTGTGAGAAGTTCAAACTGATAGAAATTATTACTCATGCGATGTTGGCCAAGCCTCCCTCATATTCTCTCACCTTAGCACACCTTACACTTAGGTCCTATGCTGGTGTGATAAGGGGCTATGTAAGGACACCATAACTGCATTATGTAATCCTTTTTTAAATAAAAATTGGGATTTATTCTTATGATGAAGTTTATGAATTTTCAAATGACCGGATAAATATAGTATGCATATTTTTTTTTATCAATTTTAGAAAAAGGATATTTTAATAATGTTTATGTAAACCTTAAATAATTAAAAATGTGTAATGATTTTCGAAAAATGGTCTTCTACAGCTATGTTCAGTACGAAATTTAGAGTCTAATAAGATCAACTCGATTTTTGACGAATAGTAAATTATGAATAGTGATTTTATGCTTAGGATTAGTAATGTGACCAAATGGATTAGTAATCTCACTTAATGAAATTATTAATATAATCTAGGCACCTTGATTAAGTAATGTGATTCAATAAAATGGTTAAATAACGGTTTCATAAATTATTATTGAAGTATTAGTTTTTTCGGGTGAATAGTGTTTTTTAATTAAAAATTAAATTAAAAATATTTAGAAAATTATTTTTATAAAATGGATTTCATTTTTGAACTCAGAGCATCGATATTATGTTAAGGTAATTTTTGGGGATTTTTCTGAAAAAAATGAATTTTCGATGAATAGTGTATTTATTTTAAAAATAAATTAAAAATATTTAGAAAATTATTTTTATAAAATGGAGTTAATTTTTGAAATCTGAGAATTGATATTTGGTTAAGGTTAAATTTTGGGATTTTTCTGAGAAAGTTGAATTTTCAGTGAATAGTAAAAATACCGTTTTAGGGTTTCAGTATGTTTAATGACATCATAACTGTGTCATGATGATGTCATGAGATCTTTTAAGGGTTGTCTGACCAAAGGTGATGAATTATTGTATTGGGGGCCACATGTGGACTAACTTCACGGGAAATATCAAGGGAGAGCACATGGTTTTGAGAAAACCACTTTTGAGGTGTCCCTTGGCCATTAATGACTTTTCCCCTCACTTTCCCTATAAATAACAAGCCATCCTCTCATCCATTTCGACTCCCCACTCTCCCTCAACGAATTTAGGGTCTCATTTCATCCTAAGGAGTCCTCCCAAGGTTCCCCCAAGCCCTCAAGGTCCAAACCATTGAGTTTTAAGAGTTACGTTTCAAGGTAAGGGATCCGACCTCTCTTTCTTTTCATGTAATCTTATTTATGTCATTTCACTTTATGCTCCATGTTATAATGTGAGAGGATGTTCTTTTATATTCCTATTACTTCCCTTTTCATGTTTATATGATGATATATCCCCTCTTACTCTCATCATTTCGTTTTATGAATGTTTAAGCGACGTCGTTAGGCTGCCGTATTTATAAGGGATTCTTTCACACTTCTCATTTTCAAGTTCTATTTTCATGTCAGGTCTTTCAAGTTCCTTTTTATTATGTTGGGGTATGATCTATATATCTATCATACTGATATTTTTTGATCATATGATGAGAGACCCTATTTTATCTCGTCAATTCATTTTTATTGAAGTGTGAGTGACGCCGTTAGGCTGCCGAATTTTCATAAGAGAAATCTTATTTTTGTCTCACTTCCATGTTTTTCATTTCATATGGTATATCATTCAAATTTCATTACCATGTTCTTAAATCCCTTATATTATGTCCCCATACTGTTTTATGTATCATTTATGAGTGGTTTACCCATGTCCCCTCTCTTTTCAATGTTTTCTAAAACCTTGTAACATAGCCGTTATGCTGCAGAATTTTCGTCTCAAAATACCTCTCTCTTTTTTTTCAAAATTATTTTCTGTTATTAAGTGAATACTCAAAGCACATATTTCTACAGGGGTATTCACATATATATCAAAATTTTCTATTTTAAATTCTGGGATTTGCATACATGAAACCCGCTTTCCCTTTCCGTGGGTTTAAAGTGACATAATGATCATGTCATTAAAGCAGTTTTTAAAACGTTATGATTATTAAATGAAACCAATTTCTTTTATGATATATGGGTTGTTTATAAAATGATTGATGATGATATATTTGGATCACATGATAATAAAGACATGTCAATGGTGCGCCCAGATAGTGCTCTAATGCATTGGGTAAAGACTTAATCTCTAGAGATGACTTTTTAGACTGATACCTTGGTGAATAACCTTGGTAATTTTTAATGACACCTTGGGGATGGACCTTGGTGAAACGAAATGATTGTCAATATTAAATGTTGTAGCCACATATTCTAGTTATGAAAAAATGTTATTTTTATTATGAAATTTCTCATGATTTCTTTCCCATGACTTAATGTTCTTTTCATGACCTTATTGAAGTATCTCAAGTTCACATGTAAAATGTTTCTCTTGTTTCCCTTACTAGGCCTTCTGCTCACCCTTTCTTTTGATGTATGTCCCCAGAATATGAGATGCAGTAATGAACCTAGGATGAACTTAAGGATAATCCTTTCAAGTGTTTAAGAAGAATGTTTTATGTTGTTTTCATGTATTATGTTCCTGGTTTCCAAGACACTAAACCTTAAAGATCCTCAGTTTTGGGTAATGTAATTAAAGTTTATGTTATAAAAAGATGGGATGTCATAGGATAACCCAAGACTTTTCCTAGGCTGGGTATGTATAAATTCTATTCATTCATCACTTAAATTATTATATTTTATTAAGATTGTGTTGAGATATACTGAAGTGCATGAGTGTGGTGATCGTACACCATGAAACTGATCCCAAAATCATTTCTAATCTTTTATTAAACTTCGTACATCCCTTCTACTAGATACAATTTCTTCATATAATGGAGTTGATAAATTAAGTAGATGAAATTTCATATGATGGAGCCATGTCCTGGGATATGTCACACACTCAATCGAGGTGTTCCATGAACCTTGACTATAAGAGGAGGTGGAATTGAAATTGCAAAATGAATTCAAAATTTCACACCTATAAATAAAATAATTGTAAATAAATAATGAAATTGTTGAATTGAAATTTTAAACTCAGTCTAAAAAAAAACAAAAATAATGATTGAACCAACAGACCAAAAAATAACAGCCATGTTATTTATTTACTAATCTCATACTTTCATTTCATGTCAGTATAAGTATTATCATTTAAATTTGTTCTAAATTTAATTAAATTTGTGGAATAAATTTAATCAAAATAAGAAGTATTTTAGGTGAATTAGATTATGTGAGTGAACAAAATATAATTTTTCTCCAGTGAGACAACGATTTTCATCCTCTGTGCTACATTAGAAGAGTAAATTATCTATTTCCACACCCTACTATAGGCATATGTCAATAACATACAGAATTTACATCACTGATCTGAAACCAACCATTAAATATAATTATAAATATTATTATTTAATGCAATGGTTATCATATTGCCATTAGATTAGGGAATGTAAAATGTTTTATCCATTTTATGAAAATTATGTATAATGGTTTCTTATAATGTATTAACTAATAATAAATAATTACATAAATTTCAATAAATTTATTTTATTCTTCAGAAATAAAATTTCTCAAAAAATGTCATGTTTTTCATATTATGAGAAGATATTATAATTAATATCTCAAAATATTATATTTTATATTTTATATAATAGATACTAATTTATAATTCATCATTTTAAATTTATCTTCTGATGAAATTTTTACATTTTTTGTAAAATTTCTTATTTTTCAAGGAATAGTGAATGAATGTGTTTTCAAAAACAATCATTAAATAAACTATCATAAAATTAAAATTATATTTTTTATTTTTTTGCTAAAATTAAAATTCAAAAATTTGTTTTAGAATAATCTAATTTGAGGAAAATAATTTCTTGATTTTGATATATATCTATATTGAATCATTAATAAAATAAAATAAAATAATATTTCATTGTCATTTATGTAATTATATTAATATTTATTTGTACTACTTATAAAAATTAATTTGTAAAAACCTGATACCATATTTGAAATCATGTGGCTAAAATTTTTAAATAAGTCAATTTTACGTTTAGGCATTATGAATAGTAACTTTAGTACACTTTTTCAAAACGGTAAAGGAACAAATCTAGTAATTTTGGTTAAAATTGAAGTGATAAGTATTTAAAAATCACATCAATAACATGAATTTATTTAATTGGATGGTTTTAATTCATCTATATCCATCCCATTTTCTAATATATGTCATTTTAGTACCATTTGACCTTGGTAATGATATTTATATTATTTTATATTAAGAAAATTACTAAATGTCACTCTTTTGATTTTAACATCATTCATATTTTCAAAAAAGTGTAAGAATATGTAATTTACAAATATAAATGATTATTTTGAACATGTGTAATTTTTTCCATCATGGTTAATAATGTTTAATGTTTTTATAATTGAAGTATTGTCTTAAATTCTTATTCTACACCGACATAATATTATTTCAATTAATAGAAATGTAAAATTAAGGATTTAATAATATTATTTTTAATACAATATGGATTAATTATTTTCTCACTTGGAAAATATAGATAAATATATCATGTTATTGATATGAGAAAACATTATTTTCAAATTTAATCTTTGTCTTTATCTTTTTAATTTCAAATTAAATTAATAGTGTCTATAATGACATTAATGATATTTTATTAAAATATTATTTTATTAAATTATTTAAATTTGAAGATTATCATAATATATGTCTATGGGAAAATGATATGGTTGAAAATATCTTGTATAGGAATTTTATTTTTGAATTTTCTAATTATGTTAAAATTCATTACCATTAATGTGTAGAAAATATTTATATTGAGGTAGAAGTAAAATATTTCAAAATGGTGTTAATAACAAATATATAAGGGTGAAAACAGTACCATAACATGTAATCAATTTACTGAATTGGTTAATTTCAAATAAACCTCACATTAAACCTGAATTATATTAATATGGGGACATTTTCATGAAAATAAAAATATATTGAATTATTATTTAAGTGAATCTAATAATACCCCACCCTCATATATAAAGGTCCCCTTCTCACTTTTATTTACACCACATATATGAAACCTAGTTGACTACACCTACAAAATTTTCATCTAAAATTACATATTCATTTTCTAGATGTTTGGTTCATTCCAAAATACCTTACCTAGGGTCCTCAGGTTGAGATACAGTGGATCTCTACTGAAGAAGTGGTAATATTATTTACTGACTCTTTCAATTTTCTTTCATATTAAACATCCTCTATATCTGTTTTACCAACTCTAAAAAAAGTATTCAAATATTGTAAATATATTTGTAACATCGTGTTACTGTTCCATCAGGTGTGTCTTGAACCTCAAAATTGTATTTCATTTCTCATTTTTTGAATAAGACTGAGAAGGAATTGGGAGGGTATATATAATGGTGAATTCATAAATTTTATTGACTATCAGCTTTAACCATATGTTTTTGAGGGTAGGAGGAGGACTTCATAAAGTATAACATGATCATAAGACCTATAAAAGTTATTGAATGCATGTCATTAAAGGCTTCAAGCTATGAATGGTTACACAACATGAAGATTTATTTTACATTATTGTTTTAAATATTGAAATTTTAATATGAGGGGAAATATTTCTCAGAATACATAAACCCCATGGATTTCATGATGTTTAAATGAGTTACAAATCATGTTATTCCCTAAGGAGTGATGTTTTAGATCATATTTTGGTTTTTTAGGTTCCCATTCATATTCTTTTTCTCCTTTTCTCTCAAAACAAGGCTCCTCTCTGGAAATTTTTGGAGATATTGTTCTGTCATAATAAATCCATTCAGGGTTCAATCTTGATATTGGTTGCAATGCATCTATCTGGTAAGTGATCTCTCTGCTTATTCATTTCCACTGATCAAGGTATCACCCTTGGGTTACATTGTTATATCTGTTGATCTAAATTGGTGTTTCTTCGTGTATTCTTCAAGATCCATTGTGTGATCTATTTCTGGAGGACTTACATTACTAGTTTTGGTTGAGAGGTGTTCCCTATTGAGGTTTTTGGGTATCCTACATTCAACTTTCCAACTGTTTTCTAAATTTGAGAAATCTTCTGATGTGGATTGGATTATAGGAACTTCATAGATAACATTGGGTTTTTGTTGTTAATGGATCCCATTAAGGGACTATGCAACCCTATTTTCAACATAGGTGGGTCTGTCTCTAGCATATATTGATGAACCATATTATTATTGTTTTATAAAATAATTTATAAAATAATGATGTATGATTTTTTTATGCGTCTTGAATTTTTTTTAAGAAAATTCAGTTTTCCCTAGTTATTGATAAATGGAAATAAATATTGTATTTTCAAATCATAGAAGATGAATGTGAAATGGTTTTTAAATGGTTTTCATATCAATGGAATAAATTATGAAAATGAGTACACTGGTTACCTTGGGTACTTTGGGGGAATGTTTTTATTTAGTCTATCATCTATTAATATGTGATTATTGAGAGGTTGTCTCATGGGGATTTCCTCTGTTTCCTCGGACTGTTGTTCTAGGGAACTGATTTTGGCATTTCTGGGGGGGGGGGGGTTGCTCATGGGGGGAATTAATCCTTTTTTCATGCATTTTATCTAGGTACCTAATTATACACATGATTGATTATGGTATGAGTAGACTTATAGTATGACATATAGTGATCCTTGTTGATGATAAAAGTGATTCTATTTTTTTTCTTGGAATTGTAGTTTTAACCTTGATATTCTTGTTTATGATTGTCGAAAAATGACATGGAAAAATATTATTTGACAGAGATATAATTTCATTTGTTTTATAACATTGAAAAAAGGGAAATTTTTTCTTTGTTTTCTATAAAACTACTTTACTTCCTACCAATAATTCTTTTAATTAAAATGTGAATACTCGAATTGTCATATGGTGACTTTTTAGTGAACAACTAAGCGGGATCCTATACACCTTGTTAAATCACACACTTTTCACCTCTTCGATGGTGCATAGAGAATTCTATGTCATCCATTATAGGTAAAAAAAGTATTCATAGTGAGGTGGAGAGGTTTCATGTCATTTGGTTGGGAAGCTACAGGTGATATGATGGGAGTTCTTCAACACCATCACATAGATTAGTTGTTTAGATAAGGTGCTTTTCAATTAGACTTTTCCTTTAGAGTTTTTTACTTTTATAGTTTTTTCATTCCATTATCGTCTTACAGTTATGGAATATCTTTATTAAGCTTCCAATTATCTATTTATTTTTTATGTGTGTATATTCCATTTTTTATGTGTGTATATTCCATGTGTTTGTACAGGTTCCTTGAAATAATTCCCTCTTGTTTTTTTCTTGATGCCCGAGTGCTATTCATTAACCCGTTGGGATTAGGAATGCCATTCAGGAATGTGGAAGATCGGGCCAGGTTCTAGTTTGGAGGGTAGACCAAGTTGGTTTGTTACAAACTAGGGTTAAATTATTTTACAGTTCCCAAACATTGATGTCTTAGGATGTCAGTTAGACTATAGATAGGATTTTCAGGACTTGAGAGGTTTGTTGCAATATGTTCCTGGATAACTCTTACTATGGAGAGACTATTGTTTCCATGGGATGTTGGTATATGTGTCTATACTATTGTGTTTTCTTCTAAATCATAGTTTCAACATATGGGTTTTCTACTTTACACTATGATTTAATTTGTTATCTGATTGTTCTTTCTGTTTCAGTGTACAGTAGTATGACACAATCATGTCTTCCACGAGTTCCTCAGGAAGGTGTAACAGATGCTCTACAAGGAAATCTACCAGTGGATCAGAATCTCATCGATACTATCATACAAGTAGTTTTTTTGTTGATTAGAACATTCCATGAGTTTAGAACATAGTGTTTGAGGTAAATCCATTTGCTATAGGATAGAGAGATTGGTTTTAGGATTTCTTGAGTGAGATGCCACTATCCATTAAAGGATCAAAATGACTTCAAGATGTATAGTACTGGTTTTATAGGAATGATCTTATCTTTTTCTTGCTAGAGAAACCTGATAATATCAAGGTGAAGTGTGTAGTGTTCAGCGTGGAGGGTTCTGGTAGGAGATGGTGGGATTCCATAGTCCTTGCAGATAGGCATGTGGACCTGATTTGGAAGTGCTTAAAAACCCCTTTCTTCTTGAAATACTTCTTAGAGTCCTTGATGTTTTCTAAATCTTTGGACTTCTTTCCTTTGAAGCAGGGAGAGAGTTTGATGTAGGAATACAATAATTGTTTCCACAATTTTCTCCAATTATATGTAGAAGTGGTGAGTAATGACTAGTTAAAGGATCAGAAGTACCTACTGGGTTTGCGAATAGATATGATATCACATGTGATCATGTTAAATCCTTCTACTTATGGAAATACTATAGATAGAGATATTATTTTAGAGATGAATATTGTAGGAAAGGATGGATTTTTCACCTCTTATCATCCATCTAGTGGAATCTTCAGTGGCATACAATAGAAGAAGAGGATGTTACGGGATAATCATGGGAGTTGTAGAGGTGGTTCTTAGTAGTGAGACTCCTCCTCACTGTCTACTATAGATAGAAGTGTGCCTCTAACATACTATTAGCATGGCATGGTAAGAAACCCTAGAGGTTCTTATCCTATGCCTTAAATGATTCGAAATAGCACCAGACATATAGTTCTTTTACAGTTCTTCTATTAGGCTATAACTATGCCTCATTATGGTCAGGGTTTGTTAGCTCTGAAGGATACTACAATGTAGTGATAAGGTTCAAGGACAAAAAGGATACATCTATTGGACTTAGGAATAAAGAACTTTCATAGTATATTAGAGTCCAGTGGATGTTGATTCATGTTTGGAAACATCAATCACTACAACAAATGCCGGTCCTAGCGGCGGTTTTTTTCCGGTTTAGCGGCGGTTTAAACCGCCGCTAAGTTTGGCGTCGACAATCTATTAGCGGCGGTTTTTTCGATTCCGCGGCGGTTTTAGAAATGTGTCGTAGGTCCGTCATTTAGCGGTGGTTTTAACCGCCGCTAAATTCAGGCGTTTGATGCGCCTATTCTGCGGCGGTGAATACCGCCGCTAAATATCAACATAATATATTTAGCGGCGGTTAAAACCGCCGCTAAATGCTGCCCAGTTCATCATTTAGCGGCGGTTTTAACCGCCGATAAATGATTTCCGGTTATTTAGCGGCAGTTAAAACCGCCGCTAAATGCTCACAGGTATGGCATTAGCGGCGGTTAAAACCGCCTCTAAATGTTGAACTGGAAAAAAAATATGTTGGATCTGCTCCACCACTGCCCTAAATTTTCCAAAACCACAGCCACATCTCACCCATCAGCCCCACATAATATCACATCCACACATATTTGTAATGTACAACAGCTTACAACATTATTACATCATTACCATTTCATATTCCATCGCTAAAAGAATACTACCACAAACCACTACACACAAAAACCAACATCCTCATAATAGTGACCATAACATCTCTTACCATAATAAAAACCAACATTAAAAATGGACACAGGTCACACATGAGTGGTAGCGGTCACACCGTGCCTCGGATTGAGGCGGGGTTGACTCGTACACGTCACCAAGGACCCGTGGATCCTTCTCCTAAAGGATGAAGGCAATCCGGATGCGTCTGGTCCGATTTACGTAGGTCAGTTGTTGTTTCCAATTAAAGTGGTGTCCATTTTAAACAAGAGAGCGACTCTTTGGGTGGTAGCGGTCACACCGTGCCTCAGATTGAGACCGGGTTGACTCGTACACGTCACCAAGGACCTGTGGTTCGTTCTCCTAAAGAATGAAGGCAATCCGGATGCGTCCGGTCGGATTTCCGTAGGTCAGTTGTTGTTTCCAATTAAAGTGGTGTCCATTTTAAACAAGAGAGCGACCCTTTGGGTGGTATCGGTCACACCGTGCCTCAGATTGAGGCGGAGTTGACTCGTACATGTCACCAACATCCTCATAATAGTGACCATAACATCTCGTATGTCAGTTCTTGATTTCACTTAAAATTAAGTCCATTTTTAACAAAACAGTGACACTGTGAGTGGTGTCGGCCACACCGGGCCTCAGATTGATGCGGTAATGAATCATACACGTCACACATGAGTCATTGATTGTTGTGAAAAAGTATCAACGCAATCAGAAGCCGTTAGATCGGTTTGGCGTATGTAGGTAAAATATTGTCCATTTTAAACTAAATACATACACTTGGAGTGATACCGGTCACACCGCGCCTCTGATTGAGGCGGGGTTGAATCTTAGACGTCACATTTGACCCATGGATAGTTGTCCTTAAGTTTCAATAGAATCCCAATGTGTTTGGTCGGTTTGCCGTATGTCAGTTGTTGATTTCACTTAAAATTAAGTCCAATTTTAAAAAAACAGTGACACTGTGAGTGGTGTCGGCCACACCGGGCCTCGGATTGATGCGGTGTTGATTCATACACGTCACACATGAGTCATTGATCATTGTGAAAAAGTATCAATGCAATCAGAAGCCATTAGATCAGTTTGGCGTATGTACATAAAATATTGTCCATTTTAAACTAAATACATACACTTGGAGTGATACCAGTCACACCGCGTCTCGGATTGAGGCGGGGTTGAGTCGTACACGTCACATATAACCCATGAATCGTTGTCCTAAAGTGTCAACACAATTCGAAGGTGTTTGGTCGGTTTCCCGTATGTCAGTTGTTGATTTCTCACTTAAAAATAAGTCCATTTTGAACAAAACAGAGGCACTTGGAGTTGTGTCAGCCACAATAGGCCTCAGATTGTGGCGGGGTTGACTCGTACACGTCACATTTGAAGGTGAGTATGCATACACGATAGTTGACCTTCTTAGAGAAGGGTTTCTGGAAGAGTATAAAAGACATGAAGCAATGAAGATCATTAGAGTGTTGGAGCAAATGTGGTTGCTACAAACAATGTGGAAATCGGCTTGTGCAAAGCGACCTAAGTTACAACTTGCAGGTATTGTACTCTATTTTTTTCTGGAAGGTTTCAGTTTAAATGAATTTTGGAATGATCATTGCTATCCATTGTCTTTTAGGTTTTTTTGACAGCCGAGGGGAAAGGGTGGGGTCTGAAGACATTGTAGGATATGTCGAAGGGTGATTTTGTGTGTGAATATGTTGGAGAAATGTTAACTCCCACAGTTCTGAAAAGAGTCACTATTTAAAAGAAAGTCACAAGTTTAGATACATCTCAAGATGGTCAGTTTAAAGACATTTTGAGGGACACTACTAAAGACATGCTCAGATATGCACACATCCCCCACTTTTAGATCGTTGTCTACTACAATGATCTTCCAAACAAGATATGCATTAGAACTCTCATGATACATAGAGCAATTCACTGGCCACCTTCGAGAATGATATGAAGCACAAACCATGACAGCATTATGTTTTTAACTTCAGCACCTCAATTGAGATTGTGACACCTTTCAGGACTTGGCGCCATTGTATGTCGTTTCGTCCACTGAATGGGTCTATCCTTTTATTTAATTTTTTTAACTTCAGTCAAATATTCTAGAAAGATGTCGCGGCAGATCCTTCACCATTTTGTTTTTCTGAACATCTCATTACATTGTTAAAAAAAGCAGGGTGTGTTGCATGGTTAATACGTTCCTGTATTGAAGATGATGCACTCCCATTTATTCGAACCCACAAAACCACCCCGCATGAGAAAACAGGGACTCATATTTTTCTGGAAGGCGTGGAGGAACCCAGGCACCTGCCGATGACCGCCGCGCCGTGGGGTGGTTTTGTGGGTTCGAGTAAATGGGAGTGCATCATCTTCAATACAAGAACGTATTGCCCATGCAAGACACCCTGCTTTTTTTAACAATGTAATGAGATGTTCAGCAAAACAAAATGGTGAAGAATCTGCCGCGACATCTTTCTAGAATATTTGACTGAAGTTAAAAAAATTAAATAAAAGGATAGACCCATTCAGTGGATGAAACGACATACAATGGCGCCAAGTCCTGAAAGGTGTCACATTCTCAATTGAGGTGCTGAAGTTAAAAACATAATGCTGTCATGGTTTGTGCTTCAGATCATTCTCGAAGGTGGCCAGTGAATTGCTCTATGTATCATGAGCGTTCTAATGCATATCTTGTTTGGAAGATCATTGTAGTAGACAATGATCTAAAAGTGGGGGATGTGTGCATATCTGAGAATGTCATTAGTAGTGTCCCTCAAATTGTCTTTAAACTGACCATCTCGAGATGTATCTAAATTTGTGACTTTCTTTTAAATAGTGACTCTTTTCAGAACTGCGTGATATGAAGGTATTTTGGAGATTTTACTGGTTCATGCATGATATGAAGGTATTTTGGAGATTTTACTGGTTTTTTTGTCCAAAGTCCAAAGAAATGTGGTCCATCATTCTTGCATGTTACTCGTACACGTCACCAAGGACCCGTGGATCCTTCTCCTAAAGGATGAAGGCAATCCGGATGCGTTTGGTCAGATTTACGTAGGTCAGTTGTTGTTTCCAATTAAAGTGGTGTCCATTTTAAACAAGAGAGCGACCCTTTGGGTGGTAGCGGTCACACCGTGCCTCGGATTGAGGCGGGGTTGACTTGTACACGTCACCAAGGACCCGTGGATCCTTCTCCTAAAGGATGAAGGCAATCTGGATGCGTCTGGTCAGATTTACGTAGGTCAGTTTTTGTTTCCAATTAAAGTGGTGTCCATTTTAAACAAGAGAGCGACTCTTTGGGTGGTAGCGGTCACACCGTGCCTCGGATTGAGGCAGGGTTGACTCGTACACGTCACCAAGGACCTGTGGATCGTTCTCCTAAAGAATGAAGGCAATCCGGATGCGTCTGGTCGGATTTCCGTAGGTCAGTTGTTGTTTCCAATTAAAGTTGTGTCCATTTTAAACAAGAGAGCGACCCTTTGGGTGGTAGCGGTCACACCGTGCCTCGGATTGAGGCGGAGTTGACTCTTACTTGTCACCAAGGACCTGTGGATCGTTCTCCTAAAGGATGAAGGCAATCCGGATGCGTCTGGTTGGAATCTATGTATCCCTTCAGCGACAATGAGTTTGTGTCACCATTATAATTTTGGTAACTAGGTGAGGTGGTGCTAAGAATTTTGGGCCATGAGTAGTGGAGAGGATTGGAACAAAGGTGTTCCGATTGGCTCTCCACAGGGTAGTGTAGTGCCATATCGATATCCTCTTGTGCGGTGGTATAGTAACATTACCTAAACCTTTAATTTTCATTTGATGTTGATAATAAATAGTTGAGAGATGAACTTTAGTCATTTTTATTAAAAATACACACTATAAACCTATCAATTATCCTTGAGAGATGAACTAGGGTATTAACTAGACCATAAACCAACTTTAAAGATATAATCAATTTGACGTGTCATGACAATGTGGTCAGTTCCTATTGGCAAAACCAAGGGGATCGACACTACAATGTAGATTAGGAAACCCTAAGAGTGGGAGAATCCACAATGGGAGATTTCGGAACCATCCTCACAATAAAATACACAAATCAATCACCATTTTCCATGATTAAAATTTCATTTATTCACTTAAAATAGGGAGTTAAATTACCTATATGTTGTTGTCGGTGCTTCCCATCATTAAATATCTTAATCACTATTCGATGATAGAAAGTTGACTCAATTTATTTACTTTATTCTATTTTTACATTAATTATTTGGGAAATACACCTCACCCTATTCATTTGAATGGTCATGGAATAAAATCCCAACCATGAAAACTATAAAAAATACCCCATTAAATCATCATATAATCATTCTATAATCACTGATTAATCATAACACCACTTGTTCACACCAGGCTTCCCCACACTACTGAAATTCTATCACATCAATGTCTGTACTTGTACCCACCAAAATGAAGTGTGAGCTGATCACTAGATGAATTTACCCCCACCCTCTAACATGTTTCTCCATAATTTCTAGATCTCCCATAATATCTCACCCTAGTGGATTTTTATAGACCACTTTACATGGTCAAGATGAAATTTCCCTTGATTTCAACCCCAGATGAACACTCTTACCACATTGATATTTTATTATTATCCCATTATATTATGATATACATATGAATTAAGATCCAAATCAACCAACCTTATCACCTATTTACAAAATCACCACCTTAAATCATTAGTATTAGTGTATCCATTTCCTAGAATTCTTTCCTTACACCCCATCTGTGAATCACCTTGAAAAGGTTTCCTTTTCCCAAAACCCCATTAATATTGAATTTATTTATATTTTTTACTCATATCTTAGTGTATAATTTAGTTATCAAGACTTCCATGCATTCCAACCATGCTTCTAAAAACTTACAATCATCCTAATTTCCTTATGAGTAAAATAATTATGCTAACATGAAATCCCTATCTCAAATGAATGATAAGTATCTTATCAAAGGTCACTTTTTCCTAGATTAACTAACCTTTATAAGGATTATTATTGATAACTATCCAATTATTATTTCACCTGGATGAATCATTTTTCCACATTATCCAAATCATCCCAAGACTAGGCTGAATATGATATTACCTTGCAACCCCAAATCAATATCCATATTTTTCAACATCTGAGAATAAATACATATTGAATCAAGCCCAAGTCAAGTACCAAATCCCTTAAAAATCTGTAAAAATAAAAAACACAAATCATCCTAGACATATCATAAGTCCTCACCCCTATCATAGAACTAACCTTCAGTGATAATAACACCCTCACCATAGGTTTCACCAGATGGCCTGGTCTATGGGTACGATTCATGGATCATAAACTTGGTCATTATATCTAGTAAAACCTATAATACAACTTGAAATAAATTTAACTTTTATATAAAAATCACAATCAGTCACCCCCATCAATATAAAATAATACCACAAGGATAGTCACACTTATATACATCGCATATCTAGTATATTATGAAGTAAAACTCTTAGATCTTGGACAACTAAGATATCAATGATCAACCTCTTAATTCATTATCAAGTGATCATTGGTGATGTTTAATCCAACTAATATAACCCTAATCTATAATTTACCCTAGTCTATTAATTAACTTTACACCAATTAATCATTTAATTCCAAATTAATTACTAACCAATAACTTTTAATTAATCCAAGACTGTTCTCATTTTCATTTAAAAACACTATCGTATCATCATAAAAATAATGCATCAACATTGTATCCACACAAATAATTTTCTCATTATGAAATTTTATATGGTACATGAATAATCATGAGTATGTCAAGCAGTAGACATAGAGAAAACTCACTTTGGGGCCGAAGTCGAAGCGAGAAAGGTCGTCGGGAGAAGGGGGTCGCGGGTTGCCAGTCGCAGGCACTGCCGGAGGAGGTCGCAGGGTCGCCGAAGGAGGTCGCGGGGTCGCCGGAGGAGGTCGCGGGGTCACCGGAGGAGGTCGCGGGATCGCCGGGGGGTCGCGGGGGGCTGCGGGCGAGGGTTGCAGGGAAGGGTCGCGGGGGGCTGCGGGCGAGGGTTGCAGGGAAAGGGGTCGGGGTAGGGAAGGGACGGGGTTTTAAAAAAAAAACAAAGGTTTAGCGGCGGTTTATTAAAAACCGCCGCGAAACGTATTTCGGAAAACGTTTAGCGGCGGTTTTGTGAACCGCCACCACAAAACCGCCGCTAAACACTGTTTATTTTGTAGTGAATAAGTATTATCCATATTTCATCTTCCATATAAATGGATTTATTCGATACACATTCCACACACTCATTTATATCTTCATGTTTTTTTGATATAATTAATCATACAAATGAACATATGTCCTTTGTACTAGAGTTAGTTACACCTCAAGGTATGAGGAGGGATCAGGGGATTCAGTTTCCTTCTTGTTCTTTAATGGTAGCTGATACAGAGTTGGTCTGGAATTTTATCGTTCTTGATGGTAATCGATTTGATGTCATCATTAGTATAGATTGGCATGTCGCTCATTGAGATGATTTTATTATTATCATCAGAATGTTTCATATAATACTATCTATTGGAGCTCCCATGTGTTTCAGGGGGAGTGGGATCCATGATCAGGTAGTACAGAGCCTTCCCACCTAGATCTCAAGAGTTTTTTGTCTACAGGTGTGTTTAGGCCTGATGAAGTTTCTCCTTTATTGGTCTTCTTTTCATTATTGAAGACATTAATGATGTTCTCCTAGAGGACTTATCCACTCTTTCTCTAGAGATAGATATTGTGTTTTCATTGGACCTGGTGCCAAGAATGTAGTTTATATCGATAGATTAGTATGGTATGGAACCAACATAGATGAAAGAGAACAAGATTTAGTTGGATGGACTTTTAGAAGAGGGCTTTGTTTTCCCAAGTGTTTCTCCTTGGGAATCCCCTATTCCCTTTTCTAATAAACTAGATTTCTCAATTTGGTTGTGTGTGAGATACTAGATGTTGTACTGGGTAACAACTGAAAACAAATAAAAATTTTTCCTCATGTAAATTATTTTATTGATTAGTAAAATGGGGACAAGTTGTTTTGAAATATTGTTTATTGGTCAGGTTGTCATCTTCTATGGTATAGAGAGTCTGATATACCAAATAAATAATTCCAGTGTAGGTATAGCCAATATGAATACCTTTTTTATTACTTTTGGCTTAAATAATTCTCCATCAATTTTTATGGATTAGATGAAATAGATATTTCATCAATATCCTAACACTTTTGAGCTAGTGATCATGGATGATATTATTTTCTATTTAAAAACTAATCATGATCATGAGAACTATCTGAGTTTGGTTATGGAAATTCAGAGATGTCACAATTTGTATATAAGTTTTTCAAAATTTCATTATTGTATTCAAGAAGTCATGATATTATGGCACAAAATTTCCAAACATGGAATATTAATTGATCTAGAGAAGGTGAAAGATGTTTTCTCATGGAAGTAACCACACAAATTCATTGAGATATTGAGAATCCATGGTCTTACTGGATACTAAATATTTTTTGTTAAGTATTTTTACAAGATGGAATCACTTTTGACTACTCTATAAGGAATGTGGTGGAATTAAGACATTATGCGAAATTTTAGTCTTCTTTTTTCAAACTGAAATTACTTCTAACATTATCTCCTATTATATTATTACATGATCCCTGTACGGAGTTTGTGGTGTTCTATGATGATTTTGGTGTTGATTTTGGATGCATAATTATGTAGGATGACCATGTGGTAGCTTTTGGATCTTGTAAGATTTGACCACATGATAATAATTTACCCACTCATGATTTAGAACATGATACATTTAGGCATGTTCTTAAGTATTATAGGAACTATCGTTTTGGATAAAGGTTCTTGGTCTTTTATGATCATAAATGTGTGATCTATATCTTCTATAGAAAGACCTGGATCTAAGATAGAGATGGTGGGTAAAATACATTCAGATGTTTGACATTGATATCTCCTTCATCCCATTAAAGGGGAATGTCATTGTAGACACTCTTAGAAGAAATGTACTAGTGCAATATTTTTTATAAATTAAAGAGGAGTGGAAATATATTGGGATGTTCACTTAGTTGGAATTGGATGCTCAGGCGGTGCTTTAGGTATGGTTCTAACCAGTGTTTAGTTATCATCATATCTCATGGAGTTTTTTTGTAGAGTTAGAGTTTCTGAAAATTAAGGAGATCCTTTATGGTGGGGAGACCATTTTTATTAGGTCTTTCTATTCAGATAATATTCTCTACATCAGGAAGTGGGCTGTCATTATAGCATATGTGTGTATTTTAGTATTATTTAATTATCATATTAGTTTGTTGGACATCCATCTAGTATATAACAAGATGTATTATGACATGCGATGATGATTCTGGAGTCCAGGTATGCAGTGTGAAATTTCATAATATGTGTAATGTTGTTACACCTGCAAGTAGATAAAGGTAGAGAACTTGAAATCATCAGATTTTCTTCGGCCTCTTCCAGTGCTAGTTTATAAATGGGATGAGGTATCCATGGATTCTTTTGTTTTGTTAACATGGAATCCTTGAGTGAAAAATTTATTCTGGGTAGTTATTGATCAATTGATGATGTATTCTCATTTCATTCTGACCAAGGATACCACTAAGGTTGAAGATCTAGGTAAGATATATGTTCATGAGATTCTAAGGTTACATGGGAGTCATTCTAGCATTGTTTATGATAGGGATCCTATATTTATTACATGATCTGAAGGTATATCTAAGGGGTGATTGGAGCTCCGTTCATGTTGATCACCACTTACCATCCAACGATAGACAGTCAGACAGAGCGTGTGATTAAAATCTATAAGGATATGGTTTTTTATGTGTCTTGGATTTCGGTGGATTAGGGGTTATCCGTCTGGGATTATTTTAGTTTTATTTACTACAATGGTCATCATTCATCGACAAGAATTAATCTCATTTAAGCATTGTATGGTTTCCCATGTAGATCACATCTTTTTGTACCGAGGTAGGATACATATCATTAGTTGCGCCATGTTTGGTCAATGACATGTCATCAAAGATTCAAGATGTGCATTGACGTCTTGTTACAACCCAAAGTCAATAGAAATCATATGCTGATTGAAAACATAAACTTTTGGGTTTTCCATTTGTGACTAGGTTCTCATGAAAATTTCTCCTTGGGTGGGTCACTATAGGCTGGGAAAATTGGTAATGTGGAATTGAAGATATATTGGACCATTTGAGTTCACTGGCTAGCTCATGTAGGTTTCCTATCAACTAGAATTTCCAATTCAATTGACATGTATTCATGATGTTTTCCACATATCTCAGCTTTGGATGTACCATTATGATCCCGCTAACATTATGAGTTAGGAATAAATTTATTTAGAGCCAAATGTTTCTATTTTAGAGAAACTAGTTGATTTAATTGATTACAAAGTGAAAATATTTCAGGGTAATTCGATTCCCTTGGTTATAGTACTATGGGAATATGGATCAGATTATTATTAGACATTCGGAACAGGAGTCATTGATGAGGGATAAATGGCCTCATATTTTTCCAGGTATAACATTTTCCAAATGCATTTTAAGGGATATGATGATTATATGGTGGGGAGTTTGTAAATTCATGTAACCAATCTGTGAGGTGCACCTTTAACCTCATCATGGTTTTCCTTTTCTCATTGTTTATATAGGGCTGAGAAAGAATTAGGATTGTTGAAATAATGGTAACTGTAAGACCATGAGATTTTATGAGATAGATTCTTTTAATTTCCTTGATGTCTTGTGTTATACGCTACACCAAGATTAGATTGCTCTATACGCATCACCGTATTATCTTTTAGTGTACACAATAGTATTCTTGGATTTTGTTGCATACAATTTCATGTTCTTTTTATATAATTCATTTCACACAACCCTGAGTATAGATTTTGTTTAATTTATAAATAAAAAATGTTTGGATTATGTTATACTCAAAAAAACAATAATTGTTTACTACACGAAACACTAACTTGGATTGCATTACACGCAAGAGAGACCTTCCTCAATATCTTGCATTGTACAAAATACCCTGTTTCACTAAACAACGATATATTATTAAAATATTGTTATTTAATAGGATATAAACTCGATGTTATGAATTGTATTAACCATATTTTGAATTTTATGAATTTTAAATTCAACTTATGTATTTTATAGAATATGATGTAAGAACACATTCACTTTTTCTGATAAAATAAGTATTTTTCTAGAAAATACAGGTTTGCCACCTTTTGATGGAGCACTTATTTTAAATCTTGTTTTTGACACATTTATAAGTTAAATTTGATAAAATAAACTTCTTATTTGGAAAATGGATATACAAATTTACCTTTTTTGAATTTTTGGTACTTTTTGGATAAAATTAAAATTTTAATGAATACTGAAAAATACTGCATTTTAATTCAAAACTACCTTTTCATTTAACTTATTTATGTAGTTAGATTGTATTTTTAACTAGTGTTAAAGTGTAACTGGATTGTGTTTTTATCATTTAATCCAATTTTTTTCATTTTATGTAATTTTCCATTGAAATTTCACATAAACACATGTCAATCATTTGATAGTTATTACTTCTTAAAAACTCGCGTTTTGATTTTGACAACGGGGATGAATTTTAAATTAATTACTAAAAACATTGTGTTTGGAATTTGGAAAATTGGATTACATATTTGGAATCAGAATGTCCAGATTTTGTTAATAGGTACCTTTTGTTTTTTTGCACTCTGAATAGTATCTTTAGTAATTATTTTTATTTACTATGGTTAAGGGGTAAATATGGTAAATAGGGGTAAACAAATAATAATTTAATACTATAAATGCACCCTAAAACGTGTCATAATCCTATTGGATGATATATTTATGGCCATGGGAATCCTTGGCTCAATTTTGGGACCCCATGGATTCACTTGGATGTGAAAATGACATATTATAATAATTAATTTAATGTATATATAATTTTAACATAAACATATATCTTTTACTAAATAAATTTTAATTTAGTGTTATATAACCGATATATATGTATATAAATATTATTTAGTTAGCTAAAAATATTTCCTACATCATGGTATCTTTTTTTATAAATTTTAGATATTAGATAAAAAGATTTATTTATCACACAATTATGATGTATTGATTAACTCATCAATGAAAGGTTCAAATAAAAGTATTTATAAATATTAAAATAAATTTTGATGACATCCAAGAATATTATGGATTCCATCGACATATTAGGGATGTATTAATGCATTTTTTTTCCAAGTAATAATGTTTTTATGACTTTAACAAAAATACAATTACTAAATAGTGTCAAAATTGACATAAATTTGTTTTTAAAAAAAATACTATTTTATTGAAGGATATAAAAATCCTAAAAATATAATGTTTAGAAAAATAGCATGGATAGTGATACAAATGTCTTAAATTATCCACTTTAGGTTCTATTCGAATTTTATATAAAATTTATTTTTATGTAGTATAAAAATACAAGAGGACATTGTAAGAGGTAACGTCTTTTACAAAGAGTTAAATCTAAAAGATAACGTCTGTTTTATGACATAAACATGTATAAAACATATTGGTTGAGAGGATTTGGACCCATCTATATCTTATACTTGAAATAAATCAATTTCGAGATATTAGAAACCGAGAATATTATTATAATAAGTTAATATTTCAAGCTTTTTCCCAAAGTTCCCCTCCACATCTTTTATAAAAGGGCACCTCCCTTTCTATTTAACTTACACCTCTAAACCATTTGGTTCGGCCAAACCCTCCACATTTCATCTCACAACATCCCTCATATCATCGTAGAGGTATACATCTGGTCAGAGAGCCATCCAATGGAGCCCTTTTGTTCAGATCAAAAGGAAACAAGTGAAGAAGAGGAGTTTTGGACTCGTACGGACAATATCAGACCTAAGGTAAAGGATAATTTTGTAATCTCATTTTTATCCGAGATTGTTTATACATAATTGTTTAATGGGGGTATATTTTTCATCCATGTCCATGTTCTATAAAAATGTTTTATAAAATGTTCAATATTCTTCTATATATATATTTAAAGTTATTTTTACCCATTTTTGACTTTTACTACCTTGTATGGAAGGAATCATTCTTTTGATTACCATATGAGGTACTTTTTGACTTTTCCAACAAAAGTATGAGAATAATGATCTTTTAAATTATATGAAATGAATGAATTATTATATCTTAAAAATTCATTATTTCCATTATTCTTCCCCTACACGTTTTCTAGTAAATTTTCAACTAACTTCTTTTATTTTATAATTGCGCAACATTTTGAGAAAAGAGAACATTTTTGAAGAAAAAACGATATTTTACCCAAGAATTAAGTTCAAGTGTTTTATCAAAATTATTTTCCATATAACATGACATAGGGTTATGTTTCTATCCCTATTATTACTTTTATTTCATTGTATTTATGATGGAATAATTTTTATGAAATCTATTTATCTTGTATGGATTATGTTATGATGGAATAATGTTTAACAAACCCATTTTATTTCTTAGGTTATGCTACGATGAATGATTTATTTTAGTTTGTAACATGTAAAAATGATTTCACTATGAGATGGGTGGGATATATATCTCCAAACAATGCATTGGGTAAAGATTTATATCTCATGAGATAAACATGGATGGAATAGAATGTAAATCTGGTTCAATAATACAACGATAGAATGACAAGTAAATGTAGTTTTGTAATACATGGCTAGAATGTAAAGAAAACCTGATTCAGTAATTCAATTTTTCCACTATGATAGTCTTGGAAAAAATTCCTAGGATACAATGTAAATTATATAATGTGCTTATTTTTTTTCCACAATTACAGGTTTTATACAAATGCTATTATATCCTAGATAACGTTCCATTATGATCTATGCCTTACGTACTTAGAAGATTTATTTCATGACATAAGATTTATTTCAATTGTTTATGGTTTGTTTTATGTTCTCCATTATTACCCTTACTGAGTATTTTAGCTCACCCTTTTTTTGTTTTATTTTCTCGAGGATATAAAGAAAGGTTTTAGGTAGGAAAACAACAGGGGATGATCAGTATGAGAGATATTGAAAATCTTTCACCATGTTAGAAGATTATGTTATGAGTTTCCAAATCCACTAAAATAATATAGTATTTGGGTTTCTGTTTGTGTCATGTATTATGTATTCCTCAGAAGAAATTTAATTTTCATGTATACCAAGATTGGGTCTCTATAGTTGGTATCAGAACGAAGGTTTAGATAACCTTGGAAAATTATGATACTAAAACATTAGTGAAATATCTTGAGATATTATTATGGTATGTATAAGGATGTACCTATGGGTATGTCTAAATATAGTTTAAAGTCCTAGAATTATGGTATTGATCATAAAAAACCTATTATTAAACCTAAGATGTTAGATATTGAATGTACCCCCTAGATTATTATTTTCCTAGTATGATTTTTTCCTCTCAGACTAGTCTTTTTGGGTTTTAGACAATGTCTGGAACCCAAAAGAACCATGTTAATGCTATATGTGATGGGAAATTAAATGATTATTCTCCTAAAAAACCAAATTATATTGGATCTTGAATAATTAATCTTGTTTCTATGACCAAAAATCCTTCTTGGCTTCTAAATGACCAAAGGTGGGAACAACTTTCTCTTGAATATTTCATCAGAAACACCCACCTTATTTTAGTGGAAAAATCGATCCCCTGGTTGTAGAGAAATGAATTTGTATAGTTAAAGGATATTTTTTACTATCTATTGAAAAGGTTGTTTTGGGAGCTTATTACTTGGCAGGTAAAGTGAATATGTGGTGGAACTTTATCATGAATACGAGGCAATAAGAAAAAATTGACTCCAGGTATTGGGATGAGTTAAAAAACTTATTTTTCAATATATAACTTCCTCATATTCTTCATACAAAAAGGGATATTGTAGTTTATCACCTATATTATGGTTATGATAAGAAAACAAGGATAGAATTTAAAGGAAACTATTCAAATTTCCAAGAAAGTAAGATTGTATTTTCTTTATGCACAAAGTGTAGAAGGACACATGGAGGAAACTATCTTAATGGGGCTGATAAATGTTTTATGCGTGGGAAATAAGGTCATCAAGAATTTTACTACCAAAGTAATTAGAATAAATAGAAATCTAAAAAGAGTGAACCTCCCAAAAAGTAGGGTTACAAGTTCAATGAAATGGGTCATTATGCTAACCAATGCACAAATTCAAGGGTTATATATGATTATCAATGTCTAAACCCTCTTAAGGCCTAAGAAAAAGGAAAATAACATGTTACACTATTGGTGATGTTGAGTATGAAAATGATGTGGTGGACTGGTTAAGTGTTAATGTAATGGGATTCTAAAATAGTTTTGTTGAATCACTTTTATAGTATTATGGAATATTATAATATCTATGTATTTTTCCATTGTGGTTTTGCATAAGTATATGGTACCAGTAACCATGAAAAGTGATTAAAATATTTTTGGAAAGAACATGATATGCGTATAATGAACATATAAGAAGATAATGAGATGTTTGATAGTTTTAATGAGATGATGACTGGTAAAAGGAAATAGGGATATCATAGTTTCAGTATATAGAATTTTTGGCATATTTGGTGTGTGGAAATAGTTAATTTTTTTAGAATGTATTTTTTCACTAAGGTTCTATGGTAATTCATGTTATTATCATGTTTCAAGAGAATACATGATTAATTTATTCACATGTTTGGAATGTGATAACCACGAACATCCAAAAGAGATATGAGATCAAATTGTTATGTCAATTTAGTTCACCTCTTTCAAAAGTTTTATATTTTCCATTTTTTGAAGGATTGTAATGTTATCCATTTATGGATAGTATATGTTATATTCTTATTGATGTTTGTATTATCTCACTATAGGTGTCCTTGTGAATATTTGATTAGCTATGCTAACCTTTTTGTTGAGACTGATGGAATGACCTATCATTCTATCACATTATCTTATAACACTTCAATAATGAAAAATTCAACATAATTTATTTAAATACGAGATGAAGTGAAAATTTTTCAAGGCATGAACAATGGAGAGATTGTAATAAAATCAAGAAATTGTTTATTATGAAGAAACAATCATCAACTTTTGGAAAAAGGATCTTGAAAACAAAAAATTTATTCTAGTACCTTCTTATTTGATGAATCAGATTGCCCCAAAAATCATCATAGATTTATGGATTTATGGTAGTTAACTATCTCCAATCCTTATTATCGATCACTATCAATCAGAACATGATGGTTATATTTCTCTTCCATATCCATGTTATCACATCCCACCTATTTTCTCCAATGTGGAAACCCAGTGATGCATTACGTTGTGTAACCATTATGTTTCTAACTTTAATTTTTTAAAATTTTGTTTTAATATCCATTTTTTCAATATGGGTTTCCATGAAAGAAACATTAAAGTAGAAAACCATTTATAACCCTAATGAATTTTGTGGGGAAATTCATTTTATGTGGGTAGAATTTAAAACCTAGAGATTTTATAAGATATATTCTTTTAATTTCCTTGATGTGTTCTGTTGTCTGCTACACCAATATTAGATTGCGCTATACACAACACAGTATTAGCTTGCAGTATACAAAACATTATTCTTGTCTTGTGTTTCACAAAATTTCATGTTCTTTTGATAAAATTCATTTCACACAACACTAAGTATGGATTTTGTTTAATGTATAAATAAACTAAGTTTGGATTATTTTATACACAACACCAAAGGAATCTTTCACTACACACAACGCTAATTTGGCTTGTGTTACATGCAAGAGAGACTTTCCTCAATATCTTGCATTGTATGCAATACCGAGTTTCACCAAACAATGATATATTATTAAAATATAATTATTAAATGGGATATAATCAAGCTATTATGAATAGTAATGACCACATTTTTAATTTTATAAATGTTAAAATCATTATATGTATTTTCTAGAACATGATATAAGAACAAATTCAATTTTTCTAATAAAAGAAGTATTTTTCAAAAAAGGTGATTTTGCCTCCTTTTGATGGTGCACCCATTCTAAATATAGTTTTGACAATTTTATAAATTAAATTTGAAAAAATAAACTTCTTATTTGGAAGAGGGACATAAAAATTGAATTTTTTTTTTCAATTTTTGGTTTTTTTCTAATAAAATTAAAATTTTAATGAATTGTAAAAAATACTGCATTTTAATTCCAAACTGCCTTTTCATCTAATTTATTTATATATTTATATATATATTTTTATTTTTTTTAAAGTGTAATTAGATTATGATTTTATCATTTAATTCAATGTTGGTCATTGGAAGTAATTTCCCACATAAATTTCTGATAAACACATATCAATATTTTAATAGTTATCACTTCTTAAAAACCCACTTTTTGGTTTTGACAATAAGAATTAATTTTAAATTAATTTCTAAAACTTCTATGTTCTAAATATAAAAAATTGGATATCCATATTTGGAATCATATGGTCCAAATTTTGTGGATATATACCTTTAATTTTTAGACATTATGAATAGTAACATTAGTAATTATTTTTATTTACCATGGTTAAACGGTAAATCTATTAAATAAGGGTAAAAAAATAATTTAGTAGTATAAAAATACCATAAAATGCATCCTAATACTATTGTATGTTATATTTATGACCATGGTCATGCTTGGTTCTATTTTGGGACCCCATGGATTCACATTGAGGTGCAAATGAGATTTTAGAAGAATTAATTTAAAGTAAATGTTATAATAAAATAAACATATATCTTCTAATCAATTGATTTTAATAAACGGTTATATAAAAGATATCTATGTCTATAAATAGTCATTATTAAGCTAAAAATATTTCCTACATCATCGAATTTTATTTATAATTTTTACACATTATATAATTAGATTTATCTATGACACAATTATGATGAAGTGATTAACCAATTAATGAAAGATTTAAATAAACAAATTTATAAATATTAAAATAAATTTTGACGCCATCCATTAATTCTATAGATGAAATTGTCATGTTAGGGATGCGTTAATTCCTTTTGTACAAAATAATCAGGTTTTTATGACTTTTAGAAAAATCAATTACTAAATAGTTTCAAAATTGACATAAATGTGTTTTTAAAACAAATAATATTTTATTAAATGATTAAAAAAATACTAATAATATAATATTCATAAAAAATAACATTTATAGTGACAAAAAATGGCATTATTTATCCAATTTAGGTTCTCTTGGAAATTTATTGTAAATATATTAACCATGTAGTATAAAAATACAAGAGGACATGGTAAGAGTTAACATATTTTAAAAAGGGTTAAATATAAAAGACAAGTTTAATTTTATGACCTAAACGTGCCTAAAAGCTTTTGTTTGAGAAACATTTTAACAATCCTCAAAATATCCTCAAAATAAATCAATTTCGAGATATTATAAACCAATAATTGTTTTCTAATGAGTTAATATTTCAATATTATTCCTAAAGTGCCCCTCACCTCTCTTATGAAAGGGCACCTCACATTCTCTTTAACTCACACCTCTAAAGCCCTTAGGATCAGCCAAGAACTGACCATTTTGTCTCCCAATATCCATAATATCATCTTAGAGGAAAAATAGTTGGCATAGGGCCACCCTAAGGAGCCATTTTTTTGAAATCAAAAGGCAACACCCAAATAATATGAGTTTTGGACTCGCGCAGAGAGTATCAGACCTATGGTAAGGGATAATTTTGCAGTCTCATTTTTATACAAGATAGTTTATACGTAAGTGTTTACTAGGGGTATATTTATCATCCATGATTTTTTTTTCTAAAAATGCATTAATAAAATATTTACTATTATTCTATGTATGTTTAAAGTAATTTTTAACCATTTTTGCATTTAACTATATGTTATGGAAGGAAGATTTCTTTTTTTTACCATATGAGCTACTCTTTGAGTTTTTCAAAAAAGGTATGAGAAGAATGTTTTTTAAGTTATACAACATGGACATAATTTTACATCTCAATAAAATATTATTACCATTAATCTTCCTCTATATGTTTTCAAGAGTATTTTCATCTATATTATATTCTTTTAAAATTCCACTAAATTTTGAGAAAAGAATACATTTTTGAAGAAGAAAGGATATTTTCCTTATGAATTAAGTTCATGTGTTTTATCAAAATTATTTTTCATCTGAGATGACACAAGGTTATGTTTCTATCCCTATTATTACTTTTATTTCATTGTGTTTATGATGAAATTATTTTTATGAAATCTATTTATCTTGTATGTATTATGTTATGATGGAATGATGTTTAAGAAATCCATTTTATTTCTTGCGTTATGATATGATTAATGATTTATATTTTTATGGAACATGTAAGAATTATTTCACTATGATTTGGGTGGGAATTATATCTCCCTCCAATGCATTGGGTAAAGATTTATATCTCATGAGATAAACATGGATGTAGTGGTAAATAAATCTGATTCAGTAATACATGGCTGGAACGACAAGTAAATCTAATTCAGTAATACATGGCTGGAGAGACAAGAAATCCTGATTCAGTAATGGAATTTTTCCACTATAATGTTCTTGGAAGCAATGCCTTGACTACGATGGAAATCATATTACGTACTTATTACTTTTCCAAAATTACATGTATTATGCCAATACAATTCGATCGCGGTTAATGTTAATTTATGATATATTCCATATGTACTGCCATGATATATTTCATGACTCGATATTTTGATGTTTAAACTTTATATTCATGTTTTTATGTTCAAATGATTATGGTTTGTTTTATGTTCTCTATCTTTAACCTTACTGGTAATTTTAGCTCACCCTTTTTAGGTTTTTCCCCCATGATATAAAGAATGGTTTTAGGTAGGAAAACAAAAGGGCAAGATAATTATGGGAGATGTTGAAGATTTTTCACCAACATAAAAGATTATGTTCCATGTTTCGAATGAAACTTAGTTAATACGGTCTTTGGGTGTCTATTTTTGTCACGTATTATATATTATGCAATAGAAATACAATTTCCATGTACACTAAGCTTCGGTCTCTATAGTAACGTCATAGATTAATTGGACTCTCAGCTTCAAATCATTGTTTTTTTGGGCTTTAGGAGGAATTAATTCAATGTAACTTGGTTACACGATGTGTAAGAGTTACTGGATGTAAGTCGTGAAAGTCTTCACACTATGAAAGGTGAAATTACATGAATTTCTATTTTACATTCTGAATGTTTTAAATATTGGATTTTTAATCCGAGGTGACTGATTTCTCACCATAATTAATAAACGTTGTTTTCACAACCATTAAATGAGTTATATGTCATGTAATTCCCCACGAATGGATGTTTTAGTGTGTCATTCAGGTTTTGGGTTCCCATTTGACCACTTGCTCTCCATTTCTCTTGAACCAAGGCTCCTCTCTAATGACTTTTAGAGACACATTTCTTTCCCAGTGGAACAATTTGGAATTTTTTCTATGTTGTTATTCTGGTGTCTCTTCTACTAAGTGATATTTCATCTTCATCATTTCCACTAATTGTAGAAGCACCATAGAGTTGCATCATTAGATCTATAGATCTAAATCGGTGTTTCTTTATTTCTTATTCTCAATATGTTATGTGATATATTTCTAGAGGTCATTTCATTATTGGTTATGGTGTGATAGGTGTTAGTTATTGAGGTATATGGATTTTCTCATTTATGAAATCCACATATTTTTAAAATAGGATCAATATTGTGATGTGGATTGGATTCTCGGGCCTTCGTAGATGTCATTAGGATTTCATTATTGATGGATCCCATTTCACGCATGTGAGAATTGTGTTTCTATGTAGGTGGTGCTATCTCTATTCTATATTTATGAACCTTATTGTTCTTGTTTAATAAACTGATTTATAAAAGTAATTGGCATGAAGATTTTGTGTTATTTGAAAAGATTTTTTAATGAAAAATGGTATTTCCCTTCTAGTTGATAAATAGAAAGAAATTTGGTATTTTAAAAGCATTTCAATGTATTTTTGAATGGTTTTTAAATGGATTTCAAAGCATTGGGATTAATTTTGAAAACAAACACAAGGGTTAGCTTTGGTACTAAGGTTGAAGGTTTACCTTGAGGACATAACCCATTTTTTGTGATTCTAAAGGGGTTTTCTCATTGGTATTTCATATGTTTCTTAGGAATTTTGTTCTAGGGTGATTATATTGACATAGTTTGGGGGTTACTCATGGATATTCTTATACTACCTAGGATTATGTTCTTGGAGCTAGATTTTTCACTTGATTGATTGGGGTTTGAAAAGTCCTCTAGTCAAACCTATAGTAATCATTGGTGCCGATACTTTTGATTATGTTTTTTTTCATGGATTTTTTATTTGATCCATGACATGGATGATTATTCCACTTGAAAAATGATATAGAAAAATTTTATTTTAAATTGATTTATAATTTTTTTCTGAAATGTAAAAAGGCAATTTTTTCCATGTGTTTCTATAAAACTACATTAATAGTTTCCATTACATTTACTATTTAAAAGAGAATAACTGAATTTTATTATAGAGACTTGTTATAGAACAACTAGGTGGGATCCTATTGATCATGCTAGATCACACCCTACACACCTCTTCGATTGTGTGTAACCCTTTGTATGTCTTCCATTGCAAGGAGTGGTATGGCATCGTAGTGAGCTGGTGAGTATTTGTGCCAGCTCAACAGGTAGATGGTGGTGAGATGGTGGGTGTTCTTCAATTCCATCACGTGGAGTAGTGTTTGTTTGTTCCTTTACAGTTAGACTTTTCTTGTGGATTTTTTGTTACTTTTATAGTTGTTTCATTTATTCAGTCTTATTATCATTATGTAATATATTTATTATAATTTTGTTTTCTCCATATTATTCATGTGTATATATTCCATGTGTTTATAAAGGATGGTAGAAATAATTCCCTTTGGTTCGTTGTTTGATTTCTGGGTGCTACTTTACAACTCACGGGGATCTGGATTTCCCTTCAGGTATGCGGCTAATCGGGTTGGGTGCTCATTTTGAGGGTAACCCAGGTTGTTCATTACAATATTTATATGTTATTATGATTTTTACAAGCATTATTTCATCTGTTTTCCATTATAGGGAATAAAAAATCATTTCCCTTATATACATACAACATACATTCTCTACATATAGGTATAATTTTATTATAATCACAATTTTACCTATATGGTTATAAAGATAGAACTAAATAATACATATTATATTTATGAAATATTTTTTATTCTTAAATTATAATATCATATAAACCTTCTTACCATAAAATAAATTGGAAAATGATAATTTCTATCATGAATATCAGTAGACTTCCACCTCGACTACGATATGTGATCAATTTTTTATTTATGATTCAAATGTTTGGTAATAAGGATAGATTTGTTAAAATTATTTGATATATAAACCATTAATAGAATTATCGAGTTTACATAACCAAAAAAAATTATAAGGTAATGATACTTCTCAACAAAACATACATGAAAAATAATACAGTTTACACCCCCAAAAAACAAAACTACAGAATATATTTTAACAAACTAGTGAAAATTTGTTATGAGGGGACCATATATGATATTTCAAATTTAAATATGGTTCTGTTGTAAATTAATTACATGGTTCAAAATATTATACATTAGTTTAAAACATTTTCAATTAAGTTGAATTGTGTTTTAAGGGGTTTCATAAATCTATTTCCATTCATTAGGTAATACTTATACTTCATTAGATATGTAATTCTATTATATATGTGTAAAATGAACTCTTATTTTATTAATATTTATATACACTATTTTTTGTATTTATATTTTTTTACACAATGTCAATTCAAGGATTAATTCTCACATCAGTGGTATGATCATTGTAATTTATTTCATCTCAATTTATACTCCATTGAGAAATTATTTATATTATCCACATTTTTTTTACATGGTGTATATATTGACACATTATGTAAGTAACTTGAGTATATATGTATTCATGATGATAAATGATTCAATTAATGTTAGATTTTTACGGGGCTAAATTTTGAAATTTACCAAATAGGCAAGAGTTTATATTACAATCTTGTTTATATTGGATTTATCTTATTTTCATTGAATGAATTTTACGATATGTACCTTATACAATTAATCCACTTACCTATAATCAATATATTTATTTACATTTCATATTTGTGTATTATTTCCTTACATTGGAACCTAGTTAATGAAATGTATTTTAAAATTTAAGAACATGAGCCTCAGCCCAGTTGGTGAGGTATCCTTCAGTGCATCAACAAGACCAGTTTCAAAACTATGTAGAGGCATATTTCCGGGTTACTGTAGTTGGTACTATAGCAGGCATTGTAGAAGTACTGCACACTGTGCGGTACAGTAGCCAAACTGTACACTGTACAAGTGCTGTAGCAGGTACTTTTCGGTACTGTAGAAGCTGGAACTATTCACCTTGGGCCGCCGGTTTGGGCTTGGAGTCCTTAAGGCTTTCGGGCCACCCAAGCCTTTGGGTCAGTAGGGGTTTCAACCACCTTTAATGCCCTTGGGCCACCTCAAGGCCTTCGGGCCACATGCAATTTCCCCAGACACACTACACAAAAGGAGCAGCCCCAGATGAGGATTCAGAGCAGGTGCAGTCACCAAAGCATAACAAAAATGGATTTTCAAAATGAGAGGGTATCGCTAGGCCATCAGTATCAGCCTGTTCTTGCACGGGAAGCCTATCCAGATGGCCATGCAAAGGTGGATAGCTACTATCATGACGCAGATGCTTGGGAGGGGCAGTTCCTTGTATATAGTCTGGTTGAATTCCCTAAGACATTCGGGTCATGTAATCTCCTAAACCTACAGGCCTTGTGATATCTAAGCCTACGGGGCTTGTAAGGGTCCCCACTTATCCCTTTAAGGGGGGGGGGGGGTATTAAAAATCAAAAAAAATGAAGGCCTTTGGGCCATTCAGGGAAAAACAATTTAAAATTTAAAATTTTATTTTTTTCTTTTTGATTGGGTATATTTTTTTCCATGTTAATATTATTAAAAATTATTTTTTAAAAACTACTTTTTACTTAATCATGTAATTTTTCAATGATAATTTATGTTATATTTTATTTTTAAATGTTTGAAAAGAAAATTTTTAAGGTTTTCTAGAAGGGTAATTTTCAAAATTATATATAAAAAGTCTAAAGGAATGCTTCTTTTTAATGTATACGAAATTAATAGATTTTCTAGAATCCAAAACCCTGTTACACTTTTTAGACTATTATAAAAGTTTTAATGAGTTTATAATGATATTATTTTAATTAAATATTAAATTAATATTCTTCTCCCATCTTATTTACCTCTCCAAAGGACATGATTTTCTTAAAAAGAATTTTTCTGATGAATTGAAGGCCTTTATTTATATCTTCGCAATTTTTTGTTTGTTTTATTCCTCTTGAAACACTGAATTTTTTATGATCATTAGAAATTAAATATATATTAAATATCAATTTTCATTATATGGTTGTTATGATTATTTTTTACAATGTATATAATTTTTATAAATGGGGTTTTAGATGGAATGTGATTCAAATGAATTGGAATATATTTATATTCCATATTATTTATTAAATACCAAAATATTTTTTTATGTCGTATTGTTTATGAATTTAATTGATTAATCAATATATATATATAGAATTCATTTTACATGAAATGACTGGTGGGGAAAATAATTATATATAACCTCAGTGCATCCACACATATACTTATAGAAACTAGTTCTCTAACATTGTTAAATGTGTTTTTAGTGCGTACATTCCCATTGTTTTAAAATATCATGGACTATCAGCTTTTTCATTATAAATATCATGTTTCCATTGATCATTAAATCCAAAAATACGAATTTCAATCATCGAGAAAAAGTTATTTTTTCCATAATATCATATCATTAGAAAGTATCATTGGATACATTTTATGCTTATGTTATTGAATATATTTAATATGTTTTTAGTTTATTACTTTTATATATTAAATATGAATTAATTATTCACAATGGATTTCATTGTGAATAACCCATACATAGTATTTGTTATCACAATTTTTTTTTCAATTTCCCTATGATATATAAACTAAATCATCCAATAATTTTCAATGATTATAAATTTTTTTATCATTCTTTTGTATATTTAAAACTGAATGTAGAATTATATACATGTTATTATCTCATTATTCATGACTAAAAAACTAATCAGTCCTTCAGGATGAGATCCCTTATATGTTATGACAATGTAATAAAGTAGACACCAACTCTATGATTTTGGTGTTGGGGGTGTTATTATCCGGATATATAGGTTTCTTAAAAAATATTCATTAATTTTTTTCGGACATTAAAAATATATGTTCCCATTCATGATATATTTATAAAAATTAAAATAAAATCCACTTCAAAAGATAATTAAACTATTGAGAAATAATTAAAAAAACATCCATATGATGTCTACAAATATAAATCAAATAAACCATGTGTATTATAACATATGATTAATCCTATATAAAAAACCCATTTCTAAAAATTGAATAACAAAATTATTGAATTTTAATAATAGTTATCAATATCAGCATACATTGAACACCAATATAACATTTGACTACACTATCTTCAACAAAAAATCACCACCATTCCTAATATTTGTAATTAACTAATATCAATATTCTTTTAATGCAAGGTTACTTTAATTTCAAATAAATTTATGATTCATTATTTCATGTAGAAAATCATGTTTCCATTCATTCATCAATTTTTACCATTTATCGTATATTGGATTCAATGAAATTTCAATAATAGTTTTTATCCCAAAACATTTAAAAAAATATCTGTTTTTAAAAATGGAAAATAATGGTTATCCTAATCCTAAAAAATGATATAAATGAGGTTGAAAATAATATTTTAAATTAAAAAAAAATTATTCAGTCATAATATTTCAAACAGTTGACATCATGATTAAATAATTAAAAAAAACATTAAGAATGATTTATATAATTTCTAATAATAATATTATTACATAACAATCCTGATGGGATTCTTAGTAAACTATCATATTTGAAAAATTAATAATTTATGTATGATGAAATTATCAAATTTAATTAGTTGTATTTTTTTGTAATATTGTAACAAAAAACTTATTTTATATTGTTACATTATCCAAATTAATATGTAAATAGTTTTTTTACTTCAAGGATGAAATATTTAGATTATATTATATAAATATATTCTCGCTATTTTAAATATTATAGATTTATATCAATTATTATAGAATAGATAATTTTATATAAAAAAAATTTTTCACAAAGGATTTCAATATAATTTAAAATTCATGTCATGAATAATTTAATCATTCATATTCTTTATGTTATCAATTTTTTGAATTTACATGAAATTTATCACAAAAATATGAGACTTTCACAATATTATATTAAACTTTTTTATTGGTGATTTCATTTATAAATGATTTTTTTCATTAAAATATAGGTACAAACAAATATGAAATTATATTCATATATCTAATGTACTTTTTTAATTATAAATTAGATGAATGATTTTATACATAATGATTTATTTTCGAAATAGTTTATGTTTCAGTTTATTATTCTATGAAAGTTGATGCCAATTGTGGAAATCATTATCTTAGTTTCATGAATCAGTTATGTAAGTTAACTCATATATACATTGATTCCATTAGAATATATAAAAATAATATATAATTTATTATTAGTTATGTATTAATTTTTTAAGTTTAAAATTACATTAATATGATTTTAATAGTTTCACATATGTAAGTTATTTTATGAGACGTCTAAATTACCTGGATAATATTTTATAAAATGTGGTTAGGATTTATTATTATGTATTATTTTAAATTTAGTGACATTTTATAGGGGTCACATCCCATGATTAATGATATTTAATGAATTATTTGAGATAAATACATTTATATTATATACTGGCTAATTCATATCTATTTCTAATATTGGTAATAGAAACTAGAATCGATGATTTGGAATTATAATTAAAAATGGTAATTAATGAAATGGAATGATAAAATAAAAAATGTAACAAATAATATTCACTATATGTAAAATATTCACGATACAAAATTTTATAATTTTAAATTGTTAATTATTGATAAATTGATTATTATTCTAAATTAAAATGACTTAAAATGGACAAAAGTGATCATATCTAGGAAGTTAGTGTTAATAGCGTTCTTCCTCAAGGGCACTATTGGTTTCCCATGGTATTTAGACTTCAGTCAATATGGAAAAAATGAATATTTGATTCCTTATCCTATAAAAACCAAATCTATAATCTATAAAATATAAAATATAATACAAAAATCACAATAAAAAAATATGAAATCATCTATACCATACATAATTAATGAGTGAAATATAAAAAAATGTACAATGAAATGTGTAAAAGAAATGTTCCAGTAAAGAGTTTAACATATTGAAACTGACACCATGAATGTAAAGAAACCACCTTTCTATATGGTTACATAGAGTGAACTATACTAGTAACAATTTCCCATCCCAAACAAATATTTTTTAATAATTTTCATCTCCACTATATCAACTTTTTTCATCAACAATTATCGTTTATCAATCATATACAAGGTATACACACATTTTAGAATAAATATAGTGTAGAGGAGTGTATAAGAATACCTAAAAGGGAACATAAATATTGAAAAAGTATAGATAGAATAATAAGTTAGATCCAATTAATTTTGTGTGAAACATGAATGATATTATTAAAGAGAAAAATATTCTCTTTTCTCAGTTTATATGTGAAATTTCATAAATTACAAAATATTCAATTTAAATCAATGAATTATTTAACATCATTTTTATCAAGGCTCCTAGAAAGCTAATGTCTCAAAGAATATGAATTCATCACCCCATTGGAAGGTAATAAGTGAAGGGAAACCAATTATACATTTCATACTGCAAGCCTTGAAACCGGAATAAAATGCACATATATCGACCAATTTATAATAAGTTTCATGTATGTGTGCTATAATTAAAATAAGGCACCCTTATAAATTTTCTGAGTGAGATTAGGTAGAGTGTGTATTGAACTGTCACCTATGAAATAATTTGTCTATCCTTGTGGAAAAACATGATACATAATGGTGTGATACCCAAACCCAATTATGTGTTTTAGTATAAACCCCAATTGTTGTGTTAGGGAACAACACTCTATCAGGTTCTAAGGGGCACTGATCCATTACATCAATGGAGGAGTATCTTTCTATATATATGGAAGACTTAGTCCATAAATACTATGGCAGCGTACCAAGTCCATAATTCATGAACGTGATACATTCCTTCTACTAATAACCCATAAATGGGGTTACCAAATTCATTCCTAGATTGAATGACTCACCCTTACCCATCATCATCTCCCCAAAGTTGAGGAAAAAACATATATCATACAAACAATTCAAACTACTCCAATTTTTAATGAAAAATGACCCATATCAATCTATATTGAAAATGAACACAGTGTGGGGTAC
Source organism: Viscum album (assembly GCA_963277665.1). Lineage (NCBI taxonomy): Eukaryota > Viridiplantae > Streptophyta > Magnoliopsida > Santalales > Viscaceae > Viscum > Viscum album. Next base: position 1,521,377,698 of record OY728162.1, on the reverse strand, counting down.
TTATACATTCAAAATAGACACCCATATATGGATATAAGTTGAGTATTGTAAGATGACTAATACATGGCATGTTATATTAATGTATAAAAATTATAGTTCATAGATAAATTTTCTTCATGTCATTTTGTGATCCCATGAATTTATAAATAATATAAACATCACATGAAATATGGTACATGAAATTATTGAAACTAATAATGATATTCCATATATTATTGTTCGAGTATGAATCATGTATCAAATTGAATAGTATGTACTCATAATACATGTTGTGTTGATCGATGTTTACCAATCTGTGTGTACTCTAGATACATACCATCACACCTATCCATATATTCATAGTGTATCAACAAGTACATTATTTTTAGTTCTATTTGGATACATGTAAAGTAATTTGGTTATGAAAACATTGTATTTTAAAATATATTTTTTTGTAAATTTTGAGTTTCAAAATATATTTGACCTTGTTATATAAATAAAAAAATTATATTCAAATTAGAATAAATTTTTATACATAAATATTGTATTCAAATATAATATATTTTTTCAAAATATTTTTCAACTATTTTTTAAAACATTATTACTGAATTTATTATTCAATTTAAATGTATAATTTTATTTGATAAATACATATATTTTAATGATAATTTTACATTAATATGATAATTTAAATTATGATTAAATCACTGTAATTTAATTGTGAAGAAATTATGATACATCATAGTTACATGTTTATAACGTTTGACCATTCAATTTGTTGGGAAATTAGATTTTATGTGCACTATATGACAAAATAAGTGGTTAAAAACATTTTTATTATATAATAATACATAAATTTGATTTTTTTAAATTTTATATTATCTACTTTACAAGGATATGTTACCAAATAATGTGTATATATTCATTTAATTATGAATTTACCATTAAACTTTTGATTAAACTGTTTTCAAATGATTAAAAATATGAATTATTTATTATTTTGTGATAGTGTCAATCCTAAGAAGTATATAATCTTATTATTGAAAAAACATTAACAAATTTTTTAAAATGATTTTTTCAGAAAAGTAAAATGTTAATTGAAAAAAAGATTCCCATTGTGTAATGCTTCTTTATATAAACAAAATTATTGGTTTTTTTATTTAAATGATTAACTCCACATAATTAGAATAATAATTTCATGAAATATAATTTATTCCCCTATATAAATGATTTATTAATTAATCATATTTTAATAAATTTATAATTTAAAATATAAATTCAATACCACATAAAAATGAATGTTATTAATAAATAATTATATTTTATATTGTGTTATTTCAAAAAAAAAGTAAAATTAAAAAAAAATTATTTTATTTAATAAACTTCATTATTTTGATCAATATATATAAATTCTTTTATTTTGATGTTTTTGTACATATCATAATGTAATGGTCTAGTCCAACCCACGATCATGAAATTATCAACTTTGGGCCTATCCTACACGAGTTTTCTTTCCCTAGGCTTTGGCCCTTAGGCATCCCTCAAGAAAGGCCTCATGATGGAAGAGGTATCCACACCACCTTATAAAGGGGTGTTTCATGCTTCTCCTCATTCGATGTGGGATATCCAGAATCCACCCCCATAAAAAGGGACCATCGTCCTCATTTTAACATCAAATGGACATTGGCTCTGATACCATTTGTAATGGCCCAGTACAACAGATAATCATGATATTGTTTGCTTTGGGCCAAGCCCGCACATCTTTTCTTTCCATGGGCTCTGGCCCTCATGCATCCCCCAGAAAAGTCCCCATGATGGGAGAGGTATCCACACCACCATATAAAGGGGTGGTTTGTGTTCCTCCTCCTTCAATGTGGGATAGCCATAATCACTTGGTAACATCTGGGATCCGAGTGCTACCCAAAGGTTCCCCGAACCCGGTTGGTCACATGACCTCAAGTGAATTTCCACAAACACCTAAGCCCGCCGACTAGTAGTGAGGGACAATCTATGATAATGGGTAAACTATTCCCTCATTAAAAAATTATACATTATAGAAAAATATTAAACAATAGTGGAAGCCATAATACCATAAAATAGAAGTAAATAGTGGAAGACTGATAGTAATAAAACAACTGGAGAAAAAATAATATAAATAATGCATGTCACACATGTCTAGGAAATCATCCAAACAAGTCACAATATAGGAAATTCAATATAATCCAACACATAAAAAATAATTAAACTCCAACATCATGGAAAGCCTATACTTTGTTCCATGCTCTCCAGCTCTAACAAAAATCAAGTACCTGATGAAGAAGGCTGCTTTCCCTAATCTATACCTGCAATCATATAATCTATTTGGGTCCAAAAACAAGACCCAAATAGGGTGTGAGATGAATCCCAGTAGGTAAAAACCAAAATATATATGACTAATTGTCTGTGAATATATATTGTATCTAATATTAAAAATGATGAAATAAACTAGGAAGTAATCAAAAGTAAAAATTCCTAGAGTTTTCAATTACATTGATTTAAATTTTTTTTTTTCAATCCGTTGAATCAGGTAAACCATAGGATCTAGCATAAGCTCTCTATCCCCTTTGTAAGTAACAAAACAGATGTCTTAGAATACCATATAAACACTCAAGTAAAAACGAGTCCAAGCTTGTGATTTAGCTAGGAATACTCGATAAAATCATTCAATCATTCATGAACAACCCTCTAGAAAAGCTCTCACAGTCTAACAACTTTGGTTTCACATAGAACTAAATCAATTACGAATGACCACCTGTTTAAATCTCATAGTCAATACACCCATGTCAACATAGAATCAATAAATTATAAATGACCTTATGGGTAGCTCTCATAGTCAATACCCCTAGTTAAAAATATCATCAATAAATTATAATCATCCTCCTAGTTAGCTCTTATGGTCAATACACCTAGGTCAACATATCATCAATTAATTATAAATGACCACTACGGTAGCTCATGTGGTCAATACCCCAAGGTTAATAATCTACACCAAGTCTCTCACGGTCTAGAAAAAACATAACATGCATATCATATGAAATAAGCTCATGTAATCTATAACTACTACTTTGTAATCATTCATAATAGATATAAAAATAATTTCACATAGTCAATCAAACTCCACCCTAAGAAATTAAAGGCATGGAAAACAAGGTACGCCTCTTAGGGATCCAAGATCAAACGTCCATAAATAGTATATAAAGGGAAACACACCCATGGGTTGTCCTATAAAAAAGTATATATACTTACTCATTAGAAACAACCCTTTATAAATCTATTAATCCATAGCTGGTAATAAATAAGGCTAAATTCTAAATAAAGAAATACCCCATATGTGGGTATGGCACACTTTTATCATATATAATCCCTGAAAATACAACAGAAGGAAAAAAGCACCTACCTCGATGTCATATTATCGATATACATGAATGTAAACCCTTGAATTAGACTAGATCAGAGTAGATCTATAGAAAGGTAAAAAACAACCAACCAGAAAGAACTCAATTGAGAAGAGGAATTTGGAAGAGCGGCTCTAGGGGATTTGAGAACTCACCGGTGGGATTCCAACGCACCCGACGATGTCTCAATCATAGCTTGGACAGAGAATCAAGAATGTTTAAGAGTTCATTGTTCATTTCATCGCTCTCCTATATGACCCATGGGAAGAAGAAGACACATCCGGAGATAAGACGAAACCCCGATCTGATATATAAAAAAATTACAAAACATGTTCTTTAACACTACACACTCTGTGGTGGCCTTAACTGGACCCCAACTTAAGTTGTTTGCAAGTCACCACAAGACCATGTATTTATCCATTACATGGAAAGAACATGGTTTTATGTGGAATGTTAGGTACACAATGCATACTTAGGAGTACATTTTATGTACTTAGAAAAAACATTTATACTCCACTTTTCTAAAAAACAACCCAAAATCATGTCCCTTACCAGAAATGAAGATCTAGGTTCTTACAAACATCCCCCTTAAAGAAATTCATCCCTGAATTTACCTTCAAATGGTATTGAAGTATAATCGATTGAATACTCACGCTACTACAATTGAAACTCGGCCTCCCTCTCCCATGTCTTGTCCTACACTCGGCTGTGATGCCATAAAACCTATACCGGAGGAACAAATCGTCCACAAAGAACCATCGTGGTGTGATCCAAAATCCGAATAGGGTGCTTCTCGAAGGATTCATCCACCTCAAACTCAACCTCCTTAGGTTGAAAAATATGAGATAGGTCTAAAAATTAATGTTGTAACTGAGAAACATGAATGAAGTCATGCAAATCCCAGCACCTCTGAGGTAACTGAAACTGATAGGAAAATGGTCTGACTCCCCCCATAACCTCAAATGGCCCTACGTATCTTGATGAAAACTTCATCTATCTCATAATACTCTTGTGTATTAACCAAAGTGTGACACAAAGAAAATCCTAATCTCTGACCTCAATCTTCGGAGGTCATCTACATCGACTAGAATAATATTTTTGCCGAGACTATGTAGTATCCATCCTCTTTCGAATCAAATCCACATGCTCAGTGGTCTCCTGGACAAGACGGTGTCCCATCATAGTTACCTATCTTATCTCTAGACAATATAGGAGTGATCGACATGGCCTACCGTACAAATACTCATAAGGTTCCATTAGAATTATTTCCAGAAAACTATTATTGTTGGTAAACTCCACCAAGGGTATGTGTCTTTCCAAAGATTCCCCAAAATCCAAGACAGATGCTCAAAGAATGTCCTACAAAACCTGAATTGTATGCTCAAACTAGCCATCTATTTTGGGATGGTAGGTTGTTCATAGAATTATCTATGTACCCACAACCATTTTTAGTCCTTACCAGAAACGAAAAGTAAATCGGGAGTCCCTACCTGAAATGATAGAGTGTAGAACCCCATTCAAACATACAATATCTCAGATGTAAAACCTTCTATGCTCTCAGCACTGAAGGTTTCCTTAATCAGAAAGATATTTTAAACCTTTTTGATCCATTCGATAAAAACCCAAACTGCATTATTCCCTCTGGTTAAAATCGGTAAACTTGTCATGAAATCCCTCATGACATTATTCCACTTCCACTCATGAATGTGTAACAGCTTTAAAATCCATGATGGTCATTGATACTCTACATTCACCTTTTTATAGGTGGAACATCTCATAAAAAAACCAACTGCATCTCTCTTTTTACCTGGCCACCAATACTAATGATGTAGATCTCGATACATCTTGGTGACACTAGGATGAACATCCCATACCGAGGAATGAAAATATTGAAATAGATCTTCACATATGTATGCTGACACCCATACACACCCATGAAAGAACAAGACCTCATTCATTCATACGGTCCATCTAGGAGTACGATCCTTACCTGAAACATTCTCCCATAGGACCAGGGCTTCAGAATATGATAGTTTCCTCATTCCCACCTGATCTAGTAGAGTAAAGGTAACATCCATAGATGAATGAAACATCTTCCCCTGTATATCAGGCACCTAAAAATGAATCTTAGTAATCAAATCCATAAGATTCCACTAAATACCGGCCACTTGAACTTCCCATATTTGAGTCCTCCTGCTCAACGCATCAACAACTGCATTTCATTTCCTAGGTATGTAGGAAAGCTCAAAGTCGTAGGCCTGAAGGCACTCAACCCACCTTTGTGGTCTCAAATTCCAATCTCATTGAGTAAAGATGTACATCATGATTTTATAGTTAGTGTATACCATAAAATTATCTCCCAATAGATAATGTCTCCAACAGCACAAAGCATGCACAAATGCAGCTAACTTAATATTGTGCATTAGGCTGTTCCTCTCATGTGTCCTCAACTGTCGAGACCTATACACAATGACTCCTTCATCGAGCATAAGCACTACTCCCATCCTAATACCAGTTGTTTCATAGTAAATAGTGTAACTATTTCATGGTTTCGGAAAAATAATGGTCATTATTGAAGTCAATCTCCCTTTCAACTCTTGAATGGATGAATCATAGGATTCTTTCCACATGTACTTCGTACCATTCTTAGTGTGGTCTGTCAGCGGTGCTGCTAAGCATGAGAAGTCCTGATTAATGAATATGTAGTAACCAGCTAGCCCTAGAGATCTGTGTACCTCAAATTCATTCATTGGATACTCCCAAGAAACTACAACTCTCACTTTCCATGGGTCTATTGATAATCCTATATCTAAGATAAAATGACTGAAGAATTGAATCTCATACATCCAAAAGTGGAATTTTGTGATATTATCATAAAACTAAAAATATCTTAGTGTACTCAATATGATATCAAGATGGATGGCATGGTCATGTCGAGTGTGAGATTACACTAAGATATCATCAATGAATACTACCACAAAAGAATCCATGTAAGGATGTAAAACTCGGTTCATCAGTTCTATGAAAAATACTGGTGTGTTCATGAGACCGAATGTTATAACCAAAAACTCAGATAGACCATACTTTCTACGAAAGGATCTAACAGGTATATTTGATGGTTTAACATGAAACTAATGATAACCGAATATCGAGTCAATATTTGAGAACATTTGTGCCCCATGAAGCTGGTCAAAGAGATCATTTATCCTTGGAAAGAGATATATGTTCTTGATTCTCAACTTGTACAGCTTATGATAATCCCAACAAAGTTTGAGGACACCATCCTCCTTCATAAAAAAGATAGGAAAACCCCAAGGAGATGTATATGGTTAGATGAAAACCTTTACCTATATCTCCTCAAACTGCTTATTAAGCTCCTATAAATACATTGTATCCATCTTATACGGAGGAATGTACACTTGTGTCACTCTTGGAATAAGATAAATAGTGACATATACCTCTCCCTATGGAGGTAAACCTAAATATTCATTTAGAAAGTCATTTTCGAAACGATCCACCACTATAGGAAAGTCCATATAGGATGTCCCCAAGTCATCTTGATATAAACTAGCAATGTAGGCTCTAAATCCTCCCAAACCATGATCCTCTGGTCCATCTCTACTCACATCGACATCCCATTCACCCTTGTGTAGAAACGATATGCCTTCTGGTAACGTGAATCTCAACCTACAACAATAGAAGTCAAAAAATGCCTGAAAAGAGACCAAACAGTCCATTGAATGAATAAATTTTAAGCATGCCATCTCTATGACATAGTGGTCCCACAAGAAGTGACACCCAACAACCTCAATAGGGCACTCCCTGCACTGACGTACACTAGCTGCCCTAACCCCCAATTGAGTTTCTAGTGTCCTAACATCATCAAAAGTATATATAAAGATCCCAAGTCTCTCTAAAGTGGAAGAAAATCTAAAACTATTGGAATCCCCTATATCAGAAAGAGAGGAATTTAAAACTAAGGCAACTAGAATCGTACCTCTAACCATAGATTGTTCGAGACCCTTCTATTGTTGGGTCTTTCTATCACAATGGTATAACATTCACCATGGCCCTACGACCCTACCTTACCACCCTAAGCCAATTCACCCTGTTGTCGTTAAAAATATATCACATGTATACCATGACCATGAACACATCCTCGGCCTGAATGACTTAATAAACTCTAGTTCATAAAATGACGATAAACTGTTGGTCATAATCGTAAATGTGGAGTCATAACAGATCACATCCTACTAGATCCTAGTGATAAAATCCAACAAAAACATTTAATGTGTCCCATAAAACCACAAGATCAACAATCAACTAGGTATCTCGGGAACTGCGGTCTCCTATTAACAATCATACCGCACTGGTGTCACACCACTTGGATACCTAAAGAAACATCCTTGCTACTGGAAGAGCCACGAAATGTAAAATCTTTCTGGAACTTCTCTCTATTGATCGAAGGAGTATCAGACGTAGATTCTGAACTTCCCTAGCTCGAAGCTCCAAACTCCCTCATATTTCACTAAGTAATCAGTGCATGTTTTTTATAAATATTACTAAAGTCAGCCTGAAAAAATTCACCTGTGATTGGATGTCATACCTGAGGCCGTACTCAAATCACTTAGCTAGTGATAACATGTCACCTCCAAAAACAGTTGTGAAGTGCTGAAGAACTGTAAAGCGAGAAGAGTAATCCATGACTGAAAGAGGTACCTTATCAAGATGCATGAAATCCTGGGCTCGATCGTCCCTCAACATATTGGGGTAGAAGTAATCATGGATGGTCTTCTGAAAATATTCCCAAGTCATATACTGATGACGTCCTGCTTATGAGATAACATACCACCATCTATTGGTGGAATCACATAGCATGTAAGTCGCGAGCTTCACTATCCTCTACGGAGGAATCTCCAAATGCTCGAAGATAGAATGATTGGCTTCTAACCATGGCTCTGCATCCTGTGGTCCTACATCCCCTGAAAAAGTGGTAGGGTGATGCGCTTGGAACACCCACATGAACTCTTCCATAGTCGAGGTAGGATGTAGTGCTCCCTAAAAAGTATGTATCATCCTCTTAAAGCCTTCACAAAACTATGCATAAGCATGTGCGTCCAGTATAGTAGTTGGTTCCTTGATGGGAATGATAGAAGGATATTCTCTTATTCCTTGATCTACCATTTCTAGTGTTTGATCATTTCCATGTACCTGTAATAAAACTAGAGGATTTCTTAGTGGAATGACTCTACAAGGTCATGTACACACCTCAATACAATATTAACATAAATGCAAATTAAAAGTGTAATAACAGAATAGGAGAAGGAAAACATTCATGTTTTACAAAATAGGATTACATGGTGTGTAGAACCACTACATGGTGTTCCCTTAAGCTATAAAATGATGGTGTGCTAATGGAAACCTAGTTTTGTAACACCCCATTCACACGGCGAGTTCCTCATAAAACAAGACATGTACATGAATATTCCCTCCTAACAAAGTATGTCTATACGGATATAACTCCACGGTCATACTGGTGTAACACTATACGAAGTGCTCACTCTAGACATGTTGTGTACAACAACAATTTCATCTGCCCATGTCATTAGTCAAATGGATGAATACCCGGTCAATTACTACAAAAAATTTATAAGATATACATTGAATGTATAACACAAGTTTCATCCACCTATGTTTTTATTCACACTATCGGATACATGGACTTTTATATCATGGCGTGTACTCCTAGTACACAGTGTGTTCTACCAAATGTTTATCAACAACATGTATATGCTCACACATTCAGTCACACTGTCAAAAACTACATGACATGTACATACAATGCACAATGTGTACTTAATAAAAGTCATTTCATCCATAACAGAAGAACAAATGGTGTGTAATCATAACATCACACACTTTGTTCTCTTGGTTTTCTAGCAAGTAAGCCTATGAAAATTCTTCAGAACCTCAAAAATCTTAAAATTTCTCTAGGTCAAGCCATTTTCTGATCTTTGAGAGCCCATAATCCCTACGAATCAATGTTTTACATCATTATCCATGTCATAACTTAAGAGAATTCAGTCATGTTTGAAACATGATCCACCAAATTCTGATCCATGAGGTCCCATAACACCTCTGCGACCAAATATTAGTGCTTATCCAATGGAACATTAAATATCCCTATACCCTAACAAAATATAAGGTATTCTATCATGACATTTATCACAAAAATATGCAAATCTAGAACATCATCCATCACAATAACATGCTATTCAATAATTCTCTCTAAATAGCATGGTAAGAATGCATGGCATGTGGTTTCTAACTAGTGCCTATATGATGCATGAGATAGAATAAACTCATCTCATCGGGTTACAAAATAAATAGAACCACAATGATATCAATAATTATAGCAAAAAATAAGTGAATCACCCAACTATGAAATCAAATCATTAATAAAAATTTCGAAAATAGAAAAATTGCAATATTTGAGGTAACTTGTCTTTTCCCAGTACACGAGTTAACTACTACTAAGAAAAACTTATAACCAACTACCTATTCCTTCCTATCCCAATATATTCTCTCCACATATTAATGCAAAGAAGAAGAGTATTGTTCCTCTCATATCATTTTGTATCATCCTGGATCTGGGTGCTAACTAAAGGTCCCTCAAACCTGTTTGGTCACATGACCTCAAGATCATTTCCCCTAACACCAGAGACTATCTACTAGAAGAGAGGGACAAGGTGTGATAATGGGGAAAAATGACCCCAATATAAGAGTATATATAGAATAAAAAATATAGTAAACAATAGAGAAAGGAGTAATACCATACAACATAAGTAAACGGTAGAAGACTGATAATAATAAAACAACTGAAACATATATATAAATGATACATGTCACATGTGTCTAGGAAAGAAGACAACAAAGTAAAAAATATGGAAATACAATTTAATTCCATACAAAAGAAAACCATGTAAAATCCAACAGCAACACAAGACTCATCATGGTCTCATGCTCTATAGATCCAAGAGTAATCAAGTACCTAATGAAGAAGGGTGCATTCCCTTTTATATCCTACAATCATATAATATGTTTTGGTCCAAAAGAATTACCCAAATCAGGTGTGATTCGAATCCTAGTAGGTAACCATCAAAATATTTGTGACCAACTTTCATTGAATATATATAGATGGTTATGTAAAAAATGAAGCAATAAACTAGGAAGTAATAAAATGTAAACAATCTAATAGTTTTCAATTACATTCATTTACATTTATTTTTTTCAATCCATTGAATCATGTAAATATTAGGATCTATCCTAAGATATATATCCCCTATGTATATAACAAAATATATGTCTTAAAAGGCCATATAAATAATCATGTAATACTTAGTCCAATCTTGTGATTTGGCTTCGCAAACTTTTCACAATCATTCAGTCATTGATGAACAACCATCTGGGAAATATCTCACAGTCTAACCCATTTGGTTTCACATAGCACTGAGTCATTTACAAATGATTACCTGGGTAGCTCTCATGGTCAATACACATATTTATACATAGATTCAATAAATTATAAAAGACCTATTGGGTAGCTCTCATGATAAATACCCTGGGTCAACAAAGCATCAATAAATTATAAACAACCTACTGGTTAGATCTCACGGTCAACACCCCTAGGTGAATATTGCATCAATAAATTATAAATGACCTCATGGGTATCTCTTATGGTCAATACCATAGGGACAATAATCTACACCAAGGATCTCATGATCCTATGTAAATAAACATTTAAACCCCCATAGTTATCCTGGTCCATGGATCTCATGGTCCATTAGAAACATTACGTTCATAACATATCAAAGTAAAAAATGTAATCTATAACCACTACATGGCTAAAAATTACAATGCATAAAACAAAAATTTCACATAATCAATAAAACTCCATCCTAAGCAATTCAAGTCATGTAAAACAAGGTATTCCTTATAAGAAACCTAGACCAAATATCCATAAATAGTCAATCAATGGAAACACATCCATGGGGTGTCCCGTAAACAAGGTATTTATCCTTACGCATAAGAAAAAACCCTTTATCAATCCATAAAACCATAGAAGGTAAAACAATTCCTAAATTCTAAATTATGCAATACCCCAAATGTGGTTATGAGGTACTTTTAGCATATATAATCCAAGAGAGTACAAGGAAAGGCACAAAACACCTACCTCGAGGCCGTACGATCGATATACTTGAACATGAGCCAATTAATCGGAAAAAATCAGTATAGATCTACAAAAAGGTGAAAAACACCCAACCTTGAATAACTGAATTGATAGGATAACTAAGGAAGATATACTCTAGAGGAGTCAAGAACTCACTGGTGGGATTCCAACACACCCAATTGTTTCTTAATCGGAGCTTATACGAAGAATCAGAAGGGGTTCAGAGTACGTCAGCTATTCTGTCGCTCCCATGTATGAACCGTAAGAAGATGAAGACACATTATGATATAAGACTCAACCCTGATACGATATATAAAATAAAAATAAATGTACAGAATGTTTTCTTTAAAAATTCATGTCATGTAGTGCCTTATCCAACCCTTGAATTAAGCGGTCTTCTAGGTCACCACACAACCATGTATTTAGCCATTACATGGCCAGAACATGGTTGTACACGGCATGTTAGTTACACGGCATGTACTCAGGAGTACAATACATGTACTTAGAAAAACCCTTTCTCTTTCTTTTTCCGCAAAAAGACTGAAAATAAAGATTCATACCTGAGATGATGATTTGGGTTTTTAACCCTAAGGAGTGTATTTTTATAGGGGATAGTGAGAATATAGTTTATATGAATAACCATAACTATTTTTACACCATCATGTTATTAATATGCCACAAATATTTATAACATAACTTTATTGGAATAAAATCTATTCAATGAGTTAAATAATTCTTTTAAAATAATATGATGAAATTAAAAAAAATTATTTAAAAATTTGAAGCAAATATTAAATTTTAATCGGATAAAAAACTATTTTTTGTTCATTAAAATAGAATTAGTGTCTCTAATATTCCATTCAATTTTATTCTTGGTTTAAATATAAAAGTAATATATTTTTTATTCATAAACATGTAAATTTCGTTTCAATTAAAATTATTGAAATGGTTAAGAATTAATATTGACATAATAAATATACTTCTTTAATAATATACCACTTCCCCTTTCATATATAAAAAACCATACTCTAGCGCCTAATCCTAATTTTTAAAATTCATTAATCATAAAAATATCTAGCTAAATAATAGTTTATATTTCCTTTATCTTGTACCTATGTCCCATGTGTTATAGAAATAACATCATTATATAGTATTAGGTCCATTTTTGAAGAGGTGATTCAAAGAGTATTGTACTAGTTTTCATGCCTCTTTCTATTAATTTTTATTATTTTTCTAAAAACCATATAAAATATGAAATTAATTTTTATCCATAATTCTATTGTTATGGTATAATACTCTTTTTGAACCATTAATAACTATATATCATCTATTACATTTGACTTAACTCTTTTACATAATACATTATTATGTGGAAATAAAATTTTCATAATTATCTCATTTCAGTTTTTAAATCGTATTATTTTTCTATAAAATAAATTTAAAATCCATATAATATTATAAATTGATATTATTTTCATGAAATTGTAAATATTTATTAGTACATGATGATATAATTACCATTCAATTATTTCATAATATTTTAATAAGTCATCTCCATGTAAAAAATTTGGTTTTCCAAAAACCATGTAATTCATTTCAAATCATCACTTACTATTTTAAATTATAAAAAGTTAATTTAAATGTAATCCTAAAAGGGTAGTTAATTTATAAGAATATATTATTATAAAATATAAATTTTTATAGATTCTTCCATTACTAAAAACTGTTTTTTAAAATAACATTCAATTTTGTGGATTTATGATACCCAAGTGAATGAAAATATATTATTAAAAATATGTATTCTATGTGTAAATTTGTAAATTGTATTATTTCTATAATACATAATTAATATAAAATTTATTTGATATATATCATTCTGTAATGGAAAGATATTTTCCATAATGATGAACTCAAAATTAAATCATCAAAATCATATTTTACTATAAAAACAAGATTTTCAAGGATGATTTTATGATTGATAACATTTTCTTGAAATATTCATCTAACCAGATTTTATATTGATATATACACAATCTATTGACACTTTTGGATCTTATGGGAATAATAGATAATGAAATTTTATTATTAAAAATATAATTTCTTTATTTTGGATATTTTCAAATAGATTTTTTTACAAATGTATACAATACTAATTTAGAAAATCAAGGAACCATTGCTATAGATAAATGAAGAGGTGAAATATTAGTGAAATTGAAAATCCTTGGATGATATTGAACCATAGAGTACTGTGTGTTTAATTAGTGGTGGATTTTTAAAATTTAATTTTCCTTACTATTAACCAATATTTTTAGGTCTTGATTCATTATTATTTGATTTCTCAAACAAACCCATGGGTAGTAAAAATGATTAGCACCAGGATATAATATTTTTAAAATCAACATCCCCGATGTGTGATCCCTCTCCTTAGACACCCCAATCCAATATTTTCCACTATAATCCCATGTGGTTACACAAGGAATCATCTCTATCCATTCAAATAGTTCTATTTATGAATGGAGTAACAATATACAATTTCAGAGTCCCATAAGAACACCAAAACATTTCTCCATCTTATAAAAGATTAAAACAAAACCTAAATCATCATCCCAAAATCATGGTTGTTCCATGAATAATTTTTGAACATCATTATACTCAATATTTTATGATGAACTAAAAATGATTTTCAAATATATTTTAGAAAATAAAAAATTGAATTTGTTTTATAAAAATTTCCAATCTTTTTCACAATCTAATTCTTTATATAACACCTTCATGAAATTGATTATTAATTTACAATATAGAATATCATTATAAGTAATTAGTTTTAATTTTTTTAAAATGTTTTACATAATAATCAGTACATATTTACATAAAAACTCTTTCCTCAAAATATTTTAAATATATTTTTTAAATTTTCATAGCATTATATCCATATTCAACCATGTAGAATATTCCAAAATGTATATAGAATTCAGAATAATAAATCAAATTGAATATTCATTCTCTATGTACTTTATAACAGACTTCTTCATAAATAGTTTCATAAAAAACGGATTCATTTTGAAGGTTCACCACATCAAGTAGGGAAAATTCTTTATGAAGGGATAGTACATCAAAATGGTTCAATGCTTCACACACAGAAAAATAGTTTTGAAAGTATAATTCATGTCAAATGGATTCTTCATTATGTTCCATTTTTTTTCAAGAATAAGATGGTGTGAAAACCTTATTCTGTCAATAATCATCTATCTATTCATATAAAATCATTAACCATGATGTGATGTTGTATTTATATAGTATATAATCTACATTTATAAAATAATTCCTTCTATAAAATGTGACTAAACACAAATGAAATTGAATCATCAAAAATTAAAATTTATCAAATTTTCATTCCTCAAAATAACTCTGAACTACCATATATTAAAAACATAAACTATTCATGAAAATTAACAGAAAAATATTCATGTGGACTACATAACGAAATCTATATATTGTACATTCACTTTATAGAAAATTAAACATGTACTTATTTCACATTGGGATGTTAAAATTCTAATAATCATGTACCTAACCCTTATATTAATACAAGATGAAAATTCAATATCATATAATAATACTCACATAGAGGTTTATGATTATGCGTGTTTGTCTAGGAATAGTAAAAAAATTAAATTATTTTTATGCATGCTAATCTACATTGTTCTATCTTATGATCATATAATGAGTTAGAAAAAAACATATATCAAAACTTCACTTTATCATTTTTTCATAAATTACTCATTTTTTTATATTATATAATTTTTAAACTGGGACTAATAGATTTTTTCATGTGATTAAAAAATATATCAGTTTTCCATAGAGTTTCATTTAAAATACTTGACCATTATATGGAAAAGAAAATCAAAGATACATATTTTAATTCATTTTCATTCACTAAAGTTAAATTTGTTAAAAATTAACTACACAATTATTGTCCCAAATAATTATTATCTAAAAGTTGGATTTATATTACTAACATATGCATTAATCAACATCCTAATGAAATCTCGTTTAGTTTCCCCACATCATAACCACATTCTTTTTTGCTACACATATATGTGGTAGTACACCTTGATCAACCCCATATATTAGATATGTGTATCGGACCATATCTCTACCCATATTATCCCTATGAGAATAATTATATCCATTAATAACTCCACCACATGGAGTACAAACTATTAATAACCCGTATTCCCATTTGGATATCCTTAATAAGGGTGGTATCCTAGGGTTTCCACACTTGAAATGTAGAAATATTTTAGTATCCATATATAATTTTCCTTTTTAGATATATGAATTTAAATTCACCATATATATTCCTTCATTGTCATGTTAAATAACATGAATAAGAAAATACATTTGAAAACAAAATATTATTAATAAATATCTCCCCAATAAATTAGTTAAAAATCAAACTAATCAAATTATATATAGTGTGATTATTAAAAACATAAAAACCTATTTTTCAGGATAGGACAACCGCAAAAGTCATTATATTTTAATCAATATCATCCATAACATAAAAAATAAATCATAGATAATTTTTATAAATTGATTACAATATCATAAGAAATTACAAGTTTTTATCAATATAACCCTTCAAACTTGGTATAAACCAATACCTCACATTATACAATTCTCTCCATGTGTAATCAAATTGTAGCCTTTTTTAATTAGTAATTCAAACTACCAGATATTGTGTTGTTTTAAAGATAATAATATTTATTAGTTGAATGAAATTTGTCTCCAAAATATTTATATTAAATAACCCACAATCCCTATTCCATTTTCTCCCAATTCTTAGAATAAATTCATCTTTAGATTCATTAATATTGAATAAAATCACTACAAATTTGATAGAGAATAATAAAAATTACAACCCCCATCAAAAATATTATATAATTCCTAGTGGATTTAGTATCCATAAATAATAAAGTTGTAGAAGGAGGAAGAATGCGAAGATTCAATAATAATTCAACAAGCCTATATCATAGTTTTGTTTTACTAAAAATATATATAACTAATTTTTAAAAAAATCTATTATAGAAATATATCATTGTATGATAAATTTTTATTAATTAAATGATATCCAATATCAATTTCCTTGGATCATGAGTAATGTACTGGGTTCTTGGTGAAACAAAGAGAATAGTGTTATCTCGAGATATTATTAGTGGATTTCTGCGTAATCTTTAAAATATTATAGCTTCACTTTAATCAAAATAATTTTTTAAATGAATGTTTAGAAACTATATAATATACTTAATCTATGTTAAATTTTATTGTACTATTTTTTATCCAACTGACATAAAAATTTCATAAAAAAATCCGCCTAATGTAGATAACTTAGATTTAAAATCACCTACCCAATCTACATCTATAAATCCCAGTATGTTCAAGTCTACAGTCTCTCTATATAGAATCTTATAATATAGTTCTATATCAACACATATTTGGATTAAATTAGAATATAACAATATATAATCTTTATAATAATTTCCACACAATTCACAAAGAGTCACTATGAAAGTTAATCCATTGTTTGATTTAGTTTAGTAAGAACATGAGCCTCAACCCAGTTGGTGATGAATCTTTAAGTTCATCTAGGAAACCTGGGATCAAATCGAGGCGGAGGCATATTTCTGGATTAATGTAGAAGTACTGTAGTGGGAACTATAACATGAACTATTTGGCACTGTAGCAACAGGGACTATTCCCCAGTTTGAGCCTTTGGGCCACCGATTAGGTCCCTGAGTCCTTTAAGGCCTTCGGGCCACCCTGGCCTTTTGGTCAGTAAGGTCTTCGGTCCACCTCAATCCCTTCGGGCCACCTTAAGTGAAGATGCAAAACTAGACAACCTATAAGGAACAATATCCAGAAGTAGGATGAGCAAGGAGCTTTCACCATAGCAGAAGCTAAACAGATTGTAAGAATGAGTGGGTATGACACCAGCCATCATGACAAGCCTATGCATGCACGGGAAAGCCTAGCCAAATAGCCAAGATATGGTGGAGAGCTGGTTTCATGATGAATATGCTGGGGAGGAATAGGTCTAAGAATTTATTATGGTTTGTATGTATTGTTTGAAGCCTATGGGAAATTAATTCCTCTTAGGCCTACGGGGCATGGAATACTTACACCTACGGGCCTTGTACGGGTTCCACCTCACCCCTTGAAAGGCCGATTATCAAAAAATCAGTAAACAATGAAGGCCTTCGGGACATTGGAGGATTTAGTTTAGTAAATTATACTTCCAATTACCCATTTAAATTGATTTTGGTGAACACTGCTTCAAGATTTTAACTTGAATAATTATTGACATGAGAGTTCAGACATATTTTAAACCCTTCATGTAGAAAATTGTAAAAACTTTTATTGAATATTTGTTCGGATATTATATTATGTAATCATGCTACTTCCCAATATGATATTCAATTTTTTTACATAAATCATGTAATAGATATTCAAATATTTTTTTCATCTACTCTATAAATTATTCATACTGATACTACTCATCTCTAGAAAATATGATGAAAAATATAAATATTTTTAAATATATATATACAATTAAAAAATGAGGGACTATTGATTTCTCTCTCTAGTAAATTTTATAGTCAAACATTCATTTAAAATACATCATATCTCATGGATGAACATATAATTTTGAATACTAGCATATGTGTGTCTATTTTAAAAAATAAAAATATTTCATTATCCTACAAAACATGGAAGGATAATTTTATAATATAATTCCGTAAATATGATAATTGAAATAATTTTCATTAATATCACCATAAATATAAGAATATTTCAAATCTACAAGATAAACCATTTAATTATGTAATTCTACCATTTATAATAATACTCTAATAGTATCCTTAATATTATTCAAAAAGATTCTTCAAAATCAACCCATTCCATTTGAGATTATCTTTTACAATCTATTTTAGATTTTTTTCAATTATACATAAAATTTATCATTTATCTTATTTATAAAAACCACCTTGGTGTAAATCAAAAAAATATGTTCTTAGAAGCAACTCTAAAGAGTGCTTATTCTCAACCTGACCAAGTAATAATTTTAAATATTGTATACACTTATCATACTCAAATTATTCATCTACAATATGATGTTTAATTATAAATATGAGTTCTATTTTGTTTTTAAATATCAATATCATGCTATTTTTTATATGAGAATATTGATTGATAATAATAATTACATTTTTGACACGATTACTCAATCTATGGTATTAATTAATCTCAATTACACCAGGTTCAACTTTATCAATGGACTACTCATAATCAAAAGAATCTGTGAATTTCACATACAAGAAACATCAATATTAAAGTTACTCTAACATCAATGTGTTGTTTTATTGGAAAAAAATTAAATCCTCTATGAATATCATATACTGAACTCCCACCATATCAAAATTTTAAAATTAAAAAATTCAACTATCCTATGAATCTTTAGTCACCTACATTAGTAATGCATCCAATATTTGACCCTTACTTATCAATCCCTTAAAATAATCCTTTATTTATATTCTTGATCTTTATAGTGAAAGGACTACCAAAATCAGTAAAATATTTAACTATCATATTTCAATTTTACAAATTTTCATATGTTTCTTTTTTCTCTTGCCTCAAAAAAAGGTTTCTATGCATTTATAGATATGTATAAATTACTTTTCTATAGAATTATTTTGAGGTGTTGTATTAATATGACATTTTACTACCCATATAAACTATGATTCAATCCTTCCAATCTTATAAATAATTTTCATGCAGTATATGGTTTCCTATATTGATCCATGATTATTAGTTGGTAATATAGCATTAAAAATTAATAAATTTAAACTCATTTCAAATATACAGTCAATGTTTATTGAGGTAGAGTCCCAACTCTTTATTTTCTAATATTTTTAGACCTTGATCATTTTAAAAACATCTATATTATTCCTCAAAAACATGATATTATTCATAAAATTATAATCATAAATGATTTTATTTAGGCATATAACATATATGATATATTTTTTCCTCATGAGAACACTTGTGTAATGTGAGAAAACTGATGATGTTTTGTGGAAAAACATCATCTGAATTACAAGAACCGCAATAAAATTTCCATTTCGATATTCCTCGAAAAATTTATCCTTTTATCTATTTAACATGGGAATATATCTCACCATAAAATGTTTTGAAAGTTCACTCTTAGGTATTTAGACCAGATAACCAATAATTTTATTCCATATGTTTCTTTATCTTTAGATTTTATCTAATTGAAATGGTGGGATCACATGTTTCAAATAGATTTCAATTTTTTCTTCTTAATTGAGTAATGATTATTTTATCAAGTTTGGATTTTTTTAGTACATTAATCATCTATAATTAACAATATTTTTCCATTTTCATATAGTTTAATAACTATTTAAGAATAATGAATATTCCCTTCAAAAAATATATTATTAGACATCGAATTTTTAAATAGAAGTTTTTATGGATGAATGAGATTCAATTTTAAGGGAGCATTAATTTTTAAAAACCTCTTATCCCCCTTTATGCTTCCTGATGATTTAGAGAGTTTTTGTTTCTATAGTTCTAAATGAGGAACACTAAAAATCATATATCCAATACATGAATTTATTTTCTATATTTCAAAAAATATTTCCTATCATATTATTTTAAATTATTTATTTACCAAAAAAATCATATTTCTATAGCGAATATATTCATCTAGACTAGAAATTCAATCCATATCTCTATGACCTTGTTTATCTGATATTATTAAATTTTTATTATACATAGTCAATTTTTTATGTATTATAAGATATGATGAATTTACTATCATAAATTTCGTGGAATTGGAAACTAATTTTTATTTTATCATAATATCTACCCCTTAGTGCATTATTCAGCTATAGTTCATCCATGTTAATGTAGGAGGACTATTATTTGTTACCAAATACTACAAAACATCAAGAATATCATCCAACCATTAATTTTAAAACAAATTAATGGAATATCCCTAAATATTAACCTGGTTTTCTTTGCATACATTGTGGAGGACATTTCCCATGGGGGAAATGATATTCTTAATGTATACTTATGTTATTTGGATATAGAAGAGGGTTTAACATTAGTTTTTGCATCCCAAAATAGTATATATTTTGTAGTAAAAAATTAGTTGTTTGATATAAAAGGTTAATATTTAAATTTATTTGTATTCAAAATAAAATATCTATTTTTAATCCTCTATTGACTAGTTTTTGTAGATTCAACCAAAATCTCAACTACCTTGTAAAATTATTTAGTATTCTGGATGGGAAAAAATACTCAAGGTTACATTGCTATGTTTTTGGGTTGATAATGTTAGTTAAAAAAGTGGGTTTACAAGGTAATTTGTGGAGTTCAATATTTTTTTACTATTTATGTCAGCAATGATAAAATATTAAGGAATTGATGATTTGGAGGTGGTACATAAAGATGAGTAAAAAAGGTTGTTTTGTTTTGTAGTGTTTGCCAACATTTTGTTGTCTGAAATTTGAAGGTTATCTCAATTATCACAAATGTTAGATTTTTATGAATGAATTATAATAATATTCTAATGAAATAGGTTTCAAAATGATTGGGATTTGTTAAAGGAGATTCTTGAATGTGTCAATTATCACGAAATTCAATCATTAATTTTGTAAGGGTTGGCGATAATGCTTATGACTATGAAAATCTTTGAGAAACATATATTTCTCTAGTGAGGAACAAAAATTGGGTGCTTTCTGAAAATGATTAGACATAATCATAAAAATATGGTGGTGAGATTAGATGCCTATGGAATGGGAGGAAAACCCTAAAAAAAGGCATCTACCCCTTATTTTGATAGGGAATACATTAATGAAAAACTAAAGGCTATGGTTTGACGATTGCTATTCATGAAGGATGATCATTGATAAATGTTAATAATGAAAGTTTGTTCATGAATACTATGTATGAAAACAAAAAGCTGTAATCATCATGAAAGTGTTGAGATTCATAACGGATTAGTAAGCTTAGTGAAATGATGTTGATTCATGAATGCTATATAAGCCCTACGAAAGGATGTTTCTTTATGATTGTTAAGTGAACTTCTTGATTGTTGTTGGGTTTACAGTAATAGTTTATTATTTTGAATAATTTAATAGTTTATTAAAAGTCATGTGAGCTTCATGAAGGTAGTGAAAATAATAAAAGTGTTTAGAAAGGATTTCCCAGTGAATCTATGTTAAATTTTTATTCATAAAGTGGATGGAATTTGTACATAAAGATGCACCAAGTAAGGATTAAACCAAATTGATTAATGTGATATAAGGTACATTATTTAGTAGGAACAGTGCTAACTCTTCAATTGAGAGAGTAGTGAGCTTTCAAATTGTGATTTTTTGTAAACCAGGAGGGACTCTGATTCCACTATTGAAATTTTAATAGTTGTGGGATTTAGTAAACTTGGTACATAGTCTCATTACCATTATATTCTCTTTATAAATATCCTACTAGTGTTTAACCAAGTAAAATTGTTATTTCACATACCGGTTTTAATTCTCATAACATTATCTTCTATAGGAAGGATATTTTTTTGTTTATAGAAAAAACAAGATAAAAATAAATAGATTTTATAATCTATCATACCCTAATACACCCCCCTCTCAGTGTATTTAACATGGTTGGTCTAACAAATTTTCATTAATTAATGTTTTGATTATATTTTATTTTATGGTGTTATGTATAATTATTCAACTCTTATATAATTATTATATTCCTTTTATTTCACTATCATATCATGAAGGACTAGTCTTAGATTTAATCTTCAGATATCGATAATATATAATACAAATTTTATAGTATATTATCTCTTTTAATATGATATATTTTATTTTTAGTTCATGAAAATCCACTTATACTTATTAATGTTTTTCTCATACATCCCTATAATTCATTCCACATCACGTGTTCCATATCTTTTTTTCCTATTCATCATATTCAATAATATAAATGAAAAAACCTTTTTGCAGTAGATCTATATATATAATTACATCATTTTTTAGCTTCTGGTGGTGGAGATAATTTCTTTTTATTTTTCCATGAAACTATTTCTCTTAAATAAAAATTACTTCTTCTTAGTTCCACTATATTTTTTTATATATTTTGAGTATTTACACCATTTTTTATGATCATTAACAAAATGTTTATATATTTATGATTCTATAAAAAAATTATTTGGACAATTTATAGTCAAATGTTTAATTCCATTACTATTTAGGGCAATTTGGGTTGTTTTCCATCACTAATTCTAATTCCATTCCGGAATATATTTGATATAAGGTAAAAAATTAATTAATAATCTTATTATTTATCACCATCATCATATTCCATTGACTTTTTTATCTTCATTATCATTATCAATGATCCTTGTTTTGGCATAAAATTACATCTATTCTATCAAATTATTTTTGATCTGTGGAATTGTTCACATTTCATTTAAAATGAGAATATTTTTAATTCACTCTGTGTTATATCATATTCATAATTTTTAGATAAATTGTTAGAATCAAACATATAAGGAAAATTTCTCATTTTATTAATAATAATATAAATTTCCATAATTTCACAAAATTAAAATATTTTTTTTTAAAATTTCATTGGATTTGAAATGTATCAGAAAATATTCTTAGAATAACCCATATTAATATCCTCAAATTTTCAATTTTCCCTTATAAACATTAACATTTCCATCATAAATATTTTTAATTATTTGGAAAATTCCCATTTTAGTTTGGAGTCACATGACCATTTTATATAACATTACAATAAGAAATATCAAATTATTATTTATATGTTTTATATAATCATAATACATTATCTTATGAGAATATTACATAAGAACATTCAAAAAATTGAATGGAAATACCATTTTTGTACTATCCCATGATTCAATGAAATTAGAATAGTTATAGGGAAATATTATATTATTTACACTATGATAGTATATTGCATGGAATGTTGGGAAACACCTATTTTTGATATAATATTTATTATCAAACATTTTTACTTCTTGGATCTAACAAAACTAATAATTGTGTAGAACAACTAATATTCCCTCTTGTGTGACATCCCTAAATTATATGAGAATAATGTTTTATAAAATAGTTTATGTGACACAAAATATTGAGTATATAATGAGTTTGAAACAAGAAATTTTTTATCTTACATTAGATTCAAGAGTTAATTATTTATCTCTCATTGATCCATGTTTTTTGTAGGAGGACTATTATTTGTTCCCAAATAGTAAAAAATATCAATAATACCATCCAAACATAAATTTTCAATATTGTTAATTGTTTCTCTATTAATATTATCATGGTTTTATTTTCATACATTGTGGAAGACATTTTTCATGGGGGAAAGTATCTTCCTAATGTATTCTAATGTTATTTGGATATATAATAGGGTTTAACATTAGTTTTCTCATCCCAAACTAGCCTAGATTTTTTATTAAAACATGCATTGGTCGATATAAAAGGTTAAAATTTAAATTTATTTGGATTCTAAATAACATATATATGTGTAACACTCAATTAACTAGTTTGTATAGATTCAACCGTAATCTCAACTACCTTGTTACATTATTTATTACTCTTTTTGGGAAAAAATCAATCAAGGTTACATAGCTATGTTTTTGGGTTGGTCATGTTTGTTGAGAAAGTGGGATTCCAAGATCATTTGTGGAGTTACAAAATTGTTGTTTACTATTTATGTCCACAAAGATCAAATATTATGGAAATTATGCTTTGAATGTGGTACATAAGTATGAGTACAATGTTTTGATCTCTTTTTTAGTGTTTTCAAAAATATTGGGGTTTGAAATTTGGAGGATGTCTCAAACATTGCAAATGTTATATTTTGATGAATGCCTCAAAATAATATGGTAATTACATGGGTTTCACGAGGATTTGGATTTGAAAAATTAGTTTCATGAAGGAGTGGTTTATTTCAAATAACAATTATTAATTTAGTAAGGTTTGGCTATAAAGCTTCACGACTATGAGAAGCATTGAGAATGGGAAATTTCTCTAGTGATGCGAAAAAATGGGGGGTTTTCCTAAGAATGATTGGAGATCATCATAAATAAATAGTGGTAAGATTAGATGTTTATAGAATGGGAAGAAACCCCTATAAATAGTCATCTACTACCATATTTGTTTAGGTAAATCATTAATGAAAACAAAATGCTACAGTTTCGTGACAGTTATTCATGAAGGATGATATTTGAAATATGTTCATAATGAAAGGTTGTTCATGAATCCTATAATTGAAAACCAAAACTTTTAAACATGATTAAAGTTTAGAGATTCCCTAAGACTTAGTAATCATAGAGAAATGATGTTGATTCATGAAGGCGACATAAACCTTTTGAAAAGAGGTCTCTTTGTGAATGATATGTGAGATTCTCTCATGTTGTGGTGTTTACAATAGTATTTTATTATTTTGAATAATTTTGTTGTTTCATGATGGTCGTGTGAGCTCCATAAAGCTAGTGAAAATAAAAAAAGTGTTTATAAAGGATTTCCCAGTGAATTTTTTGAAAATTTTTATTCATCAAGTGGATTGAATTTGTACTTATTGATTCACCAACTAAGGATTAAACCATATTGATTCATGTTATATATAGAATATTCTTCAGTGGGAGCAGTGATCACTCTTCAATTCTGAGAGTAATGAGATTTCAAATTGTGATTTTTGATAAACAAGGTGGGACTATGAGTCCACTATTAAAATATTAATAGTAATGGGATTTATTAGATGTAGTATATAGGCACATTTCATTCATATTATTCTTGGACATATACTATTAAGGCTTAATACAAGAAACTTGTTATTTTATGTGCATGTTTTAATTCTCATATTATTCTATTCTATGGTAAGGAGAGATATGAGTTTTTTATCAACAAAACAAGATACAAATAAATAGTTGTTATTATATATCATATACTAATACCCCCCATTCAAGGTATTAAATTGGATGGTCTAATGACTTTACATTAATTATTTTGTGCTTAAATTTTCTTTTATTGTGTTGGGTATAATTATTTAACTCTTAGATAATTATTATATTCCTTTTATTTCACTATCATATCATAAATAACCACTCTCTTATTTTTTCTTCAGATATAGATAATATATATTTCCTCTTTTATAGTATATTCTCTATTTTCTTATGTTATATTTAATTTTTATTTCAAAAAAATCCACATATACTTCTTAATTTTTGTTTTTTTCTCACACATGCCTGAACTTCATTCCATAACAAGTGTACCGTATTGTTTTTTCACAATCATTCTCCTCAATAATATAAATGAATAAACCTTTTTCTATTTGATCCATATATATAATTTCATCTTTTTATTAGCTTTCAGTGGTGGTGATAATTTCTTTTTCTTCTTCCATCAATCTATTTCTCCTAAATCAAAATTAATTATTCTTAGTTACACGATATTTGTTTATATATTTTGAACATTTACACTATTATTTATGATTAGTAACAAATTTTTTATATATTTATGATTCTATAAACAACTTCATTAGACGATTTATAGTCAATTGATCAATTCCATTGCTATTTAGGGCCATTGCCGTTGGTTTACATCACTCATTCACATTCCATTCAAAAATATATTTGATATAGGATAAAAAATTGATTTATAATCTTATTATTAATCCCCATCATCATATTACCTTGATTTTTTATCTTCATTATCATTGGAATGGATCCTTCATGTAGCTTGAAATTACATCTCTTATATGATATTATTTTGGAGATATGGAATAGTTCCCATTTCATGTGAAATAAGAATATTTTTAATTCAAGTTAGATTAGATCATTATCATATTTTAAATATAAATTATTAGAATAGAAAATATAACAAAAACTTCTCATCTCTTTTTAAAAATAATAATAATTTCCATCATTTAAACAAATTACATGATTTTTTTACAATTTCATTGGATCTTATAATGTATATAACAATATTTTTATCATAGTCCATCTTAATATCCACAAATATTCAATTTTCCCTCCTACACATTAACATTTCCATCATAACTAGTTTTAATTTTTTTCAAAATTTCTTTCATTGTATGGAGATGCATGGCCATTATATATAACATTTATTAAAGTAATTTAAAATTATTATTTGAATATTTTATATTATTTTAAAACATTATTTTATAACAAGATGACATAAGAACATTCAACGAAATGTATGGAAATCCCATTTTTGTAATATATCTGGATTCAATGAGATAAAAAAGGTGATAGAGAAACATTATATTATTAAAAACATGAAAGTATATTCTTTAAAATGTAGGTAATCCACTATTTTTGATAAAATATTTATTATCTGAAATTTTTACTTCCTGGATCTAACAAAAATAATAATTTTGAATAAAAACCAATATTTCCCCTAGTGTAACATCCCAAAACAATAAGATAATAAAATTTTATATTATTGTGTATGTGACACTCAAAATTCAGTTTATATTGAGTTAGAAACATGGAAATTGTTTTATTATATTATATTCAATAGTTAATTATTCATATATTTTTGATCCATATTGTTGTAGGGGGGCTATTATTTGTTCCCAAATACATCAAAACATTGAAAGTATCATCCAAACAATAATCCCAAATATACATAATTTTTTCTACCAAAATATTATTTTGTTTTTATTTTCAAACACTGTGGAGGACATTTATCATGGGGGAAATGATCTTCTTAATGTATACTGATGTTATTTGGATGTATAAGAGGGTGTAAAATTACTTTTCTCATCCCAAACTAGTCTATATTTTGTATTAGAACATTCATTGTTTGATATAAAAGGTTAATATTTAAATTTATTTGGATTTTATATAACATATCTATTTATAAAACTCCATTAAACATTTTTTTATATTCAACAATAATATAAAATTCCTTGTAAAATTTATTAGTACTCTTGATGGGAAAAAATCACTCAAGGTTACATTGCGGTGTTTTTGGGTTGATAGTGTTCGTTGACAAAGTACATTTCCTAGGTCATTTATAGGGTTCCATCATTGTTTTTAATATTTCTGTAAACAATGATTAATGATTAATGAATGGAATATTTTGTGGTGGAACAGAAATATGAGTATATAAGATTGTTCTCTTACTTAGTATTTGACAAAATTCTAGGGTCTTAAATTTGTAGTATGTGTCAATAAAAAAATGTTAGATTTTGTTGAACTCATTAGAATATGGAAATTAAAAGGGTTTTGTGATGATTGGGATTTGTGATAGGATTTTCATGAAGGCGTGGATAATCAAGAAGGACACTAATTAATTCAGTGAGGGTTGGGGATAAAGCATCATGGCTATGAGTAGCTTTGAAAATGGGGAATTTTTCTAGTGTTGCAAAAAATGGGTGGCTTCTTAAAAATTATTGGAGAGAATCATAAAACGATGGTGGTCATAATAGATTCTTATTGAATGGGAGTAAAATGATATAAATATGCATCTACTTATTTATTTTTATAAGGAAAGTGTTAATGAACAACCAAAGGCTATGGTTTCGTTATGGTTATTCATTACAGATGATATTTGAAAAGTGTTCATAAAGAAAGGTAGTTCTTGAACCCTGTGAATGAAAACCAAAAGTTGTAATCATCATCAAAGTGTTGAGATTCAATGATTCGTAGTAATATAAGTGTAATTATTTTGATTCATGAAGGCTATGTATGCCTTACAAAAAGGTGGTTTCTTTGTGAAGGCTATGTGATCTTCTTTCATGTTGTGGGGTTTACAATAATAGTTTATTATTTCAAAGGATGGGTAGTTTCATGAAGGTCATATGAGCTTCATGAAGGTAGTGAAAATTGAAAATGTTTCTAGAATATATTTCACAGTGAATCTATGGTAAATTGGTATTCATCAAGTGGTTGTAATTTTTACTTAATGATGTACCAAGAAACGAACAAACCATATTGATTCATGTGATCTAAAGAATATTTCTCAGTAGGTACAATGGTCACTATTTAATAAATAGAGTAGTGAGCTTTCAAATTGTGATTTTTTGTAAACCAAGATGGACTGTTAGTCCACTGTTAAAATTTTAGCAGTAGTAGTATTTAGATGATTTAGTACATATGCACATTTCTTCATATACTCCTTGGACATAACCTAAAAGGGTTAACTAAGTAAAATTGTAATTTCATGAGCATGTTTTAATTATCAAATTATTCTCTTATACGGGAAGGAGGGATAAGAAATATTTGTTTATCAAAAAAGCAAGATAAAAAAAATAGTTGTTATAATCTATAAAACCCTAATACACCACCCTCTCAGTGTATTTTACCTGGTTTGTCTAACTAATTTTCATTAATTATTTTATGCTTAAATTTTCTTTTATTGTGTTATGTATATTTTTTCAACTATTAGAGAATTATAATATTCATTTTAATTCACTATCATATCATGAATAACCACTATTATATTTTATCTTCAGATATTCAAAATATAAAATGCATCTTTCATAGTATGTTCTCTCTTTTCTAATGATACATTTTATTTTTATTTCACGAAAATCCACTCACACTTCCTAATTTTAGTTTTTCCTCATACATGCCACTAATTCATTCCACATCAAGTGTTCCATATTTTTTTACATTAACCATCTTTACTACTATTAATGAAAAACCTTTTTTCTAGTTGATCAATATATATAATTGCCTCATTTTATTAGCTTCCAAAGGTGTAGATAATTTCTTTTTTCCATAAAAATATTTATGTTAAATAAAAATTTCTTCTTCTTAGTTCCACTATATATGTTCATATATTTTGAGATTTTACACTATTTGTTCATGATTGTTAACATAATTTTTATATATTTATGCTTCTATAAGCAACTTCTTTGGAAAATTTATAGTAAAGTTTTCAATTCCATTACTATTTAGGACCATTGTGGTTGTTTTCCATAACCCATTATCATTACAATCCTAAATATATTTTATATATGATAAAATAGTAATTTATAATAATATTATTAATCACATCATCATATTCTTTTGATTTTTTTATCTTCATTATCATTGGAATATATCCTTCTTGTACTTAAAATTACATATATTCTATGATATTATTTCTATGATATGGAATCATTCTCATTTAATGTAAAATAAAAATATTATTATTTCACTCTAGGTAAGATTATATTCGTATTTTAAAGAAAAAGTTTTATAATGAAACATATATAGAAAATTTCTCATCAATTTTTAATAATAATATATATTTCCATCATTTCAAAAAATTAAAATAATTTTTAAAAATTTCATTGGATCTTGTAATGTATCTACAAATATTTTTAGCATAATCCATCTTAATATCCTCAAATTTTAAAATTTTCTTCATAGACAATGACATTTCAATCATAACTATTTTTAATTTTGAAAAAAATTTCCTTTGAAGTTTGGAGTCACAAGACTATTTTATATAAAATTTCATAAAGTAATATCAAATTATTATTTGGATATTTTATATAATCTTAAAACATTATCTGATGAGAAGATGACATAATAACATTAAATTCAATTTATGGAAATCCCATTTATGTAATATATCATTATTAAATGAGAGGAGAAATGTTATACGGAAAAATTATATTATTTAAACTATGATAGTATATTCTATGGAATGTAGGGAAACCCATATTTTCGATAGAATATTTATTATCCAACATTTTTACTTCTTGGATCCAACAAAATGGAATTTTCTATTCCTTCATACTACGAGAATTTCCCAAGATGATGTTTCTGAACTGATTGGCTGGGGGAGTTAAATCATTCATTAATTTTTACAGTTTCTCATTCTTTAAAATTAACATATGTTGACCTATTAGGATTTTATCCACACTTATAAGACTGTCATTACATACCTGAAAGTAGTAAACATGAATAGAAATAGGCAATAATATTTTCACAATGGTTGGCCCCATTGTGAGACTTACTCCTTAATATAATGTGTTTGACACACCAATTATAGATTCCATATTTTAATCATAAGAGGTTACAAGATGAATTTTATTGATTCCTTATAACAATTCCCCACAGATAATGTGTCACAGTATTCCATTCTAGTGGCCCCTGGAATAATACATTCTCACTAGATGACACAAAATATTGAAACAAACCATGAAATCTCTCCAGAATACTAGTAGCACCTAAAATGTTAATAAAGATAATTCCCATTGAGAATACAAGTTGAATTTAGAAAAATATTTTCTATTCTCCCATAATTTCCACTATTCCTAATCCCAATAAAAAATATCATTCATTTCCAATATATTATTCCCTTTATGACACTTTATTTAAATTTCATATACTCTTCGTGGCAGTATTTCATTATATACATATATAATTATTTGATTTAATGCAATTCTTATTAATGAATCTGAAAAACATCATATAAAATAAAATTCATGAAAATATAATAAATATATTTTTTGCACATCACATAGTATAACAACCAAATGAATCCAAATACGATATACCTACATTCATGTAGTATTATTAGATTCTCCTCAAATATAAGACTCTTTCTCTTAATGATTCACAACATATGTCTTTCTTTATGAGTTCTTTACAAACTGATTCTTAATAAATGGTCATTTACCCATTTAGTGGAAATGATTCATGAAGTTATAATGCCTCATAAACATATATTAATTTTCAATAATATTTTTCTTCCCTTTATATTCATACATCAATTTTTAAAAAAAGTTCAACACAAAATACTATTCTCACTATTCATATATATAGTTTTATGTTGAGGGAATGGGGTATTTATATATGTAATTGATCAAATTCGACAAAAAATGTTCAAATTACAAATGAATGAATAAATACAAAATAATATGATAAAATGAAAAACATGACATCTCTCATATAAAAACCTGTTAACCCTCACAAACACCCGCCGTGCACCACATACATCACCTGATTATTACTCCATGCATGATCACAAATAGTCTACATGATGACTTATATACAGAGTATCATTTTTTTAACATATGAACCACATTAATGCCTTTAATAGTAAATTAAATTAACTATCACTCATGTACTATATTTTTATTGACATATCACATGAAAATCCTACATGGAAATCATATTATTGATAAATGAACTTATAAACTACATGTTCTTCAAAAAATTGTATTCATATTTTTATTGTTCAATTATAAATTAAAATAAATTCTTATGTATCATGTTCATATTCCATGTTCATAAACATCATAAGAGATCATGATTAATATTTCAATTTTTTCTTGAATTAATTTATTTTGTAATAATCTAGTATATCATTTTCAATGTGGTTCATAGGATAATTTATTATCTTCAAAAACTCCATGAATGTTCCAATAAAACTCCTTGAATAACCTTACTAACAATTAAGAGAAGAAAATCATATTATTTTATTTTTATTTTATTTTTGTAACCATTTTAAATATGTGAACTTCTCCCCATATTAGGATTGTCCATCATTAGACATAGCCACTTTCAAGAACTCCTTAATTTATCTTGGTCCTCCTCAAGAGTGTGAATTGATACAAACACACACATCACTATTACAATAGTTTTTTAAATTATTTTTATTATTTTTAAACATAATTAGTTCCTATATAAATACTTAAATTGAATAATGGTTTCGTCTTTCTATAGTTTCCACTCATGATTTGGGTGAAACTATGTCAATGAACTTATGATGACATGTATTCATGTAATTCTCTAGTTCATTTTTCTATTACATTATTTTTTATTCTAGGGAGGCACATGGAATTGTTCGAATCCATGAAATATATAGTGAAAGACATTTATCTACTCTTAGTGATGGAGTTTGGGTGCATGCATTTTTCAAAAATAGGAGAAAATAGTTGAGTGAAAAATGATAGTGATTGAGCATTTAGTAGATTCGTTTTTTTATTTTACGTGTAGTTTTCTAAAAAATATTTCTGAAATGATTGAGTATGTTTTTCACATCTAATTAGAGTATAAATTCTTGAATAATATTTAGCGAACCATGTAGTATAACCATATGACATGATATATTATGAAAGAGTTTATAATTCACTCTATTCTTCTCATGAGTTTTATCTTCTATCTCCTTTTATTCATCAGACATCAATTTTTTTGAAATATAGTTGTTTGTGGGGAAATCAACACCTCCCTCTCTTCATTATTCCATTCCTATGACAAATATTGTCATCAAGATTTATTTTTGTAATCTCTTACATTTCTCTTCCCCTATCATCACATCCTCACTTACATATTTATTTAGTTTATACAATGTATCCTTATTTCCTAGGTATTCATATTAGTGTTGGGGTGGACCTAATCATGAGATATCTCATTCATAAAGGTTTTAGGTTGTCTTTCCCCTCTTTTTTGTGTGTTCTCCATTGAAGCTAATGAATTTTACTTGTACTTATTCAAAATGGGAAGGTGTGTTTGTTTTATTCAATTATATTTCATGGTATGATATTATTGAATGATTTAATTTTTTTAAAATCCAAATTAATTTTATAGTTTTTTTGGTTATGGTGTTTGAAATTGCATTGAATTTATATTGATCATTTTCAAGGACTTTTCACATGATAAGTGTTTGATAAAAGACTAGTTTTTTCTTTCAAATGAATATGCATGTTTTCAGAAGATTTTTAAAATAAATTAATTTATAAGGATATTTATTTTTGACTAACATTTCATGGAAAATTTAAATAGTTTTTATGGTATTTAGTTATTTTTATATTTTTATTCATATGGTGGTTTAATGATATTCAAAGAAGGGAAGTTGGTGATTTAAATTAGTAACATGGGAGAAACTAATTTTACATAACATTTATATAGTTTGATTTATTTTGGGATTAATTGAATTTCTTTCCCATATGAGCTTTTAGAGGTGCATTTGGATTTTTAAAGGGGTATTTTTTGTAATTATTGTTTCACACATTATTTATCCCCTATGATTATCATATAAATTTTATATTCTATATATTACACCCTGAATATTTAAAAAAAGTACTAAATGTTTAAAAGCGTATACAACATGTGACACCATGCTTAATCAAACTATGAAAACATTCTCATCATAACCTAGTAGTTAATAATTTGATTTCATGAATATTATTATGTAATTTATAAAATATAAATAATGTTATTAATTAATATAAATTTATTGATATATTCTTATAAAATAATCCCTCAATTTTTAATGAAGCAAATAGATTCTACAAAAAACATGTTTCCTTCAAAAATAATTTGAATTTATTATAGAGAGTAACAATTATAATTAACTTATTATTAATTTAAAAATACTTATTTGTAAAATTAAAATACTTTTTAAAATCATCATATCAGAATAAACTATAGTTTAACTTTTGGGATTTATTGAAATGTTTGATTTTTCAATAAATAGTAAAAAATAAGAGTTTATCAAATATAGTAATATGGTTTCATTAAATAATCTAATTTCAGACATCCAATATTTATTGGATTTTATCTTAAGGTGATATATGAACAATTTTATTTATAATAATGGAATTAATTTTATTCTAGACATCAATTTCCATGATTTTGGTAATTGTTTTTTAGGATAAAAAACATGGTTTTCGGCAATATATTTTAAAATTGATAATGTTTATCAATTTTAATTGATTATTTTAAAATATTATGTGGTAATGTTAGTATGAAATAAATATATTATGAATCTATTTATATTAATTTACGTTCATATTATGATGATTTCTAGTCATATACCTAATATAAGTTCATCTATTCTTTAGAAATGCATTTCTTGAATCCCCATTTTTCAATACATATTTTGTATAAATTTTAAATTAATTATTTAATGTTATGTTATTTGATTTTCAAAATATGTATTATATATTTCTATTCAGAATATTTAATATTATATATACATTCAAGTCAATTTTGTTTGTAGTAATCATAAAAAATAATAATATATGCAGTTATCATGGTGAAAAAGTAAAATAGTAAAATTCAAAACATTATAGGTAAATGGAATAAAATATTCATAACATTATTATGTTTGAATTTCATTAGTGTGTGTTGATGACAATGTCCACATAATTCATTATTTAAATTTTTGGAGGCACTTAGCATGATATTTACATCCCCTTATTGATTCAGTTTGGGTATTTATAAAAAACACTTCCTCCTTAATTATAAAACAACACTGCCTCCCCTCACTTATTCACATCTATCAATCACATTGGATAAAGAAAGCATAAAAAAATTATCACAAAAATACTTTAAATAATATAATGATTTTCTTCTTCCCAACATACCATCAATGATGTCATTAATGAGAGAAATGATGAAGGTTCTTCTAAGGGAAGATAATCATATTCATCTAGCTCTTTATTTTATACTTTTTTTTTCGAGTTCAATTTTTTTTAAATAATATGAATCTTAAAAAATTATTAATTAATTTCAACTTAAATATTATTATTTTAATGTAATATTATTAAATCATATCATCTTCCATCAAATGGAATATAAAACTATCAATTGTGTGTACAACAAACTACAACCTCATCAAATGAAATAATTCATTTATCATCTTCATCGATCATGTATATTCATGATGATGGTTATAGTATTTAAATATGATATTAATGATATATTAAAAATTATTTAAATATAACATATCACATACCTTTTTTCATTATCATTCTTTTATTAATGATAACATTGTTAGAGTGTATAGCATACTACCACCTCAGAATGCTGTTTGAGTGTTTTTATGAATGCATCTAAGGGATTTTATTTTAAGGTTAATTAAGGAAATAACATTATATTTATGATATGATTATAATTTTTTAATCATAAAATAACAATTAACTTCTTTTCATTATGATCATTGATAAAAGTAAATGCTACTCATGTGTACGTATGACCTACCATCTCCCTGATTGTAACGTAATTTTTTTTTCAAAACCATAATACATAGTTCTATTTAAATGTATAATTGATTCCAAAAAATTATAATTATGTAGTTATTATCATTCATTAAATTATTTAATAATTACCCCTATAGATATTGTCAACATGTCATGACCCGACCCAACGGGGCTCGAGCCGCGACTCCCCAAGCCCACCTCCAATAAGCTAGGGGCTGGCGACTAGCACCGAGTAGGCTATCACACACATGGGAGGAATTATCCTAAGGTACCTGTACACATGCACCCACATACACCTCCATGGAAAAGTGTAGATATATATATAAAAACTAAAAATAAATGCATGCATACATCTAACCCACATCCAGATTACATCAAAAGTACAAAAGGGAAAATACAGGGCCCACCAAAAGTAAACTACAATAGTGTCCAACCTGCTCAGAAGGAGGGGATTGCTATTAAAAGTACCCACCTGTATGCTCCTCGACACATCTCCGGTAAACACCATGGTCAGTCTCACTCACAGAGCTCCGCCTGCTCCAGGTCCTCTCGGGACTCCATCGAAAGGCATGTGGTCTGCACAAAACACAAACATGTGTGGGAAAAGCCCGCGTGGGGATGATTATAAAACTTCTCAGTAGGCACCCCAAAAAACCTAAAATAAAAGGGATAAACAGAAAGGAAGCAGTCTGATCATCCCAGCCAGAGGTAACCCAAATGAGAGTGAAACTACATATCAAGACCATCCTCTTCTAAACACAACTAGTCAGCTCAGCTCAGGTGTATGCCCATTATTCTCTCTTTCGAACTGTATCCATTCATCTTTGATCTATGGTGCATTATTTCCCCCTTCTTTTGGTTCTATTGGTTTGTTCACCTTTTTCTACATTTCTTCTTTCCATGTCCTAGAGAATGTGATTTTTTTGTTCTCGTGTGGTTTTCTTCGGTTTTTGTTGATTAGGTTGTGATGAGACTTCCTCTGATGGGTGTAGATCAAGATGGAGGAGTGAATGGGGGTTTATCACATTTCTTGTTATTATCCACAAAAATTATACATCTCTTCTAGGTAGTATTTCCTTAATTTATCCTTATTTGACATCACGAAGGATGGGTTTTAAAATTTTTTACTTGTGGATCATGGTTGGGACAACCAATTTGATGATAAAGAATCAACTAATTTATTTTGTGGGGAAAATGGTGTTTTTTTCATTCTTATAAATCTTGGTTTTGATTGTGATATTTTAATTTTTTGTGAATGATTCCCCACTAAAAATTATTGTTATTGGTGGATTTATTTGTACTGCATACATCTGTTGTGGTTTTCCCCTTTATTTTGAATTGTTTGCTATCACCTTAAAATGAAATTTATTAATTACCTATACAAGGATAATGAATGGAATCTCCAGGACCATATTGTTTATATGATAACCATTGAATTAACAAGTGGAATTAAATGATGGATTCCCTATTAAATATTAAATTGTGTTCTTATAGTTTGCACTGTGGTGCGGTTTTGAGAATGGCTGTGTGTTGTGGGGTGTCTTAGGTGGTGAAACATAATCAAATATTGAGTGATTGACTAACTGTGGAATGGATGATAGGATTTTATTGGGTTGTGTGAGATGTTTTTCTTAATGTATTTGTGCATGGATGGCTTTGGATGGATGACTTTAAAGTAGTATTGTGACGGTTGTTATGGGTAGTTGACCAGAGATTTCTCCATGTATGACTTTTTCTATGTTGCTTGTTTTGTGATGTGCTTGGATTTTTACCACATAGAAATAAATAAATGAATAAATAGTTGATTAATAAATTTTTGAACTGGATTGGGTAGGTTTTGTAAATTTAACGAACAAATTAATTGTTAATAAATAATTTTAATGGTTAGTTAAATTAGTTTGAAATACTTTTTGGGATTTTAGAATGTTGTTTGTTGTTTTTGCATTTACAGGTTTCATCAGAGGTGACTTGTGGTGACTAGGTTATTTATTTTGAGAACTCATAGTTTCTTTATGCGTGCTTTGTATCTTATATGAGTATAATTGTTTTTTCCTTGTAATTTCCATACACACCCCAACCTAGTTGAGAACAATGTGCCGACCCACCCACCCATCATCATAGGGGAGGGTGAAATTCCCAATCAACTTGGTTGGAGGATGGATAGATGGCCACCTATATTTCCCTCCCCCTTCTTCCATGTAGAGAGAGATCAACATTCATTGGGAATTTTGTGGTTTATGAGGCCCAGGTGTGTGCGGGCGGAATGGGATTTCCTAGGTTTCTTTGGGATGAAATCCATTGTGCTTTCCCAGGAGTCTTCATGATGAGATGTGTTGTGATTTCCATGGTTTCTTCTGGATGAGATGTGGTTTGTATCCAAGGTGTCTACAGGCGAGATGCTATGGGTTTTGAGGTCTGATTGTTTATGGGTGGTATTTGATATGGTTTGTGGACCATGTGTCTGTAGGAGAGATGTGATGTGGTTTTCAGCCTAGGTGTCTATGGGTAGGAAGTGGTTTGTGAGGCCTGAGTATGTCAAAGTGTGAGGAGATGCGGTATATTAGAAAGAGGTGGTAGCACCAGGACATTCTCTGTTAAGGTGTTTTGAGTGGATACTCAGGGGGAAAGTGGTATGGGGTACCCTATCATTGATTTATATTATATTACATTACAAGACTTGTATTTTTTGGTGAGCATTATCTAGTGAGTTTGGGGTGGCTAGTATAGTTTTTAGGTGTTTGTTTTGTTATTTTTATGATTACATGGGAATTAGTATGCATTTTTCACATGAGAATGAGAGACCATGGTTTTACTACAATGTATACTTGAATGCTCACCATACATATATAAAAAATTTCAGGTTTTGTGGTATACTTCATAGAATATTCTATACTCTAATTTATTGGATCTTTTCAGTCATTGTGTCAGTTCCATTTTTTACATTTTTTTTACTTTGGTGACATTTGTTTTTTTTATCATTTTTACGTTACACATGCATGTGGGATGGATTTTGGTTTTTTAATATATGTCTTGAATTTTATTTGTGGATAATCCATCATATCTCTCAATGTTGTTTTCTTAAAAAGGTAATGCTCCATTATTGTGATATTTGTACACCCTTGGTACTAGTCACCAAGAAAGGGTCTACTAGAGGCATAACTCGAGGGGGTTATTATTTCATTTTCCTCCATGCTAGCCCAAGAGGGGTATCTTTAGGGAAGGGGTGTCGTGACAGTGTGGTATCATATCCAGGTGGTTTAGAGATTGGATATTGGTTAAAGTTAGGTGCAGTAAGGATTTCATGGGATAATATTTTAACAGTTTCATTTGACCTTTTTTTCAACATATAATAGGGATAATGTGTTGGAAATGGGATTTTAGGGCCCCTGTGGTCCAATTCATGGACTCTGAGCATATTGAGTGGCTATGTGTGATGGACCTGATTGAAGGGTAAAGACCTTGGAAAGGTACATGTATCATAATGAATTATGTTATTATTTTAATTGGGGTTTTTGGGAAGATATAAAATGGATAAAACAAATGAAATGAATTAAACATGTTAATATGAATCATAAAGTTCTATACTATTTAGGCATAGGAAATTGTTTTTTAAATTTTAGCAATGGATCCGGGGAATTAATTGTGTGTTGATTAAGTAGTAGAGGTTTAGAAGGTTGGATTTATTTACTGAGTTAGGGTTGATCTAATTAAGGAGGATGGTCTATGGAAGAGGCTTTTGTGTTCTTTCCGGCAGTAGGACATTGGAATGTATGATGAAATAGATTATGGTATAGATACTGAAGTTTGGCTAGAAGAGTTGGATATTTCTTTCAATCTGATTTGGTCCTTGACAGAGTTTAATTTACCTTTGGTAGTTTTCCATATGTGGAGTGTTGTGTGTTAGTGGTGAAAATTGTAGATAGTTGAGTGGAAGGAGGCATTCTTTTAGTGGGATGAATTCTAAAAAACTGTTCTAAGGGGAGTTCCTTTCTTCAACTATGTAGGCTGAGAAGAGGTAGAAGTTACTCTCCCCTTAGTTGGGCAGTATTTCAGTAAGGGAGCATGGGATCATTTTCCAGGATCCTCTCTAGATTTCCCAAGATCTTATTTAGAATGAGGAGTCTCATTCCAGATGTCTAGAGGAGTTGAATCACCCTTCTATCCTATATGATGTTGCTCTTTTTATATTGGTAACATATTTGGAATTTCATTTGATGTCATAGGTTGTCAAACATATTCACTCATGATTATTTATTCTAAGAGAGGTTAGTGATAAGAGTTCTTCAAGAGGATGAGTCATCAGTGGTATAATTTAGGCACCAGGACCTTGTGGTTTCGACCGGTGGGGATATGACCCTAGCATATCCCTTACCGGCATTCTTATTCCAGTTGTCCCCTACCTTCCCTATGGGTTAGTGGATAATGTGTTTTTTCTATAGGACTCAAATTTAAATTCATAATCAGTTCCCAATTGATTTGGGATATCAGTGTGGTAGAGGAGAATAATATCATCATCAACCTTAGTAGTAGTTTTTGGCTAGGTAGTTTTATCAGTAGGGATAACATGTTGTTTCTACACTAATGGAAGATGAAGCGGGTAGAGGCTAACCTTATGATTCTTCTCATTTTCAGGTACCATGTCCTAAGCCTGGCTGTGGAGGTGGTCATCATTAGAGAGGCATAGAAACTAGGAATGGTCAGTTTCACAAAGCTGAGGTAGTTGTTCCAGCATGATCAGAGGTCGACAGTGGTATGATCATTTTGTTCAGTACCCTTTCTTGAGATTTTTTTGATTCAAGATCTTCAAAATCCTTTATTTCACCCACTGTATCCCATTCCCTGGTCCTAGCCATAGATAGGATTCATGTTCCCCCGATGTTGAGTGTAGTAGTTGGAGATTGTACCAGCTTGTTTGATGTGTGTCGGGCTTGTTGACTGATGATGGGACCCCATCATTCCCATGGGGATCACATCATGCTTCAAATGCATCCATACAGTATCATTATCGACTTGTTGGATTCCATGCATGGTGTTATCGACTAATTTTAGAGGAGATTCATGTTTTTAGATTTAGGTGGTATGCGTGTGGCTTTATTTATTAAGCGGTGTTTACAGGTGGGCAGTCGTCCTGAAAGACCACTTCTTTCCTTATTGGATGAGCTGTCCATGGAACCAATAGACATCATGATGTTGAAGGCTCGCAATGACATTGGGGAGTTACTAGATGTTTTCTTTAAGGATGTTGTGCCACTATCCCCTCGAAGTGCTATTTAGTTCGAGCAAGACTTACTACCCTGTGCCACTCTGATCTCAATGTCTCTTTATCAGATAAAACCTTCTGACCTATGGATGTTCCAGATTTAAATTGAAGATCTAATATAGAAGGGATTTATGAAGCCTACTATTTCACAATGGGGTTCTCTGGTGTTGTTCACAAAGAAGGAAATGGTGGTATGAGGTTGTGCATAGACTATCAGAGGTTGAATCAGGTAATGGTCAAGAACCATTCTCATCTTCAAAGGATAGATGATCTTTTCGACCACATGAGAGAGGTAATTTTTATTTCTATGATCAATCTATGATTCCGATATCACTGATTGAGGGTGAAGGAGGGAAATATCTTAAATACTACATTCAGATGTAGGTATGGGAACTTTGAGTTCATAGTGATGTTATTCAGTGATATGAACACACCATCCATGTTCATGGGACTTATGAACTCCCTATTTCATGAGTTTTTGGACCGGTTCATCATCATATTCATTGATGATGTATTGATCTACTCGATGATAGAGGAGGAGCATGCTATGAATCCCAGAACTGTCTTCTAGGTTATTTGACACAAATAGTTCTATGGGAAGTTTTCCAAATGTAGGTTCTCTGAATGAGAGGTTCATTTATTCAGGCATGCAGTGTCTCTGTATGTGTTGTATGTTTACTCTTTGAAGGATGAGGCAGTTATTTCCTTGCCAATACCTAAGAACACGAATGAGGTTCATAGTTTTTTTGGTATCACCAGCTATTATTGGAGGTTTGTTCCCAATTTCGCTTGAGTTTCTGCCCCATTTACATCATTTCCAAAAAATAATAAAGATATTTTGTGTGGTGAGAAGTGCTAGGAAACAGTCAGTTACCTAAAAGGGATGTTGGTTAGTTCTCAAGTGCTCTATTTTCAAGAATAAGGGGTGATAATTGAGGTGTTTTTTGATGCATCCAAGCTAGGTTTTGGAAGTTTTCTGATTTAGCTGTGAGAAATGATATCTTATTGGTCAAACAAGTTATGTCCCAATGAATGTAATTATGCCACCCATGATCTAGAGTTAGCATCTGTTTTATTTCAACTGATATTTTGGTGGAATTTTCTCACTAGGGAGTGCTTTGTGGTCTTTTTAGATCATAAGATCTTGAGATATATCTCTTCTCAATGAGATATGATCTTGTTTCTATAGAGGAGGATAGAGTTACCTCTAGACTATGATTTTGATATCTCTTACACCTCAGGTATGGGAAATGTTGTGGATGAATTTTTGAGAAAAAAAATCGAGGATTGAGGTTCTTCGAGATTATGAAAATTATTAGAGGGTGATGGAGGAGTTGAATTCCTTATATTTTGATGCAGGAGTGGATGGTAGTAGAGCCTATTAAATTAAGATGACAGAACAATCTTCCTTGATATAATAGGTGGAGGAGTTTCTGTAAATACCCTCCAATTCCAATTGGCTTGAGCATACAATGAGTCATCAGTAGGCCTTAAGAAATATCCCCAAGATGCCCAAGGCTGGAAATAAATTTCAAAGGGTTTGAAATAAAAGTGGGTGGCGATTTACCTTTTAAGAAATAAACCAATAAACCAACCAACCATAAGAAAACATTCACTATATGATTCATGAACGAATGAAATAAAACTCAAATCATCATGTATCTCAAAACCACATCAATGTAAGAAACTATGGATGAATAACAAACTATCAAATTATATAGTGGATAAACTACACAAGAATATCCATAGACCTGAAGAATCTATACTCCTCAACCTTCATGCTCTACAATATCTGAACAGCCCAAACATCACTAGTTAGTGCTAAACACATGTGAAACATTACATTTTCCCTTGTCTCAGAAGATACAATCTATAAAAGCACAAATGTGCCAAAGCAGGGGTGAGTATAAAACTCAGTAGGTTTTCCCCAATGACTTCCCTACTCATGACACTAGGATAGAACAATTAACAACAATTATATAAAATATTTTATATAAAAAAATTTCTCAAAAATTGTTTATGGATAAATATAAACATGTTTCCAAAACCATTCATTACCAAAAGCATAGAAGTGAAATTGAAACTAATTTTCCTAGTGAGATATTTTTCCAGAAAAATAACTAAACAAGCTTTAAAATAATTTCAAAATATCCCATTCATTGAATATTAAAACATTC
Source organism: Viscum album (assembly GCA_963277665.1). Taxonomy (NCBI): domain Eukaryota; kingdom Viridiplantae; phylum Streptophyta; class Magnoliopsida; order Santalales; family Viscaceae; genus Viscum; species Viscum album. The sequence continues at coordinate 1,521,334,540 of OY728162.1, read as the reverse complement.
CACAACCTCATACAACGAACCATGCATGTTACGTTATGACATTTCTATACTCATTAGTGGTTTCTCGTCGATCTATGAAGTCGCAAAATGGTAATTGATTTTTCATTTTCCATTAACCCTTTGGCACCATGCACCAGGTCATCTTTAAACCAAGCCCTGTATATGCAACATGAGGTGCCATTAAACTTTTTTCACCGAGAACAAGGTCATATTTCATCAATGCCCCATATATGAAACATGAACAGACACCACATATGCCCAACAATCATTCCAAAACAACCCTTTCAATAAAAACACATTTTATTGAAAACTATTTCTATCTACAAGCCATTTCAATTCCAAACAATTTTAATGTAAAACCATTTCAATAAAACAAATTTTTTATTGAAAACCCCTTTTTGAAAAAACATTGACAAATTAAAAAAATACATAATTTAAAATCATCATTTTAAATTCATGAAACCAAACCCCTTTTCACAACAATTCACCAAGATTTCACAATTTTACTAAGACCATAAGTCATCACTAAAGAAGATTTATACCATGCTTTTCACAAAAAATTAAATTCAAATAATCCAATCAATTCTTGCAAGTCGAGATGAGAGTGAAGCCACCTACCTCAAAGGTTTTGATGAAAATCGATAACATACGAAGAACACACAAGAAGGAAGGTGGAATCTCCAAGAACGACCTTAGTTCTCTTATGCTAGAAATATCATGACCATAATTTGAATAATTTGGAATAAAAAGACTTATATATACCTACTATAGTTTATGATCTGATAAATAATGGATTTTGGAGAAGTATATCTAAGTAGATATAAGAAAATGTGAATAATCATGTAAGAATGGTGACATATCTCTTGAATCAGATCATGATTCCAAGAAAGCGGCTAAGATCTCTTCCTATATCATGAAAAAAACCATATTTAGCCTTACACGACGTTAAAAAACTTATATCTATCCACATGAGGTGTAGATCTAAAAAATGATAAAGAGAGAAGGTGGATTTTGTAGAAAATGGAAAAGAACCAAGAAGATCGGCACTTACCCTAATAATCGGGCTTGAAATCCATAAGGGAAGGCTCTAGGAAGGATCCAACTCATATGGGGAGGGTTTTCAGGCCTTATTGGGAGAGTAATCTCGAAACAGGGGTATTTTGATGCCAAAAAAATATATAGAGAAAAAACGATTAAGCTCATAGAAAATAGGATCTAGATTTGACCTCTACGCAAGGTTTGACCACACGGTTTGGGCCAACCGTGTATGGATCATGCAACCTTCCTTTTGGTCCCTACACTAATTATAAACCCCCTAAACTCTCCCATCCTTCACCATTACCATTTTTATGGAAACACATTTTTTTAGGGAAACTTCCTCCTCTATGAAAACACCTCACATTATGGAAACACCCCACTTTATGGGAACACTGCACTTTATGGAAACACCCCACCTTATGGAAACACCCCACATTATGTAAGAAACCCACTTTATGGAAACAAATCACGTTATGGAAACACCCCATTTTATGTAATCCCTCTATATTAAAGAAAAAATATATTTTAATGAAACTCTATATTTTATGGAAACTCTATATTTGATGGCTCTCTATTTTATGGAAACTCCCTATTTTATGGAAACCCGATCAAAGACACACCATTTTTAAAAAAACGTCTCTTTAACATAAAAAACATGAGGAAAGGGTTATGTACCAAAAACTAGGGGTACTACATTCTCCCTACCATTGATCTTTCCGTCCTTGGAAAGTAGAAAACCTTCACTGTCCAAAAAGAGTTTCGGTCACTACTCTTTCATTTCCTTCTCACGTTACCAAGTCTATTGCTGAATCTGACCATGATTCCATAAAACCCACACTATGATGATTATTTAACTATGAAAGACTTTATATTTTCTTTCAACAGTCTACATTGGGATAAGTACTAATGATGTATCTGGTTCATGGTCAACATGATCCTATCTGATCTAATGGTCAGGATAAGGGTGATACTTTTTCAACTGGGATACATGGAACGCATTATGCACCAAGCTAAAATTTGGTGTCAATGACAACCTATACGCCACCTCTCCAACCCATTCCAGTATTTGTAAAGGGACAAAGAATCTAAGAGATAACATTCCCTGCTTTCCAAAATGGTGGTGTCCAAGCCTGGGAGAGATCCTCAAGAAGACGTGATCACGCACAACGAACAACAATGGTCTTCGACAGTGATATACATAAGATTTCTGACGAATCTAAGGTGTCTCCACACACATTCTAATCAACAGGATATTTTCCATTGTTTCTTGGACAAGTCTCAACCCAACTAGTGAATTTTCACCCTTTTCCACCCAACATAGTGGAGAACGACAAGGACACCCATAAATGCTTCAAACTTAGCCATGTGTATCGAGGCTTGATAGTTGTTATTGTATTAAAACTCCACTAAGGGTATATGATCCTCCCACGAGCCACCAAAATCCATTACACAAGCCTGCAACATGTCTTCCAATGTTGGTATCATCTGCTCAGATTTTCCATCCGTCTGAGGATGATACATCGTGATCATAGTGAACTGAGTCCCAAGGGCTTGCTGTAAAGATTTCCAAAAAATGAGATGTGAACATTAGATATCTATCTATTAATATTGACATAGGTACACCATGCATATTTACTACTACTCAGATATGGATTCATAAATGATCATCAACCATATGAGTTTCATGAATAGGGATGAAATGGGCCAACTTGGTTAGACGATCCACTATCACCCATATGGAATCAAGTTTTTGGACCGTTCTTGGAAGACCTATAAAAAATCCATTGTAGTATGATCCCATTTCTACACTAGGATGGACAAATATTGTAACATACCTGTTGGTCTCTAATGCTCTAGTTTAACCTACAGACTAGTCAACCACTGTGAGACGAACTCAGCCACCTTCCTTTTCATACTGATCCTCCAAAACTGTGCCTTCAACCCCTTATACATCATTTGTGAACCTATATGTAAATCTCATATCGAATAGTGGAAAGAATTAATATATTTTCCTAACAAACCAATGGTACAACCATCTAATCTCTTAAACACAAAATTAAACCCCCATAAAGTGTCCATCACTCAATGGTCTCCCCACCATTGAGTTTTAAACATAAAAACCAGACATTATTTATCAGATGTTTGTGCCTCTTTGATCATTTTTACTAAATTAGGAAAAGTGTAGCTAAGACGAAAACTGTAACATCACCTCAGTATTCACATTCCACATGCATGTCTGCTAAGATTGACGTCAACTGCCATTCATCTAAAGCTGCTTTCGCCAATAGAGTATATGACTTTCTACTCAATGCATCCACCACCGAGTTTCCTTTCCCTAGTGTCTATATAAATTTAAAGTCAAACATTTGGATATAGTCCATCAATATCCTTTTCCTCATATTCTAATCTTGATATGATAAAATGTGTTTCATGCTTTTTGGATCCTTAAACATAGTAAATTTCTCACAAAAGAGTTAATGTCTCCAGGTTCTCAAATGATGGATGACTACAGCTAACTCCAAATCACGTGTTGGGTAATTCGTCTCATGAACCCTCAACTTCATTGAACCATAATCAACCACCTGATCACCTTGCATGATAATACAACCCACCCCTAATCCTAAAGCATCACAATAAACCACAAACCCATGTCCTGATTCTGGCATGATCATGATAGGTGCCTATGTAAGATAAAAATTCAGCTCCTAGAAAGACTTTTGACATTCTTCTATCCATTGGAATGTATCATTATTCATTGATAGAGCTATCATTAGTGAATATAGTCATGAGAAATCACACACAAAGCATCATTAATAACCATCTAGACCAAGAAAACTTTGTATCTCAAAAACATTCTTCGGTGGTAGGAAATAGATAACGACTTAAATCTTTTCATGACCAATAGAAACAAATTTCTTAGAAATGACATGGGCACAAAAACTTACTTCATGGATCCAAAAATCACACTTTGATAATTTGGCATACAAACAATGATCTCTCATGATTTGTAACACTGTTTATAAGTGCACCTCATGGTCAGTCATTGCCTTTGAATAGACCAAAATGTCATCCAAAAACACTAAAAAAAGAATCCAGATATTGTTGAAATATCTGATTCCCCAATCCCATGAAGATCGCTGGTGCATTCGTTATACCAAAAGGGATGACTACATCTTCATAGTGTCCATATATACCTATGAAATCTGTCTTTTGAATAACCTCTTTCTGAACTTTCATTTGGTGATATCCCGATAGCAAGTAAATCATATAGAACCGCGAAGATCCCCTTATTTGATTGAACAAATCATCAATGCGTGGAAATGTATATATGTTATTTATTTTAACTTGGTTAATCTTATGATAATCAACATAAAACTGAATAGTTCCATCTTCTTTCATCATGAAAAAGATAGGTTCTACCCATGGAGATGTAGTTGGTTGAATGAATCATTTGATTTCCAGCACCTCCAACAGCACTTTCAATTTCATTATCTTTGTGGTTCCATCCAATTAGATGAAAGGGAAATCAAACTGGTCCCTGGAAGGAGTTAAATCGTAAACTTCACTTCCCTTATATGTGGTAACCCTGAGAAATTTTAGTGAAATAGATCTAGAAATTGATCAACCAATGCTGGAAAACAATTTCCTCTATTTATTCCATTTCTACCAATTTCAATGTTTCTAACTGATAAGATATTGTTCCCACCATTGGTGTTAACAAGCTCTTTGCACATTTGTTTACAATCCTCTCTCCTTTGAATAGATGGTCAATATCATCCTCAGTCATGAAGCTGTAGAGACCCGAAGCATGACGTACATGGAAATTACATTACTTTTGCAGAATACTTAATACATAACAAAAACCAACACACAAGGAACGTAATAGTTTAGTGTCTTTGGAAACTCAGAACATAATCTTCTAATCATGGTGAAAGATCTTCAATATGTCCAATAAAGATCTTCCCCTTTTTTTTCTTACCTAAACCATTCTTTATATCCTAGGAAAAAGAAAACATATAAAGGGAGATCTCAAAATCTCATTAAGGGTAAACATGGAGAAAATAAAACAAATCATATACATTTGAACTAAAAAAACATGAACATAATGTTTAAACATCAAAATCTCGAGAAATAAATTGTTCCAGTACATAAGGCATAGATCATAAAGGAATATTAATCCTGATAAAATAGAATCGGAATAAAACATGTAATTATTGAAAAGAATTAAGAATGTGATATTATTTCCATATTAGCCAAGGTATTACTCCCAAGACCATATTAGTGGACAAAGTCCCTTTCTGAATCGAGTTTACTCCTCGTTCTAGTCCTATATCACTGAACTAGAATAACTTTCCATTCCTTCCATGTCTATCTCATTAGATATAAATCTTTACCAAATGCATTGCAGGGAGATATAGGTCCCACCCATCTCATAATGAAATCATTCTTACTTGTTCCACAAATTAAACATAAATCATTCATCATAACCCAAAGAATAAAATGGGTTTCATAAACATCATCTCATAATGTAATCCATATAAAACAAATGGATATAATTTAATCATAAGAAGAATCAAACCATGTAAAGAATAGATACATTATATTTGAAACATAATCATACTAAATAATGTCATCTTAGATGGAAAATAGTTTTGACAAAACAATTTGAATGAATTTATGAAGAAAATATCCTTTCTTCATCAAAATAATTTTATTTTCACAAAATGACATGAAATATTAAAAGAAAAGTATTTTTTTTAAAATAATCGTGAAATCTTGTGGATGAAACTTCATGAAAATAAGGCTTTATGAAACTGTAAAAATCCGTTCATTTCATATAATTTAAAAAAAACATTCTTCTCATACTTTTTCCAGAAAAGTCAAAATGTACCTTGTATGGTAAACAAAAGAAAGATTCCTTACATACCATGTAGTAAAAGTAAAAAATGGGTAAAAATTACATTAAACATACATGAAACCATTTTTAGAAAATAGAGACATGGATGATAAATATAACGCCAGTAAATACTTACGAATAAACAATCTCGGATGAAAACGAGATTGGAAAAGTTATCCCTTACCTTAGTTCCGATATGATTCGTACGTATCTGAACCTCCTGTATAATGATTTAAATAATGTCATTTACTTATTAAAAAATCATATTCATTTTTATGATATAATATATGGTTCACTTATGACTTTTTTATTACCCGTTCTTTGGTAAATTCCATGTTAAAGCAGCGTTTTGGGTAAAATCGTTTTATTTATCATACATATTTAGAATTGTTGTTCATGATATTATTATTACTCATATCATTATTTAATTACTTCCAGAATGTAAATAATAATTTATATATCATATATATTTAGTATATGTGTATAATAGATATATAAATTAAATGAAATACACTGTTCATGGAGACGGTAGTCTGTACGTACGCATGAACGTTGTTTTCCTTTCCTTATTGACTTGAATGGAAGTAATTAGATGATATATATATATAAATAAATACATTAGAATTATAATGTCATATATTTCATTATTATTCATTATATATACTTTATAATCATTCTTGAATGGTTAACATGGAGAATGAATCTCATCACGTCACGGAGACGGTAATCCGTCCGTACGTATGAGCGATGATATCATTCCCATAATTATTGAATTGAATTATAGTGGTTGATAAAATATCTAATAATCAGTATAATTTTATAGTAACTATATATAGTTATTATTTACACCATTATACCCATCCAACTAAGGTGGTGGTGGAAAAAAATTACACCACGGTGTGGAGACGGTATTCCGTACGTACGCATGCACGATAATTTCATTTTCCATAGGATGGATATAAGGTGAAATGGGTTTGCTTCATATTTATAATAACATATCCGTATATTATTGATACTTATGTTTTTAATTTATAATGAAACAACTAAATAAGAAGAAGTTGAAGAAGAAGGAAACTTGAATGAATGGGTTGAAGAGATTACCTCTTTTTCGACCCACCTCTTTTATGCTTCATCTTAAGGCACTAGATTTGGTATTTTGAGGAGACCAGAACCCCTATAATGTTTCTAGGGAAGTTGATAAGGGAACTGTGCAGGTTTTGTCTAAGCTTGAAGGCTCATTTTTGTGTAAAGTGATAAAGGAGGAGGTTCCCTTTTATAAGGGAGGAGAGGGGAACTTTAGAAAAAACATAAAATATTATTTTATAATAAAGACATATTCAGTTTATAATAGCTCTGACATGATTTATTTAGAATATAAAGTGGGTATGGGTATAAATCATCTCAAAAAATAGGTTTTAGACATGTTTATGTTACTATTGTAACCTTATCATTTAGATTTGACTCTAAGTTAAATAATTTAACTTTTACCATGTCTTCTAGTTTTCTTACACTATATGGTTACTAAAAATACTATAATAAGTCTAAAGAACCCCAAGTGGTTAATTATAAATATATATAACCATATATAAGTAATTTTTCTTAACCTTATATTTTTTGGAATAGAATAAAAAATTATTAATATAATATTTGTTTTAAAAACTATTTTATGACAATTTTGACACTATTTGGTAATTGATTTTTGTTAAAATCATAAAAGCATGATTAATTAGAAAAAAATTAATTAAATTAATAATAAAATGTCATATTAACCTATAAAATTAGTTTAATTTATAAAAAGTCTCAAATTACATTTATTTGGGTATTTATAACATCAATTATGATAATATTTCATTAAAAAGGTAATTACTTCATCATCATTGTGTCATAAATAAATTAAATTATTTATTTTAGAAAAATTATAAATAAAATACCATTATGTAGGAAATATCTTTATCTTTCTAATGAATATTTATAGTTGATTTTTTGATATGTATTAACCTATATTAAAAATAATTTAGTTATTAAACATTGATTTTATCTCTTTTAACTCTTCTTTACATAAAATAATAATAAGTGTCCTAATCTAATCCAGGTGGACCTAAATGGTAATATGTTATTACTGAGGTTGTTTTTGGTCGAATTAAAATTATACAATAGAATTAGGACATGTGTTAGGGTAATAATAATATTATTTTTACCCTTAATTACCCTATTTACTTTTAACCGTGGTAAATAAAAGTAAAACGTTACTATTGAACAAAAATTATTTTTATCTTATTGAACTACATTTTACTCCTTGATATTAACCGTGTCTCTCGGATTTTCTAAATTCAACTCATAGAAGTGGTAAAATTATGTTTTATTCACAATTGCAAATGCTCCAAGGAGGTGGGTAAAAGACGGTGAAAAGTTCAATAAAATTTTTTATATACCTAAAATTAGTATAAAATGACTCCAATGAATTACATTGAAATTATATAAGTATTATGTATCTATTTTGACCTAAAATAAATTTAAATAAAAAAATGATTATTTAAATAAAAAAGTTGATTTTAACCAATAACTCAGTGTTTTCACTATTATTCAAAAGTTGAAATTTTTCAGAAAAATACCAATATTTCATCCTAGGCTAATTTCAATATTCTGAATCCAATAATGAAGTCCATTTTGAAAGATAAAATTTAAGAAATTTTAAAAAGTGGGTATTACAATTCATAATAGCTAGTTAATATAATATTTTAATAACATGTCATTGTTTAGTGAAACTTGGTATTGCGTACAACACACGCTATCATGGAAGGTCGTGATTGTGTGTAAGGCAAGCCAAGTCAGGGTTACGTGTAGTGCAGGACTCCTTTGTTGTTGTATATAATATAATCCAACCATATTTCATTTATACATTGAATATATATATATATATATATATATATATACACTTAATGTTGCGTAGAATAAATTCTAGCAAACGATCATGAAATTTTGTGTAACACGATCCAAGAATAGTGTTGCGTATACTGCAAGCTAATACGGTGTAGTGTATAGTGCAAGATAATATTACTGTAGAATAAAACACAAGACATCAAATAAATTAAAAAGAATACTTCTCATAATATCTCTGGGTGTTATATTCTACCCCCCTTAAAATGAATTTCTCCCTCAAACTTCGTTGGGGTTATAAATGGTTTACTACTTGAACGTTTCTTTAATATAAACCCACATTGTAAAAAGGAATACCAAAACATAACATTAAAAACAAAATTATGAACCGTAACAGTTACCCAAATTAACTAATCACTGGGTTTCCACAAAGAAGAACATAGGTGAAAATATGGATATGGAAGATAAATCTTACCATCAACTTCTGATGAAGAGTGGTAAAGGACATGGCTATGAAAAATCAAACAATCACAAATCCATAAATTTGTGATGATCTTGGGTACCATATGATTCATCAGATATGAGGGCACTATGAAAACATTATTGGTTTTCAAGACCATTTCCCAAATGTTGAATAATTTTTGAATTAAATGAAATACCCACTTGATTTTGGTACAATATTACCATTTCCCGTGACTTGAACAATTTCCACTTCACCTCTTAAAGAAATGAAGTTGAATTTGTTTTTTGGAAAGTGTTAGCAGATCATGCGGTAGAAAGATAGGTCATTCCATCTATCTCAAACAAATGGTTAGCAAAATTTATATACATAAGTCTATAAATGGTGTGATTAATCGTATATGGTTCCTAAAATGGACTTATACATCATCTATCATACCACTTAATAAAATAAAACTAGTTTATACTAAACAGGTACTTCCTGTTGGCCAGAGGTAGGTGATAAAGGCCTGTCGCACTTCGGTTGTGGGTTCGATTCCCGAACCCTTGTCGGACGCGATGGGTTGTTGCCTGTCCTACATGCTGTCCTTTTTCTAAAACTATACTATTATAACATTCCAAAAATAATATAAAAAATTTCTAGCCTTCAATAATACTATCAGATGTCTAACATAATCTATTCCTATATTTAAGCTTACCCAAACTCACAGTATAAGGAAAAATATTGATTGATAGGTCATCTACCAAGCTTGTAAATACTGTCATTTATCCCTATATATCATAAGATATGTATTGTTGGTCACATTCATAACCTTCTAATGCCTTAATCATGTATTCACTTGAAAAATGAATACCCATTGAACCTTAGTGAAAACATGAGTGTAGTTAAAAGTTAACTCTTTCCACATACCAAAATCCAAAAACTTCTACATACTCAAACCATGATATCACTTAGTCCTTATATCAATCATGAGCTCATGAATACTATCAAGCATTTCATTTTCTCCTAATCCCTTTATAATGTGAAAATCATCTACCTTAAAAAAATATTTGAATAAACGTTCATGGTTACCGGTACCATTCATCATATACTTTCAGAAACTCAAGGAAATACAACAATGTAACAATCCTTATATTTTTCTTTATTCCATAGTACCATACATTATTCTCGATAAACATACAATCATTCCATTACCTTCTTAATCCACTGACTGAGCTTCATTATTTATTTTATCTCATATATCATTGGTAGTCTCTTCATCATGATCCACATTAATACTACCCATATGACCATGCTGATTCTCTTCATGAGGTTTTCCCTTAGGGCATTGGTTTGCATAATGTTCGTACATTCCACATTTAAAACAATTAACCATTGTTGATGTCGTAACAATACAATTATTCTTGTACATGGTATTAACTGAACCTTTTCTTTTACAATTACTGGCTTTTTGTCCTTCTTTTCCACACCCAATGCATCTTCCAGTTCCTTTGAAACATCCTCCTTGATGCCTCTTCCCACATGATTTACATGAGGGAAAATTAACTTTCTTTCCTCTATGATCATCATGAAACTCTATCTTTCTCTTATTAGCCGAGTTAAGAAACATACCAAAGATGATATTATTGATCATATTATGGGATTTCTGATTAGGCATTATAACGATGTTTGGACATCCAAATCCCGTTTCATTTGGTTGCTCAACAAGAATATCATTCCACTGTCCATCATATTCTCCATTAACAAGAATCCTCTTATTTCCTGCCATTTCTTAAAACCCAAAAAGAATAGTGTGAGAGGTAAAAATCATAATCAAGGGAGAGTACTTTCAATATATAACATCTTAGCTTTAATTATATTATCATTACTGTAATTCTATGACTATAAATTTTACGTATACTTATCCTTACGGACATTCGTAGACATATCTTAGAAATATCTTTAGGGATTTCACTAAATTTTTCGCATCCTAGTTTCCAAAGGATAGCTAAACCATTCCTATGATACAAACTATAGAGACCCAAAGCTTGAAGTACATGAACATTACATTACCTTGTCAGAATACTTAATACATAACAAAAACCAACACACAAGGACTGTAATAGTTTAGTATCTTTAGAAACTCATAACATAATCTTCTAATCATGGTGAAAGATCTTCAAAATCTTCCATAAAGATCTTCCCCTTTTTTTCTTAACTAAAACCATTATTTATATCCTAGGTAAAAGAAAACATATAAAGGGAGATCTCAAATTCTCAGTAAGGGTAAACAGGGAGAAAATAAAACAAATTATATACATTTGAACTTAAAAAAAGCATGAACATAACGTTTAAACATCAAAATCCTGAGAAATAAATATTGGCAGTACATAAGGCATAGATTATAAAGGAACATTAATCATTATAAAATAGAATGGTAATAAAACATGTACTATTGTAAAGCATCAACCACCAGATATTATTGCCATAGTAGCCAAGGCATTACTGCCAAGACTATATTAGTGGACAAAGTTACTTTCTAAATCGAGTTCACTCCTCGTTCCAGTCCTGTATCACTGAACCAGATTAACTTTCCATTCCAGAAATGTGTATCTCATGATATATAAATCTTTACCGAATGAATTGGAGGGAGATATAGGTCTTACCCATCTCATAATTAAATCATTCTTACGTGTGCCACAAATTAAACATAAATCATTCTTCATAACCCAAAGAATAACATGGGTTTCATAAACATCATCTCATAATGTAATCCATATAAAACATATGGATATCATTTCATCATAAGAAGAATCAAACCATATAAATAATAGATACATTATACTTGAAACATAATCATACTAAATAATGTCATCTTATATGGATAATAGTTTTGACAAAACACTTTAAATGAATTCTTGAGGAAAATATCCATTATTATTCAAAATCATTTTCTTTTCACAAAATCCCATGAAATTTTAAAAGAAAAGGATTTTTTTTTTTAAAATAATAATGAAATATTGTGGATGAATCTTCATGAAAATAAGGCTTTATGAAATCGTAAAAATACGTTCTTGCCATATAAGATAAAAAAAACATTCTTCTCGTACTTTTTCCGGGAAAGTCAAAAAGTACTTCGTATGGTAAACAAATGAAAGATTCCGGAAATAACATGTAGTAAAAGTACAAAATGGTTAGAAATTACTTTAAAAATATATGAAACCATTTTTAAAAAATATGGACATTGATGATAAATATAACCCCAGTAAATACTTACGAATAAACAATCTCAGATAAAAATGAGATTGGAAAAGTTATCTCTTTCCTTAGATCCGATATACTTCTTACGTATCCGAACATCCTGTATAATGATTTAAATAATGTCATTTACTTATTACATAATCATATTCATTGTTATGATATCATATATGGTTCACTTATGACTTTATATTACCAGTACTTTTGTAAATTCCATGTTAAATTAGCGTTTTGGGGTAAATCGTTTTATTTATCCTATGAGTTTGGACATGTTGTTATTCATATTAGTATTAATTATATCATGATTTTCTTACTTCAAGAATGTAAATCATAATTTATATATCATATCTATTCATTATATATATGTATAATATATAGATTAATGAAATGAAATACACCGTTCATGGAGACAGTAGGCCGTACATACGCATGAACGCTGTTTTCCTTACCTTATTGACTTGAATAGAAGTAAGTAGATGAAATATATATATACATAAATCCAGTAGCTTTATCATGTCATATATTTCATTATTATTCATTATATATACTTTATAATCATTCTTGAATGGTTAACATGGAGAATGAATCTCATCGTGTCGTGGAGAAGGTAATTCATTCATACACAAGACTGATGATATCGTTCCCATAATTATTGAATTGAATTGGAGTGGATGATATAATATCTCATAATCCGTATGATGTTATAATAAATATATATAGTTATTCTTTACACCATTATACCAATCCAAGTAAGTTGGTGGTGGAAAAATAGATTACACCACGACATGGAGACGGTATTCCGTACGTAAGCACACACGATGATTTTGTTTTTCCGTAGGATGGATTGAAGGTGAAATGGGTTTGTTTAATATTTATAATAACGTAAAATTATATTAGTGATACTTATTTTATTACTTTATAATGAAACAACCAAAGAAGAATGAGTTTAAGAAGAAAAAACTTGAAAGAATCGGTAGAAGAGATTATCTCTTCTTCGATGCACGTCTTTTATGCTTCCACTCAAGGCACTAGATTTGGTCTTTTGAGGATACTAGAACCTATATAATGTTTCTAGGGAAGGTTAGAAGGGAAATGTACAGGGGATGTCTGAGCTTGAATGCTCATGTTTGTGTTAAGAGAAGAGGGAGGAGGTTCGCTTTTAAAAGGGAGGAGAGGGGAACTTTCGAAAAAAACCTAAAATATTATTTTATAATAAAGTCATATTCGGTTTATAATAGATCCATAATGACTTATTTAGAAGATAATGTGGGTATTAGTATAATTCATCTCATCCAATAGGTTTTAGAAATGTTATGTTACTATTTTAACCTTATCATTTGGATTTAACTCTAAGTTAAATAATTTAACTTTTACCGTGTCTTCTTGTTTTCTTACACTATATTGTTAATAAACATACTATAAAAAGTCAAAAGATCCCCAAGTGGTTAATTATTAATATATATAACCTTATATAAGTCATTTTTCCAAACCTTATATTTTTAAGAATAGAATAAAAATTAATAATATAATATGTTCTTTAAAAACTATTTTATGTCAATTTTGACACTATTTGGTAATTGATTTTTGTTAAAATACTAAAAGCATGATTAGTTCGAAAAAAATTAATTAAATTAATAATAAAATGTCATACTAACCTTGAAAATTGTTTTAATTCAAAAAAAGCCTCAAATTACTTTTATTTGGGTATTTATAATATCAATTATGTTAATATTGCATTAATAATGTAATTACTGCATCATCATTGTGTCATACATAAACTAAATTATTTAATGTCTAAAAATTATAAATAAAATACGATTATGTAGGAAATATTTTTATATTTCTAATTTATATTTATATTTGAATTTCTCTTTTGTATAACCCAATATTAAAAATACTGTAGTTATTGAACTTTGATTTTATCTCTTTTAACTCTTCTTTAAATAAAATAACAATAAGTGTCGTAATCTAATCCATGTGGACCTAAAGGGTGATATTTTATTCCAAAGGTTGTTTATGATAGAATTAAACTTATCCAATAGAATTAGGACATGTTTTAGGGTAATAATAATATCATTTTTACCCTTAATTACCCTATTTTCTTTTAACCGTGGTAAATAAAAGTAACAAGTTACTATTCACCAAAAATTATTTTTATCTTATTGAACCACATTTTACTCCTTGATATTAACCGTGTCTCTCGTATTTTCAAAATTTAACTCACAAAAGCGGTAAAATTAAGTTTTATGTACAATTGGAAATGCCTCTAAGAGGTGGGTAAAAGACGCTGAAAAGTTCCATAAAATTTTTATATATCTAAAATTATTATAAAACGACTCCCATGAATTACATTGAACATATATAAGTATTATGTATCTATTTTGACATAAAATAAATTTAAATAAAATAAATGATTATTTAATAAAAATTTGGTTTTAACCAGTAACTTAGTGTTTTCACTATTTATCAAAAATTGAAATTTTTCAGAAAAATACCAAAATTTCATCCTAGGATAATTTCGATATTCCGAATCCAAAAATGAAGTCCATTTTGAAAGATAAAATTTATAAAATTTCAAAAATTGGGTATTACTATTTCTAACAACTAGTTTATATAATATTTTAAGAAAATATCATTTTTATTTAAACTCGGTATAGCGTACAACACACGCTATCATGGAAGGTCATGATTGCGTGTAAGGAAATAAAAGTCAGGGTTGCATGTAGTGAAAGATTACTTTGTTGATGTGTATAATATAATCCAACCATATTTCATTTATACATTAAATATATATATATATACACACTTAATGTTGCATAGAATAACTGCTATCAAACGATCTTGAAATTTTTTGTAACATGATCCAAGAATAGTGTTGCGTATATTGGAAGCTAATATGGTGTTGTGTATAGCACAAGATAATCCTGGTGTAGCATACAACAAAAGACATCAAATAAATTAAAAATAATACTTCTCCTAATATCTCGGTGGGTTACTGAAACTATCGATTCTCCTATATTAGTTGATGTGTGACTTAAATGTTATGAACCAATCCATACATAGTATTATGTCATAGACATCCATTTCCATCATCAGGATATACTATTTCAAATCATCTCACTCCATAGTTATAAGAAATGATCTACACACAAAGGATTGGCATTTCCTTTCACTGAGAGGAGTTTGCAGTCTTATCATAGAAGGCATCATTTCAAGTTTTAAACATATAGAACAGGTGCCTCACTTCATCTTCATATCAGTGCTAGATTTCACATCTACTCTAGTGAAGACAACCGTAATTACTCCACTTGGATTTTCAGTAGTGAAAAATATCCTAAACGGGGTATCTGGTTGTAGTCCCCACTCAATAGTTTGAACAACCTGAGTGATGTTTTGGAAAAATTGACAGTTCACCTATGGCTAAGGTGCAACCAAATTCTCAACAACCTCTTCTAACTAGTTCTTACAATGCCCAACAGGTTCCATTTCTAAACAAACAAAACCATCGATAAGTCTCACTCCCTAGAAACTGATGGATTTGCATTTCAAATTCTATCAAAATGACTATCACATCATTATTTCCCAAAAAACGTTTTCCACATTCAACCATTTTTGAAAAAACATTATTTATTTTGAAAACCAAACCATATTTAAAATATTCCAAATATCAACTTTTGAAAGTATTCCATTTGAAAACAAATTATGCATTTTCAAAAAAATTCCACCTTTTCACAATATCAGAAATCATTACACCAAATCAAATATGAAATCCTAGTGGGAATTCATTCATCTACAATGCATGTAATGCTCGTATCATTGGATAAACCCATGAAAATGAGATTTAAAAATCCCTGAATTGTCTCCAGACACTTATTTACCCAACTCCCTGGTAACTTGATGTTCAGTATAAAAGGGTTAGTTACGACCTTTTATTCTATAAATTTCATGTTTCGATAATCCTACTCCTTTATAATATTCCCACCCAAGGAATTGACCAGATGTGATTTCATCTCCAAAACTAGGAATATAGATGACTACTTGTTAGGAAAAGGCCAAACAAGTTGATACCATTTTTACCACCAAGGGAGGACCAGGCTGATACCATTTTTAATGACCCACCTATTATTATTGGCTTGAGAGTACAATTAGTCATAACTAGGCCTTAAGAGACTGCCACAAGATTCCAAAGGATGGAAATAAATGTCAAAGGGTTTCAAATAAAAGTGGGGGATGGTTTAACATTTAATAAATAAACCAATAAACCAACCAACCATAACCAAACATTCAATATATGATGAATGAATGAATGAAATACAACTCAACAACATCATGCATATCAAAACCACATCAAAGAAAGAAACAGTGGAAGAATAACCAAGTATGAAAGTACACAACGGATAAACTAAACAAGACTCTCCAAAGACCTCATGAATCCATGCTCCACAAGCTTCAAGCTCCACAATATCCAAACATCCCAATCATTACGAGTAATTTCTTAACATGTGTTAAACATTACATTTTCCCTTGTCCCAAAAGATACCATATGAAAAATCATCAAAGTTCTAAAGCAGTGGTTAGTATAAAACTCAGTAGGTTTTTCCCAATGACTTACTTACTCACGCCACTAGGATAGAAGAGTAAGAAAAAATTATATAAAATAGTTTATATAATTTTTTTCTCAAAAGTAGGTTATAACTAAATATAAACAAGTCTCTAAAACCATTCATTACCAAAATCATACATGTGCAATTGAATCCAATTTTCCCAGCGAGATACTTTTACAAAAAAATAACTAAACAAGCTTTAAAATCATTTAAAAATATCCATTTCTTGGCATACCCAACCATTACAAAAACCCAAAAAATCCAACCATGCATGTTACGTAATGATAGTTCCATAATCACGAGCGGTTTCTCGTTGATCTGCCAAGTCATCACAAGGTAATTGTTTTCCCATGTGCCATTAACCCTTTGGCACTGAGCACAAGGTCATTTTTCAACCAAGACCCGTGTATGCATCATGGTGTTCCATTAACATTTTGGCACCGATCATAAGGTAATATTTTTAACCAAGCCCCATATATGAAACATGGACACACACCATATATTCCCAACGATCATGCCAAAAAAACCCTATCAATAAAAACACCTTTTCATTGAAAACCATTTCAATCAACAAACCATTTCAATGAAAAATTATTTCAATGTGAAACCATTTCAATAAAACACCATATTTATTGAACACCCCTTTTTTATAAAATATTTATCATTCCATAAATCCATAATTTAAATTCATCATTTTGAATTCCAGAAACCAAACCCCTTTTCAGAATAATTCACCATGATTTCACCATTTTACTAAAACCATAAATCACCATTAAAGAAGATTTATACCATGATTTTTATAATAAATTACATTCAATAAAACCATTTTTAAACAAATCAAATCAATAATATCCATAGGATATGAGAGTGAATCCACCTACCTCGATGTTTTTGATGAAACTCGACAACAACTGAAGAACACATAAGAAGGAAGGTTAATTCTCCAACAACCGCCTTAGTTCTCTTATCCTAGAAATATCACAACTCAAAATTGAATTATTTGTCATCTAAAAACATATATATAATCACTATAGGATCATATATAAGAAATAATGAATATTAGAGAAGTAGATCTAAGCAGATTTAAGAAAACGTGAAAAATTGGGAAAGAATGGTGACATACCTCAAGAATCAGATCAAGATTCCAAGAAAGAATCTTAGATCACTTCCTTTATCAAGAAAAACACAATATTTAGACTTACATGACGTTAAAAACTAATATATACCCACATGAGGTGTAGATGTAAGACAAAAATAAGGAGAGAATGAGGAGTTTTCAGAAAATAGAAAAGAACCATTAAGATCGGCAATTACCCCAAGAATGAGGCTTGAAATCACCAAGGGAAGGCTCTAGGTTGGATCCAAATCATATGTGGAGAGTTATCAAGCCTTCTAGGGTGATTAATCTCTAAATAGGGGCGTTTGGAAGCCAAAATGAAATGTATAGAGCAAATAAAATTAAGCTATTAGAAAATAGGATCTAGATTTGACCTTTGCCCAAGGTTTGACCACACGGTTTTGGCCAACCATGTATGGATCATTTGGCCTTACTTTTAGTCCCAAAACTCCTTATAAAATCACTAAAATCTCCCATCCTTTACCTTTATTATTTTTATGGAAACACATTTTTTATGGAAACATCCTCCTCTATTGAAACAACCTACTTTATGGAAACACCAAACATTATGGAAACACCCAACGTTAGGGAAACACCCCACATTATGGAAGCAACCCAGTTTATAGAAATGAAACACATTAGGGAAACAACCCACTTTATGGAAAACAACCCAATTTATGGAAACTCTCTATATTTTGGTAACTCTCTATTTTATAAAAACTCTTTATTTTATGAAAACTCTCTATTTTATGGAAAATCTCTATTTTATATAAACTTTTTATTTTATGGAAACACATTCAAAGTCATGCCATTTAGAAAAAACATCTATTTTATATAGAAACCCTGTGGAAATGGTTATTTACCCGAAATCGAGAGTATTACAGTATCCGTGGGGAGACTCAGGGGTAGAGGTGTTGTGTGGCCATATTAGAAATGTTTATGATCTGAAAGGATGTTTGGATCCAAATGTGGATTCATGGGAATTTGATTGTTCCAATGGTGATGAATGGAGAAGTCATATGTGAGTTTCACATATCACCTTTAGTGGTACAACCAGTAGTTTCTATGGTATACTGCATGTTACTGATGTAGTTTTTGTGGCCCAAGAGGAAAGTGGGAATGGAGAAGTTTGTGGTGAGGTGATTGGTTTTATAATAGGTAAAGTGAAAGAACTATGTTCCTTGGGGATTGATGCAGCCCTTGGATGTCCCTGAGTTTAAATGGGATGACATCTTGATGTATTTCATCACAAGTTCACATAGAGATCAATGAGGTTATGATGATATATGGGTGATAGTGGATTAGATGATTCAAACTCCTCACTTTATAGTGATCGATGTGTCAGGCACAGTGGATGCCTTGGTTAAGAGGTGCATGGATGAAGTGGTATGGTTGAATTGGGTTATGAGGACCATCATCTTTGATTGAGACACAAAGTTTAAATCAAGAGTCAATAGGTGAGTAACAGATGATTTTGGAACCTAGTTATGCCTCAACATTTCTTTCAACTATCAGATTGATTGGAAGATAGAGTGGTTTATATAGAAATTAGAGGATATTCATAAGGAATGTATCTTTATATTTGGTGGATCTTAGGTGAAACATCCTCCCTTGGTGGTGTTTTCTTAAAATAAAAGATATAAATCTTCTATTGGCATGGATTCATTGGATGCGTTGTATAAGAGGTCGTTTCGTTCACCATTGTACTGGATTGAAGCTGGGGTGACAATTATTCTTGCTCCTAAGGTAGTGTGTAGCATGACTATTAATGTTTAATGTTCAGGATAGGATAAAATTAGTGCCTAACTAACCAAAATCATATGTCAATTGTAGGATGTGGCCCTTTTAGTTCAAGGTTCCAGACCATGTGTTCTTGAATGTTTCCCCTCAATGTGGTCAGTAGAGGTTTAGAAGAGGGAGTAAGCATTCTCCTAGGTTAAGTAGACCCTTTAAGGTGTTTAAGTGAGTTGGAAATGTGCTATATCACATGTATTTTCTATCTCAGTTGCAAGGGATCTACAACCTATGCCATATCTCTCATCATTGGTGGTATCTTTACGATGAATCCAACACAATTTATTTCGGAGAGTTGTATATCAAGGATGACGTGATATTTGTGAAACTGCCAGTAGAGATCCATTATCATCAGGAGAAGGTGATGCATGGGTGTACCATTACTTTCATTCATGTGTTGTAGAGGCATGGTGTCTAGAGAGAGAGTACTGAAGAGTGAGAAATGTAGATTTTTTCCTAGTACCCATAGTTTTTATGAATCGTTCCTTGGTTTGTTTTCATTGGAAATGTGATAATTGAAAGCCATTTTAGATTAGATGAGATGTATTACATTTATAGTGATGTGTGATGGTGTATTGACATATGAAGAATGGGGACCTCATCCTAAATCGATACTTATTAATGGTACTATGATTAAACCCATGCGAACGACTCACTGCCACCATGTGCGGATTATATCTGGACATGGAGAAAAAAATTCCTTGATTTGTATGTTCAGGTATTATGATTGTTGTACATGTGTGTTATACGATGTGACAATCTAGGTTGACATTGTTTGGTATGGTTTGTAGATATCGGTGGAGGTGCTCTTAGATGTGGGTGTTTCCTCTCTAGCATTCAAATAATACATGGTTTTTTAACATTGAATGTTGATATTTTGGTTATTAGCGGTGTTTATAGTGTAGTGTGATCCTTGAGAGGTATCACATAGTGTAGTTATTCGGAACCCTATTTCTTATAGGCTTGGTTTTTGATTATTGAGGGTGGGAACTATTGGAGAGGTATCTGATGTAACAGTTTGTGTCCCCCTGGTCCATTACATTGTAGTTTTTGGTGGTGGGTGATGTTTGGAGGAGGCTCAAAGAGAGTTTGGAAGAGATTGGTTACTAAAGGCTAGAAAAGGGGGGGATTACACATCGTGTAACTATATTTAATTATGTGAAACCCAACTTCATGCATTGTAATGGATTTTGACAACATGTAATGTTTCAGCGTTACAAAATGAAATAAATCAAGCGGTGAAGGGTTTATAGTGAAAACCAATGTCCAGGAATTACACGATGTGAATTGGCATTACACATAATGTAATACCCCCTTTTATAACACTTTACATTATCTTATAGTATCATGGGTGTCAAACCCTATGGATGCAACATTTCCCCCCCTCGGGCCCAGGTGACACGACGAGCCCTCATCAATGTTTTGAGAATCACTTCACAAAGTACCAATTCCTAGGTTCACTCCTTCAATTTCTATTAATACTTCTTGGTCAAAGGTTCATGTTTTCCATTTTCATGCGGTTCTTCTGAGTTTATCACCATTTTCCTCCCATTCTGCCTTCCATTTCATGTTGAATGTACTCTTTTGGTTATTATGGGGTTTAAATTGGTTTTTTATACAGTAGTGCCACGATATACTCTGATGGATGCAGATCTTGTTGGAGGAGTGATAGAAGGCTTGTTATGTGATCTTTTCTGATCCACGGAACATTGACATCACTTCCTGGTAGGATTTCATTTTCTTATCCATGTTTTCAATCATGCAGGAGGGGTTTTTCTTTCTACTATCGATTGATCATAGTTATTCAACTTAATTGAAAATTATGAATTAGTTAATTTAATTTTACAAGAAAATGGGTTTTCTTCACAAGATTTTACTTCTTGATTTTGATTGTGATATTGTGATTTTTTTGGATTAATTCCTGACTGAAAATTGTGCTCATTGGTTATTTTTTGCGATAGATACATATGTTGTGGTTGTTTCCTTTATTGAGAATTTTTCAGTATCACCATAAATTGAAAATTTTTAACTACATATACTAAGTTGAAGAATGTATTTCCAATGGTCATAGGATTTCTGTGATGATCCCTAGAATAACATGTGAAATTAAATAAGGGATGACTTCTCAAATCATAAAGTGTGTTTTGTTTGGTTTGTGCTTTGGTGAAGTTGTGAGCATGGTTGTGTGTTTTTGGGTTTTTTTGTTGGCGAAATGGAACCTCATGTTGAGCATTTGATTCAATATTGAATGGTGTATAAGTGTTGTGAAGCAGGACTATGATTGGGTTGTGTATGACATACATTTGAATTTTATTTTTCATGGACAGTTTTCGAGGGATAACTTTTATGATCTATGGTGATTGTTGGTATGGGTAGTTTACTTTGGTTTTCTCTGTGTATGACTTTTTTTTCTGTCACTTGTTGTGTTCTTTTCTTGGTAGTTGGCTGGGTAGTAATGGAATAAATGAAAAAAATAGTTGAATCATAATGTTTGGAATAAGCTTGGTTTTTCTTGGTTAAAAAAATGTATAATGGAATTGTGAATAAAGAATAGTAGTGGTTAACTTAATTGTTTGTTCATACGGTTTCAGATTGTGCTATGTTGTGTGGTTTTGTACATTTTGAATTAGTAACAAATGTTACATGTGGGGACTTGGTTATTTTTTTAAAGAAACCTTAGGGTGGGCATGAGTGCTTTGTATCTTATATGTATAAAAGTTTATTTTACTTATGATTTATATATTCACCCACCCTTTTTTACCATTGTGTGATGAACAAACCCATCATCACGGGGGAGGATTTCATTCCCAAACATCATGGTGGGAGGATGGATGACTAGCTACCCACTCTTCCCGGATCTCACTTCCCGACGATGATCACCCAAGCTTCTCCAGGCAGGTTGTGGTTTGTGAGGCCTAGGTGTGTGTGGTCATATTGTTTATTCTCTGGTGTCTTTGGGATTATATGTTTTGTGCATTACCATTTTTCTTTAGGATGACATGTTTTGTGCTTTCCTTGGTGTATTATAAATGATATGTGGTCTGTATCATATGTTTTTGCAGGTGTGATGAGATGTGGTTTGTGGAATAGGTTTATATAGGAAGGATGGGATTTGTTTTGTTTCCTCGGTGTCTATAGGAGGGATGTGATGTGGTTTTGGCCCAGGTGTCTAAGGGTGGGATGAGTTTTATGTGTCCCATGTGTGTGTGGGAAAGTTTTAATGTGGTATATTCGGTTCCATGACATATTCCATTATGGTGTGAGAGCATCTAATCAGTGGGAAGGTGGTGAGGGGTACCCTTTCATTAATTTTCATTATATTTCATTACATTACTTGTGTTATTTTCTGAGAGTTCCTTGGTTTGGTTGGGGTGGCTAGTGTACCTACTTAGGTGCTATTTTGGTTCTGCTGTTTTTCACATGGGCATTAATGTTCTTCTTCCACATGTGCATGATAGACCATGGTTTTACTATTGAGTATACTTATGTGATCACTTAATGTATTTAAACTATTTCCATGTTTCAAGGAATATTTCACAGACCATGATCTATTTTACTAGCTCCGATCTTGTATGACATTGTGTCCCTACCTAGCTTTACTTTTGTTATTTACATTGGAGACTTCTATTTCTTATCAGTTCTACATTACACATTCATATGAGGTATATTTTGGTTTTAGTTTATATATGTATTGGTGTTGCCTTGTAGATGATCCATCATATTACCTAATACCTTTTTCTTAAAAAGGGAAATTCCTCCCATATTATGTGATTTTTACACCCTCGGTGCTAGTCTCCAACCTGGGGCCTACTCGAGGTGTGACTTGGGGGGTCATTATCTCTATTTCCTATTTACAAGCCAATGTGGGGTATCATTGGTGATAGAGGTTATGACAGGACATCTATAAATGTTATTTTAAAAATGAAAATATTTTTTCAATCCTTCATATAAAAATAATTTTATCCTAAAATTTTGGTATATTAAAAAATGTTTGATTTTTCATTGAAATGTAAAAATTACCAACTTTTCAAATAATTTCATTTTTTAAATAAAATAAAACAATTTGTAATTTCAAATATTTTTTTTTATTTCTACTTAATAATACATATTAATAATTTTATTTATAATATTTTCATTATATTCATTTTAATCATCAATTTTCATGAATTTTGTATTAATATATTTTTATTCTTTGAAATGTGGATTTCCATAAACTCCTTTTAACTTAATAATTTTTACACATTTTAATTAAGTAAAGTATACCAAAGTAAGGAATTATAAAATCATATTAAGATATAATATATATTTTTATATGAATTGAATTTAATATAATAATTTTTTCTAGTCATACAGTAAATATTTGATCATAGATTCTAAACTAATGTATTTATAAAGAAACTAGTTTTAAGACATTTTATCAGTTTAATTTTAAATTGAATTCTTCTAAAAATATTATTTATTGTCAATAAATGTGACTAAAAATTTGGAATCATAATAATATACATTACTTAATAATTTAAACACAGTTTTTTTCATAATTAATAATAAATATAGTTAAACAAAGTTGTTTCTATTGTTAAAATCTAAAATGGTAAAAGTATGTCACTATAGAGGTAAATTGAATATAATATTAAAATTAATTTTATTTTTTAATTTTTAATGTTTGGATTGATAATATCACCACTCTCAAAAAATATTTATTAATTTTTGGGGTCTTGGCATTAGTGTGACTTCCAATTATGGAATAGTTTTTGGTGTTTACGAAAATGTCACCCTCCTCATTTATAAAAGGGAACCCCTCCCCACACTACACCACACCTCTATTCCATATGCATCAACCAGAACCATCCAAAATATATCACAAAATATATTTATATACATTATTATTCTTACTTTATTCCCATAAGATCAACCATAGTGTCACAATTAAGAGATCCAAAGGAGGTTCTTTTAAGTTATGGTAATCATCTTCACTGAGCTCCTTCTTATTTAATTTTTAAATTTTCCACTAGAAATTATCAAATAAAAGTTAAAATATAGTTTAAATATTATATCCTATATATTTATAAGTTATTATTATTATCTATTTATATTTTTCTATCACCTCTTCCATCAAATTTTAAATAATATCATCGTTCTTCTGTACGATGGACTACCACCACATGAACTGATGTAATTTATTTTCCATCATCACCTCTCATAGGTATTATTGATTATTAATGAATTTTTTCTATAAATTAATCCTCAAATATTATTAATTATATAAATTTATGATATCATATCCCATGTTACCATACAATTCATTGAAAAATTAAATAAACGTACGTTTGTATGGTAGACTTCTACTTCACAAACGATGTGATTTTTTTTCATGACCACATCACATGGATGGTATATAAAAGTATTTTTTTATAATAATATATTGATGATATGATTATAGATATTTACATATAAAACACACACACCTTATTTTCCTATAGGTCATTGAATATTGGAAATGTTAATCCTATATACATAAGACTTACTATCTCATTGATTGTAACAAAATCCATTTTTTCATAATCATATTTCATGGATGGTTTTAAATTTATAATTAATTTATATAAATGACAATTATATCATGATTAATATTGTTTATAAGAATGAACAAATAACCCTTTTACCATATTCTACACAGTGATTCGATTTTTTTTGTTATGAATAGAGCATCCTTAAAACACCTAACATGGATATATAGGAATAAGTAATAACATATGTTATTAATATTAATGATGCAATATTATTATGTATTATTTACTAAAACTGGAAATGTTTCATAATAATTGAAATAATTTATATAAATTTATTGTGTAATATATGTTTATATATAAGAAATATCGGGAGTCATGATATGGGATATGTCATCTAACATTTACATCCATGAGAAATATTTCATATTCACAACGTATTTATTTTGTTTGGTTTATAAAAAAACCATTTAATGTTATTTGATGAATCTATTTACCATCATGGTATTTTATTATTCATGTCATGTTACTTCTATAACACCCAAAGCTTCCACATTATGCTTCCTTTTTAAATAATTCAATAGCGTGTGATGTACACACCACAAAGTTTAAGCGCACCACGACCTTTCAAACATGCCATATAAATGGTGGTTATAAATAGTATTAACCACATATAGAATTTAAGAAAACCCATATAATTTTACCATTCATGTTTTTGTTTCTTAGACATATTATAGGGACAAATGCAATTTTTTAGATAAAATAAGTATTTTTCAAAAAATGTAGTTTTTCCACCTTCTAATAGAGAAACCTTTTTAAATCCAATATTTGATACTTATATATATAATATTTTAAGAAATTAAATTCTTATTTAGATAAAGGACATAAAAATTTAGTTTGGATAAATATTTAGAACTTTTCTCATAACTTTCATATTTTGATGAATAGTTAAGAATACTTTATTTTAATTGAAAACAAGTTTTTTAATCAAAATAATTTATAGTGTTAAATTATAAATATGATTGGTTTTAAAGTGTAATTAGATAATATTTTATTCATTTAATATAATTTCGTTCATTAGAATTATTTTTACATTTAAATTTGACATAATCACAAGTCAATCCATTTATAGTTTTTACTTCTTAAAATCCTGATTTTTTGGTTTTGATAATGAGAATTAATTATAAATTAATTTAATCCAAATATGTATTTTGAATTTTAAAAAATATATTCCATATTTATAATTATAAAGTCCAAATTGTTTAAATAGGAACCTTTTTTAGACATTATGAATAGTAACTTTAGTAAGTATTTTATTTTCCATGGTTAAATGGTAAATATGATAAATAAAGGTAAGAAATAAAATTATAATAACATTAAACTGCCCTAAAAAATTTCATAATACTATTGGATGAGATATGATTTACCATGGGATTCCTTGGGTCGATTTTGGGACCCCATGGAGCCAATTAGGTGTAGAAATGAAATTTTAGAAGAATTAATTTAAACTATAGAAAAATATAACATAAACATGTATATTTCAAAAAACAATTTTTATGGGGTTATATAATTGATATCTACAACTATAAATAGTAATTATAACTCTAAAACTATTTCCTACATCATGATATTTTAATTATATTTTTAGGCATAAAAAAATAAATTCAATTATTACACAATGATGATACAATGATTGTGTCATTAATAAAGGATTCAAATAAATGATATTATAAATGATAAAATAAATTCAATTTAGTTAATTTTATGTCATACAACAGTTTTATGGATGATATTGACAACTTTTATTTGATTTAATTATTTTTGGTTTGAAGGAATCATGTTGTTATAGATTTTTAAAAAAGTCAAGTATGAATAGTGTCCAAAATTGACAATATTCATAACTTAAAGCATAAAACAGATTATTAAATGATATTAAATTGAAAAAAATATAATATTCAGAAAACTAACATATATAATATTATAAATTTAATTAAGGATCCACTTGAGGTTCTCTTGGAACATTATTGTAAATAAAGTAACCCTATAGTGTCAAAATACTAGATGAAACAGTAAGAGTTAAACTATTTATCTAAGGGTTAAATAAAAATGACAAGGTTACATTTGTCACTTAAACTTGTATAAAACCTATTTTTTGAGAGTTTGTTTCACCAAAAATCATATTATATTTGAAATAAATGATTTTGGTACCATTTGAAACCAAAAAAAAGTTTATAATAAATTAATATTTCAAGATTTTCCTAAAGTGTCCCTCACCTATCTTATAAAAGGGAACCTCTATTTATCTTTAATTCACAACTCCAAAGACCTTTGGCTCATCCAACCCATACCCAAACCTCCTACCAACTTTACACACTTCTCCTAGAGGAAAACCAGTGCACAAAAATCCATCTTAAGGAGTCATTTTGTGAAAATCAAAAGGATACACCCGAAGAAAAGGCAATCATTTTCTCCTTTCTTTGAATGTTCATTAATTATTCTACTTAAACTTACTATGTTGTTACCATAATAAATTAATAACTCAAGAATATAATATATTCTGATATTTTTTTAATAATATGAGAAAAAAATATTCCCATCTTTACCCATCATATGAAAAATAAAACCACCATGCGTGCGTACGTACGTCTTACCGTCTCGATACCGTGATGTAATTTTTTTTCATTTAGACATTATTTTTATGGATATAATGGTGAATATAATGAATTTAAATAATAAATATAACATGGTATTTCTTTTTTAAAATTTATATTACTTCCAAATCCATACCATTGAATGATTAAGGAAACGATATCATCGCTCGTACATATGTACGACTTACCATCTCCACGATGCGATGAGACTCATCTTCCATGTTCACCATCCAAGAATGATTATAAGAATAAATATTATTAATAATTATGAAATATATGAAATAATAATGCTACTGGGATTATATATATATACATCATTCACTTACTTCCATATGATACGAAAATGGAAACAACGTTCTTGCGTACGTACTGCCTACCGTCACTATGAATAGTGTATTCAATTTCAAAAATATATTTATTCTATAAGTTTATATTTATTATATATAAATCATATTATACATTCTTGATGTAAATAAATCATTATTCTAAGTAATATTATCTATAATAACAATTCAATATATGTATGGTAAACAAAGCGATTATTACCCGAAATGTTACATTAACATGGAATTGTTAATAAATGAGTAATATAATGTAATAAAATAATAATATACGATATCATAAATATTATTATGATATTTATATAAGTTAATAATATGTTTAAAACAATCATATAGGAGTTTCGAACATGTACGGAGAGTATCAAAACTAAGGTAAGGGTTAATTCCTCAATCTCATTATTATATGAGATTGTTTATGTTTATGTATTTAATGGGACATATTTATCAGCCATGTACAGTTTTCAAATAAATGTTTTCAAAATTAATCTGTTAAGGTTTTATAGAAAGTAATCTTCAAGTAGATCATCATTTTAAAAGATATTAATATTTATTTTTCTAAATCTATTTAAATAATGTCCATGTTTTCAAAATTATTTTAAGGATTTATTTATATGGACATGATTATTTTAAAATGTTAATTCCTTTCAAAATATACAAAGTGGTATGGGAAACGTTTATTTAAAATCACTTTTAGATGACTTCCTTCATAAATTGTGTTACTTTTCAATGATTTCATGAAAAATTGATACTTATCCGAAAGAGTTTTACTTATCATATTAAACTATATCAACATTCTTTACTGGATATTATTTTTGATTGAGGTTGATTTATTATAATACAATATTCCTTATTGTATTGAATGTGTTATGATATGTTTGGATGTGGATGTCCTATTTTTATACAATTTTGGTTTATGGTTAAAGTATTAACATTTCGAATGCTAGTTTTAATAAGAATGTTTATGTTATGTTTCTAACTTTTAATATGTGGAATACATCAGACTTAGTATGTGACAGGTGAGGCCCGATATATCCCCTTGATGCATCAGTAGGTTCACGAGACAAGCTATCATCTTGAAACAAGGCCTTGATAGAATATTTGTGAATGGCCTTGGCACAAGGCCTTGACGTAATAGTTTTTATGTCCGAAATTATGCATTCCCTCGTTATTAAATTAGTTATTACGTTTGATTATTCGACTAGTATAACATCAATGCGAATGTTTATTTGGTAATGTTTAACTTATTTTTACCAAATTATGTTTAAGTATTTTATTTAAATGGCTGAAATTTTTATTATACATCTTTACTTAAATTTTTATTGCTTCATCTAAATTATATACCCTTTCTGAGCATATGAGATCACCCCTTTCTTATGTTTTATTGTCTACGGATGCTAAAAAGTGTTTACTGCTTGATATATAGGGTTAATATAGCAGAATAATGGTTTTTTAAAAGGATTATCTTTAATGTATTTTTAGTTATAAAATTTAATGTTATGTTCTTATATGTAATCTATTTTCCAGGATTTCTAAACTGATCAGTCCTTCAGGAATTGATTTTTTATAATCATGCCAATGTATTAAAAAATGCACCAGCTCTAGGTAACTAGGTTTGGGGCATTATAGTTGTTATCAGAGTAATTTTAGAAACAACCTTGGAAATATATTTAGAAAACATAGATTAGGGATCATAACCCTAATATAAACTTCAAGGATATGTATAGAAGAACAAACTATAATTTTGGTAAAGATAGGATTGCATGGTTATTCTAAGTAGTACATCCTGGTCTACATGTTACATCTGGATGTGGTTCAAGAACATTTTTACCTTGGGGTGAAAACTCAGACAAGGATTTCCTGGCTTAACTCAGGGTAGCCTATTACATAATAACGTGCCTTACTGCACACCTAGTTTGACATTATTGTGGGATATGATTAGGATAGTTTTTATTTTATTTAAAAACCATTATGAAGGATTTATGAGTAAATATTTCCTCAAAGGAACCATATTTAAGATTATGGATTATATATGCGTAAATTTTCCAATTTGTGATATGTATTTTACTATTTTGGAATTATGAATTATGATTCATAACCTAATATAGTGTATGTCATTATTTAGAAATGGTTCCTAATATAAGAAATGGAAATTGTATCAATGCATGTAATCCAGGTAGGGATTTCCCACCTATGAAAGATAATGATAGTGGAGGTAGTGACACAACTAGTACTAAATAGCTTATTACCATATTGGGATAGCTGGACTAGGTTATGAATAATAACCTTTCACATATGGAGCATCCTAATCCATGATGAGGAGGATCAATGTTAGAACGCTTCATGAGAAAACAACTTATATGTTTCAATGGAACTAAAAATACTTTCATATCTAAGTAGTTGATAAGTTCCTTAGAGACATATTTCTTTCATTGGGAAGTAACGAAATGGTAAATGTTGTCATGTCAGTTTACCATCTCTCAGGAGATGTAGATCAATGGTGGTAATTAATTCAAAACACAATGGAGTATGAAGATGTGATAAATATAGAATAGAGGGACTTTAAATAAATTTTTGTAGAAAAATAATTTCATCGTGAACAGTGAGGTGATATGGAAAGATAATTTCTGAGCTCGAGGTAAAAGGAGGATGAGAATTTTCTAAAGTACAAGGATAAATTTACAAGGTTAGAAAGGCGTGATACAAACTACATGGATAACCCAATAAGTAAGATTGATCAATTCATTGATGGGTTAAAACCATTCCTCTAATGGGCATTGGTCTCACAGTATTTCTCATCACACGAAGATATAGTCTTGTGTGCTATCAAGACAGAAAAGGAATTCTCTATGTCTTGTGACATTAAGGAAAATAAAGATAATATGATAACAGTGGACCAAGAGACAGATATATGGAAAAATGGAAATAAGTATTTCCACTTTAGTGATAATTTTGGGAAGAAACACCCCAGTACTTTCCTAAAAGGAATGTGAGTTTGTTACAAATGTGGAGAAAGATGTCAATAGGCTTGTGATTATAGGGGAAAGAAATAAGATGTGCAATGTTATAATTGTAAATATGTGGGAAATTATGAAAAGGATTGCCCAAATAGTCAACGAAATATATCTTAGAAAAATAAAATGGATAATGGTCAATATTATGTTATTACTATAGCTGGTGTGGAATAATCAATTTATTTGTCTTTTGGATACAAGAATTATATTCTGGTTATAAGAAGAATGTGATATACATAAAAACTATACTGTAGTAATATTTTATATTCTATTTAGGTTTTAATATGATGAATGTAATCATATATTATATATGTGACAGTAAGAGATAAATTATATTGTTTGGGGAATCTATTGTTACAATTGATTTTGGAAATTCAGAGACATTTTAGACATAGTTTGGATAAAAGTATTTAAAAAAAATAAAGGTTGGAATGAATTAATTTGAACTTTGGATAGTATAGTTTAATGTAAACACATTTCTTAAAATTATTTTGGGAATATTATAATTCAGTATTTTTAGTAAAAGGACAACTTGTAGGTCGGTGGATAACCTGTCACATCGGACAAATCTGCAAGAATCGAACCCACAACAGAAGTGTGAACATGAATTATTTCCTACCAATATCCTAAAATAAGTCCCTATTTATTATAAAATATGTTTATTCATTTAAATGGTATATGTTTGGAACTATATATGATTGATATAAATAGAATATTTTTCAATTTTATCTTTTGAAGAGAAAGAAGCGTTGGGGTAGGAATTAGTTAAAGGATTAAAATACACATATAAATTAATCATGCTTACTTTTGTTCTTAGTATAAGAATTAAATTAAAAATACATAACTTTTAAAAGAATCACAAAACCAAAAAAAAATTATAGTACTTCCTTTTGCGATGAATAAAATGGTCCCTTAGATCATCGCAGATTTATGGCTTTCTTATTGTTAAGTTTGTCGTTATAATATATATATCACACTCCATCAGAACATGATGGTTAGGTCCCACTTCTATATCCATTTTTTCCTACATGGAACCCTAGTGTGTGTTATTTTTGTTAAGCTTCATACTTATATTTCTTTATTTTAAAATAGAGGACCTGTTAATCCATTTGTTGATGTGAGATTTCAACTAAGTTATTTTGAAATGTCAAACCCCTAGTTTTCAATCTTGTGTTTAAATTTATAGGATGCAATTTATTAAAGGATGGGATAATATAACACCACATGCTTCCACTTTAATATTCGTTTTTAAATAATTTATTACTGTGCGATGTACACAACATCATGTTCAAGCACACCACCACGTGTCAAACTAGCTATTTAAAAAGTGGTTATAAATAGTATTAACAAAAATTTGAATTTTATATACCCATATAATTTTATAATTCATATTTTTAGTTTCTTATACATAATATTTGTACAAATTCAAATTTTTAGAAAAAAGAAGTATTTTTCAAAAAATGTATTTTTTCTCCTTTTAAGGATGAACCCATTTTAAATAAAAAATTTGATGATTTTATATATTCAATTTGATGAAAATGATTTTTTATTTATAATTTGGACATAGAAATTTAGTTTTAATGATTTTTTTTTACTTTTCTGATAACTTTCATGTTGTGATGAATGGTGAAAAATACTAAATTTTAATTTAAAAAATCATTTTTAATCAAAATAATTTTAAGTGTTAAATTATATATCTGAGTGATTTTAATGTATAATGAGATTATATTATTATCATTTAATATAATTTATATCATTATAAGTATTTTTAAATTAAAATTGGACATAAAAACTTGTCAATCTTTTTTACAGTTTTTATTTCTTAAAAACCCACTTTTTGGATTTGACAATGAGAATTAATTTTAAATTAATTTCTACCAACTCTATGTTTTGAATTTGAAAAAATGGATTAAATATTTGGAATCATAATTTAAAAATTGTGTAAATAGGTACATTTTTTTGACATTATGAATAATAACTTCAATAATTATTTTATTTACTATGGTTAAAGGGTAAATATGATAAATAAGTGTAAAAAATAATATTTTAATAATATTAAACTACCCTAACACATGTACTAATACTATTGGATGAGATATGTTTGGCCATGGTATTTCAGAGGATGTATTTGGGACCACATGATGCCTCTTTGGTGAAAAAATTTCATTTTATGTGAATTAATTTACAGTATAGAAAAATATAACATAAACACGTATCTTTCACTAAAACTATTTTTATATGGGTTTAATAATTGATCTCTTTGACTGTAAATAGTAATTATAAAGAAAATAATATTTCATACATCATGATTTTTTTTTTATAATTTTTAGACATAAAATAAATAAATTTAATTACGATACAGTGATGATGTAGTGATTGGTTCCTTAATAAAGGATTCAAATAAAGTATATTATAAATGTTAACATAAATGTAATTTTGTTATTTTGATGTAATACATTAATTTTACGGATTATATTGGAATCATATATTGGAGTTAATTCCTTTGTATCAAATTAATCATGTTTTTATGAATTTTTAAAAAAGTTAAGTATGAATAGTGTCCAAAATTGACATAAGTCGTAATTTAAAACATAAAATAGGTAATTAAATTATATTAAATTCCTAAAATTATATTACTTAGACAAATGAATTAGATAATATTAAAATTATCATTAATTATCCAATTTATGTTCTCTTGGCACTTTATAGTAACTAAATCAACCCTATAGTGTCAAAATACAAGAAGACATAATAAGAGTTAAACTATTCAACTAAGCGTTAAATCAAAATAATAAGGTTAAATTTGTGACCTATACTTATCTAAAACCTATTATTTGATATATTTAGACCCAAAATCATATTATATTTTAAATAAATTAGTTTGGGACCATTTAAAAATGAAAATCATTTTATAATAAATTAATATTTCAACTTTTCCTAAAGTGCCCCTCACCTCTCTTATAAAAGGGACCATCCCATTCTCTTTAATTAACACCTACATATCCCTTTGTCTTAGACAAACCCTAACAAAATCTCCCACCCACATGAATCACTTAATCCTAGATGAAAAAACATGGAAGAAAGCCAACTCAAGGATTGCGTTTGTGCAAATCAAAAGAAGACAACCGAAGAAGAGGTAATTGTTTTATCCCTTATTTCAAAGTCCATTTCTTCTTATACGTCCTATTACTAAGTTGTTACTATACTAAATTTATAACTACATAATATAATATATTCTATGATTTTTTTTAATGATTTTGGGATAACCATATTATTCTTTTTACTTATCCTATGAATAATAATACCACCATGCGTCCGTACATAAGGGTTACCATCTCCATGCCATGCTGTAAATTGTTTTTCATTTACACTTTGCTTATATGGTTATAGAAATGAATATAATGAATTTAAAAATAATTATTACATTATATTTCTTTTCTAATGTTTATATTCCATTCAAATCCATGCCATTGAACCATTAAGGAAATGATATCGTCATTCGTGCATACGTACCGCTTACTGTCTCCTCGATGCGATGACTCATCTTCCATGTTCACCATCCAAAAATGATTATAAGAATAAATTTTATTAATAATTATTAAATATATGAAATAATAATACTACTGGGATGATATATATATATACATATATGTTATTCACATACTTCTGTGTGATACGAAAATAGAAACAACGTTCTTGCATATGTACGACCTACCGTCTCCATGAATGGTGTATTCCGTTTCATAAATCTATTTATTATATATATTTATAGTTATGATATATAAATCATATTATAAATTTTTTATGTAATTAAATCATGATCTAAGAAATATTATCGGGAATAACATGTCAAAACACGTATGATAAACAAAGCGATCATTGCTCGCAATGTTACATTAACATGGAAATGTTAATAAACGAGTAATATTTTTTCATAAAAGAATCATATATGATATCATATATATTATTATGATTCTGATATAAGTTAATAATATGTTTAAACACATTATACCAGAGTTTCAGACACATACATATAGTATCATACCTAATGTAAGGGTTAATTCCGCAATCTCATTATTAACCGAAATTGTTTATGTATATGTATTTACTAGGATATATTTAAAATCCATGTACATGTTTCAAAAAAATGTTTTCAAAATAAAATTTTAATGTTTTATAGAGGTAATATTCAACTAGATGATAATTTTAAATTAACTAAATATATTTTTTCTAAATCTATTTAATTAATGTTCATGTTTTCAAAATGATTTTAAGGATTTTTTATATGGACATGATTGTCTTAAAATGTTAAATATTTAAAAAGTTTCAAAGTGGTATGGGACACGTTGATTCAAATATCAATTTTAAATGACTTCCTTTAAAAATTGTTTGACTTTTAAATGATTTCATGAAAAAGGGATACTTCTCTCAAATATTTCTACTGATAATTTTGAACTATGTCAAACATACTTTACTGGATATTATTCCTGATTGAGGTTAATTAATTATAATACAATCTTCCATATTATATTTACTGACTTTTGATATGTTTGATTGTGGATGTCCTATTTTTAAACCATTCATGGTTTATGGTTAATGTATTAACATTTTGTATGCTTGTTTTATTGTGGATGTCTATGTTATGTTTCAATATTTTTATATGAGGAATGCCTTATACTTTGTAAGTAATGGGAGGGGCCTGCTATAGTTCCTCGATGAATCAGTAGGACTCACAAGGAAAACTATTTTTTATATCTTGCATTATGATTTTCATCGTTATGAAAATAGTTATTACATGTGATTATTTGACTATTAGAATATCCATGTTAATATTTATATGGTAATGTTTGACTTATTTTTACCATATTATAATCATGTTTTAAATTTAAAAGGCTTATGTTTTTATTATAAATCTTGACTTAAAAGTTTATTTGTTTTCCTAAATTATTTACCCTTACTAGGTATCTGATCTCACCCCTTTCTTATGTTTTATTTTCCCAGGTTTCCAAAAAGTGTATTATGATTGATATGAAGGGTTAATCTAGGGTAATAATGGTGTTTTCAAAGGATTATCTATTTTGTATTTTATGTTAGAAGTTGTGATGTTAAGTTCTTGTATGTAATCTATTTTCTATGTATACTAAACTGATCAGTCCTCTGGGTCTTTATTTCTTCTAATCATCCCAATGTATTAAAATAATGAACTGGCTCTAGTTAACTAGGGTGAAAATGTTACAACATCCTTTATGGGTGATATGATTCAAATGTTACCAAAGTGGCGAGGGATTATTTTACAATCACATCAGTATTGAGGATTGATTATGATTAAGCCTCCATTGAAGGAATGATATGATATCTGTATATTAAAACAAAAAATAATTTATTAATACTTTTATATATGAACTTTTCAAGTAATTGTACCATTTTCCCCTATAGAACAAAGAATGACTGAGTAAACGTTTTTTGGAAAAGGTAAATTTATTTAATTCTTAGGCCAAAAATTGGTTATCTTAACTGTACATGTGTTATAATAATATGCTCATGAATGTTTTTAATGTTATCAAAATGATTTAAAGAAGTTATTTTTAACCTTTATACAATTTTTAAGAAATTATTTTAAAAGAATCATATTTTATTGTTTAGAACAATGCACCTTTTAACATATTTATAGTAATGTTAATGGAGTTTTTATAAAATGTTACATTATTTATGGAAATAACCTCTACCATGAACACTAAATTCATTATTTCACCCTTTATAATTTTCTATATTTTTATTAAATAAATTTTTTTAAATAATGTTTTTGAAATTTTTATATTTTCAAGAAGTTATTTCTAAATAAAAATGACGTTTACCCATTTAAAATTATATTTAATATATTAATGATACAATCATCAATGAAGAGAACCTTTGATGTTAAGGAATATATGTAAATTATTTATATATATATATATATCTACCTTATATACCTACATTATTCTCCATTTATTTTATGGGTTAATAGATGAATTATACACACATATCAAATTTGTTCATTAATAAATTTACCTTGATTATGATATGGTACAAGATTATGAATCTCATTTTCTATCAATGAGTAATTATTATATTTATCCCTTATGAATTCATTCCATTATACTGAACACATAATCAAGGATATTTTATAGTCAGTGCACCACAATAGGTATCCAATTAATTGGGAAATTCTTTATCCCCCTTGTGGAATCATGTTTGGTTTCAGGGAGTAAAAAGAATCCATTATTGAACATTTTCCACTATGTGATATTGTCTATAAAATTATCCTTGTATCATGTTTATGACATGTTATATGTGACTTGGAAATATATTTTTTTAGCATAATTATATGTTACCATGTTCTTTATGTTATGACTCTATGTTATTAGTCATGATCCTACTCTTTTTTGATATCATTTTATACCTTTGAATCACATGTTATATTTACAAATCATGTTTATTAACATACTATTATTTATCACTCACTAATTCTTTTATGTGTTCTATAGGTTATACATTGTATTATTGGGTCTTAAATGGGTTTAGTATCTCATTCTAAAGAATAAAAAATAGATTTATGGTTTTAGTTTATTTTGTAACATGATCCTAAACTTCTAGAGACACATGGCCCCATATTGTATGATATTATACTTATTAGGTATTTATCTTTTAAAAATGAATAATAACATTTACAAAAAACATTATTCACTATAATTGAACTAATATGAGTGGGTAGATATTTGGTATTTTCACATATTTCATACATGTGAAAGGGGTTACTTTATCTGAGGTTTTTAGGAGAGACATAAT
Organism: Viscum album; assembly: GCA_963277665.1. NCBI lineage: Eukaryota > Viridiplantae > Streptophyta > Magnoliopsida > Santalales > Viscaceae > Viscum > Viscum album. The sequence goes on along the minus strand of OY728162.1, from coordinate 1,521,296,181 downwards.
TTATTATTTTTATTTTAAATGTTAAATTTTTGGAAAGAGATTCATATTTTTTTTATCATCTAATTTATCTAATATAATGATAAAATTATGTATATAATTAGAATTTATTGATTTTAGTTACATAATAATATATTATGTAGTATTGAATGTTTCCTTTGATGTTTACCCCCTCATAGAGATTATAAATACACTCATTACAACTATGGTATGATAAGAGTTATGATTCGGTTTGAGATATTGGGAACATTGAGAGATGTGGCCTAAGAACAGTTGGGTAATTTTCATTCATGTAAGATTAATGAAATTTTAATAAGATTATTATATCCATCAATGGCTTTTATTGTGGATCTGGATACAATTGAATCAATTGTATCTCAAAGTTCTCAATAGCATGTAGCATTGGTTTGGTTGTAGTTTATATTATTATATTCATCATTGATACCTCAAATTTAGGTGTATTATTCATTATTTTTCTTCGTGGTTTTTTATTTCATTGATAATAATTTATATTTTTTTTAATTAGTGGTTTTAAAAATGAAATGTTAAATTTATTTAAGAAACAGTTGGATTTTTTTTGGAAAAAATGATGAATTTATTGTTTTTCTTACAAAGCTAAAATCCCAGTATTCATGATTTAAAATACATTTCATTGTAATGATTTTTTATTTTCATCAATTTTAAAGAACTCTTTTTATGTAATATTACCCTATTTTAATATATAAAATTTTAACTTGATTTTGAATGTAAATAGATAAACTATGACATTTGATTTTTGATTATTGTTTATTTGTAAACAATATTTTATAAATATTTATTAAAAATAATTTTATTTATTTTCATATTAATGTAATGTTTTATATTATTTAGTGAAATAATATTTTTCAATTTTGGATAACACAGAACATGTACCCTGGTGTCAGTTTGTATATGTAGCTCACATGCCTTCTCATAGGTTCCCTATATTTTATTCTATTATTTTGGTGTTTTTTAAGATGTGGTGACTGATTGTAGGATACACAAAGGTTCTATTAGAGTTTTTCTTGTTCCATATTATTATTGGCATATTATGTTGCCCATTTTGGACTGACATAATTAATTTTTCATTCGATATGTTTTATATTTTATATCATTTTATTTTTTTGGAATCATGTCAATTATTCTCATGTGGGTTTTGGATTGTTTATTTTTACATATAATTACATTATATACGTGGATGTTAACCATATAGAAATGTCAAAAAATATTAATGAAATTTTATTATTATTGTTCATTTATTGATATAAGTGTGAAATCATTCCCATTTGTGTGTTTTATATGATGAGGAATTGGTTTCTTTCTATTGGAAATTAATAATGACCTTCTAACCTGGCATCAAACCAAGTGGGGTGACATATCATATCATCTAAGGTATTTTCATTAAAAATCATATCCTAGCCTAGGTTTCTCAAAAGGTATGTGGTTCTTGAAATTCAATCTTGCAACTAGAGAATTATCATAGAATTTGTTTTTAGAAATTTTATTAGAGCATAAAAATTTAGTTTAGATTATTTGTCTGATCACCTCCATTTATGTTAACATTTTAGTTTACATTATAATTTGGAATTTAATTTTGATTTAGGGTCTTGATTATGATGTTTTAATTATCATTACATTTTTCGAGCTTCCTTCATGGTCTCTCATATAGAATTTGGACGAAAAATTAATTTATGGGGTGGGGATAAATTTCGTTGTTTGAAAAACAATTATGTGATCAAGTGATTTTTGTTTCTTAGGAAATCTCATGTTATGAATATTAGCATTCGAACATGGAATCCATGTCAATCATGTTCTTTCATCCGATTTTGGCTTTATAGTTAGACTACAATTGAGTGAAACATTGTAATTGGTGTATATTAAATATGGTTTTTGATTTTTTATACACTAATTATAACTTATTCTATTGTTCCGAAAGTTATCATATATATATATATGTTTTGAGGATTGGTTATTTATAAAAATAATTTTTGTTTTGTGAAAGAATTTTTTTCATGGAAAAAAGTTGGATTTTTTTTAAAATTTCATTGACCACATTATGCCTATAAAAAGGGTGGTGGATGTTCAAATTGAAATCAATAGGTGTTATTTACTACAAATAATATTTTAATGTATTTATTTCCAAATAATAATGACTTATCTAAAACTCAATTCATGTTATTATTCAGATGTGTGATTGGTGTTTTCTGAATTAGATTAAATGTTTTAAAATATTATATATTATATTTAGTTTCATAAATATAAGGATTTTTTGGTGTTTTTAAAATAATTTGTATCCTTAGAAATTAATATTTTGATTCATTTTGAAATTTTGTTGTATTTAATGGAATTTTAATTTGGAATTTTTTTCCTATATTAAGTGAGTATTTTTTTAAAAATTTCACATGTTTTTTGTATAGATTGATATATATTTGGGGACATGAGTATATCAGATTCATGATTTACATTTTTTTATCGTATAAAACCAAAAATGGTTTTAATAAAATGTAGAAAACCTATATCTTATGATAATCTATTTGGGTGAGTCCTCTTTCTACATGATAATGGTCCACATAGCTTATAACACGTCCCTAGAACCAAATATTTTATTCCAAAATTAAATATTCTAATTAATCAATGAGACTTATTCAAAACATTTTTGATTCAAAGGAATTATCCTGAGGGTATACAGGTGTGGACGAAATTGAGTTTATGAACCCATTATTGAGGTGAGTGAATGATAATGGTTGGTTGTGTTTTTTATCATTTAATAATGGTATTCTCACTCCATCCTCTAATATATGAAATGTTGTATTATAAAATATTACATCATTATAGTGCCAGTGAATGTGAGATGTAGGTTCTTGTTTGATGTAGAATTCATTTCCAAACTCATTTTTTCTGTGAATGAATTAGTTTGATAGTTTTGGTCAAGATAAAGGTATGTGTAATGATATATTTTGGGATTGAATCCTAAGGTGATTAATGTGGTTGATTTTTTGAGGGTACCTTTATCTGATGTGTACTTTAGGTTCCTCTTGTATTGGCCTTTTAGATTAATAGATTTTCTGGAAGGTTAATGCACATTATTAAATGTTTTCATTTGGTTGGTCACTTGGTATAAAAAATAGGTTGTTTATTTGTTGATATATTTATCTCATATAATTTTTTTCATATTCATATGGTAATTATGAAAATAATTTTATTACATTTTGGACTATTGGTGGTATGTGTTACTAATGTTCCCTCGTGATTAATGTTATTTTATGTCCCAGAAGTATTGAATCGAGTAACCATTAATGTATCTTTGTGTAAATTGTGAAATCCATGTTATTCAATATAGAGGCATCTTAATGATTAGTTAATCTTATTGAATTTATTTTTGAAGTGTTGTCATGGAGATAAAATTTATTGACCTTTCAGATGACCCTTCTTATGTTTTGTATTCATTTTGGTTTTGATATGTTGGCCTCTATGGCTAATTGGGGTTGGATGAAATTTTATGATTCCTTTGAAAACTATTTTAAATGTTTCAATTTTGGGAATATATTTTCCATTAGGTGTTCTTATATACTATTAAACCATATTTGGTGAATGAAAAATGATTTGGAGACTGTTGTTAGGTCTCTTTTTTTTGGAATTTTATAATCTACGATTTTATTTTGGGGTATGATTAGGGATATTTTTTGATGATATAAGATTAATTTTGGTGGTTATTGAGGAATTACTTAATGAGTACTAATTCATTCTCAATGAATCAATCACTATTTTTTTGAGTTTTGGGTTTTTATTAATTTTACATTTGATAATAGATTCTATTGGTAGAATGATGCATGGTAGGGGGAATATTAACACATGAGTGTGATTATTAGAATATATATATATATATATATATATATATTACAAAACTAAGTATTTAGTTTGACATATCAAAATTTATTATTTTTTCTACAATCCACAATTAGTAACTAGAGCTTATTGGGGAATCATGGGAAAACAATTAAAAAGACATGTACATATGGGATTCTCTTGTTAATCTAAGACTATAATAGTTTAGTATGCAGGGGTGGCCCATGGTTAGGGACCAAAATTTGTAAAATCTAGTAGAAACTATGTTAATATATTTTGATATTTTATTTTTTATATGAATTTACCATATTTTATGGATACCATGTTACTGACCATGCACAAGTAATACAATTTAATTAATATAGTTTTACACCATTACACATAGTTTTATAAACTATGTGAATAAATGATACAAGTGTATTGTTCTCATCCTATTCTAGTTGAATAAATTGTGAATGGATTACTGAACTATGTAGAATAAAAATATGAGTATCCTATATTAATAATAATATGAAAATCCATGTTATATATTTTGGGTTTTAATTTCAAATGACAAATTATTTCATTGTTTTATTTTGATTCACAAAATGTTAATGTTAGTGGATCCTTAACTTCCTATTTTTATGATTCTTGGCCTCCTATTAATAATTCTAAATTGATTCCTTCAGTAAATAACCTCTAAATTTTATCCTATATCTTCTTTTATTATCTTTGTGATTAATTTAGTACTATAATAAAACCTAATATCCTAGGGATAATGAGTATTATTAGGGTTGGGAATATTTTTGGGGTTTTTGTAGTTTACGGTTTTTAGGTGGTGATTTTCCACTTGTATGGGAAATCCTGGAATGAATCATAATTTGAGGTGTCCCACTAGAAATAGTGTAGGGTTTTTTGTATTTTTCATTTATATTACATGCTTTGAAAATCATGTATGAGATCAATTTATCCTATTTCAAAATTAACCCTAAATTCTTTCCCCCATGTTTGGTATGAAATATTTTAAAAATGATTTAGTCAATAGGAATAGACTTGATGCATGGAAAGTGATTGATATACTTCCTGAGTGACTCTTTTAAATGGATATAAATGATTTTATGGGTTATTGACATGGGTTTATTTTGAATGAGCATATTTTATGTTTTAAATAGTATGGATTATATAAAAATTGGTGTTGGAATAATTTTATATATTTTTAGAATTTTTTGTCTTCTAATGTGTTGACACAATTCCAAAAGGTAAATGGGTTGATCTTAAGGTGGTTATTAGAACCAAATAATTTTAAATAATGTTTATGTGGTTGTTTTGAAAATGGTATAAAATTGATTTGATTTCATAGTCTTGTTAGTGCCCTATGAAAAATATGAACTATGAGAGGATTAATTTTCTTTATGAGGACCCTAATTGATGATGATTGGAACATTCGTATTTCATATAGGGTCACTGAAGAGTGATTTAATACAAGGATAAAAGGTCTACTATCAATCATACATGTTCCTTGTGAGATTAATATTATTCTTAGATCTATTTGATGATTATTTAATGGATCAAGATATGAAATAATTTATTTTATCCCATATCACAGAATTATATGGAATCATGGGTTTTTACCTATTTAATATATTAATTTTTCATTTCTTTTATGAAAATTTTGCACTTATACTGTAAATTTTATCTTATTTTTTATTTAAAACACATTTATAAATGGTCTGGAATGTGTTGTTTGAAAAATAGATTTTTTCCTTAATTTTAAAAAGGAATTTGACAAATATTTTTGCAATACATGAAGAAATATATTTTTTATATGTAAAAGATAATATTTTAATAAATTGAATGATAATTCCAATGACTGTTTTGTTATATTGATTCTTTTAAATGTATTGCTATTTTATGGGATGAAGCTCTATTAATCATAATTTTTTTACCATGGTTTAGAAATGAATGAAAAAAATATTTATTTCATATCAATATTTATGTTAATGATATTTTTTAAAATTCTATCAATCTAGGATTTATCAAGTAAAATATGAGTGAATCTACATAAATTATTTAGTGAAAAAATATTGGGAATATTTGGCGCAAACACTACATAATGACTAGTATGTTTGTCTATATTCAACTTTCATTTTTCCCCTTAGGTTCCTAGAATCTAATATCATTCATTACATGTTATTCTGATGACTATGAGACACATAGAGTTCCCATTGTTGATTTTTGTGTGGAAATTTTTATTCGGATGTTGTGCTATCCATTTTGGATTTGTATATTTTATTATCCTTCAAATATATTTATTATTTTTTATCCATATTATTGTTTTTCTGATGGATGTTTATTATAATCATTTCTTGTTTATAATTTTTTAAATTTTATTCTTCAAATATTTTTAGAATGGATGTAAAATTTAATGATATAAAATACTGGATTCATGATAATATCCACAACTTGTTTATTTTTCTAAATTTATATAAATTCAGTAATATATGCATCATTTGGATGCCTAATCACTGATATCCATTCCAGGTTGATTGAGATTCCACTTTAGGTATAGTAACATACTGTGTTGGCTAAAATTCTAGGTAATTCTGATTATCACCATTCAATGAATAAATATAGTGCAACCACCAAAAGTTTCTGTATATAAGTCTCTATTCCACCCACTGTTGTTCTAGTGCTCATTATGACATCAACTAAGCCGAATCAATAGGTCAAACCATACTCCTACTCACTACATGATAATTTCAACCAACATCATTTATTACAATCTTTTCAATGACCACACACATCCATTTTTATCTCAAAATCCTTGTTATATATACTTGCGCTCAATCAATGAATAGGTATACAAGAACGATGATTTATAAAACATTTAGCATCTCCACTTAGGTTTTTATTTGGAAAATATTTCTAAAATTAAAACATCCATGTTCCTTTACCAACAAAGAAAATATCATGAATACTATAATCCCAAATAAATTATAGTTATGAATATTCAATCTCCCACTTATCTAGTTGTTCAACCTCACATGAATCATATTGTGGAGACTGTGATTCGTATAGAAATCAAAACCAGTCTCTATCAAGATAACCATGACTAAACCTAGGTTTTTAACAAACATTATTTTTGAATTTATAGAATAATTTAAAAATAATACAATCCAAGGATAAATAGGTACAATTTATTTTCAATATAGTATACATAAATTCATTATATAAAACATAAAAAAACAATTTATTTTTATAAAACACCAAATAGTGATGCTAATATCTAAAGAACATATAAAAAATCATAGGATGCCTTGGGGGAAACACAAAAGGAATAGGGTGACATAAAAAATCTTCTAAGTTAATTAACTTATGAATAGTTATAACATAAGAGTAAAGGGTAATATAATGACATATTAAAGTGAGTGATCATATGTATGGAAATATTACATAAGAAAATTTATGAATTAATTTATGGAATAATAAAAATTTTAAAATATTATATATCATGAAATAATCATCTTATGTGAAGGGTAACCACTATAAAAAAAGAATATATCCCTGCCTCAATCATACTCACCATCTTCTCAGAAAACAAACTTCATAATGTAGTGTTCTCAGTATAACCTCATATAAACCATAATAATTTTTATTTGGTTAACTTCCCATGAACCGGACATTGAATCTCTTGAGATACTAACAATACTATATACATTGGAGGGCTATGATAGACTCAACTATCACAACATAGTCTAACCTCCAATATAATTAGTGTTCTTAATCAAACCACCATTGCGCAAAATATATAACATCATTATCAAAATTGGAAATGTCTTATTAGTTTCATACAGAGAAAAATATACTCTTCATATATCAAAATCTTAATAAATCACAGTAAAATAATATGGGATTTACAATAATTTATTAATTCATAAATAAAGGTTATATCATATAAATTCTTAATATAACGATTAATAAAATCATTTTTTACATTTATAATTGAAATAGGAAATTATTCAAATAACAGTTTCCTCCAATGAAGAAAATTAAGTATAAAGGTAAACTAAAGTAGTAATTTGAGTGAACACTTCAATGAAAGATTGTGAAATAAATAAAGTGTCCTTTTATGGAATGAAAAATCATATCATTTTCCAAAAAAATATAATAGAACCAATATGATTGTCAATAAAATATATCAGGTATTTATAAGTTATTCTGGGTATAAAAAACGATAATGAGGGTGATTCTTTATATGAGTTCAAAAATGGGAATTTTCCCCCAAATTAGGTCTACATATTAAAATTAATTTCAAAGGGAAATAAAATCATGTATAACTAATAAAGTGAAAAGGATATTCAAATATATATATATATTAAAGGAAGTATATAACAAAATAGAATAGGTACATGAAATTAACATGACATAATACGAGTAAAATATAAATTTAATAAATAACTATAAAGTACTAAAGGGACGTATTGAAGTTCCATTTTATGTTTTAAAGCACTGTGGTTGAAATACCACAACATAAAATAAGAAAATAAAAATTCATTTTCGTCATAGGATAAGGAAAATATTATGTGATAATGTGTAAAAATTCTATAGGGTTTTGAATTAATGTGGTTAAAATTTGAGGGAATAGATATTATGGACATGGATGATTAAAATGTGGTATTTATTTATTTAAATTACTCTTAAGATAATCCATTTCTAGAAGATTATTAAAAATAACAAGTATTTGTGAAATGAAAGAAAAAATGGTTTCTCATGATAGAAAGTGTTTATACCATATGAAATGAAAGTCAAAATCCAAGAAACTAAATTATATCTAATGATGTCAACTTGGGTTTTTAAACAATATTAAGCATTTTTTATTTTTTGAATCACAACAAGTTTAATTCTAAATTATAATTTTGTTGTTTAAATCCTATGAAATAAATTATACATTATGTAAACATAAATTCATGAAGAGTATATACACTATAGAAATAAAAAAATTAGATCCTTAAAACATACCCTAAAGAATTGAGGATGCACATGGGACAACTCAATGGTGTATCACATCCTGTGATGGGTGAGTGTGTTTAGTGTTTCAGGTGATGACCATGATTTTAACATAATTACGGGATGGAAAATAGATTATTTTTATGTATCTAATTAACAAATGAATTTCTGATATGGGATGGTTCTATGTGGTCACTATTCTCATGTTAAAAAATATATAAAAACTACATGTCTCACTGGGTAAATGAAATCGATGTAGTCTAGTCATGAACGTTTCCATCTTCAACATTCAATTATATTTAAAAGGGAAATACCCCTACACACCCAGGATTAACGTTTTTTCTTGTGAACTCAAGTCATCTAATTTATTACATCTCTTGGAATCTCGATACTATCAAGCTAATATTAGATGAGTGGATCTCGATATAACAAGACTAAAAATCAACATTCCTGGTAGCTTAAAATTTCTTGGAAATAAGTTTCCTAGTATGTTCCATTTCCTTTTAATTCGAATGAAATTACTGTGTACATAACCACCATAGAAGGAACAAAATATTTAGAAATTTTTTTTAAAAGAAATAAAAATGAATGTTTCTTGTGTAATGTGTCCCTTATATTGATTCAAACTCCACAAATAATTTTTTTACCTAAATATTAATTTTTTTTAATTATATACTTTATTAAGATTATATTTAAATTTTATTAATAATTTTATTTTATTTTCTACCATTATATAAATATACAAACTCAGTTATGTTCACATTGAACAATTTTATGAAATTTAGCACACATATGGAAAACATATTTTTTATATTGTTTATGGTCAATTTAGAAATTATTGTTTAATATATGTAATATTATTCTTAATTTTTTTTATTTTTATATATTATTTTTTTAATACCATTAAAGAAGAATGGTTATGAAGAATGAACAATATTACAACCATGGTGATTGTGTGTCGTATATACCTATAAGTAATATTTCTATTTTTCATTGAACATTATTCAAATAATATAACTTTAAAAACAATTAAATTATTATTTTTATATCCTAAATATCATAAAATTTCATTAAATTCACATTTATACATTATCAGTGTTTTATGGTCCAGAAAAATGTATCACATCGCTTCATGGAGGTTGAAATCCACATGTTTTCACGAAAAAAATTATCATTATTATATGGATAGAAAGGTCAGAACATAGATTATATAACATCATTATATTATTAAAAATATTTAATTAATATAATATATATAGATTAATTCAACCATTTTATACAACTATATGTGATTGTGATGGAAAACGAATTACATCAGTTCATGAGGTTGTAGTATTTTGTACACAAGAATAATGGATTTATTACATTTGATGGATAAACAAGATTGATATAGGATATTAAAATAAAATAAAAACATCATAGTGTATTTAATACATGATTTTTATTATATTAGTGTGTTTTATGATTATTTTATGGAGGAATAATAATAGATAAAACTAAAACATTTTGTTAAATGTCTAACACTTATTTGGATAACCTTCTTTTCATTGCACCTTAAAACCACGAAGGTTGGTATTAAAAAATGTGAAGTCTAAAACATGATGATGGAATTTATAAATGTATTTTGGTAGTTCATGGATGACTTATATGTATAATGTAGTGTGATTATGAGAGGGGAGGAGCCTCCCTTTTACAAATGGGGGGGGGATTGTCTAAATTTTATATGGTATTAAATTATTATAATATATTTTCATATTAATGTCATAAAAGTTGATAAAATTAGAATATTTTTTGATTTTGGGTCAAAGTAATATCATATAAAAAAATTTATAAGTTTTTATTATGTTTTTACCCCTGTCTCATTGTTTTGATCCACAATTAAGACTTGTAGAGATTATGGAGTTATCAATGTTTTTTTACTAATTAAAGATTACAAAAGATGATAAATAAGTAATAATGACCCAAAAATAGTCTATTAATGATATTATAAAACATATCACCTTTAAATGGACTAATATATTATTGTAAATTATTTTTAAATTATTTGAAAATAGTGATATTTTAGTAAAATATCATTAATTACATGTTTGGAAATATTGATTTATTTTGAAATAAATAATATTTATATAGTCATGTAATTATAATATAAACTAATAAAACATTAATAATACATTATATTTATCTAACCATTTTGTGGGAAACTTTTACTAAGGCATAAAATATTACTTTTACTATTTTAATAATAAATTACAAGAAATATTTACTACATACACATGAACTTCATTTTTTAGGGTCTGCGCAAGTATCTTTTGAAGGACTGATGTTTTAAGGGTATAGAAGAAAAGGTCCGGGAAAATACGGTTAGAACCATGGTTCTTAGTACTAAATTTTGGTGCCTATGGAAAGCCAGAATGAAGACAAGGTATGAGGGGTGTACTTCAATATGGAGGTCTACCTTTGTGAGGACAAAGAGTCAATTGGTTGACATGGTGTCACTGACCAGTAACTTGAGGGAGGTTCCATCACTTTGAATGTTGTATAATTCCTCACCAACCAACATTTCCAGGATGTTGGGACCCTGGGTGCGGTGGTCTCCACCAAGAATCAGCTTCAAGATCAATACAGACGGATTCAGTATCTCGAGGGACATGTATGGTGGGAGAGTCATTCATAACCACAAGGTAGTTCTTTGGAAAGCCTTCAAAGAAAACCACTATACATGCCCCTCCATTATGGTAGAGGAAAAAGAAGTCTTAATAGGGCTCAACCATTGTGATCACGAAAATATTCCCCTATACCATTTCTAAATACATTCAATGATCATCCATGATTCATTATATGGTAGAGGATCCACGCCATGGTCAATCACTTACATCATCATGAGTTGCAAGGCCCTCCTCAACAACAATGTAAAGGTATCCCATTCCTGGCATGATGGGAACAAAGTATTGGATTACCTTTCCTCTATAGCCGACAAAGGTTCCAATGTAAATTGTTTATCCAAAATTTCTCTCATTATTATTGAGTGGGTAAATTTGATCTGAGGGGATTCCCTTAGTCTCCATTAATTTAGGCCCTCTAGGATATTTTTCCTATTTTATTTGTCTTTCTATGTTCTTCCCTTGAATAAAAATTATAATGTTGATGATGACAAACACTAAGTTTTTGTTTCATAGGCATTTATTGTCATTAAATAAAATTTAAAAAATAAACATCATTAAAATAATTTCATTATGATCAACATAATGTTTTATAAAATCATAAACTATTTTTATCCCTATGTGAACATATAAAAGGAATTTAAAATCATTAATGTGAAAAGGTGAGAGTTTGTTCATAATACTAGGCATATCTCTTTTAAGAGTTTGTTCATAACACCAACTCAAGAAGAAATATAAAAGGTGAATCAGAAAGAAACATGTTAATATTATTCCATGATGGCAAGCGTAAATAATAAAATCCCCCCAAATATATCAACAATAAATATAAATACACCATACTTAAAATTTATTCTATGAATGTTAGTAATATCAACATGAATACTTCACTATTAGAAAGAGTAGAAATGAAGGAAATATCATGGTTATAAAAAAATTATCATCCTTGTTTCTATCATTAAAAACAAGAGTATATCCCATCATATTCCCATGAACTTCATGTCTGTTCTTTATATTAATTGAATTTGAGGTGATTTACTTACTCATTATGACAACTATGAGTAAGGAATTATATTTTCTTATTTTTAGGATGGAATATTGACCGCGTTGTTATGACATGTAAAATTTATTATGTTTATATGGTTGATTTATAGTCTAGGGTAGACCCTAGGTCGTCTCTCAAGGAGCGTTGGTAGGTTTAGAGTGTGTATTTTTAATAAAAATGACTAAGAGAGGGGGTGGTTTTTAAAAGAGTTTAAAAAAATGAATTAGTTGAAATAGCTTAAAAGTTGAGTGAACTAGTGGATTTTGAAAAATATGAGATAAAAGGGTCTATGTGATTTCACTACACAAATATCAATTTCATTGTTCATATAGATTCATCTTAGGATTAGATTAATTCTTTGGTTGGAGTTAATTGGAATCCCGATTAATTCCTAAGATTTTATTTCAATGCTTTAAGGACCAAACCTTGACATAACAATCGTATTGTTAAGGTGAAGTAATTATGCATGGAATAAGGTCTTCTAAAAGTAAATTTAAATCTCAATAAGGGGGGTATGAAAAGGATTTTTTTGATGTCTAATTGGAACAACACAAGTCACCCACTAAAAACATCACACTGATCGGTTAGAAATTAAGAGCATAACACTCACATGCATCAAATCAAGCATTCAAACCTGAAATAAAATAAGATACATGGAATTAAATGTTTAAAAACCCAAATGACTCCAAACCAGTAGCTAGTTTATGTATCAGAACTCCCTTGACATGTGTGTAGCTCCCTCACAACGAACACCCAACCTTTAGCTCAACAGCGGGAGGAGGAGGAAGCTCTGGTGGAACTACTTGTTCATACTTGATTTACGTATGAGGATAGGGGCCTCCAAAACCTCCAAGGTGATTAGGAGACTCCTCTTGGACTCCAAATTGGAAGAACATAACTCCTTGTCCGAACATCCAAATGAGGTTCCCTTGGTGCCCTTTTATAGGAAAATTGGAAGGTAGTTTTAGGCACACAGATTTCATCAATCAACGTGAACCACGCGTTTTGGCATTAATACAGTCTTATCTTGCTTTCAAGAAAAGAGAAAAGTTGTATCCCTACCTATGGACTGTCTCCACCGAAATTGCGGCACCATTTGGACAACTAGAGCTCTGGATATTGATAAAATACAGAACACCGCATTTGAATTGGTCCAAATTCGGTGGCTTGGAATGATCAGTTTTAATGGGCCCTATAGAAGCCGAACCAGGATTGGGTCCCTTAATAAGAAATGTATCCAATTACATTCTGGGCAGTCCCACAAAATTGAAGCCCCTTTGGATGCACGGATTTTGTGTACTATACAAAACAATGGACAAATGTCCATGGATCCATGCAATTTTTTCCCATTTTTCTTCCACATCATCAAGGGCCCTCCAAATCACATCCACCTACATTGAAACAATAAAAACAAGTAACATTGCCCATTATAATATTGATTAAAATTAATTGATTGATTCAAACATAAAGTGTGATTTAGTATTATATTTAGAATATTCATTACAAAACTAGTTTAAAACTGTGGTGTAAGGGTGGAATAAAATAGTAAATCATGGTACGATCACACCGCCACACCTAAAAATTTGCACTCCTGGGAAAAGTCACATATAAAAATACAATGATGCACATATATATATATATTTCCAACATCCTAAAGATTTATCATTTAAGGAAATTTTATTTAAAGTAAATTGATCAACGCACGAACCACACCAAGGAGTTATTCCTAGTAAAAATAGAAAAAGAAGTCTCATAAATCATATCATAGAGAAATTCAAAAAGATTCATGATACCCAATTGAGAAAGGAGTTTTGAAGTAAACCATGACACTAACTCTCCATGTGTGTCTGTGAAAACCATTCCATGATATCCTTTCCACTTTCTATCCAATAAATATATGTTATTTTAACATTTTTCAGCTTAAAGGATTTTGTCACCGAACCTGTCCTACATCAATTGCAATCATATTTCAAGACCCAACCATTTAATCATTCCCAGAAGTCAAACCATAATCTCCCAACCAAGATATCCCCATATGTTGCACATTTCATCACTCCCCTCATTTATTATATATATATATATATATATATTGAAGTTCCAATTGGAACAAATCTCACACTCATCTCTCAACCCTCGTTTTATCTCATCACGAAACTAATTGAAATAGTTATAACAAGATCAAAGGTTTAGGAGGAGTGGTTTTTGACCTACCCAAGACACAACAATTTTTTTTGGGGGAGTAGAACAGTTGGACATTAGGTACACACGCATAGGTCAATCTGGTATAGTAATGAAACAGATTGGATAGGGAACAAACGTATGGAAATATCATTTAAAGCTAAAAAATATTAACCCCACATATATTTACCTTATATTAAGTAAGAAATAATCACACTTTGTGGTTTGGTGCAAACCTTTGTAGAGATATTAGTGACACATTTTTCCAAAACACTACTCACATAAAGGGTATCAATCATCTCAAAGGATTCACATAGATATGACCATTTATATAATTGACAGAAAACCAATTCACTAAAAATCACTCCATGATGGTAAACTCATACACAAATTCTTTTTAGCCTTCGTTATGATATATTTTACTTTCCCCACTTTATGGTCACCAGATCATGGAATTTCGAAATTGTTGATGGGGAAAAATGAAAATGCCATAAATAATTCCAAAAAGAGAAAAAAAGGAGAAAACAATGAAAAGTTCTAACTAACCCTGGAATGTATCCACCCCCCACACCTAGACTATTTAATGTCCTCACTATAGTAAAAGAGAATGTGGTAAGGAAGGATGAAACCTAGTTATGTCATTCATAGTTTGCTTCATGAACTTGGAGTTCCTTCATCGGGGACTCCAGAATGGGTTCATGAAAGTTCTTCAGTCGCTGCCCATTGACAGTGAAGTTTTGTTTGGTTTCATCATTTTGAACCTGGACAACACCAAATAGAGAGATTTTAGTAACAGTGTATGGTCCAAACCAGTAGGAACGAAGCTTACCTGGATCAAACATCAGCCTAGAATTATAAAGGAGGACCTTCTGCCCAATATGAAACTGACGATGAAGGATAAGACGGTCATGGGAAGCCTTGGTTCTCTCTTTATAAATCCTGGATTTTTTATATGCATCTCTTCTCATTTACTCTATCTCCTGAATCTGCAACTTCCTTTGAGCACCTGAACCAGAATTATTAGAATTGCATTATTTGATGTCCCAGTAGGCTCGGTGCTCAATCTCAACAAGGATGTGACAACTCTTTCCAAACACAAGACAATAGGGTGACATTTCAATGGGAGTTTTGAAAGTAGCACGGTAGGCCCATAATGAATCATCAAGTCGAAGACTCCAATCTTTCCTGTTGGGTTGGACAGGTTTTTCAAGAATTTGTTTTACCTCTCTATTTGACACCTCGGATTGACCATTAGTCTGTGGGTGATGTGCATTAGATACTCGATGACCAACCCCATACCGACGAAAAAGTGATTGCATAGTTTGGTTGCAGAAATGAGAACCCTAGTCACTGATGATGAACCTAGGTAATCCAAACCTTTAAAAGATCTGAGTTCTCAAAAATTCAACAACTGTTTTGGAATCATCTGTCCTTGTGGCCCGTGCCTCTACCCATTTTGATACATAATCAATGGCCAAAATAATGTACATGTTGCCAAAAGAATTTGGAAATGGCCCCATAAAGTCAATGCACCAAACATCAAAAATTTCATGAATGAGCATGGGTTGTTGTGGCATTTCATTCCTTTTAGAGACATTCCCCATTCTTTGACAATGAGGACAATATTTACAAAATTCATGGGAATCCCGAAAAAAGTGTTTGAAAAAAAGAGACCAGAACCAAGAACTTTGCGAGTAGTCCATTGGGGACCAAATTGGCCCCCACAAGCAAGAGTGTGGCGGAATCTAAGGAAAGACTGAAACTCGCTATCGGGAACAAAACGCCTATGGACCTGATCTCTACATGTGCGTCAAAGGTAGGGGTCATCCCAAATGTACCAATGAAAGTCATGTTGTCGATGACTGGCTTGGTTTTTGTTGAAATCAGTAGGAATGCAAGATGCTTCCAGATAATTTACAATTTTAGCATACCAGGGAATAACATCTTGCACTTTGTACAATTTCTCATCAGGAAACAAGTCATTAATGGGAATACATGAAATGAGACAATGTACAAGGATGGGGGGATCCTACTTATATGGTCTGCAACCACATTCTCAGCTCTTTTTTTATCTATAATTTCTATATTGAGTTCCTGAAGGAGGAGCATCCAACGAATGAGACGTGGTTTGGCTTTCGGTTTCTTTAGGAGATACCGGAGGGCTGCTGGTCTGAGAACATAATTATTTTGGACCCTAAATGGTATGACCTGAATTTGTCCAAGGAAAACACAATGGAAAGAAATTATTTTTCAGTGGTGGTGTAGTTTTCTTTTGCAGGGTCCAAAGTACCTGAGGCATACGCAATGGCATGTGGAGCTCGATCGACCCTTTGTGATAAGACTTCCCCAACTGCATAGTTAGAGGCGTCACACATGAGCTCAAATGGTAAATCCCACTGAGGTGGTTGGATTATCGGGGGTGATGTGAGACTCCATTTTAATTTATTAAATGTTTCATCACATTCTTTATCAAAAACACAATCTTTTTATTTTTGGAGTAAGCGGGATATGGGAAGTGCAATCTTACTAAAATCATGAATGAAACGTTGGTAAAATCCAAAATGACCTAGGAAAAACCACTCATCACGTAAATTTCTAGGGAATGGTAGGGAAGAAATGACATACAATTTCGATTTATCTACTTGGATACCATCCCCAGAAATGACAGGTCCCAAAACAATACCTTTTCGCACCATGAAATGGCATTTCTCATAATTTAATACATGATTCCTTTCAATACAGCGATGTAGAACAGAACTAAGACTACTTAAACATTCATCAAAAGAGGATCCATAAACTGTAAAATCATCCATGAAAACTTCCATGCAATCCTCCAGGTAATCCGAAAAAATACTAACCATACATCGCTGAAAAGTACATGGAGCATTTCATAGGACAAATGGAATCATTCTATAGGCAAGTGTGCCAAAGGGGAAAGTGAAGGTTGTCTTTTCATGATCCTCGGGGGAAATATGGATCTGAAAGTATCCAGAATACCCATAATGAAAACAGTAATGGGACTTCCCTGTTAGCCTCTCTAGATTTTGGTCAATGAATGGCAATCGGAAATGGTCCTTCCAAGTTTGTTGGTTTAGTCGGCGATAATCTATATAGACACACCAAATATTCTACACATGATTTGGAACCAATTCATTATTTTCATTTTTAATTACCTTTAGGCCAGTTTTTTTAGGAACTAATTGAACGGGACTGACCCATTGGCTGTCATAGATGGGGTAAATGATTCCAATAGCCAATAACTTTGTTACTTCCTTTTTAACTACTTCTAAGAGGTTTGGGTTTAGTTGACGTTGTGCCTACCTCACTGGTTTAGCCTCATCATTTAATAAAATATGATGTCTAAAAATTGATGGGATAATACCAGGAATGTCTACAAGTGTCCATCCCAATGCTTCTTTATGCTCCCTCAAAAGTTCAAGCAGTCACAATTCATGCTCAGGAGGGAGTGAACTTGCAATGATAACGGGAAACTTGTTTCCATTCTCAAGATATGAATATTTTAAATCTTGAGGCAGTTGCTTTAGTTCCAATTCAGGTGGATTTTGGAATGATGGGAGTCTGTGTGAAAGTGAGATGTCACTAATATCATCTAACTGCTCAATGGTATCATCCTCAGATGAGGAATTATATTTTACAAGCGTAGTAGTATCATCGATGGTCATGTGATCATCTGTGTTCAAGAAATTGTCAATTAATAAACATGCATGAAACTTTTTTAGACCATTACAACAATCAACACATGAATCATTACCATGAATTTCAATAAAAGAGGAAAATTCAGAAAGGGGATCAGGGGAAACAAATGAAGTGATTTTATTGGAAGGGAGTACATCAATTGAATTTACCGAGAGAGAGGAATGTCTTTCTGATGGGTGCTTCATGGAATCAAGGATGTTAAAATGGACTATGTCACCATGAAATTCTATAGATAATGTACCATTATGGACATTAATTATGTCTTTGGTGGTTTTCAAGAAAGGTCTCCCTAATATAATTGGGGCATGTCCATTCATCTTATCATCTTCCATTTTTAGCACATAAAAATCAGCAGGAAATATTAAATTTTGAACCCTCACAAGAATATCCTCTAACACACTAGAAGGGTGTGTCGTACTCCGATTTTCTAGCTGAACAACTATTCCTATGGGCTTTAGTTCACTGACCTACAAAGAAGAGTATATAGAGTGAGGCACCACATTAATAGAAGCACCCAAATCAAGCATAGCATTGGATAAAGAATACTCACCTATGGTGCACAGAATCGAGAATGTTTCAGGATCGTTTCACTTGGAGGGAAGTGATGGTTGTATGAATGATGAGATGTTCCTCCCCAGGCTTACCTTCTCATCACCTCTACGTCGCCTTCGGTGGGTACACATCTCTTTTAGAAACTTGGCATATCTCGAAATTTTCTTGATGGCATCAATGAATGGAATGTTAACCTACACATTTTTGAAAGTCTCCAAGATTTCTTTATCAAGTTCAGTTTCATTTTGTTTCCTTAGTTTGGTGGCTCTTTCGGGAAATGGAAATAGAATTCTTGGTCTTGGTTACTCATCAATAGACACACTCTTTCCTTTGGTAGGACTTCTCTAAATATAAGGTTCCATATCATTTGAACCTTTTTAGTGGTTGGGATGGTGGTTCCCTTAGGAGAGGATGACTCTAATGGAGGGTTCATTTGGTTTTTAAGTTGAGTTCCACTCCTAAGGGTGATGACACTATCATTTCCCTTATCCCTAGGGTTGATAAGTGGTTGAGAGGGTATTTTACCAGACCCATGGCTTTGGATTTCACCCATCGAGTTAGCTAGTTGGCCTAATTGGGTTTTGAGGTCTTGTATGGATTCCTGAGTGGTTTGTTGGAATTGGAGATTATTGGTAGCCATTTTTTTCATCATATCTTCTAGGCTAGGTTCAGTTTTGGGAGGGGGTTGTTGGAAAGGCCTTTGGGGTGGTTGAAAATTTTTGGGTGGTGGTGGTTGATGACTACTTTTCCCTGGTTGGTTCCATGGTTGATGAGGCTGGTTTGAATACCCCCTTTCCTATAGGCTTGGTTGTCTTTCCACCCAGGGTTGGATAGATAGTAAGGTTCTTTCATAATGGGTTGGTTATAGGGGAATCCTAGGAATATTGCCTCACAACTCTCAGAAGTTTCTCTCAATTGGGGGAATTGGTAAGAATAGTGGGTATCAGAAGTGCATATATCACAATGTATGGGGGGAGGAGATTGGAATTTCCCTTGGGAAAGAGAAAGTTGTCGTAGAAGGGTACTCAACTCTTCAAACTTTGTGTCCACCTTCTTCTCGAATTCAGTACTTTGCACCTCATGGACACCTTGAATGGGTACACTTGACCTTGAACTGAATTATTGAGTGTTCTGTACCATGGTCTCAATTAGGGTCCTTGCATCAATTGCAGTTTTATCCACTAGTGCACCACCTGAAACAGCATCAATCATGTTACGATCTATTGGAATTAAACCTTTATAAAATTACTGAATTAATATTTTATCGCTTATTTGGTGGTGTGGAAAACTTGAACATAATATTTTAAAGAGTTCCCAATATTCATGAAGGGTTTCTCCATGAGATTGTCTTATCCCACATATTTCTTTCCTTATTGTTGCAGTTCGAGAGGTTGGGAATTATTTTTCAAGAAAAAAGTCATTTCATGTCCCCCCAACCTCTAAAAGGTGAATTAACATAATACAACCAATCTTTAGTCGTGTCTTCTAATGAAAATGGAAATTCCCTAAGTTTTACTTGTTCTTCATCCATGTTAGCAGGTTTTAATGTTTAACACATAGTATGAAAATCTTTTAAATGCTTATGTGGATCTTCTCCAGGCAGTCCATGAAATCTTGGTAATAAATGAATTAAACCAGATTTGAGTTAAAAATTGGGTGCCTCTCCTTGTAATTGAAAGTAAGTGGGTCGGATATCAACATCAGGTGAGGTTAGTTCATTTAGTGTTATATTATTTTCATCCATGTTATACTAGTTATGTTATGTTTAAACTTTGGTTTCAGAAGAATAAGAAGGATCAAGAAGAATTTTAAGATGTGATGTCTCCTCCTTCAAAGTGTTGTCTTGTGTGTCTCAGTTTCATTGATGTAGGATCCTCTCCGGTTCAGGTTCAAAAGTTTTTAGGTCACCCAGAGTAGAACGCGTCATAAACAGAACATACACAATAAATAAATTAGAACACAAAAATAAATTCAAATGTAGAAGATAAAACAATCAAATATTCACAAAAATTACAAAAATTATATCAAAAACACGCACAAAAAACAAAGCGCTCCCCGGAAACAGTGCAAACATTTGACTGCGTTTTCATGACATGTCAAATTGATTATGTTTTTAACATCGATTTATAGTCTTGGGTATACCCTAGTTTGTCTCTCAAGGAGCGTTGGTAGGTTTAGAGTGTGTATGTTTAATAAAAACTACTAAGATAGGGGTGGTTTTTAAAAGAGTTTAAAACAATGAATTAGTTGAAATAGATTAAAAGTTGAGTGACCTAGTGGATTTTGAAAAATATGAGATAAAAGGATCTATGTGATTTCACTACACACATATAATGCTCATTGTTCATATATATTCTTCTTAGGTTAAGAGTAATTCTTTTATTGGAGTTAATTGGAATCCCGATTAATTTCAAAGCTTTTCTTTCAATGCTTTAATAATCAAACATTAACGTAACAATCATATTGTCAAGGTCCAGTACTTATGCATGGAATAAGATCTTACAAAGAAAATTGAAATCTCAATAATGTGGGTATGAAAAGGGTTCTTGTGATGTAAAATCGGAACAACACGAGTCACGCAATCAAAACCTCACACCGATCGGTTATAAATTAAGAGCATAACACTCACATGCATCAAATCACGCATTAAAACCTGAAATAAAATAATATAAATGGAATGAAATGTTTAAAAACCAAAATTAATCCAAACCAGTAGCTATTTTATGCATCGTAACTCCCTTGACATGTGTGTAGCTCCCTCACAACGAACACCCAACTTTTAGCTTGACATCGGGAGGAGGAGGAAGCTCGGGTGGAACTCCTTCTTCATCCTTGATTCCCCTATGAGGATAGGGGACTAACGAACCTCCAAGGTGATTAGGAGACTCATCTAGGAATCCAAAGAGGAAGCACTTCACTCCTTTTCCGAACTTCCAAATGAGGTTCCCTTGGTGCCCTTTTATAGGAAAATTGGAAGGTGGTTTTAGGCCCACATATTTTATCAATCCACTTGCACCACTCGTTTCAGACTTCAAGTAGTATTATTGCACCTTGGACAAAATATAATGGTTGTAGCCCTACCTCTTGAATGTATCCACCAAAATTTTGGCACCATTTGGACCACTACAGCTCAAGATATTGATAAAATACAGAACATCGCATTTTACTTGGTCCAAATTCCGTGGCTTGGAAGGATCAATTAGAATGGGAACTATAGAAGCCGAGTCAGGATTGAGTTACTCAATATGAAATGTATCCTAATAAATTATGGACAGTCTCACAAAATTGCATCCCATTTGGATACACGTATTGCGTGTACTATGCCCAACAATTGACAGATGTCCATGGATCCATGCAATTTTGGCCCATTTTTCTTCCACTTCATCAAGGGCCTTCCAAATAACCTCCACCAACATTGAATCAATAAAAACAAGTAACATTGTCCAGTCTAATATTGATTGACATTAATTGATTAATTCAAACATAAAGTGTGATTTATTATTATATTTGGAATATTCATTACAAAACTAGTTTAAAACAGCGGTGTAAGGGTGGAATAAAACAATGAATCGTGGTACGATCAAATATTTATTAAGATATTTCTTGAAGTCACCATCCTAGTTAGATCTAACTTATATTATCATAATAATTACTTATCTCTAAAAGTTACCAGTTCAAGAAACCATTTATGAGGTATGTTTGGAAATGATCCAAAACATATTTAATAAAATAAAATTATTTCAAATCCTAAATGGGGATTAGAAATGAATAAATGATATGAAAAAATGATTCATGAATATTTTCTAGGATTGATTCCATAAACATTATATATTATTTGAATTTATATTTTATTTAATTTTTTTCATTTATATGAAATAATGAATTTATAGATTTATATATTGAGAGAATTTTAATATAGTTGGTTTCAATAAAATTATACCAGAATATTCTAAATTTGTATCAATAAGTTTCTATAAACTATGAAATTTTTGATAATCCATGTGGTAAGAAAAAAGTTGTGGTATATTATTTGGTATCATATTTTAAATTTTAAATGGATATCACTAAAGTATAAATTAGAGCCTCTTGTTTAGTACATCAGGTTATCCAATGTATACTTAGTGTGGAATAATATATTGAATATTTTATAAGATTGAAATTATTTATTCCTCTTCCATGTGAAATTTATTATTAATAAAAAATGTGGTGAAAATAAAATGAAAAAGGGAGATAGAGATAACGTTTTCAAATCATTATTTTTACGTTATTATTAAAAATAAATAGAAATATGAAGATTGATATTTTGACTTCGTGTTTGTGTTGTATTAACAATCAATAAAACCCAAAGAGTCAGAACACTTGATAACAACATGAATTTAGTAAATTGGAATCACATTGAAATTCATTGGTTTTAACATGCATATTTTTTAAAAATTTATATAAAGTGAAAAAAAACTCTTTATATTATAATGATAATTATTTTTTGAATATAAAATTGTGAATGATGAGGCATGAATTATATTTGGTACTTCTTAGGATAATATCTATCACTGGTATCTTTAATGGTCACATATTTTATTTTTGGTTGAGAAACTTTTTACTCGACAGATTATTGAACATGAATTAAATTAAAGAAAATTTGTTGATATAGTTTTAAAATTGACCCAACGTTTATTTCATACAAAGAATCCCATGGAAATATTTATTTTCAGGAGGAAAGGATTCATTTCCAATAAATATCATTTATTTTCTCAGGAGGAGTATATCATAATTAATAGATTATTAATTATGTTATATTTAAAGATGAATATTGGACTCCAAAAAAATAACATTTAAGAAAAATATATCAATAATGGAATATAATTTCCATTGAAATTTCATACTTAGTAACTACAAAGTATATTGGTGCTGTCTGTTTTCAAAAACTAGGATAGATATAGCCAACCTATATTGGAAAACTCAATCCCAGACATGTGCCAAGAATATCAACCACGTGGAATGGAAATACTTGATAAATCACGGTAGTTGGACATTGACTATTATTAAATGGTGAGAAAAAAAATGAATTCAGAATTGGAAAATAACTAAATAGTTATAATTAATGTGTTGGGGGAGATTTTTTTATTATATTTTCCACTAAAATAATTAAATGTAAGACATCCAATATTTATAGTTCGTAACCTTAAACCTTCAATTACCCTTATTTTCTTAATAATGTAATATGACAGAGATATCTACTTTTCATGAAAAACATAGATATTATACATCCCGCATATTGAACATTCATGAATCTATCATTCAAATAAAAAATTAATCTATCTATTAATAACAATACCATAAACCAAAAATCATTCAATATTCACTATTAATGTAAACTACTTTTAAAGGATGTTTCAATTACACTCAATAAAAATGAAATAATGTTTTAGAAAATTAGTATGTACGGATGATAATAATGTATATGATCATTTTTGTATGCATGTGATAATTATCTAATGACGTAAAAGATATTTATCATAAAATAAAACGATTCTTGGAGTCATAAAAATATGAGACGTAAAATAACAATAAAAATATTTTAAATAAAGATTGATTTTTTGGAATCAAAACAGTTTTTCATTTATCACTAATATGATACAATTAATGAAACTAACAATTTGTGACAAAACAATACATGAGGAATATGAGGGGAATCTTAACCACAAAATGATACCACTATAGAGCTAGAAAATTAGTTTACTCTTACAAATATATCATTTTCATGATCATTTGAATTTGTGTACCCATATTCCACAAATAACTATGAATGAAAAGATTCTCACACACATTATTGAGATGTGGTTCAATAACCCACTGGGATTTGTTAATAATAGGTAATGATTAATAATATAAATGAAGAAATAACCATGTACTCTTCCATATTCTATAAACACTCAATGGTTATGTGATGAATAATACAATGTATTCGTGTATTAAAAAAAATATTATTTTAATGTTATAGTGAATCATCTATTTCTTTCCCGAATAAGAAACAACTATTCCACACATGGCTTAGGTGATGGTTTAGATCATGTGTACTTTTTTATCATTTGGAAAATATGATGAACTCACATAACTAACCTGACATACCTGTTAATTTTTTCGTGTAGAATATAGTGAATACATTCTTGTGAACTTAGAACATATAAGAATGATTTTATAAATTTAGAGGAACCTAAAATTAGAACAAATAAATGGCTTAATTTTTTTTTGAAGTATGATCAATAATAAAAACAATGTCAAAGATAATGTTCGATTTAGTTTCATAAATATTTTCTACACCATGATGTGAAAATGAAAGTTAATATAATTAAAACTATTAACATTATGTATCAAGGAGTTATGAGAATGAATGTCTATAACATCATTATATATTAATGAATTAATAAAAATTACATGAAGCCTCTATTATTATTGAACTATTGACACATAAAATATATTTTTATATTAGTGGCTTTAAATTGATTTCTATATTTGGAGTATATCTATCAGATAAATAGGTTCCTATTAAAGAAATATTTTTCTACATTGATTATCACAACATGAAGAGTTGGAATATATCCTTCATTTATTATATAGTAATTATTTTTTATTTTACCAATCTTGTTTTTATATAATATGTTCAATGTCATACCATTTCATGTGTTTTTCTTGATCATAAAAAGTATGTGTCTTCAAAATGGGATAGTAATGACTTATCACTAGAGATGTTATCATCCACATTGGAGATGAAACTTAATATACAATCCATTTTTTATTATGATTATTATTTTTATGAATTCATTATAATAATATGTTAAGATAAAAATTAATTATTTAATGAATATGTGATTTAGGTTATAAAGGAATAAATATTTTAAGTGATAAAAATCAGTCCTAATCTTTTTCACCCACAAAACTGTGTAGTCATCCAAAAGTGATCCTACAATTCCAAAGGAATTGTAAACTTACATCATCTCACACAAAATTATGTATTATTATATCCTTTATTGAACTATTAGTAAAATAATTATAAAATTTCCACGTATATCCCAAAAATATCAAAAATAAGAATGTAATTTGATATGTCCATTTAAAGTGGTTAAAGATAATATAAATCATAACTATTTTTATTAAGTATTTAGTTTCATATATTATTACTAAATAATATTATTTATCTGTAAAATGCCATATTAGCTAGTACAATAACCAGTTTGAACTTACAATTTAAGATTATGATGTGAAGTTTATCATGTTGTTCATAGAGGCGGTAGTCCACACACACACACACTATGACATTTGAAATTCCCAAAATTTTGTTACATGATAGAATAAAATGGATTCAATATTAGTATAATGAAAAAATATCATAATAGATAAAAAAATTATATTATTATTATATCATCATCAATAGAGGGGACTTGTAAGATGCCTAATATGAAATGAAAGTCGAATAGTTGAGTTGAGAGTATTACAGTTAACATGGAAACTTTCCCTTTGATAACACATTAAGTCGCACTAGATAAGCCCTTTGGTGGGAAAATTATTTAAAATACAAAGGGATTGCATTTAATAGAGTCTATGATAATGTATTGGTTGATTAATGGATTTTTATTTTGGGGAGAAATGTGGAACAGGTTGTACCCATTTGTAAGTGAAGAAATGGAAAATTTTGTTAAAAATCATTATTTCTCAATTATATAACTCCATTATTCTAGAATAAATTCTAAAAAAAATGGTAAATAATGGTTTTGAGATTGATATAATTTAATGAATACCCAGAAAATTTAATTTGACTCTTTTTGACATGTTATATCCACTTTCAAAAGTATTATACAATATTTCTTCAGTTTATCCATACAATGATATCTCCGCTTCTAACCTTTATAAATAATTTTAATATGAAAAATTTAAATTTATATTAATTGATCAACGAAAAAAAGTAATATTAAAAAAATAAAAAAATTTCCAAATCATATATCCATTATTTTATGTAATTTTATTTTAGTATTAGCTTGTCTAACAAGGAAAACCCTATTTTATTAATAATTTCATAAATATGACTATATTAGTAATATCATTATTTTTCACAATCAACAAAAAAACTAATTATTTTAGAAACAAACTTAATCATAATCTGATTACGAAATTATAAATCCAAAAGTGTGTTAGTTCATTTTAGGGTTTCCTTTTAAAAAATGGTTTCAAGTGCGGTTTTCAAAGTGATGGCTCATTGGTGTAACAAAATCCCATTTGAAATTGATATGTTCATTGCGTGTTTTTATCTTGTTTTTCAATAAGGTGGGACATTGGAAATTGGGCATGTTTGACACGT
Organism: Viscum album; assembly: GCA_963277665.1. Lineage (NCBI taxonomy): Eukaryota > Viridiplantae > Streptophyta > Magnoliopsida > Santalales > Viscaceae > Viscum > Viscum album. The sequence goes on along the minus strand of OY728162.1, from coordinate 1,521,268,832 downwards.
TTTATAAAAATTGCTTGATTTTACTAAAGTTTTGAAATGCTTGTTTGGTATGTTTTTAGAAAAGTTCTGTTTCACATGGTTATATAAATGTTTTCAAAATTTCAATGTTAAATATAATTGGGGTTTTCTATGATTAAGGGAATGTTTAGATCTCTACATTAAATGGAGTTTTTTGTGGTTTTAGAAAAGAGAATGGTTTAGAAAGTTTAAATGTTCGGTTGGTAATCTCAAAGTTCTTGTAAAATAGTTAGATATTTATATTATGTGATGGCCCAGTTGGCACTTAGTATATTGTGATATATATATATATATATATATATATGTGTGTGTGTGTGTGTGTGTGAATAGATTTGGAACCCCTATCAAAGATTTCTATTTTATGGTTTATTGTATAGTTGATATCTGTGTTTGGGGTAGGCATGTGCGACAATGGTTGGTAAGGTAAGTTGCGTGTTCATGGCCCTCCGACATACAAAGTTTTACTAAAACCATGGGTTCCTAGGATCATTTTAGATTATTGGGTGATGATTTCTTAGCAGCCCCGATTATATGGGTTTTTACTTTCCTAGAGTTGTTGACAGGACAGGTGGGATATGCCACTAGTGTGGTCAGGATTGGGTAGAATGTTTCTTATAGACTTAGGGTCTTCACCATATGCTAACTGGTTGTTCCAAACCGAGTACGTCTAGGGGTCTTCTAAAGATGTTTTGGATAACCCATGATCACATTATTTATCTAATCATTTTTATCTCTCTGCCATTGGTTTTATGATGTAAGTAGTAGTCTATTTTTAGTATCTATCAGTCTATTTTCAACCTGCCATATTTATTTTTTATTTCTTATCCAGTATTTCCTTATTTGTTGTTTTTGTTTTTAAATCGTGAATTTATCTTTTAAAAATGGAAGTTTGGTGTGGGTTGTTTTAAAATAAATATGTTTTTTTATTAATTTTTCAAAACCATTTTTATAACTATATTTAAATCAAATGTTAATGGGTTTATTTGGGAAAGGAAAAAACATGGAATTTATGGATTAATTTTGGAATTTCTAATGAGCATTTCAGTGCTCAGTCATACTTTATCTTCTTAGTAGCATGTTCTATTTTTCCCAAGTTCTCCTTGATTATTTTCTCATTGTTGGAGAAGATTTTGTATTTTGGTTGGAGGTGACCAAGTGTTAATGTAAATATTGATGGTAAAAATATAGTCCTTTTTCATTTAGCTCCAATTTTGTATTTATTTTCCTACCATGTTTGTTGATTTTAGTTAAATATGATTTTTAAATTCATTATAGTTCAATTGTTGATATTTTTCATGAATAGTTTATTTATACGATCCTGTTATTTTTTGGATAAAATCACACCCCTTATTGTTTTTGATGCTGGGAGCTGGTTTCCAGCATGTGTAGACTGGTAACACCATTCAGGGCATGTTGTGGGCTAGCTCAGGTGACTAGTTTAGGGTAGACCAATATGGTTTGTAAAAAAAATGATATCAGAGTAGGCCCTGGACATTTTTGGTGTCTAGTAGTGGCATAGTAGGACTATCAAGACTCGGGAGTTAGGTGTGGGAAGAGCATCTTGAAATCTTTCTCATTTTGATCCTCAATTTACCAAGGGTTATCTGAGAATTTATTAAATTCCCTATCTTGGTTTATTTTGGATTAAGGGATGGAAACAGAGATAAGTCGGTGTTATGTAATGATTTCACATGGATTAGTGACTCATGTGGAGTCCGAGTACATAGTTTATGTTTATACTAGTTGTTGAATATTTCCTGGGGAATGGATCACTAACATGTCATTGGGTTATGCATAGGCACTATTTCCTCATTATTTTGGTTTAATGAAATTTGTGATTTATCATGGTTCTGGTTAGTGCAAGTGTGGTTTTTTAAAATGAAAAGGGTTTTAGAAAAGAAAATTATTTCATTTACATGTCTTCAAATTGGTAAGATGGGTTTTAAAAACATAAATTGTTTTGTTCTGAGAATTTGATAAACATATTGACTTTCTAAGAAAATGAAATTGGTGTGTCCCCTGATACTCCTTATGGAAATTTTCACAAGTAAGGGTATGTGTTTGTAAAGTGCACAATGGAATGCTTAGATGGAAATATATGAATTCATGTGTGGCAGTTCATGGGATTCCATGGGTGTATATTTAAAACTAATGGATTGGCCTTGGTTTTATAAATTTGATTTTGAAAGAGGAAATGATCTTCAAAATTGAATTTGGTTAAAAAAGTGGGATTTAGTATTTGGATCGTGGCCTTGAAAGAAGGATATTTTGAAATTTAAAATGGAAAGTGGATTTTGAAAGGGGAATTTTTTGTTATGGTTTATGTGTTTGGCTTATCAGCTTGTTGTTTTATCTTGATTTATTCCTTCCTATTACGTTTTGGATTGATGTTGAATTTGATTTTATGTTTCTCATGTTTTTTAGAAAATTTTGCCAAAAAGGTTCCTAAGGAATCCACTAATTCATGCCCATTTTCTAATTCTTCTCATATGTTGCATGTCTTTCACGATGATCGAGTCCCGTTTGAGGTAGTGGAGTGGATTGAAGAGTTTGAGCATGCCTTTAGGGTATTTAGAATGTGATAACTAGGCCCCGGTGACAGAAAAAACTCCCTACGTTAACATGTTTGTTGAGTCCTGGCCTTCCAGATACCACAAGTTTCCCTGCAGACATGTGGTACCCACTATGGGGCCCACCCATGTGCTCGAACGGGTCATCTGACTAATGATTGTCCCCAAAGTCTAACACATGTCCTTTATAGTATGGTTTTTCCTAACTCACACACACCCTGAGAAACTTTCGTGAAGGTCACCCATCTTGATCACTACTCGAGGCCAATCATGCTTAACTATGGAGTTCTAGTCAAGAAGGCTCTAGAAAAGGAAGGCACACCTTTTTAACTTTAGTGATATCATTTTGTCATTTAAAAACTTAACATTCTATGGTGTTACATTCACTCCACCCAAATAGAGAAAAATGTATTTGTTGTGGACCCTAGATATCAACCTAGGTAGTGCACCACACTTAAGGTTGGGTTCCTCATCTGATACAAAATGTGACAATTTGGCCCTGGTGATAGAACAAAAACGCCTCCATAACATGGTAGTGTATTTGTGGCTAACCAGGCACCACCCGTTTCCCCACAGACACGTGGTCCCCACCTAGGGGCCCAACCATGTGAATGAATAGGTTATCATACTAATAACAGTCCCCACATGCCAACACATGTCCTTTCTAGTGTTCTTTTTCTCACTCACACACACCCTGGAAAACATCCCAAAAGGTCACCCATCACGATCACTACTCCATGCTAAGCACATTTAACTATGGAGTTCTAATCTAGTATAATCCTAAAAATAAAGGGTCACCTTGTTGACATGAGTCACATAATATAGTCATTTAACCCTTTCACATTATAGGGTGTTATAATGAACACCTAAATCTATCAGATTACATGATTTTTTTTGTTTGAAGGTCTATCTCTAGATGAATTGGAGTTATTCACCCCATTTTCCACGCAAGTTGGGATGATTTTGGCTGTCTTTAAATCATTCTTCATCGGATTATTAATACCTAAAGAGGTAAAAAGAAAGAAAAGTTGAGAGCTCATGTTTTTTCAACAAGGCCAACAGATGTTGAAAGCATATGGAAACCATTTCAAGGAACTGGTTTCCTTTTCTCCAGAGGTTGCATTGTAGGATCTCATGAAGACTTCTCTATTCATTGGGGTTATTCTTTAGATATCAATTAGTGTGTCCTTTCATCTAAGGACCATCGTTTTAAGAGGGTAGTGGATGAAACGTTACTAGTTAATTTGGTTTGCAGAGCACAGACGGTTGGCAATCCAGTGCAGCCAGTTGTTTGTGAAGGTTCCCAATCTGGAAAGAAGCGCATGTCCGAGGAACATGTTCCTAATGAGTTGTCTTATTTGGTTCTAGTTTCCATTTTGTCTTACCGCTCGATTGTGTCCCAACATTATGGCTGGTTTGATCACTCGAAGTCATCATGGCACATCCCTCTGAAGATGTGCAATCATCAAAACTATCTGGGTCATCATGAAAAGTTTTGTAGAAAGCATTGCTTGAAGAAGATATTGTGACTAAGGGGTGCTTGTAAATGACTGTGTGGTAGGAGAAGCTTCAGCCATCAGATCCCTAACCCAAAGTCTCTAGGTGAAGCTCACGTGTATTCAAGAGTTGGTGAGGGTGTGTGAAACCTTGAACAATTTTGTTTTTCATGTTGGTATGGATATGTTTAATTTTATCTTCCTCTTGTTTTCTTACAATTGAAAATTTAATCATTCATTGTAAATGTGTGATGAACTTGTAATTTTTTAATAAAGATATCCATATTGTTTGAATATGGTTTTCTGAATCGTGTGTTTATCTTAATGTGTGTTTGTCCCTTGTATGGGTTAATCTGGGTTTATTTTTGATCATTTGGAGATGTAAGAGACTATGGAAGAATCAATTTTTTTAGTTGATCTTGAGTTCACTATTTGGGTTCAATTCTTCCCATTGGGTTTTCCTAGCCTTGTTGGGGGTGTTATTCGGTAAATTTGTAGACAGGGTATGTGTTGGCTATCTCGGCACTGTGACTTAGTTTATTGGGTTCCCTTGTAGTGGGTTTATTATTTAAGTCTTGGTGGCATTTTTTGGGTTTTATAGTTCTCGATATAGTGGAGTTATTATGGTGGGGATAACCCACCTTGTGTTTCCTCCTTAATATTTGACTTCATTTACCTCGTGAACCACTTCGGTTTCACATATGAAGTAATTGGTCACCCTGAAGATTTGAGCCTATCTTAGTTTTGATTGGGCATGGACTTATGTTTTGGTTGTCCTTCATCTTAGTGACATTATGGGGGTAGAAAGTGTCTATGGTGGGGTGATTTTTCACACCCATACCTTGTTGATTAATTATTTTTATTATGTTAATTATTATAGTCTATTTTAGTAGAAGGAGGGTCATGTTTTAAATGTTTGGATGATTTTTCACTATTGTGAGGTCAGCCTTCATAGTTTGGAGTAATCGTGCGATGCCCATGCAAATTCCCATGTTTGTATGTGTTATGGAGAACAACTTGTGAACAGTTTATAAAAGTTTGTGATAAATGTTCATCTTGACTCGTTAGGTGGGAAGTACTGGGTGGCATGGTTCATGAAAATTTTTCGCAACAGCGCGTCTGGGTTCAGTTGAACCGTGATGCTGCCTGATATTTGGAATGAATAAAGAAATTTACAGAATGATAAATAAGATAAACTCAATTTACGAAAAAAATTAAATAAATGAAATTAGAAAATTTTAATAATAATAATAATAATTTTATTATGATTTTTAAAAATAATAATAATATTATTATTCCTGTTGTAATTATGAATAATTTTATTACTATTATTATTATTATTATTATTATTTTTACTAAGAGTATTATAATTTTGTTTTATTTTTAGTTTTATTTTTCGTTTTTTCGGGATGGAGATTCTTGACAGGGCGGGATCCCCATCCTAATCCTTCCCCTCCCCCATTCCATGGAAACATTCCCTCCCCACCTACTTTCCCTGACTAGCGCGCAACCCCCGGTAGCGTACCCTATCACTGTTGTTAGCCTCCTCCCGTGCAACCTACATCAGCATCACCACTCTATTCGGTTGACCTTATTAGGCTCACTCCCCTATGTATGGATGACCTACATCAGTGGGTACCCCCTCTCCACCAGCTATCTATCTAGAAATATTTGTTCCAGCTTCCCGATCCCCCCTTCCAATGAGTTCTTCCCCTCCATTTCTAAGATTTTAATGGGGTTTTCATGGTTGAAAAAACCCTAAGGGGTGGTATTTTTATAGGTATTGTGTTTCCATTGAATCTAGGGTGTTTTAAGGGCCTCATGGCTTTTCCCTCCATTCACTTGATGTTTTACACAATTCACACACCAAAAAGGTAGGCGAATCGATTTATTTTCATTTCTGAAGGAATATTTTAATGTTGTAATAATTTAAAATAATTTTTATATCTGTTTCTCATACCCAAAATATTCTTGTTAATAATTCTATAGTGTTTTATAATTCATTTAATTTGATAAAAAGGATTTAATGGTGATTCTTGATTTAAGCCAATATGTGTCTTTCCATGAAGTTTTGATAAAATTCCAAAAAAAAAATTAATAAATTTTTATATGATTCGCACCTCAGTGGTACATTATTATAGCTCATTGTGGTGTTTTCATAATTTTTGAATTTATTGAAAAATAGTTTTTGGAATGATCTCTTCAATTATGCATGTGTGTGGGTGCACTTATAGTGCTTGATCAAGTTCCTATTGTTTTTATAAAATCAAATCAATCTTAGTTTTGATGACTAACTCTTTTAAATATTTTGGTAACATATATTTAATTATAGATTTTATGTCAATGTACACTTTGGATTCGTTTTTAGTTGATGGACTTGGTAAAATATTTTTACAAGAGTTGGATTTTTGTTAAAAAAATAATTGGTGGTTTTATATATGGTTTATGGGTGATTTAATGGGATTGAGATGTTTAAATTTAACATTGGTTTCTAAAATGGGTTTTTAGTTCTTTTTGGGGTTTCTTTTTAAAAATTTGTTTTAATTGTGGTTCTTAATATAATGCTTTGTTGGTGTAACAAAATTTTGTTTGGAAACATTAAGTGTGTTTTGTGTTTTTATATAGTTTTTAAATAAGGTGTGACTTGAGAAAATGTTTATGTTTTTCTTGTTTTATAATCATTTCATGCTTTTACTAATGTTTGGAAATTCTTATTTGGTATGTTATTGGAAAATTTTATCTTCACATGGTTTTAGAATTTTTATGGAAATGCCTATGGTAAATTTAATTTGAGTGTGTGTAGTTTAAGGGACTATTTGGCACTAAAAATTAAAAGGTGGAGTTTTTTTATTGTAGAAAAGGGTATGGTTCTGATGGTGTAAATGTCTGGTTAAAAATTTCAAAGAGTTTATAAATTGGTTTGGATTTGTATATGATGTGAAATAATGGTTTAAAATTTATATGTTTCGAGATATATATATATATATATATATTTGTGTTCTTGTGTTTGTGTTTATGTACATAGTGGGAACCCCTATCTTGGTTTTACTTTATATGGGTTATCGTATAGGTGATGTTTATGTATGGGGTAGGAAAATGCGATAACAGTAGGTATGGTGAGTATTTTATGTGTGGGGTCCCACTTATAAGGTTTTACTACCACCATGGGTTCCTCGGCAGCCTTTAGATGATTGAGTAAAAATTTCCTGCCAGCCCTAATTGGACCGGTAGGTAACCTCCTAAATTTGTTGACAATCTAAGAGGTTTGTGACACTAGTGCGACCATGTTAGGGTAGCGAGTTTGATATTGAATTAGGTTCTTCAAAAAACTCAAACTACTGGTTCCGAACTGAGTATATCTTTGGTTCTTCAAGGGATGTTTAGGATAACCTGGGTTTACTTTATTTATCTTCTTGTTTGTATCTCTATGCCTTTGGTTTTTTGATCACACTACTGGTCTGGTTTGCCATCTGTCTGTTTCTTTTCATATTTCCTTATTTATTTGTTTCTTTCTTAGCTAGTATTTCCTTGTATGGTGTTTTAGATTTTAAATGGTAAATTTGCCTTTTAAAAATGCAAGTATGTTGTGGGTTTTTTTTAAATTTTTTGTTGTTTATTGAAGTGTGAGAACTATTTTTTATAACTGTGTTTTAAACTAATGTTAATGTATTTATTTTGGGAAGGAAAATACATGGAATCTTTGTATTACTTTTGGAATTCCTACTGAGTATTTTGGTGTTAACACATAATTTTTCTTCTCAGTTGTAGGTTCCTTTTTGCTCGAGTTCTCCTGGTTCAGTTGCTCATTGTTGGAGTGGATTTGGTATTGGTTTTGGAGGTGACCAAGTGGCCACACAATGATTGTTGAAATAAATTTAGTCCTTTTTCTTTTACCTCATATTTTATATTTTTTCCCTTCAATATTTGTTGGTTTAATTCAATATGTTTATTTATATTCATTTGGGTTGAATTTTTGTTCTTATTCTTGTCTTTTTTATATGATACATGTATTTATAGCCTCGAATCATTTCCCTTGAATTTTTTGATGCCTGGCACAAGTTTCCAGCCCATGGGGATAGGGAATGACCTTCTGGAAATGTCACAAGCCAGATCGGGTGACCGGTTCATGGTCAACCCAGGTTGGTTTATTATAGATTGCTTCTTCGATAACATAAAATGTACTAACCACCATCATAATAATTATATGCTTCAGCTAAAATTGACAATAGCCTATTTTTATCAGGAAAACGATTGGAGGACCATAAATAGAGTACTTAAGTTAACCAAAATTTCAATATAAATGTAATATCTTGGGATTATAACATTAATTATTTAATTTTATGGTTATAAAAAATGAATCCTGTCATAATTTACTCAATCATATATCATAACACTGTGTACGTATGGTATCAACCTATGCAATATACATAGAATCTCATATGAAATTAAAATTACCCAATGCATTAGAGGGATATAATCTACCCAACCATAACATCATAGGCTACCCACTATTATAATATGTGTATTCATATATGTGAAACAAATGAAAATAGAAGCCAAACATAATTCATTTTCATGGTAAAAACCATGAGAAAAAAGTATCACAATCTTATCTTAAGTGATAATCGAAAGCTGTATCAAATATATTCAAAGAAGAAGAAGGAACTAAAAAATTTTGGACATTAATAATTTAAAAAAAATTGTATAAATTATAATGGGGTTCATATATAGAAAATTAACTTGAATGATATAATGTAAAATTATTGATTGTGAACCACTTTCCAGAAAAATTATGGAACAAGTAAAGGATATTTTAAAAGATGTAATGTACTTATCATATTATATAAAAACAAAATTAATCCAATATTTTTCTCTATAAAATATTTAAATTTTAGAAGATATTCATGGTTTCAAATCATTTTATGATGTTGATTAATTCTAGAAGATGTAAAATCTGAATGTTCAATCAAATAAATTTAAAATAATTGTGTAAATTGTGATGAAATATAAAAAATTTATAAAACCTAAATTTAAAAGAATGTTAAAAAATATATTTATATAAAGGGATTTATGAAAAATAAAATTGGTACATAATTGAAATATTATATAACATGGGAGAAACTTAATTGTAAATTTTAACCGGTATGTCCTAAAGATAGTAGAGAGGACCATTTATAATTTAAAATATCTATGTTAGAATCCTACTCCCAAAAATATGATAATAAATAAATTCATTAAAATATGAATAAGGTCAATGATTTATTAATAGTATTTTACCCATAATGTGGTTTCTAATTAAAATATATAACATTGGCGGGAATTTAATTTATTGGAAAGGATGAGGAAACTATCAATTAAATTTATGGTAACAATTCATGACATAGTGGAATTTTCAAAAAATGTATTAGAGATTACTCTTATGGAAACAATGAAAAAAATTATCTCCTGTTAGACTAATATTCTACTCCATAAAAAATAAGAGGCAAAATTCATGGAAAATAATTGTATGTAAACAAGACATTTTGAGTTATTAAACAACATTATGACTTTAATATTTTCTGAATTAAACACCATTAAAGAATGAAAATAATAACATTATATAAATCCAATACAATGAAACATTTTTTATTCTAAAATAACATATGGGAATGCATAAACCCAATTGAAATATAAAATTGGTATATAATAATAAAAAACTGTCTATATAAAGAGAAAGTGAGATGAATACCTTTATACATATACCAAAGCATTCTACACATACATGTAAAATCATTAATAATAATAATAATTTTATTTGATATGTAAAAAGGAAAATATTCATCTGTATTTAATATTTTAATTTCCTAATATTATCATTTGGAATTTAATTGTATGATACATTTTTCAAACATCGGTTACATAGGGTAGTTAATTTAATTTCATCATAACACATTTAGTTTGTTGAAAATAGTCAAAGGTGTTGAAACTAACTTAGTGATATATATAATTTTTAATGATTATGAATGATATTATTCCACCAGAAATATATATATTCTTATAAATTTAAACATAAAAGAGTTCCAATTTAAGAAACATACTTTGATAAATCAATGTAAAGTTCATAATGTTAGAATACATATTCATTATTTATATTACACATATATAGTCATATATTATAATTATAGAATATTAATTTTGTGAAAAATATTACATTATATTATTAAATAATATTATTTTTTCTACCAATTATGGTGGTGATGAAATATTGAAATCATAACTCCTTGATACAGTAGTCTGTTCACACACATAATAATGTTTCCCTTTTTCGTAATGATTTCATTAGAAAGTATAAAATAGATATATTATTATAGAAATAATATTTCATGATACTAATAGTCTTTTGGTTATAATACCTTCATGGATTATGGGGCTTGAAGAGTGTCAATGAATAAAAAAATTTGAAACGTTTGGCTATGTGAATTATCTTTCGAATAGAAATTCCCCAATGGATAACTCTTTATGTCGCTTTAAGTGGGCCTTATTGGTGGACCATTGATTAAAATCCATGTGGTGGGTGTTTATGAGAGACTATATAAGATTATTATATGATATAATGCTTTTAAATTGGATTAATAATGCATAAGAAATGGTCTCCTTATATATGTGAAGAAAATTCATATTTTAAAGAAATATTCTTTCCCAATGATATCACTCTAATATTCAAGGTAAAACGAGCCAATAAATTCCAATAATGGTATTGGGAATGCAATGACGTGTATAGTTCCATAAAAATTAAATTTAATACATTTTATCACTTGTAATAAAAGCCACAAAAGGTTTTAACCATTTTCTCAAATTTTCAATTACCATGGTAACACAAATTTTCACCTACGTAAATAATTTTGACTTCCCAAATTAAAACTGGTATTATTAATTTTTTTGAATATACTAATTATAAAAAGGAAACACATTTTATACTATAAATATATATGATTTTATTGAAAATAATTTTAGTATTAGAAAATAAAATGTGAAAAATCCTGTTTTTATAAAAATATGTATATTATGTGTGAGATTTATTTTTAATGATAATATTTTCAATTTTTTTGATTATATGAAAGGTAAAGGTTTATTATTATTCAAATAATATTTTATAAACAACAAAAACAATTGAAAAATTGATTCAACCATGTTAATATTTATAAAACAAAACTAATGAAAAACCATTTTCATTACAATATTACCATCGTTTTCTATGATATCGACTCTCAGTTTTATATATGAATATAGTATTTTAAAATACACAATTTTTAATTATGAATTATTTTAATATTAAAATATGTATCAAAAACATTTGTGGAAGTCTTTTTTAATAATATTAAAAATGTAATGGTATTAATTAAGTTAGTATATCTCAATATAAATATTTAAATAATTATTTTTGAGAAAAAATCATTTAAAACTAATATTGAAATTAAATATGGAAATTTTTAATCTATTTTCTCATATTTAATTTCTTTAAAATAAATTTTCATATTATAATTAAAATTTAAAAATATAATAACGAACTATTTTAATAAGAAATAACATTTTTAATTTAAAATTTGTCGTTGATAATAATTTATATAAAATATTAATAATGATGACACAAATCAATCAATATTATCTATTTTGAAAATAATTTTATAACAATTATATATGTATTTTTCTTTAATGAATATTATGATGGAATAAAACATGGATTCTTACCCACAATAACTAATAAAATCATTTTCATTAAAAAAACCTAATTAAATATATAAATAATAAATTTCAGAATTTACATACTCTTATTCATCCATGCTAATTCCGAGACTAGGTTTAAAGGGTCTTGGAATTTGAAATTTTTAACTAGTTTTGACGTTCAGGTGCATATTTTTGTCAAACATATTTTCATTAATTAATGAAAATTATTTATTAAAATAACATGTAGTTAAAATTATCTAAGAAATACAAAAATTTAATGCCACAACATTTTTAACCCTAAAATACATTCACACACAATTTCTTGATAACAAGTAAACGTTTCATCAATAATTATAGTGGTTCTTCCTTAATGATATAAAAATAGAAATCATTACGATGTAAGTTAGGTATTGATACGATTTGATTATCTGTGAAGTAAGATAACATTCAAAGTGATCAAAGATACATGTTAATAGTTTTATTTCCAAAATAATATTTCATATATGTATTGTTCATACATTAATTGATTTCATCATTATTTCCACTGAGTTTCTAGGAATGTACTTGTATACGAGAGACACATGTGTTGGGAAATATTTTAGATAAATTCATATTTAATTGTGGTTTGTTATGACTATGTACCATGTTCACATATTCTTTGTAGTTTTTATCAATTCTATTGGATATAATTACTAGGATGTATGAAAATTGGGTATGTCAAACATGAGATCTATAATTGTGGTTTTGAGTTGACTATATTTTTATCTAAATTGATTTTAGTAATTTTTGGGAATTAATATTTAGTAAAATTAAGGTATGAAGAATACATTGGATACTTATAGATCTTGATAACTTTGTTAGATATAAAACTTTTGATGATAAAATTGTAATATTTCCGAATCATTAATGTTGAGTCATGTCTTGACCATACCATAATTACTTTTATCTTAAAATTGTGGAATTTTATTATGGTTCATGAAAATTAGTCAAAACATTATTAAGTATTTATCAATAGGTAAAATTACAAGGATATAATTTCATTAACCAGGTGGAATGTAACATCATAGATTTTGAATATATATTTTTATAAAAAATAATTTTCAAATTTAAAATGATTTCATGACATGAAAACTTGATTTATATTAATATAACTAAATTTTATTTTCCCAAAAAAAAATTAATTACAATGAAATTCTATCCATGTTGATTTTTAGTAAAATAATATTTTTAATATTAGTTTAATAACATTAATGATAATATATATATATAATTCAATTTTGATATATATATTAAATATATTTATATGTTTAATATCATACTATCAATTTAATGGAAATTAAACCATTTTAATCTTATTATTAACAATTTCATATATATATTTCCAAAGTGACACAATTATAACATAGAACCATTGAAATCAATATTATTTTTTACATCTTTTTGAATATATGAAAAAAATAGTTAACTATTATTTTTGTAATTAAATGATACATTATCAAACATTTATTATTTCTATTTTAGTTCATTTAATAATTAATTTGTTTTTAGTAAATACTTTGTATATGTTTTGTTAATAAAAAAAATTCCACTTATATCATTATGAAATATGTTTAAAAATGAAATAAAATTAATTAATATTTGTTTTTTAGGAAAATATAATTCCACACACACACACATATATATATATGTGGTATATTTTTATTACAAAATGCTTATAAATTTTTCATAATATTGTGTTTAGATAGGTAAAATAGTTATTGTTTTTAAACTATATTGACAATGTATTTTGTTTGATTCACCAAAACAACATTTCCAATTACGTGATTAAAATAATTATTACTCATTATTAAAATACTAATTTTATAAAAATACATGTATTTTATGTATTAATAATTAATTATAAATAATACAATAATTAAGAGATAAAACAAATATAAATTTAATGACACAAAAAGTAATAAATATTTGTATTCTATGAAAACTTATTTTTCAATATATTTTGTAGTTGTAATTTTATGATATTTATTTATATTTTTAATTTATAATATGATAAAATAGATATGAATTAATTTAATAAATACATCAAAATTATCTAAGTGTGAGTTTTTTGTTTTTTACAGATGTTGAAATATTCATGAAAAATATAAATTCAGTTATTATAATTATCTTAAAATTATATGAAAATAATGGTATAAATTAGAATTAAATAATTATTAAAAAATTCTATAAATTAATTTATGAAGGAGTACAATAAAACATTTAAAAATAATAAGTTTAATTTACAAATTTTAATTTTAATTTTTTTTATCTAAAATAAGGTTTTACTCAAATAAAAAAAAATTCAGTTCTGTAAATTTAAATATGTGATCATAAGACTCCATTTTTTATTAGTTTTAATATAAAAAATAATTATTTTTTAAATTTTAAACATATAAATTTCATTTGAATCCAAACTAATAAATTATATTTTTTGAAATTAGAAAATAATTAATACATTATTTTAAAAACAACTTCCCAAGGGTTATATAAAAGTCCCTCCTCCGCTAAATTCTATCCACATATAAAAACTTTCTGTAGTCGAAAATAGTATCCCAGAAATATTAGTTTTACTACATAAATTATTTTTATAAAATTTAAATATGTGTTGGATCATCCCTTATTTATAACTCTTTTATAAACCATTTGTCACCATGGCGGTTATATATATATTAACTGAATAATATTTTACTCATAAAATTATATATTATATGGATACCCTTAAAAATTAAATTCAAGACTTAATGCATAAATAATTGTAATGTATATTAATAAATATGATTATGAAATAACATGATATCCATCATAACAATGAAATTAGATGAAAATAATTATATTCAATTTTAATAATAAAAAAATCCTTTCAAGGTGGAATCTATTATTATAAATTCATTTATAAACTATGGAATGAATTTTCATCTAGAATGATAACAAACAATACATTTAAACTTAAGGAGATTACGGGATGATCCAACAGTGACCATTGACATTTTAATTCTACAACTAAAGTTTGGGAATTTATGAACAGATCTATATTAAATCAACTTATGTAAAGAAAAATATTTTTTCAGATAAATGAAACATGATAATGACTAAAGAAAATGGAATAATTAAAATGAAAAAAAAAATGATCTTTTTTATTCTTGAAAAAAATAAATATTATTTTATTATCCATGATTCTAGAGATTACATAATTTATTTCATGACTCACGGTAGGGGATCTCATTCCATGTAACCATTATATTAATGTATTTATATTTAAATTCATATTCGATCACATTATTTGAATAAATTCATTTGTAAGAAATTCATGGATTCTTTCACTCCCTGTGGATTTATTAGAACACACTATGTTACTTATAATGGTTAAAGTTATGCACATTGCTATTTTTGAGTATATGTCCTCTACCACTCCACTCTATATCCCTATCATCCTATTTTTGTACTTCCTTTATGAACTATATGATGCATTTTGAATCCTTCTATCTAGATATATTAACTAAATTATTTTCCTCATTATGATTCAATTAATTGTACTCACTAAAATGCTAATAATGGATTATTTTCCTGTAACTATCTTCCTCCCTATAGTATGTCATCTTTCACTAATTCTCATATAGGTAAATTTATGGGGAATTTTATTATTAAATTAGTTTTTTAAAATATATATTATCAATAAATGAAAATGATTTTTGAAAGTGTCACTATTCTATATTATTATCAAAGTGAATGAAAATTTTAGTGAAACATATTTTTTGGATTTTAAATTTTTTCCTCTCTATTTTTATTAATATTCATTTTTCAATGATATTATTTATATCTAATTTTTTTAATTGCAAACCATTTTATTTAGAATTATTTTTTCTATATTTATATCCTCGTATTAATATAATACTTCCATTAATTTATATGATTGGTAAAAACTATTAAATTGTTTTGTGAAATTCTATTTACTTTCATATCGTAATTCAATTGGATTTAATTTATATCAATACCATTTCACATTCCACCAAATTAATCTATTATATTATATTTCATTGTTTTTTTTAATGCCTAAAATTATAAAATAGTACTCTAATTAATTAAACATGTTCTTAGACATTTGTGGTGTGGTAGAAATTAATTAATTATAAGGGAAATGATACAAGACTACCTCTTAATTTCATTATCTACTACAACATAAAATATAACATACTTCTAATAATATTATTATGAGATCTATCAACACAAAATTATTATATGTGAATTTATTCCACCTTGATAATCATATATTGGGTTGATTTTGGAAATTTTTTACCATGTCATATACCCATTATTATCTATTGTTTAAATACCTTAGACATTATTATCTAAATATAATGGTTTTACCTAAATAACTACTTTATTCTTTTTTTTTTGTGCACATATTATTGAATTGGTTTTCCATGCTATATTTTTTATCGGTTTATGATTTTTTTCATTCATGTGGAACATAAAAATATGATATATTTTTAAAACAAATTCAGTATAGAATTTTATATCCCCTAAATTAATTTATTAATTATTAATATCCAAAGATATCACTATTTGTGGGTATGGCGAAGTAAGCCTTAGCCAAAAAAGTTTTTTGGGTCCAAGCATAGTAATAATTTCTCATCTTATTATGCATGGTCATGTTATAGTTAGCCTCTTCCATAATTTTATGCATGGTGATGGTTTAGTTAGAGTTTTCAATAATTTCATGCCTGAGCTAGTCAAATATGTAATTATCTATAATTTTATGTGTTTTCTATCTACATTAATCAATATCTATAATGTTATTCATGTTTTCGGTATAGTTACCCTCATTCATAATTCAATAATTTCTTTATGGTCATCCATGAAATATTTCAATGATGAGATGCTTTATATTAGTACCAAATTCAAATTTTCTTCATAATTTCCACACTCAAGTGATGCCTTTTAATTTATTCAATTTTATTATTATATACTATTATAAAAAATCATCGGGTTTCCCCATTATTTTTTGTTATGTTTTATTACCTTATTTTTACATATTTGGATTTCATAATAATATTTATTTCCCACTCCATGAAAAATAATTATCTCAATTTTTATGATATATTTATCATTATTGGTATTTTACCCATTACCAAGAATTCATGGATTTTTTATATGTTTCACCATCTATAAGAGATTTCATGGACTGTTTATTTATAAGATAAATTCCTCTATAATGAATTTATTTGTATGAAATTTACATATAAATTATAGCTAAAATTTATTTCAACCTGCTTACAAAATACCAACAAAAAATTATTATGGGAATTGATGATAACCATTATGGTCTAAGTACCCCAAATAGGTTACTAAGTATTAGGATTTATGTATATTTAATATGTTTAGATGAATAAAATTCATTTTTTTGGAAATATAAGTGATATAGGAGGATACAAATCAATAATTAGAGGAATCATACCATGAAAACGAAAACAGATTTCTAATACCTAATGTTCCAATAAGAGTTATATCCATGGAGTGATGAGTAATGTAATTTTGACATTTGATTATTGGAGACATGATGTTGAGGATAATTACCGAAAATTTCTATTAGAAGGTAGATAAAAATTTCTATAATTTTTTTATTACCAATATAGGAGGATATATTTTGAGGATAATATATATAGGTCACTAAATAAGTAATATGTTCGTCTGAATATTTAGAAAAATTACACTTATTGTAATTATATATTCTTTTGATAATTAATACGTACTATACATTAGCTAGTTATTTGATAATTCTATGTGTGATGATTTAATATAATAGGTTGTAAAGGTTAAGTGGAGTACTATATCAAGCATACTTATTAGAAGGGAGACTTCTAAATTTTTTTAAAATTGAATTTTTAAATTTATAATGTTTTCCAACGTTATTGATGTTTTTTAAATTGTAAATGAAATAATTGAATACATATAAAGATGTTTAGAGTTAATTATTAAATTTCCTTTTTATTACATATATATGAATAATTTGAAAATTAACAGAATATGAAAGTGTTTTTTTGTAATATAGATAAGAACATTGGTAAATGAATAAAGAATACTAAATCACTATATAATATATTATAATGGGATCACAGAAAATAATTAAATGAAGGGACCATGTTAAATAGATAATATATTGGACTATATATATATATATATATATTCTATTCTATTGTGTGGTGAAATGATGTAATGGAAATAATCCATAGTAATATGGAACATTTTTTGGATTTGATAAATCATTGTTGGAGGTAAAGAGAGAAACAAAACTAAGAGATAAACCATACACTTGTTCATAATATTTTCAAATACATACACAAGGTATTTTCTATAATGAATGAAGAAATATGATTGTTTTAAAAATATAATTTTACTATATAGATACTTCTGAGAAGGATTAATATATTTTATACTTGTATAATTTATTCATATGATAATGTATTATATATATATATTTTGTGAATTGGCCAAATTTTTTAGATTTAAGAAGATAATTTTCTATATGGGAATTCATTTAATTCAAACTTCATTTATCAATGAATTAAAAATAAATATTATTTATTTTATATTGAAAGAGGATAAGAAAAACAATTCACACTATAGTGAATAATATCATGTTATGATGATGGTTTGAGAATGTTGAATAAAGATGAGTCTAAATCCTTGAATAGGGAGAAACTAATGGTGTTAGGAGATTATTCATGTCATGATGATATTCATTCATAGAAGCATGGAATTATTTAAATTCCAGTGATATTGTGGATGTTTTTTCAAATATATTTATACATGTTATCTTGGATTATTTGACTTCTATTATATTATATTAAACCAAAAATATTTTTTTATATAATTTTAGAAATGTAAATACTGACAATATTACCCTAAAAAAAATTAAGAATGTATTTATATTTAATTTTGTAAAATATATTTTATTTTGAATTTTTTTCAGTTAGAATATTTATAATACATAATGTAATTAGAATTATTTTATTATTGTGACCTTAATATATAATTTAAAAATCCAATATCAATATTGTTTAATACATAATCCAAATATATCCAGGACCGAATGTATATGTGCCTCAAGGAAGAAGAAAAAACAGACCATATGATATCAACATCTCATAGATGATGGGTTTGAAGAAGGATAATACTTTTAACATTTTACTATTTAATGATATGAGTGGAGAATAATTATAAAAATCATTCCATATGATATCGATAAATAATTTGGATAATAATTGAAATGTTATTTGGTGTCCATGAAGCATAAAAAATCATTCAGTGGAAATAAAAGTCATTAATTGATATGTTATTGAGAATAAGAACAACCTAACAGTTGTTCTAAGATAATATAGAGGATATAATTTTGAGAAATATAATCATATTATCATTGTGTAGAAACATATAGAAAAAAATGGAAGATCAAATTCATTTAGAATTATGGGTGGACCCATTGAATATTTACATGATCTACTATTATAAACCATTTGGGATACACTAATGTAGGAAAAAATATAAAGAACCTATCTAATGATAGAATTATATTTTAATAAGATACCCCATTTTATTTCAAATTTTAATATTTATGTTAAATTCATCTCATAATACAGCCAAACACAACAAGGATCGGATACAGATATTTTGAGTGAACCATGTAAAAATTCTATGTGTGATGCCATCATAGTTTTTATTATGAAATGTTCAGAATAAATTGAGAGAAAAAATTATAATGATATATATATCATGTGAATTTATAACCGGTGTATGAAGAGTTAAATTGAAATATAAAATGATATTATATTTATGAAAAAAGGTCACACTAATTCACTCATTCCCTTTTAATGAGATTATAATGATCACTAGACACGTAAATTGGTATTATAATTAATCTAGGTACATTCATATTTGATCAAATTTCTCTCCTAGGCTTTTTTTAAAATATTCATTAAATGTATTTTTATTAATTTTTAATATATTCTTATATGGAATGTATAATTACCTTCCATATTTATGAAAACATATTTTTCCTTGAATCAAAATATTCAAGAAATTGTTTTAATTGAATTCTCATTGCATATGAAATAAACTAAAGGAAAAATATGATTTACTAATAACTGATTGAAATTAGAGTTGTAATTTTTTGGAAAAGTATTATTCATTTGATCCTCTAGATGTGTTTTTATAGAGTGGTAAAGATGACATTTATATTGGATGTATTATTAATGACCTCTACATTGAGGTCATGTGTAACATCCCATAACTAGATATTAGGTATTATCATTACTTTTACTTATTTTCATATTTAATTTTATCTGACTTGTGCCTTTTCATTATGAAGATAATTTTCTGGGAAAATGACCTAATGCTTGCTGATGCATGTTTGTTCACATTAATAGAGTCACGGTATAAATGTGTTGTTGGGTTTGTAGAGTCCTTAGGATTGAGAGAATGTGTTTTCGAAAATGAACTAAATTCTGGGATATTTGTTGGGTCTAATTAGTGATGTGCATGCATAAATGTGTTTTTGGGTTTTTAGTGTTCTACCCAGGTTTAGAGAACACCCATTAGGGTTTTATTTTTTCTTCTAATGAATCTCCACAGTTGGTGTCTACAAGAAATTTAAATGTTGTGTAATTGAAGTGCATGAAATTAAATTCTTGGCAGAATTATGGCATCAAAATGGTACACGTCATAAATGTATTACATGATGTGTATATACTACAAACCCTTTAATTTTAATATTTGAGTTTTAAATAAAATAGGTGATTAGTTTTTTTGGTATTTTGATCCCCATGGATAACATGATGTATTAAGGGACTACACACCAGGTAATTTTCAGGAGTAGAGTTTTTAGTTTCCTACTCTATGAAAATTTCATTTTATTCATCTACATATCTTTAGGTTCTAGACCTTGAAGGTTTATCCATTGATAATAGGAGCCTCGGTTCGATCTAGATTGATTCATTTAGAATTGGATTACCATGGATGATGGTTTGCATATCTATGGATGAGAGAGAATTTTCTTCTTCTTCTCATCATTTATCTAGGTATTTGTATTATGTTATGCTATAGGAATTATTAACCAATTGTGATGTTTCTTTTTGTTGTCTTTTAGATCATTTCCATGTTATTCTTCTAGGTTTTGTTCCTTTATTGGTTGTGGTGTAGTGGGCGTTAATTTTGGATGTATGTATTTATTTACACTTCTATAAAATCTCTTTACGTGACATGAATATATTATACATTTATGTAGATTTGATCTAGTGCCTCTGTTTATGAGGTTTATTCTATTCATTGTTGGTTCCTTTGTGGCAGTGTGTTGCCCATGGATTTGATGTTTGTGGGTCAATATCAAACAATTTTTGATGAGATTCATTCCATGGATTTATTAATTTTTTATTAAATGAAGGGGAAAAATATGATTCATATTATTTTGTGTGTGTGTGTGGGATGGGGTATTTAAAATTTATGGATTTATCCATGTTTTTAAATGAAAATGTTTTTAAAAAAGGTTTAATATATTTTTGTGAAAAAAATTTCAATACATGAAATGATGGAATTGATTGAAGAATTTATTTTAAAAATATTTCACATAGGAGTCCATGAGTATATAGGGGGATGGCATAATAATATTCCTCATCCACTATTAAGAGGTTTTATCATAGAGATTCCCTCTATTACCTAGGAATATTTTTCTAGGGACGTATTAGACCATTAGGGTGGTTAACTTGTTGGCGTACTCCTCCTCTGCCATGAATCAATCTTTATGTCTAGTGTCTTGATTCATATGTGATTGTATATGTTAGATATTAGTGTTTCCTACCTATTGTGAAATAGTGTGATACTTAGGGTAATGTTTCCAGTTATTCTTTTAGTCGATTTGGGATTCTTTTTTTTTACTATAATGGATTTGATGTGATGTATGATGCATGTTTTTGATTTTAAAGGATATATCTGTGGAGAAACATGGTTATGAAATAATTTTAAATTTATTTAGTCTATTTACTTTTAATTGTATAAAAGGGGGATATTAAATTTATTTGTTATGATTTTGATATAAAAAATGGTGAATGGTTATCATGATTTATTTTATTTAATGATCATAATTATTAATTATTGTTCAAATATGGGTTATTGAACACCAGGGTGAGACCATACTGATGCTATTAGCACGAACCCTAACAAAGTTTTTTATGCTTTATGGACTTGGTTATGAATTTTTATGTAGTGAAAGACAAGGTGTCGTAGTGAGGTGGGGAGGTTTCTTTTCAGCATATATGGGTAGATGGTGGTGATATTTTAGGATTTTCCCTTGAATTCTCATGAATAACATTATTTTCATGTTTTTAGTTCATTTAGGTTGGACTTGTACATTAATATCTATTTCTTCTCTCAAGTTATATTAGTTTCCATTGTTTACTTTAGTTATTCCTTATATTTACCTTTTCATTTATATTATAGATTGTACTTATACATAGTGCCATTTTTTTTCTTAGTGTGGGATGAAATTGTTCCATATGGGTTTTTTTATTCTCAGGTGCTAGTTTCTAGACCATGGGGATAGAAGAACACCCTTTGGGAATGTGATAGCTCAGCTCAGCTTCTTGTTTGAGAGGTTATTTCGGTTAGGTTCCTCATATCAAGGATCTAATGAAGGATGTTTCTAATAAATTTTTCTATCATATATTTGATTTTTATATGATTTACATGATGTGAATAGAGATCTAGAAATGGATTAATAATCTAAAATAACATAATTACCATGACTATTGAAAAAAAGGAAACCCCTCTTAAAATAATTAAATAAATATGAGAAATCATTAATTACCATTATAGAAATTGTAACACCCCATGATTCTATATTATGTCTATTTTTTAATTTATTTTCTTCAATATCTTATATTGCACACCACACCGTGTTTAACCGCACCACGATCAATCAAAATAGCCGTTAAAAAAGAGGTTATGAATAGTGTTTACCAGAAGATGAAATTTATAAATTTTATTTTTCAATATTTACTTCATATTTTAATTTGGAATGTAAAAATTATCTTAGGGTAAATTTTTTAATTTTTTTTGTAATTTTTCAATTTTTGATGAATAATTAAAAATAATACATTATTATTAAAAACTCACATTTTATTTTAAATAAATATTTTACATTAAATTGATGTGAATTTCATAATAGATTAATATTACATATATTAATACAATTTTGGTCATTGGAAGAAATTTTATAAGTGAATTATATATAAAAATTAATTGATATTTTTAACATCTCTTTTGCCTACCTACTCACTACATCTACTAGAGTAGCATTAGACTTAATTTTCAATTTTTTTTGAAATAAATTTAAAAAAATGAACATAAATGGTTGTAATTATTACTAATTTTTTTATCTAATTGGATCAACATAATGTGTTTTGTGAATAATAACCTCAGTATTTTTTTACGACAACTAACTGTAAAATTTATAACTAAGGGACAATGATAATATAACAATTATAAAGTTAACCTAAAACGTGTCCTATTTTCTTTTTATGAATGTTTTTAGAAAAAAATAATCGTTGAGTCGATTTTCGGACCACCTGGAGTGATATGGGGGACTTATATTTAGGATATTATTTTTAAAGAAAATCTAATTTTGTTAAAATTTTGTTTTTAACAAGTAATATATTTTTAATATGAGGTTATATATGTGATATGGTCATCTATAAATAATAATTACAATGATAAAATGGTTACCTAAGTTATTATATTTTATTTATAATATCATAAAATATACAAATAAATTAAAATGGCGACACAGTGATGATGTAGTAATTGATTTTTTAAAGGAGGAATCAAATAAATGATATTAATAATATTAAAGTAAATATCATTTGAAATATTTGATTCCATAAGAAAAATTATGGGATGAATATGACATGTTAGGGATTAGTTATTGTAGTTTCTTAGATGTAATCCATTTGTATTTTTTTTGAAAAAATAAATTGAAGAATAGTATCAAAATCAATAAAAATGATACTTTAAAATAAATAATATTTTATAAAATGAAATTAAATTCATAAAATTATAAACATTGGCCAAATAACTATAATAAGAATAAATATGACACAATTTTTCATTTGTGGTTCTTTTGGAATTTTTTAGTATCCATTTTATACCATAAGTAAAAAACACATGTTGCCATAGTAGGAGTTGAAAAAGTAAATTTATGGTTAATGCCAAGATATAAGGGTAAAAACATATCCTAAACAAATATAAGAACCATTGGTTGATAGGATTTTCACCCATTAACATCTTAAACTATAAATAACTCACTTTTTTCTATTTTTAATTGAAATTAATCCTATTTTAAATTAACAATTTTGGTGTTTCCGAAATTTCCCCTCCCCTCTCTTAAAATAGGTCACTTATCCTTATCTTTTTTAACACCTTAAAATATCTTTTTCCTGGTCAAACACTGCCCATTTTTCCTCTCAACATCCCCCAATTAATCATATATTTCATAAATTGCACCGAAATCCAACAGAAGTAGTTATTACGTGCAAAAGAAAAGTATATACAAGAAGAAGTGGTATTTATATTATCAACTCTGCCAAAGTTATTTTATTATTCTACTTCCTCTTCCTAAGTTTATTACAATATAAAGTAATAAATCCTATATGATCTATATTATGATATGTTATTATTGTTATGGTACAACCATATTCCTTCTTTTATCTATCCTATTAAATATAATATCACCAAGTATGTGTACATACGACTTACTATCTCCACAACGTGGGGTAATTTGTTTTTAATAACTACATTATTTGTATGGGTATGATGATGAATATAGTTGATATAAATAATGAATATGACATTATGATGCTTCTTTATAATAAACATACCCTAAATTTCCAGACCATTTATCCATTAAGGGAATGATATCGTCTCTCGTGCATACGTACGACTTACAGTCTCCACAACATGAGAAGATTCATTCTCTGTGTTAACCATTCAAGAATGATTATAAAAATATATATAATGAATAAGTATGAAATATATGACATAATAAGGCTAATGGAATAATATATACATACATATATATATATATGTGTGTGTGTGTTTGTGTGTGTCTTTTAGTTTCTTCCATTCAATACGATATGAAAATTGAAACAACGTTCTTGCATACATACGACCTACCATCTCTTTGAAAGGTGTATTAAATTTCATATATCAATATATTATATATATTTACATT
Source organism: Viscum album (assembly GCA_963277665.1). NCBI lineage: Eukaryota > Viridiplantae > Streptophyta > Magnoliopsida > Santalales > Viscaceae > Viscum > Viscum album. Next base: position 1,521,243,732 of record OY728162.1, on the reverse strand, counting down.
CTGATTATATTTTATAAATAAATCATGTTTAAATTCAGGAAGTAAGGAAATCATGATCTATGTAATAAGATCAAGAACAAAAAGTCATAATGCGTACAATAAAACAAGTGAATATTACCTGAAATAATACTTTAATGTGGAATTTTTAATGAATAGTTAATATAAAGTCCTAAATGAATCGTATTTGATATCATAAATATTATTGTTATTCAATTATAATTAATAAAAATTTTAAAATCCCTATACAAGAGTTTGAGACACATACGGATGTAATCAGATCTATGGTAAGGGGTAATTTTGCAATCTCATTATTATCTGAGATTGTTTATATGTAAGTATATTATATGACATAGATATCATCCATATCCATGATTCTTATAAAAAATTAGAAAATATTTTTACTACGATCCTATAAATGTTTAAAGGAATTTTTACCCATGTTTTACTTTTTATAAATGTTTTGAAAAGAATCTTTCTGTCACTTTCAAATCGAGGTACTTTATGACTTTTTCAGTGAAAGGATTGTTTTTTTAATTATGCGTTGTGAGTGGAATTTTCCACCATCATGATGCCTTAAAATTTTGGATCATCCCATATGAGATTATAAGGATATTTTTAAATAAATAGTTTTCATTTATAAATGTGCATCTTTTAAATGATTTCATAGTAATAAAGGGGAATTTTTAAAAATACGTTTAATGATTTTATAAGATTATATTCATCTATGTCATCATCCTTTACTGGATTTAATCATTATTTGAGGTTGATTCATTATAACACAATCTACCATATTTCATTGAATGGTTTAGGATTTAGTATGATTATGGATGTGGTAGTTTGATACCATACAAATTTTATGGTTTAAGAGTTGAAATTTCATATTATTGATTTGATACGAATATTATAATTGTTATATTTTACCCCATTCATAAGTGGAATGCATTATACATTGTAAGTGTCATATGTGACCCACTATAGACCCTATATTCATTGGTAGGTCTCATGAGATAAATATGTTTGGTTTTTTTTGGCTAATCTCTTAACCAATTGTGTATGGTGTCTTGATAGACGCCTTAGCAATATGTTTAAGAAGTCCTATATTATGCATTCTCTCTCTATGAGAATATTTATTGACAATACATGTGATTAGTCAAATATTATAATATCTATGTGAATTTATATATATAATTATTCAATTTATTCATACCATACTATGATCAAGATTATGATTAAATGGCTTGCATTTTAGTTAAATACCTTGCATTAAATGTTTATGTTATTTATAAAAGCTTCCATTATGCTATTTACCCTTACTGAGCTTCTGAGCTCACCCCTTTCTTATGTTTCTTTTTACCCGTGATGAAATGATGTGTGTTATGTATAATGTCATGAACTCATCCCCAAAAAGTGTACCCCTCCTAGGCCGGCAATGTGATAAGGTAGATAATGACCCCCCGAGACCCACATCTAGTAGGCCCCGAGTTGGTGACTAGCACAGAGGTTATAGTAAACACACAAATGGGAGGCATTACCCACTAAAAGAGAACATATGAAAGAGAGAGATAAGATAGACGACAAAATAATCCAACTTAAATAGAAATAAAAAAAGAAAACCCATGTGAACATATGTAATTTCATAAAAAGTACTACAACTAAAAGGGGAAAAGAATAAGTATCCAAAAGAAAGTAAAAAACAGCAGCAACCTAGAAGCCAAAACAGATCCTGCAACCCCATGCTAGTAGATACCAGCCTGATCTCCAAACACCTCCAAGAGACCTGAAAACATATTATATAGACATAGGGTGAGTATAATAGTATACTCAGTAGGATCCTCCCCAAATCCTCTCATGCAAAGGTAAATAAAGAATACTGAAGAACAGTGAACAACAAGGGAAACTGACTTGTCACCTAAATAGGTATACTAAGTTCCTAGACTCACCATGGATACATTCACAAAGTATCTCATACAAGAGTATATAGTATAATAAAGGGTATCAAAGGTACCCCACTAATACGTCCCCACTGGTTTGCCGCTTTTCCCTAACATCGCACGTCCTAAGAATCTCTCTCCAAAAGGCTTTCCCATAGACACCTGGGAAAGCACCATAGCATGAACCTCATATAACAAAACAACAATGTCCACGTAAGCAAGTAACCAGGTAGTTTTTTGAAGCAACCACAACTCATGTAACATGTATCATAGGTCGGGTATTATACCTCAAGCCATTACAACTCATACACAGAGTAAAGATCCTCAAGCCATCACAACCTATACATGTTACACCTATAGTATTCCATAGGAAAATATATACAGAATATATGTATGTGAATAACCAAAATCCATTATATCCCTCTACACACATATTAGAGGAAAAATAACTGTAGTGACAACTAGCACAAGTAACTACCAAGAGAAGAGAGCGGGTAGTCATCCATCCATCCCCCACCAGAATGTTGGGGAAAACACCCCCATAGAGCTGATAATCCATGGGGTGTCAGTTTACCTTACAGAAGGGGTGGAGCAGCGTATAGAAATACAAAGAGTACAAAATATACTAAAGATCACAACCACACTGTGGGCATAACCTAGTCTTAGACTCAATTGTAGCTAACGCCTCTTAGACTCCCGGGTGGCACTCCTAAGACTAGGTATCCTATAAGCACACAACCATTTAAAGAGATTAATTACATTAATTCATTCCCTTTTAATCAGTTATACTTTAAGTTATTTAATTCTTTGAACATTAGTTAACCATTAACAATTCCAAATTAAATTTCATTAGAATCATACCAAAAGTTCACTGTTCCGTCAAACTACAACCTCAGCATTACGCCCCAGCAAGCTCCAACCCCATGTGTTAATATCATTTATTAAATTATATATTTACATAATGAATTTACCATATTCCCAAGAATTCTAGAAAAGCATTCTAATCTACTAAACCCAAGGGGGCTCAACATGGGGAGTAGATGAACTACCTGTCGAGTCTTTGCAACCTATAGAAAGAGTGTAGACCCATCCTCCCCTGAGAAGAAAATCATGGAAAGAACGTGGCATACCCTACGCGTCTTTTCCCATTTTGGAAGAAGGGTAATAAATACCATCTATCTTGAGTAGTGTGGAATGTAAAGAATACAAACAACCCATAAGAATATGCAAGCATCCAAACATTCACATCCAACTCATTCAATCATTCTCGGTGTCCACACTGATACCCACATGCATAAAACGATGCATCTTTCCACTCAAGGTATCAAATACTTCCACAAAAAATAGGCCTCCATGCCCCCACATATCACAACATCCATCTAGGCTCACATCTCAACACAAGCAGCTAGAAAATAGACATCATATCAATTGGTCTCTTGGACCTTAAAAAGGTCAGATGGTAACTCAGAACCCAACAAAGAATTATCTTTTATCAAAAAACCGATTCATTAATCCATATTGGATTAACCAATTTATTATTCATAGGATCCAAATTTGGAAAACCTAAACTATAAGCTATCAAAAAAAACTTATCAAACATGCTTACTACATCAATTTTGTTAACATCAAATTACAACAACAATAATTAAATTCATTCACATGTCTATTTATCTTTATCTAAACAATTATCAGTTAATTCTGTATTTACATTCTTTACCAATTTCCATCAAGAATGAAGAACTAAACAAATCGAGAATATATATCACACTATCTATAAAAACAAGAGGCAATAGCAAACGATCGATATCAATTTATTTATCTAGATCAAATATTTATTATGTCAATTCAATTATGATCCATTGGGGTAAAACATGCTAACTCTACAGTTTCACATAAAAGAAAACATAAGCAACAAATCCCTTACCTCAAATGGTTCTTGAGGTTCTTTATATGAGAACGAGCCATTCAATGACTTACGATCTCCTCCCCTCGTGAAAATTGTGTCCACCCGAGGATGTAAGGACACCACCACACTGGTCAACACCCAAGAAAAGTCCCTTAGGAATATATAGATAGAATTCCATAAAAGGGAAAGTGGGAGAAAAAGGAGATGAACCCATAGAACAATGATAGATCATACCTTATATTGAAGATTGATTGATACTTCTTGGTTACATCAACACAAGGAGGAACCAATAGAAGGAGGAAAGTTTGATTGAGAAAATCCTACAGAATGGAATGAAAGGTTCATGTGTCTCATAGTAGAGAACAAGGAGAAAGAACTAGGGTGGAAGATATATTGTTCCTTTAGAAGATTTAATGGAGCAGTGGTTTAAGATATGCTAGATTTTCCATTAAAGGCAGATCTCATTAAACCACAGGGTTTTTCCAAATAAAATCTTCCTGATCCTTAGGAAAAACTTAATATAAGATTTATGGCCTTTGAATCGGACTTAGAGTCCTTAAAACGAGGCTTTAAATGCATTTTACATCATGGGAAATGTCAAAGGGGAGAAACTATATGGAGATGGAAAGACTATTCATGAACTCAGAATTTGGCAAAGGAAATAGAGGCTGTAGGTGGAACCTCACTATTCTAGAAACACTGTTAACACTACCATTCTGGAAACAATGTACACCCTACCGTTCTGGAAACAGTGTACACCCAACCATTCTAGAAAAACTGTACACCCTACCGTTATAGAAACCCTGTACACCATACCGTTCTGGAAACACTGTTCATGAACTCAACATTTGGAAAAGAAAATAGAGGTTACCATTGGACCTCACCATTCTGGAAACACTGTTTATAAACTCAAAATTTGGAAAAGAAAAAAGGTTACTATTGGAACATCACCATTCTGGAAGCACTATTCAGGAAATAAAATTTCTACAAAAGAAAAGAGGTCACCATTTGAACTGACCATTCTAGAAATACTTTTCATGAACTCAAAATTTGGAAAAGGAAAGAGGTCACCATTGGAACCTCAGTGTTGCACTATTCACAGAAGGTTACCAATGACACTGTTTACATAAGGTTACCGCTGTACTATTCACAAAAGGCTACTGATGACACTGTTCACCTAAGGCTATTGATGACACTGTTCACATAAGGTTACTATTGCACTGTTCACCTAAGGCTCCTGATGGAACTATTCCCATAAGGTTACTGTTGCACTGTTCACCTAAGGCTACCAATGAAACTATTCACATAAGTAGAAATTTGGAATTTTTTTGGGGATAAGTCACCTTGACCTCCTAGAACACCTTACACACCAGATTTTCCCAAAGTAATAGACCAGAGAGCTCCAGACCATTACATCAGAAACATCTTAAAACATTCTCATCCTCGAGAATTCAAAACCAACCTAAAAGGGAACTGAAATGTAGTTTGAATAACCACCCATCCAGATACCTCTCAAAAGAGAGAAAGCCATGAGAAGTAACCAAAACAATCAATCTCTTAAACATGAATGGTCAATAAAAATCTATGGGTACTGATCACGTATTTGCGACTCACATTCTCAGGTACTCTCCTCCACACCCCCGTGTCTCTACAAGACACGAACCAAGGAGATAGAACGCCTATGTAACACCTTGTATTTTTGATCTTGGATCTCCATAGGCTACTCCTTGAAGGTATTATCATCATCAACATTGATCTCTCCCCAATTGATGATGTGCGAATCATCGTGAAGATAACGACGGAGCTATGATACATGGAAAACATCATGTATCTGGCACATCTTCGGGGGAAGTGATACTCGATACACCACAGCTGCAACAGAAGCTAACACCTCGAAAGGACCAAGAAATCAGGGAGAAAGAATACTCCCACGACCAAACCATCACTACCCATGATGGGGATACACCTTTAGAAACATGTGATCCCTAACATAAAACCCCAAAGGTATCCTTCTTTGATCGACATAATATTTCTAACAATCATGTACTGTATTTATCCTCGAAGGATCTACCTGAACCATCTATGTTGTATTCTGCACTAGTTCCAGCCCATGAATTTCTAACTCTCTGATCCCAGTCCAGCACAACGAAGAATGGCAAGGCCATCCATACAAGGAAGCAAATGGCACCATACCGATGGTGGAGTGAAAACTATTGTTGAAAGTGAACTCCACCAAGTGTAAGTGCCTCATCCACGAACCTCCAAAATATAGGACACAAGAGTGTAACACGTCTTCAATATTTTGGATAGTCCGCTCTATCAGACCATCCGTTTGAGGATAAAAATTAGTGCTAAGGAATATATGAGAATCGAAATCATGTTGTAGACCTCTCCACACCCTAGAGGAAAAACAGGGATCTCGAAAAATAATGATCGTCCTTGGGAATCCATGAAGCCTCACCACCTCCTCCAAATACTTCCTCGACAAAACATCCACTGAGAATGAATCCGTGATCTCCATAATGTGGGCTGATTTTGTTAGACGGTCCACTAATGAAAAAATAGAATAATGTCCTCCCAGAGGTCGAGGTAAAGCAGTTACAAATTCCATTCAGATGTCCTCCCACTTCCATTGAGGAACATATAACGGCTAGATCATACCACCAGGAACATGGTGTTAGACCTTTATCTTCTGGCAGACCAAACATCGAGACTCAAACTCTACAACTACATGCTTTATCCTAGGACACCAAAATTTTCTTTTCAAGGATCGGACCATCATTGTCACACTAGGATGCACCACTGAAGGTGAACTATAGAAGTCTCTGAGAATCGTCTCACGCATCCAAAAAGGAACAAAAAGCCTTCCATGATACAACACTCAGTTTTGTTCATCCTCCGTCAAACGATCAAGGGCCTCACCACAAACAACTTGGTCTCTCCAGACCTCCACCACAAGCTACCCTAACTAGGACTCTTCCACCTGATGCACTAGAGATTATTTCACAATCATCTGAAAAAGACAACCTCTACCCCAAACTTCTCCCATATCAATATGTAATGCGGACAGTTCTTCCATTACTCTCTAGGAATCACTAGATTCATGCAAAACATCATTACGTGATGTTAGACTCAGTCCATCAGCTACAAAATTCTGATTTCTATGTTTATATGATATTTCAAAGTGATATTCTTGTAAAAACCACGTCCACTGACATTGTCTTATGTACAAGTAATGCTGGGGAAAACATACCTCAAAATCTTATGATCGGTGAAAACCAAAAAGCGCCCGCAAATGAGGTAATGTATCAACAAATTCAAAGAAAACACCATGGGTGCCAACTCAATATCATGGGTGTTATAGTTATGTTCATCGGAACACAACTGCCGAGACCCTTAAGAAACAAATTATATTTGCTGCATCAGAACACAACCTTACCCCAGTTGCAAAGCATCACAAAAAACATCAAACCAAACTCCTTATACTAAATGAAAATGAACTGGAGCAGAAACTAACTTCTCCTTTAGATAATAGAAAGCTTCATGACACTGATCAATCCATACGAACTCCTGGTCCTTCTTGGTCAAAGCTTTCATAGGAGTCACAACTCGAGAGAAATCACCTACGAACCTCCTGTAATAGCCTACGAGACCAATGAAACTTCACACCTCTAACACGATCTTGTGGGATTCCCAAGAGACAACTGCTTCTATCATCCAATGATCAACAACTAATCCCTGCTAAGACACAACATGCCCCAGGAAACAGGCTTCTCGAGCCTAAAATACACACTTCAAAAACATCCCAAATAGTTGATGGTGACAAAGAACTCCAAAAATAGAGTGTAGCTGCTTTGCATGCTCCTCCTATGATGTGTATTATAGATGGATTCCATCGATGAAAATCACTATGAACTTGTCCAAGATATCATGGAACATAGTGTTCATTAACCCATGAACACAACTAGAGTATTCTTCATGCTGAACAACATTACAACGAACTCATAATTCAAATGACAACAACAGGAAGCAATCTTCTGTATATCCCCACCCATCACACACATATGATGATATCCTGACCACAATTCAATCATAGAACTAAATTTCACCCTTCAGTTGATCAAATAAATCATCAATACGTGGAAGAGGATAGAGATTCTTCACTGTCACTATGCTTAACTGGCAATAATTGACACAGAACCGCAAACTGTTGTCAACCTTCTTTACGAACAAAATTGGTTCACCCCATAGTGAAACACTCGACCAAACAAAACTGCTCTTTAACATACCATCAAACTGTATAAGTATCTCTCGTAACTCAGAAGGGGCCATCCTATATGGCGACATAGATATATGATATGCTCCTGCTTGTAGATCAATCCCAAACTCGATCTCTCGTCGAGGGGGTAATGCTACAACCTCTTCTAGAAAGACATTAGGGGACTATTATATGACCACAGGCAATTCCAACTGATAAACCTTTGAATAAGTCAGAATCAGCTTAGCCATCATGGATGATAAGGGCAGAACACACCTCTGACCCATCCGAGGGTCTCGCTCACCAATGAACACCACTAGATCTCCATCCGCATCGAATAACACGACATGCCTCCTGATGAAATCCACGATATCCTACATAGAATTCAACCATTCCATTCTTAGGATGAAATCATATTCTTTTATTCGTAAACATAGAAAATTTCCCCAAGGGCTGTGATGCCTCAACACTAGCTCACAGTCTCTACATACTTCAAACAAGTTAGCTCGACCTCCAACTGGCATAGTCAATTCCAAGAGCACTGGAAGCCTCTTAACCTTAAGTCCCAAAGCTAGGACAAGGGTTGATGATATGAAGGAGTGTGACACCCCTGAATCAAAAAAGTAATACAACAAAGTAGAAAATAAGAAAAGGGTACCTCGAAAGGTGTCGGGCATACCTGGTGCTGGCAATGCTAAAGCATGAAGCTGACCACGACCTACTCAACAGACTCTCTGGACCTAATGAAAACCACCACCATGGCCGCGTTCTGCTCTATGAGGATGAGGAGTTTCATTGGGCTATCATCTTTATGCCCCATCCACCCTCTGCTGATCTAAAGCTGGTGCAACCAGCTACTGCTGCCTCGGTTGGAACTACCTCAATGGAGGAACCTAGAGTGGAACAACTACTGCACAATGACTGCTCTAAAAGGTCAGGCACTCTCAATACTAATTAACTTGACCACCACAAGAGAAAAAAGCACTTGATCCCATGGCATGGGACTGAGAACTGCTACCCCCAGAGAAAGGAGATGGGGAGGGATGGGACCTACCCCCATCTAAACAAAAACACTTTTACCCTAAAATCCAAGAACCTCGGACCATAACTCTTCTTTGCGAGGAATCATGATGAATTCCATCTCTTGATAATCTAGTTCTGGCCAATGTCCCCTCGAAAACCTCTACCCTCATCAGCACCTCAATATATGTCTTCAGCATAAATGGGGTGACCTATCGTTGGATCATTGGATGCAAAGCCTCCTCGAATTGCCTCACCCTAGCCTCCTCATCTAGAAACATGTCTGAAGCATATCGTAAATGGTTCCTGAAATGGATTCAAAACTCTCACACACTAGAGATCCCCTATTGATGGTTAAGAAGCTCCTAGAGACAGGACACATTTGTGGTCAAATAAAGAAAATTGACCCTAAATGTGTCTCAGAACTCCTCTGATGAGATTGTTCACTCATTTCGATCCCTAAAGAACAAGAAACACCACACCTCACTGCTCTAAGCAACATCCCCACAACCATGCACACCCAGTGCTCCTTCTGAGCATGGATTGAACTAAATCCTATCTCGAACTCCTCCAACCAATCATTTGTGACTACATCCAAAAAGGAGACCTCATTCTTCTATCGACTTTATTGCGGAAACTCTCGGAGTGACTTCCTCTAAGTGTCATCGTCGTCAACCTCTACCCTGTGGCGATCTGCTAGCATAGCCTGCTGAACATCATCTATGCGATCATGAAGATGATTTCAACCTGGAGCCATACCTACAAAATAAAAGATATTTTCAGCTCCTAAACATGGAATATAGAAGACTCGACATTAATTAATTAGTTTTTCTCTTTTATTCATTTTAGGTTAACAAATCCCAAGGTCTAACCATTCAAACACAGGCACAGAGAATAATTATGCATGATCCTTTCCTAGTTCTTGACCCTGAAACTAGTATCACCTCATTTAGTAGCCATTGTAAACTTAAAGTTCTATAAATTATATCATAGGGGGACCTCAACGCCTTTTTCTCAACTGGTCTCCAGTGTTTACATCACTTTCTAATCCTGACTGTCACTTTTTCCCTACCAAACCATGCAACCTCACCTGTACCTAACACCAAACTCCATCCTATCCCTCAGCATGACTTTTGATACCACACTGTCATAAACGCCTCCCCACAAAGTGTACCCCTCATGGGACAGTAATGTGAGAAGGGAGATAATGACCCCCAAGTCCCACCTCTAGAAGGCCCCGGGGTGGAGACTAGCTCCGAGGGTATTGTGAACACATAAATGGGAGGAGTTATGCTATAAGATTAAACATGCAAAATAGAGAGATAATATAGATACCAACCAAATCCAACTCAAATAAAAGTATAAAATAAAACCCATGTGCACATATGTAATGTAATGAAAAAGTACTACAGCTGAAAAGAAAAAACTACAAGTACCCCAAAGAAAGTAAAAACAACAACAATCATGAAGCCCAAACAACTCCTGTAACCCCCAGAAAGTAGACACCAGCCTGATCTCCAACCTACTCCAAGTGAATTGAAAAACAGTTTATATAGACAAAGGGTGATTATAATAGTATACTCTGTAGGATCCTCCCCAAATCCTCTCATGAAAAGGTAAAGAGGGGATGCTAAAGCACAGTGAAGAACAAGTGAAACTAACTCATCACCCAAACAGGTATACTAAGTTCCCAGCCTCACCTTGGATACTCTCTCCATATATTGAATACAAGAGTATATAATATCATAAAGAATATCAAGGGTACCCCGCTACTACTTCCCCACTGGTTTTTTTCTTTTCCCCAATGTCGCACATTCTAAGCATCTCTCTCCAAAAAAGCTTGCCCGTATACACCTAGGAAAAGCATGACAACATGCACCTCATGAAACAAAACCACCACATCCATGTATGCAAGACACCATGTAGTTTTTGGGGCCACCATAACTTGTATAACGTGTATCATATGTCGGGTATTATACTTTAAGCCGTTATAGCACATACACTGAGAAAGGATCCTAAAGCCATCACAACCTATACACCTTAGACCTATAGTTTTCCATAGGAAACTATATCCAGAATATATTTTACTGAATAACCATAAGGCATTACATCCCTCTACACACATATATGGGGAAATCTAACAGTTGTTCCAACTAGCACAAGTAACTACCAAGATATGAGAGAGGGGAAAATAGGGTAGTCATCCATCCATCCTCCAACCAGAATGTTGGGGAAAACACCCCCCAAAGATCAGAATCCCTGAAGTTTTAGTCTCCCTAACTGATGAGGTGGAGTATTGTATAGAAAAACAAAATGTACAGAATATACTTTAGCTCACAACCACACTATAGGCACAACCTAGTCTTTGAATCACCTACATCTAACATCTCTTGGACTCCCAGCTGCCAGTTCAAATACTAGGTATTATATAAGCACAAAACCATTTAAAAAGATTAATTACATTACATCATTCCCTTTTTATCATTTACACATTATGTTATGTAATTATTTAAACATTATTTAACCATTAAAAATTCCACATTAAATTTTATTATCATCATACCAAAAGTTCATTGTTCCTTCAAACTACAACCTCAACATTGTGCCCCAGTAAGCACCAAACCCATGGGTTAACATAATTTATTCAATTATTTATTTACATCATTACTTTCCCCAAGCATTCTATAAAATCATTCTACGATACTAAACACAAGGGGGATCAACACAGTGATTAGATGAACTAGCCATCGAGTCTTTACCGCCTATAACAAGTACATAGACTCATCCTCCCTTCATAAGTTAAACCCAAAAATCACATGGCATACCCCACATGTCTTATCCCCTTTTGAAAGAAGGGTAAGAAAGACCAACTGCCTTGAGCAGTGGGGAATATAAAACAGATAAACAACCAATATGAATAAGAAAGAATCCAAACATTCACATCCAACTCGTTCCATCATCCCCGATGTCCTCCCTGACACCCACATGCATAAACTTATCCATCTCACCACTATAGTTGTCAAATTATTCCAAAACCAATAGGCCTCCATGCCCCCACATATGACAACATCCATCCATGCTCACATCGTAACTCACGTAGCAGGAAAACCAACATCTTATCAATTGGGCTCTTGGCCATTAAACAATTAAGAGGGTATCTCATAACCCTATAAGGAATTATATTTTATCTAACATCTATTTCATTAATCCATCTTGGATTAAACAATGTATTATTCATAGGCTCCAACTTCGAGAAACCAAAATAATATACAATTACAAAAAATTTGATTAAACATGCTTACTTCATCAATTTGATTAACATAAAATTACAGCAACAATAATTAGATTCCTTCACATGCCTATATATCTTTGTCCAAACTATTATCAATTAATTACGGATTTACATTCTTTACTAATTTCTATTAATAACAAAGGGCTAAAAAAGGAAATCAATATATCACACAATCTAGAAAAAGAGGAGGCAATAACGTACAATTGATATCAATTTATTTATCAGATTCATATATTTATTATGTAAATTTCATTGTGATCTAATGGGATAAAACATGATAAATCTACAGTTTCATTGAAAATAAAAGAGAATAAAGGAATCCCCTACCTCAAATTGTTCTAGACGTTCTTTATACAAGAACGAGCCACACAACGTGTTACAACCCCCCCCCCCCCCCCCCTCGTGACAATTGTATCCACCCGAGGATGTAAGGACAACACCACATCGGTCAACACCGAAGGAAAATCCATTAGGAACATAAGGATAGCATTACATAAATGGGAAAGGGGAACAAAAGGGGAAGAACCCAAAGAATGATGATAGATCATACCTTATATCGAATATTGATCGATACTTCTTGGTTACATCAAAAAAGAGTGGAACCAATCCATGTCGGAATGTTTCATTGTGCAACTCCTATGGGATGGAATTTAGGGTTCGAGTTTCTCATAACAGAGAACAAGGAGGAAGAACTAGGGAGTAAGAACTATGAAGGAAGATATATCATCCCTTTAGATGATTTAACGGAGCAGTGGTTTAAGATATACTGGATTTTCCATTAAAAGTGGATCTCATAAAACCACAACATTTGACCAAGTAAAAGCATCCCTATCCTTAGGAAAAAATTAATATAAGAGTTATTGTCTTTGAATTAGCCTTAATGTCCTCAAAATGAGTCTTTAAATGCATTTTATGTCAAAGGAAACGTCCACAGGGTGAAATTTTAGGAATCTGGGAACACTGATCATGAACTTGAAATTTGGAAATGGAAATAGAGGTCGTAGTTGGAACATCCCCGTTTTGGTAACACTATACACCCTAAAATTATAAAAACATTTTATACCCTACCATTCATGATACTCTATATATCCTATAGATTAGGAAATATTGTTGTCACGATCTATCCTCGGGGCCCGTGCTGTGACTACCCCAAGCCCGCCTTCCATAGGCCAGGGGATGGAGACTATCACCGAAGGCATAAATCCTGATAAAAGGGAAGGAATTTCCTTTATATAAGAAAACAAACAACAAATAGTACACAAGCTGAGTAAAAAATAAGTAAACTGAGTACAAAAGTAAGTGCTGAAAAGTAAATGAGTCAGATTACAAACCCAACTAAAAGTAAAGTACAACTGAAATGAAAATACAGTAACTGAAAAGTAAAGCAGTAAGTCCGAGTCGTCCTCTAGAAATACCACCGGAAGGGTGGGTACAGATAGTCTCCTCTACTCCTCAGCTCCGGTTGTCCGCTCTGTGTACGTCTTGTCCAATGATCCACCTCCATGTACCGTCCAGCTCCACGAGCTCCCACCTCGATCAGCAATGTCTGTCATCTACATCCAACACAACGTAGTGCGGGCATATCCCATGCAGGGGTGATTATACGTTATTCAGTAGGGACCCCGAGACCCCCGAAGGTCTCCCAGAATCCACAAAGGATAATCCACAAAGGAAAGATACAATCATGAAGTAACAACCAACTCTACTTAGGTATATGCCCAAACGTATACCTAAGTCATCTATTCCAGCTCGGCTCCAGCACATGAGCCCAAATACAACCCATTCCACAAAAGATACCATAACCCATTCGACATAGGAATTCACAACACAATCCATAAAGGAAAGCACAACCCAATCCACACAAGAAAGCACAAAAATCAAATCGATGATAATGATTTTAAGTTAAGACTCAGCTCACATAGGTATACTTCTTCGTAAGGTGATAGAGATGATCAGATGTAGCCACTGATTCATCTAAGCTGTCGGACCCACATAGGGTACAAGACCAGCTAATCTATCGGACCCACAAAGGATACAAGACCAGCTACTCTACCGGACCCACATAGGATACAGGTACAGAGTAAAAATACTGCCGAACCAACATAGGATACAATAAAAGTAGTCGAGTACTGCCAGACCCACATAGGATACAAGAACAGTAGTCAAGCACTGCCAAATCCACAGAGGATTCCAATACGGTTGTCATCGCTATCGAACCCACGGAGGATCCCAGTACAATTGTCTTCGTCGTCGCAATCACAGCCATCTCTAGGATTCCCGCACACAGCATGCTCGATTCTAGGAGGGTCCGCTCCATGAGCCAAGGGGGTAGATACATCAACTGACACAAATTCTATAGATGATGTATCCCAATGATCTGTCTCGTCAATATGAACTTAACGCGACAGATGGCGCGTCAATCGGACGCCTGGTCTCAGAGTTATTGGCTTTTTTTCCCAGTGGCCCGGTTGGTTTTTAAGATAAAACCAACCTGACCATACTCCAAATATGTCCAAACCTCAAGAGGAGTAATCCAAAATAACCTTCTCACTAAGAGGAATCCAAAAACATCGACGGAACGTCAATCAGACGTCTGGAGCTCAAGTAATAAGCGTTTCCGCTCCGAGGACCCTGTTGGTTTCATGTTCGAACCAACTCGGTCATAAAAAAAGTTCTCTGAAACCTATAGTGTAATATACCAAAACGACTGACTCGATCCAAGGATCGCTATGCAGCTGATGGTGCATCGTTCGGAGGTCTGTAGCCCATGTTATGGGCGTTTGAACGGATCTGTCAGGAAATTAGGGGGTTCGGGACCGGTCCGACCCGGCCCGATACCCCTGGGTCGGCCCGATCCGGGTCGACACGTCCCAGGTCAGGGTCCAGCCTTTTGGGCATGGCCCAGCCTGACCCAGCGCGGGGGTCCGGCCTAGCGCGGGCGGTCCGGCCCGGCATGGGCGGTCCGGCCCAGCGCGGCCGGTTTGGCCCGGTGCGGGCGCCCACACGCTGAGCGGACACATAAAGGGGGGGGGGGGGGGGGGGCTCTGCCCCCTTCATTTTGAAACGCAGCCCCCATATGGGGGTCCCACCCTTGCCACCTTTCGGGGGTTACGCCCCCTGGTATTCCGAAATTTGGCTGGCCGGTGTGCCGCCGCGGGACCTGCTGGTCCCGCCTCCTGGAGCGCCCGCGACCGGTGGAGTCCGGCCGCATTCCTCTGCACCGCCGTGGCCGTAGGCTACATCCCTTGTCCAATTGGCACCGTGCGATGACGTTGTGCCCCTCCATGGTTCTTCGGCACCGCGCGACGGCGCCGTGCCCCTCCATGGTGCTCCAGCGCCGCACGACGGCGCCGAGGCTTCCTTCAGTTTCACCGGCGCGCTGCGACAACACCGCACCCCTTCATCACGGCCCGCCCCGGCCACGGTTCTCTCATCCCCGTGTGGTGCCGTTGCACTACGCCGCCTCTGTTCCAAACCATGACAGAGAACAACAACAATGGGGAGGAAGGTCATCCGTGTTTGTGTGGTCCGACATCCTCCCATTATACTGATATCAAGAAACCAAAGAACGAGTAAACACAATGAAAAATAAAGCGCAAATTTAATTGAATAAATTTGAACTTAAACCCTACCTCTTAGAAGTTGACGAATGATGAGCGTTTCAGAAAACAACATCGCGGGGTGAGGCTTCGTATACGTTGATGGATATCATCCAGGGAACAAGCGGAGTCTCCCTTTCTTTGATGTGGAGTGATGATGGAACGACATGTAGGTGTTCTTCGCGTTCTTCAAGGAGGAAGATGAAATTCTTCAAAGTATAGAACCCTCCCTCTCTCAAACCTCCACACAACACAACAACCTCTATAATAAAATAAGCTACCCCTTATTTTATTTTTTCTTTTCCAAACCTTTCAAAATTCAAAAGTTGAATTCATTTCATTAATTAAAACTAGAGTTGTCAAAATTAAAAGGGCTGTTATGTTCTCATCATAAATGTGGAAGAGGTACATAACTCATGTGGAGGGGGTAAGAGAATTTGAAGGGGTGGGGCTCGTGTGGGAATTACCTTAGTAATATCCTACCAAGATGAGTTATAATTTTTGTGAGTCCCACCCCAACTCCCCACAGATGGGTTTAACCACCTATAAGTGAATTATTATTTTTATCCCAATTTTATTTCTCTTTATACTTAATCCACAATTTTTATCAACTCTTCCCGAGAAACGCAACTCTTATAAAGGTCATCTTAAGCAATTACTGGCACTACGGTTTCCTCGGTGCCCTCAGATTTTCATTCCAAGCACCGGTTCAAAAGTTAGAAAAACCCACTCATTCGTTCACTGAATATACCCGAGCTAAACTTCAGAAATTGATTCCAGGTACACTGGGCCTTAGAATCAGGTTCTGTCAGAAACTGTGTACTCATAAAATCCAAAAGAATTAAAGAAAAAAAAAGTCTTTGAAATTTACAGGTCTTTAAATTACTCCCACCTCAGGGCTTTACATCCCCGTAAAGATACATCACAATCTAGGGAAACAAATGAGGGTACTGAGCACACATTTGAACCTCCCGCTCCCATGTGCTCTCCTGGAGGTTCATGTGATGCCACCTAATGCACACTAGTGGAATTTATTGAAAACGTAGGACCTACTCCTGTCGATCCTCGATCTCCACCAGGACCTGTACAAAAGTCACACCGTCATCAATGTACAGATCCCCATGGGCTATGATATGCATCGGGTCATGCACATATCTCCTTAGCTGAGATACGTGGAAGACATCGTGCACCTAGTGCAATAGAGGTGGTAGAGCCAGGCGATAAGCCAACTCGCCTATCCGGCTTAGAAGCTGGAATAGTCCGATGAAGCACAGAGATAACATACTGCCCCAACCAAATCTCCGTAATCCACGTCGAGGTGAGACCCGTAAGAAAACACGGTCGCCATCCTCGAACTCTAGTGGTCTCAGCCTCCTGTCATCATAAGACTTTTGATGGATCTGAACTGTCGTCATCCGCTCCTAGATGACCTCGACCTTCTATTTCCTGGCCTGGGCCATCTTTGGTCCCACAAGTGCTCACTTCCCAGGGTCTGTCCAGCACATAGCTGATCTACAAGGTCGGCAGTACAATGCCTCGTATGGTTCTATATTGATGGGGGAGTGGTAGATGTTGTTGTATGCAAACTCCACCAAAGTTAGGTGATCCTCCCAGCTGCGACCAAAGTCAAGGATACATGAACGGATCATTTCCTCGATAGTCTGAATGGTCCTCACCGTCAGACCATCCGTTTGAGGATGAAAAGCAGTGCTCAGGCATAGCTGTGTACGAAAAGCCTCCTATAACCCCTTCTAAAACTGGGAAGTAATGAGGGAATCTCGATCAGAGACGATAGATGATGGAACACCATGAAGTCATACGATCTCCTGAACATAGAGGCGTCCCAATCTCTCTATTGATCCCTGCTCTCTGATGGGTATGAAGTGGGCCGACATGGTGAGTCGGTCGACGATCACCCAAATGGAGTAGTGTCCTCTAGAAGTACGTGGAAGTCCAGTCATGAAATCCATAGATATCCCATCCCACTTCAACTCTGGGACCTCCAAGGGTTGTACCAAGCCCGTTGGTACCTGGTTCTCAACCATCACCTGCTGGCAGGTGATACATCAATAAATGAACTCTACCACAACCTTCTTCATACCCGGCCACCAGTGCTGTTGACTAAGATCCTGGTACATCTTCACCACTCCTGGATCTACCGCTAATGGGGAAGTGTGAAACTCCCTCATCACCTCCTCCTGTAAAGCATCTGGTACTATGGTACGTCCTCTAAAAAGGATGACGTGCTCTCCTACTATAGAAAATCCATCAGGTACCTGTCCTCAGGATATCTGTGCATGTCGCGTCTCACAGTCAATGTCCCCATGTTGTGCCTCTCTGACCCGCTGAAGAAGTAGAGGTGTGACTGTGAGAGACTGAAGAAAGGCTGCCCCATCTCTATCCACGAAGGATATCTGCAAAGTGGCTAGTTACTATGTCGCCTATCCAAGTAGCTGAATGCCCATCCTTCTACTGAGAGCATCGGCTACTATGTTCCTCTTTCCAAGAGTATAGACTATCTCAAAGTCGTAGTCCTGGAGGAACTCGAGCCATCACCGCTGTCTCAGGTTCAGGTCCTTCTACGAGAAGATGTACCTGAGACTCTAGTGGTCAGAATATACTTTAAAGTGCTCGCCCATCAGATAGTGCCACCACATCTTCAGGGAAAATACCACTGCTACTAACTCCAAGTCATGGGTAGCGTAGTTCTACTCATGCTGCCTCAACTGTCGTGATACATAGGTGATCACTACCCACTCCTGTATCAGGACACACCCAAGTGCGGTCCCTGATGCATCGTAGTAGACTACGTACCCTACTCCCTCCTCCGGTAGCCTCAAGATGGGTGCACTGGTCAATCTCTATCTCAGCACCTAGATTCTCTGCTGACATCTATCTGACCAAACGAAGGGTTTCCCCTTCTTTGTCAAAGCTGAATGTTATGCCGCAACTCTGGAGATGTCTGGCACAAATCTTCGATAGTACCCATCTAAACCTAGGAAACTCCGCACCTCCATCACGCTCCTGGGTGGATCCCAAGCTAGCACTGCCTTGATCTTCACAGGATCCACCGCAACTCCCACCTCAAAGATGACGTGTCCCAAGAATTGGACCTCACGTATCCATAACTGACACTTTGAGAGATTACCATAAAGCTGGTTCTCTTGGAGTGTGTCCAGTACAACCTGCAAGTGGTAGGCGTGCTCCTCCTCAGTGGTCGAGTAAATCAATATGTCTTAAATGAAGACTAAGGCAAATCGATCGTGATAAGGCTGGAAGATCCTGCTCATGAGACTCATGAACACTGCTAGAGCGTTGGTTATGCTAAAAGGCATAACAAAGAACTCATAGTGGCTATACCGACACCTGAAATCCGTCTTCTGCACATCCTTGTCCCAAACTCTGAGCTGATGATAGCCTGACCTGAGGTCTAGCTTCGAGAACCACCGTGCTCCCTTGAGCTGACTGAAGAGGTATTCAATCCTCCGAAGCGGATACTTGTTCTTCATAGTCACCTGGTTTAGGCGATGGTAATCGACACACAGTCGCAAGCTCCTGTCCACCTTCTTGGTGAAAAAAATCGGGGAAGCCCTAGGTGAAACACTGGGTCGAATGAATCCCTTTCCCTGAAAGTCCTCTAACTATATCCATAGCTCTCAAAGATCAGCGGGAGCCATCCGATATGATGGAGTAGATATCGGGGCTGTCCCGGGGTACAGGTCAATATAGAAGTCTACCTCTCTGCGAGGAAGTAATCCTGGAACGTCGTCAGGAAAAAAGTCTACATACTGATCCACCACAACAGGGAAACTCAGACTTCACACATCACCTGCTCCTATGATGAGGCCAGCCAACTGATGAGTGATCTGTTGTCCTCTCCTCCACGTGAGTCCATCCTGTGCTGCAAAGGCTCCATTCTTGCCGGTGAAGGTGAACCTGCTCCCATCAGTACAGACACACCCCACCTTTCTCCTAATATAGTCTATCTGATAATGAACTGTAGATAACAAATCCATGCCCAAGATGACGTCGTAAGGCCTCGACGCTGCTAAAAGAAGATCCCAGCCGAAGCTCTCGCGTCCTAGAGTAAGCTCACACTACTAGCACCAGTGCGTAATCGTTGAGTATACTCCATTATGAGTCTCTAGCCGTAAGGATCGAGCCAACGGCTCCATCGGAATCTCTGAGCTCTTAACAAGGGTAGTGGAAATGAAAGAATGACTTGCTTCTGTGTCTATAAGAACTGCTGCAAGGGTATAGTAGACACATATAGTACCTTGAATCATCTCAGGTGCACAATGGGCGTAGGCCTCCGCTGCATGAAGCTGAGCCTACCTCTATCCAACACCTCCCTGTGGTCGGGGTGGACCTCCTGGTGGTGGTGGTGGTAGAGCCGCAAAACGTCGTCCACCACCTGCCGCTTGGAAATGTCCTCTCCCTCGTCCACCTGCTCCCTGTGGACTGCCTCGGTCGATCCTCTGCCTCTTCATAGGTGGTCCCTCAACCGTCAGCTGCTCCTCTGCATGGTGGGTCGGGCAGTCATGAGCCATGTGGCTCTGCCTGCCGCATGCATAGCACTGTCTGCTCCTCATAAGGCTGGCACTATGCCGTTTGCCTCGCACCTCTAAGCCAGTATCCTGAGGTCGTCTGCATGATGGTCTGGTCCTCTTGGAACCCTATGACATCCGTCAACTACCAACTGCAGAAGACTCCGCTACATGCCGCCCTACGGTAGGTCTCGCTGCTGGTGTAGGCTCAGCAAGAAAGCTCTCCACAAGAAGGGATCTCTCCAGTACTCCTGCCTACGTGGGAATGCTGAGGGAGATCATCGATGCCCTGATCTCATGCCTTAGTCCCTGCTCGAAGGACTGGGCCCAAAAAAATGGGTCCCGTACCATGTCTGTGGAGTAGCGCCAGAGATCGGTAAATCTCGCCGATTACTGGGCTACTGTCATGCTGCCCTGCCGTAACTGCAGTAACTCTTGAATGTGCACCGCACGGAGGGTGGATGGAACGAACTCCAAGCGAAATAGGCTCTCGAAGTCCAAACAAAGGAGAGATGCCTCGTTGTGCACCTGGAGCATCAGGTTCAACCATCTACCTACTTCCACGTGCAGGAGAATCACTGCAAGGATCACCATGACGCCTGCTGGTGTCCCTACTAACCTGAAAACTCGTAAAACAGTCTCCATCCAATCCTCAGATGCCTGAGGGTCCATCTCCCCACGGAACCTGGGCGGTCTCTGTTGCTGAAACTCATGCAGTGTACTAAGGCGATGTGCACTCTCAGTCGCTGGGGCTGGTGGCATCAATGGCTCGGTGGGTAGAGGTACCGCCGGTGCCTCCACTGTAATAGGGCCCTACACCGAAGCCTCGTCGCTTGGTGGGATTTCGTCTTGCACAAATCTCAGAACCCTAGCTGGGTGCCGTCATGGGGCCATCCTGAAAAGAGACAGGTGCGCCACGATCAATACAGTATACCTGGTGAGCTGACACAATGTACTCATAATGAAAACTTTTGAAACACACAAGCAATCAATGTTTTCGTGCACTGAGTCGGAAATCAGAAGTCAGGGTCCTGGTATATGGATACGTCATCTGTTGCACCAATACTAGACTACCTGGACTGATAACCACACTCAATACCCTTAACACTATTGCTTCACATAGAAGAAAGATTAGAGTTCTGAGTTCTGCAGTAGAACCGAACTCCTCTGATACCAATTTGTCACGACCCGTCCACGGGGCCCATCCCGTGACTACCCCAAGCCCGCCTTCCATAGGCTAGGGGCTGGCGACTAGCAACAAATGCGTAAATCTTGATAAAAGGGAAGGAATTTCCTTTATATAAGAAGAAAAAAACCACAGAGTACGCAAGCTGAGTAAACACTAAGTAAACTGAGTACAAAAGTAAGTGCTGAAAAGTAAATGGTCCAGAATACAAACCCAACTGAAAGTAAAGTACAACTGAAATGAAAATACAGCAACTGAAAAGTAAAACAGTGAGTCTGACCCATCCTCTGTAAATCCCACCAGAAGGGTGGGTACATATAGTCTCCTCTGCTCCTCGGATCTGGCTGTTCACTCCTCGTACGTCCCGTCCAGTTATCGACCTCCAGGTACCATCCAGTTCCACGAGCTCCCACCTCGATCAGCACTGTACTTCATCTGCATCCACACATCGTTGTTCGGGCATAGCCCATGCAGAGGTGAGTATACGCTACTCAGTAGGGACCCCGAGACCCCCGAAGGACTCCTAGAATCCATGAATGATAATCCACAAAGGAAAGATACAATTACGAAGTAACAACCAACACTACTTAGGTATATGCCCAAACATATACCTAAGTAATCTATTCCAGCTCGGATCCAGCACACAAGACCAAATACAACCCAGTCCACAGAAGAAAACATAACCCATTCTACATAAGAATTCACATCCCAATCCCCATAGGATATCACAACCCAATCCACACAGGAAAGCACAACAATCATATCGATGATAATGATTGTTAGTTAGGACTCAACTCACACAGGTAAATTTTTCGTAAGAAGATAGAGATGATAGGATGTAGCCACTAATTCTTCTAAGCTATTAGACCCACGTAGGATACAAGACCAGCTAAGCTATCGGACCCATAAAGGATACAAGACCAGCTACTCTCCCAGACCCACATAGGATACAAGTACAGAGTAAAATACTACCAGACCCACATAAGATACAAGAACAATAGTCAAGTACTACTGGACCCACATAGAATACAAGAATAGTAGACATCACCATCGAACCCATGGAAGATTCTAGTACGGTCATCATCGCTGCTGAACCCACAGAGGATCCTAGTACCATCATCATCGTCGTCCCAATCGCAGCCAGCTCTAGGGTTCCCGCACACAGTATGCTCGATTCTAGGAGGGTCCGCTCCACGAGCCAAGGGGGTCGATACATCAACTGAAACTAAGTCTGGAGTTGATTTATCACAAAGTTCCATCTCATAAATAGGAACTCAACGCAACAGACGGCGCGTCAATCAGACACCTGATCTAAGAGTTATTTGCTTTTTCTTCCTAGGGGCCCTATTGGTTTTTAAGCTAAAACCAACCCGACCATACTCCAACTGTGTCCAAACCTCAAGTGGAGTAATACAAAAGAACCGCCTCACTAAGAGGAATCCAAAAAATTTGACAGAACGCTAATCAGACATCCAGACCTCAAGTTATAAGTGTTTCTGCTTCGAGGGCCCGGTTGGTTTCATGGTCGAACCAACCCGGCCGTACCCAAAGTTCTCCAAAATCTTGAGTGTAAAATACCAAAATGACCATCTCGATCCAAGGACCACTAAGCAACTGATGGTGCATCGTTCAAAGGTTTGTAGCCCAAGATATGGACGTTTGAACAAATCTGTCCGGAAATCAGGGGGTTTGGGCCCAGTCAGACCCGGCCCGATACCCCTGGGTCAGCCCGGACTGGGTCGACCCGTCCCGGGTCTGGGTCTGGCCCAGCCTGGCCGGCGCGGCCTAGCCTAGCCGGTGAGGCCTGGCACGGCGCGGGGGTCCGGCCCTGCGCGAGCGGTCCATCTCGGTGCGGGTGGTCCATCCTGTTGCGGGCCCCCGCGCGCTGAGCAGACACGGAAAGGGGGGCGAGGCGCTGCCCCCTCGTTTTGAAAAGGAGACCCCAACATGGGGGGACCCGCCGTTGCCACCTTCCAGGGGTTACGACCCACGTTCCTCCGTAATCCGGCCAGCTGTAATGGTGGGCCGGTGTACCAACGCGGGACCTGCTGGTCCCGCCTTCTGGAGTGCCGGCGGCCGGCGGAGTCCGACCGACCTCCTCTTCACTGCCACAGATCTAGGCCGCGGCCCTTTTCCGACCGTCGTGGCGTGACGACGCCTCACCTCTCCGCCCCAGCCCTCCCTAGCCGCAGCCCTCCATGGTGCTCCGGCGCGGCGCAATGGCATCACGCCCCTCCGCCGTGGCCCGGCCATGGCCGCAGCTCCCTTCGGTTTCACCGGCACGGCATGACGGCGTCGTGCTCCTTCGTCGCGGCCTACTCTGGCCAAGGTTCTCTCATCCCCGCGCGGTGTTGTTGCACTGCGCCGCCTCCATTCCAAACCACGACGGAGAACAATGGGGAGGAGGGTCGACCGTGTTTGTGCAGTCCAACCTCCTCCCATTATACCGATAGCATGCAGCCAAAGAACGTGTAAACACAACGACAAATAAAGAGCAAATTTAATTTATTAAATTTGAACTTAACCCCTACCTCAAAGAAGTTGACGAATGATGATAATTGCGGAAAACAGCGTCACGGGGTGAGGCTCCATATACGTTGACGGAGATCGTTTGAGCAGGAAGTGGTGTATCCCTTTCTTTGATGTGGAGTGAAGATGGAACGAAGTGTCCGTCTTCTTTACGTTCCTGAAGGAGGAAGATGAAATTCTTCAAAGTGTAGAACTCTCCCTCTCTCAAAGCTCTACACAACACAACAACCTCTAAAATAAAATAAGCTACCCCTTATTTTATTTTTACTTTTCCAAACCTTTCAGAATTCAAAAGATGAATTCATTTCATTAATAAAAACTAGAGTTTCCAAAATTAAAAGGACTGTTAAGTTTTCAACATTAATGTGGAAGAGTTACATAACTCATGTGGAGGGGGTTAGAGAATTTGAAGGGGTGGGGCTCGTGTGGGCCCCATCTCACTAATATCCTATCAAGTGGAGTTAGAATTTTAGTGGGTCCCACACACTCTCCCCACACATGGGTTTAACCACTTATAAGTGAAATAAACTTTGTAGAAAAAATTTATTTCTCTTTATACTTAATCCACAATTTTTAACAACTCTTCCCGAGAAAACGCAACTCCAGTAAAGGTCATATTAAAAAATTACTGGCGCTGTGTTTTCATCGGTGCCCTCAGATTTCGATTGTGAGCACCAGTTCAAAAGTTAGAAAAACCCGCTCGTTTGTTCATTGAACGCACCTGAGCTAAACTTTGGAAATTGATTCCGGGCACACCGGGCCTCGGAATCAGGTTCCGTCAGAAACTGCATACTCGTAAAATCCCAAAGCATTTAAGAAAAAAAAATCCTTGAAATTTACAGGTCTTTACAATTGTAAACCCTACTATTCTAGAAACACTATACACAATATAATTTTGGAAACACTATACACCCTATTGTTATGGAAACACTATACATCCTACCATTCTTGAAACACATTACACTATACCATTCTGGAAACATTGTACACCATACCGTTTTGGAAACATTGTACAACCTACCATTTTGGAAACACTATACACCATACCATTTTGGAAACACTGTACACCCTACCGTTCTAGTAACACTATTCATGAACTCAAAATTTTGCAAAGGAAATAGAGGATACCATTGGACCTCACCATTCTAGAAACATTATTAATGAACTAAATATTTGGAAATGGAAAAATGTCACCGTTGGAACCTCACAGTTTTGGAAACAATATTCATGAACTCAAAATTTTGCAAAGGAAAGAGGTCACCATTGGAACCTCACCATTCTGGAAACACTGTTCATGGACTAAAATTTGACAAAGGAAAGAGGTCACCATTAGAACCTCACCATTTCACTGTTCACATAAGGTTAGCGATGACACTGTTAACATAAGGTTACCATTGCACTGTTTACCTAAGGCTACCAATGACACTCTTCACCTAAGGCTACAGAGGACATTGTTCACATAAGGTTACCATTGTAATGTTCACCTTGGGCTACCGAGGGCACTGTTCACATAAGTTTACCTTTACACTGTTCACCTAATGCTACCGATGACACTGTTCACATAAGGTTACTATTTCACTATTCACCTAAGGCTACTAATGGAACTGTTCACATATGGTTACCATTGTACTGTTCACGTAAATCTACCGATGAAACTATTCACATTACTGGAAATTTAGAAATGTGTTGGGGATAAGTCACTTTGACCTCCCAGAACACGTCACAGACAATATGTTTCACAACAGAATGGAACAGAAAGGTCCAGGACATTACATATGATATATAGGGATGAGATACTAGAAAAATGTAGTTCTTAATATATTTTCCTTGCTGTATTTGGTGTTTTGAATTATAATATAAAGTTAATGTTTGTAATTTATAATTCAAGACTTCAAAAATGATTCGTACATCAAAATTTCATTCTTTTTAATCATGAAAATGTATTAAATAATTCACTAGCTCTAGGCTTCTATGGTTGGGGAATTATAGTTCATATAAAAAGAAGTTTAGTTCTAAACATGGATATATGATTTTGAGAACATGGATTAGAGAACATAGCCATAATATAGAATTTAAGGATAAGTATAGAAGAAGGTTATAGAATTTTAGTAAGGTAGATATTTTTTGTATGTTCCAAGAAATACAACCCTTACTGTATACTACAAGTGTAAATGGTTCTAGTTGAGATGTACCTAGGTGTAACAACTCAGACAAGGTGTGTTGGGCCTAACTCATTGTAACATAGTACACAACTACTAGACTTAATACGCACATGGTTTGACACTCATAGGGGATATTACTAGGATAATTAACTTTTTTACAAATAAATATGAATGATTTAAAAGTTAATATTTCCCCCAAAAAGAACATGTTTATGATTTACAAATTAGTTATACCAAAATTTTCAATTTAGGTTATGTGATTCACTAGTTTTTTGATTAAAATTTATGTTTGATAATGTTATGATCTAATATGGAATATTACATTGTTTAGAAGTTGTTCTGAGTGAAAGGAATGGAAACAGTATCAATGATTGTAATACATGTATGGATTTACCACATATGCAAGACAATGATGTTGGTGCTGGTGTATTAACTAGTTCCTAGAAACTTATGATTATACATAGACTGTTGACTCAGGTTATGAATAATAACCTTACCTGTATGGATTATCCTGGTACAAAATATCGAAGAACAATGCTATACCACTTCATGAGAAAACAACCTATGAAATTCAATAGAAATAAATACATTTATAACTAAATGATGTATATGTTTTTTAGAAAAGATATTTCTTGATTTGTGGAGCAACGAAATGGAGACATTTTTCATGGCAGTTTATCATCTCTTAGGTGACATAGATCAATGGTGGTCACTGATTCAAAGCATTAAATAGGGGGATAAAATTGAAACTATGTAACAAAATTATTTTTGGAATTTATTTTGGAGATATATTTCCATCATAAATAGATAGAACATATGGAGAGAAAATTCCAGGATCTGGGTCAAAAGGAGTTTGACAATGTTGCTAAATAAGAATCTAACTTCACAAGAATATAAAGGCCTTATGCATACTATATAAATAACCCAAGGATTAATATTGATCACTTATTTTATGGGTTAGATATATTTTGTTGAAAATAATTGGTCTCCCAAGCATTCTCATCATATGAAGATAGAGTCTCATGTGCTATCAAGATAGAGAAATATTTTTTATGTCTTATGATTGTACGAGAATGTAAGATAAGAAAAGGAAAGTGGAGATACAGATGAATAAATGAAAAAAATAGAAAGATTTATCTTCACATATCTGATAATTATGGGATTAAACACCCCAGTTCTTACCTAAAGGAATGTGAGTTTTTACATGTTTGGAGAGAAAGGTCAATAGACTTATTATTATAAAGGAAAAAAAATAAGTTGTAAATGTTTAATTAAGTCATTTTAATGGGTTGGGACATTATGAAAGTTATTTTACAAATCATAATGAAAATATATCATAAAATAAAAAGAGGGATCAATGTAAAACATACGTTGTTACTACTATCAATGTGGAATAATTAATATATTTTTGTTTTTCATTTGAGAATTATGTTATTATATTCTATTTATAAAAATCCTTATATATATAAGGATTGTACTACAGTACTATTTCATTATGGATTTGGAATAATGAACACTTTCATTACGGTTTTTATGGTGTTTAAACATCTCATATGTGTCAATAATAGATACATTATGTTTGTTTATGACATCTCATTTTTGATTGATTTTTAAAATTTAGAGTCCTTTTTAGACTGTCAATTTAGAAAAAAATATTTTTGAAAAGCCTTAATATAGGAAAGGAGTTTTTTGAACATTTTATATTATTGTTTGTGGTTAAATTATGATTTATTTAACAATTTTGGATAACATTTTTTGTTTTAGTAAACATTTAGTGGATGAAGAAAATACTTGTGGGCTTTATGATTTATCAAAAGTTCTATGGGTGTGAAAAATTCATTATCAACATTCATTTCCTAGTGTAATGGATGAAGTTAAAATATATCGAAGCACATAAAAAGGATGAGATTGTGCTTATGACATGGAATGAAATAAATTAAGTGCATATCTAAATAGTAAAACAATTCTTCAACTATACGGTATGGATCTAGAAACCAAAAATTTTATCCTAGTACTTTTTCCGAGGAATCAAATTATCCCATAGATCATGACAGATTCATAGATTTGTGATTGTTAACTCTCTACTAACCACAGTCTCAATCATTATCCATCAAAACATGATAGTTAAATTATTCTTTCATGTCCATTTTTCCTACATGGAACCCATTTATGTGTAATCACTGGTAACCTTTATACTTCTCTTTCATTATTTTAAAGTAGATGTTTTATTGACCCTAATTTTGATGTTTGAATTAAATAAAGGGAATTTGAATAGTAAAACCCTAGCTTCCGAACCTGAATTCAAAAATTATGGGGAATAACGTTTTTAATGATGGGAGAATGTAACACTCCAAGATTCTACATTATATCTCTTTTTAAAATTAACTCTTTTCGATAGCTTATGTTTCACGCAACACCAAGTTCGAGCGCACCATGATATATCAAAATATATGATTAATAAGATGTTATGAATAATATTATAGACATTATTAAATTTAAAAAATATATTTCTAAAAATAGACTACATTTTTAAATTTTTAATATGAAAATGATCATAATGTGAATTTTTTGTAATTTTCTGAAAAGTTTCAATTTTTTAGGAATGGTGAAAAATATTTCAATGTTGTTAAAAATTTATATTTTCATTTAAAAAATAAATTTAAATTAAATTTATTTTAGAGTCAAATGGATATATAGTAAATATAATAATCCAATTTGGTTCATTCGAATAAATTCTACAATATAATTAGAAATCAAAATTTATTAAACTTTTGATCGTTTATTTTACCCGCCTTCTCACCAAATCTGTAAGATACACATTAAACATAACATTCCTGTTTTTGTTAATTGAATTAAAAAAATATGAATGAAATTAGTATGAATTTTTTTGTCTAATAAGAAAAAATTAATATTTGGTGAATAGTAACTTTTATATTTTTTACCATGATTAGTGGTAAAAGGTGTAATTAACGGTAAAAATAATACGATAAGAACTATGAAAATTACCCTAAAACATTTCCAAATTAAGTTATTTGACTATGTTTCCAATTTCATCTTTGTGTATATTTTTTGACCATATTAATCCATATCTTTGAATTTTATATATTTGTGATATTATATTAATGGAAAATCCAATTTGGTTATAATTTTATTATTAACAAGTAAAATATTGTTTATATCAGGTTAAATATGTGATATGGTCGGATATAAATAGTAATAAAAAATATAAAATAATTATCTACATCATTGTAATTTTTGTACAATTTTATAAAAGATACAATGAAATTAAATGGTGACACAATGATGATGCAGTAATAGATTTATTAAAGGCTGAATCAATTATACGATATTAATAATATTAAAAAAATGACATTTGAAATATTTGATTCCATACATGATATTTTGGATGACTATTAAATTTTAGATATGATTTAATGTTTTTTTGGAAGAATCATGATTTAATGTTTTTTAAAAGGTAATGTAATGAATAGTATCAGAATTGACATTAACGATAATATAAAATAAATAAAATTATATTAAATGATATAAAATTTTTAAAAAATATAAACATCGTCCAAATGGATATAATAAAGTTACATATATTATTAATTACCCATTTTTGGTTTTTTGGCATTTTATTGTAAACATATTGAACCATATGTAATAAAAACAATTATTTCCATAGTAAGTATTGAAGGAATTAATTTATTATTAAAGACAAGAGATAAGGGTAAACATATATCCTGAACCAATGTGAAAATTATTAGTTGAGATGATTTCTTACCCAAATCATCTTATTGTCGAACTAACTCACTTTGTAGCTATTTTAAATTTAAAATAAATATAAAAAAATAGTTTTGGACTTTCCAAAAGTGATTTTCCCCTCTCTTATAAAAGGAAACCATTGGTTTCCTTTTATTAAATCCTATAAATCCTTTTTTATTGAAAAAACAATATTCATTTTGCCTCTCATATTCGCTTAAATTATCCTATTGGGTATACTTTGGGGAGGAATCCAACCAATGTAGTCATTTTGTTCAAATAAAAAAGGAGATACCTGAAGAAGAGGTAATTGTTTTATCAACAAATTCAATTTTATTTTCCTCTTCTAATTCATCATCCTAATTTTTTTCCATACTAAGTATCATATTTATTCTGAGTTTTAATTATTATTATTTTAAAACCATTTTCTTTCTTTTATCTATCATACGAAAAACAATATCCCCATGTGTGTGTACGTAAGACTTACCGTCTCAATGCCCTGACGTAATTTGATATTCATCTCTATATTTATATGGCTATAATGATTCATATAATTGGTATAAATAAATAATATGACACGTTAAATATTATTTATAATTAATATATCATCAAATTCTATATCATTTAACCATTAAGAGAATGATGTTGTCACCCGTGCGTACTTGTGGATTACCATCTCCATGACGCGAAGAGATTAATTATCCATGTTAAACATTCAAGAATTATTATAAAAGTATATATAATGAATAATTATAAATTATATGACATATTAATGCTACTTTAATCATATATATATAGATATATATATTTTACATTCTTTTATTCAATACAATTAGTAAACAGAATCAATGTTTATGAGTACGTATGGCCTACCATCTCCATGAATGGTGTATTCCATTCCATATATATATATATTATATATATTTATATACTCACTATATATTATATATAAATCATGTTTTACATTTTGGTTGTTTGTAATTTTTGATCTATTTAATAAGATCATCAATAAAAAGTCAAAACACTTATGATAAACAAAGTGGTTATTACCTAAAACATTGCTTAAATGTGGAATTGTTAATGAATGAGTAATATAATGTCATAAATGAATTATGTATGATATCATAAAAATTATTCATATTATGGTTTTAGTTAATAATATTTTCAGAACAACTGTATAATTGTTTTAGAGATGTAGAAAATGAATCAGAATATATGGCGAGGGTTAATTTAATAATATAATTATTATCGAAGACTGTTAATACTTAAGTATTTACTGAGACATATTTATCATCCATGTCCATGTTTATTAAAAAAAATTTCCAAAATATTTTTACCACTATCCTACATATGTTTAAATATAGTTTTACCATTCTTTTATTTCTCATAAAATGTTTTGAAATGAATTTTTCTACTATTTTCCAAATGAGTAACTTTATGAAAATTTGGTAAATGCAATGTTTTTTTAACATATATAGTGTTAGTGGTTTTTTCACCATCATGATACCTTAATATTTCAAAGCTTCCCTTAAAATATTACAATGATATTTTCAATGAAATTTTCTTCATTTATAAATTGACATCTTTTAAATGATTTCAAATTAAAAACTGTGAATTTCTCTCATGAAATTATTTATGATTTCATAAGATTATTTTCATCTATATAAGCATCATTTTTTGGATTTTATAGTTATTTACAGTTGATTAATTATGATAAAATCTTCATTATTGCATTGAATGGTTTATGATTTAGTTTTACTGTGCATGTTCAAGCTTGAAACCATCCATAGATTACAGTTTAAGTATTCATATTTCGTATGATAGATTTAATATGAATGTTTTTGTTGGTAATGTTTTTCCCCATTCATAAGAGAAATGCATTTAACTTTCTAAGTGTTATGTGGGGTCCACTCTAACCCACCTATGAATCATTAGTTCTCATGAGATAATAAGGTTTTGGTTTTTGATATGGTCTTACTTGATTATGTATTGTGTCTTGGTTGAAGCCTTAACAACATGATTAAGATGTCCCACATTATGCATTCCCTCTTTTGGGATTAAAAAGTTGATTATACATGTGATTATTCACCTAGTATAATATACATTTTATTGTTTATATAGCCTTATTTGATTTATTATTTCAATAATATGCTAAATAATATGATTAAATAGAACATATTTAGTTATATACCTTTCCTTAAAGTATTTTGTTATTTATTGAAGCTTATGCTATATTTTTAATCCTTACTGATCATTTGAGCTCACCCCTCTATTATGTTTCATTTCTCCTTGTATGTGAAGGTGTTTATTATTTTTGACATGCATGGTTGTGCTATGAGAATTATAGAGTTATTAAAGGATTATCTATGTTGAATTTTATGTTTTTAATTATAATGGAAAGTTAATGTATGTAATGTATTTTACAAGATGACTAAATTGGCCAATCCTTAAATATTGGATTTCTTGTAATAATGAAAATGTATTAAATAGTTCACTAGCTCTAGGCTTCTGCGGTTAGCATATTTCATAAATATTTTCTATGCATATGGATTTAATTAAATTCATAATTTATATAAATGAAAATTCAAAAAAAAAACAATGACATGAATATTTATAGATCGAAAGAGAATCGTAAATCTACCAGGTTTGTAAAGAATTATCAATAAGAGTTAAAATATATTTGGGTAGAGGTGACTTATAATAGTTTTCATGAAGAATTTAAAATTAATTATGAATAGATGGAGTTATTATGAATGTTATGTGAAGATATGGTCAACACAATGATGTCTATAAGAACATTCTTAATGTTAAATTTCTTCAGTTGTAGGATAGGTTTGGAAATAAAAAATACACCTAAGATGACTCATCAAACACAATTAATATGTGAAGTGGTTCAAGAAGAGTTTTAGAAATGTTTATTTTCACTAAAATGAATAACTAATATGGTAAATGTTTCTTTATAAATTTTAGAGAATCCTAGAAAATATTTTATTAGAAAGATGTATTCTAAGTCATAGATATGTTAGTTTTTACTAATAATATTCAATATTATTTTATAGTATACAATTAGAAATATTTTTTATACATAGGTGGAAAAAATATACTATATCCTCTATTGAATCAAGGTGATGTTAGAATGTGATTGAATACATATACCCCAAAAGAAGCTGAAAAGATGATATATTTTTTATAATAACTACCAGAGAAAACGAACTTCTCCATTGTAACTAATTGAAGAATATTAATGCAAATTGGACAGAGATTATTCCATTGTATATTTTTAACCAATGGCATTAATTTGTGTCAAAATTTTTGAATCAAAAAAATTAATGTTATTATCTATTAATTAAAAAACTTTTTTTCATGAATAAATATATAGGATTGATGTGACAATTATAAAAGAATTTAAATATATTATGTAATAAAATATTTGATTTCTTGGAGAAGATTTCTTTTAATTGAATAAAATTTGTATATTGAAACTAAGAGTTATTTTACTCATAAAAAATAACATTCCTATAGTGTTGATATTAGAAGTACATAATAAAATATGAACAAAAGAAATATAATGTTAATTATACCATGGTAAGAAATCAATAGTTTTTTTGAATACTACTCATCAGAAAATTGATAAAAACAAGGTCACATCATGAATGAAGTTATGATACTATTGGGGTTAAAAAATTTCATATCATTGATCAATTTAAATAATCCATGATTTTTAATTATAAAGGATTCAAGATTGATGTATAAATAGAATCAATATAATAATTAAATATAATTATTGATTTGGTGGAAGGAATTTATAACGAAAAATAAACATTTCACTGAAAATAAGGGTTACTAATGTATAAATTAAAACAAGTGTGGATGGTGAAAACAAACAATTTATATTCCTAATAATTAATATTATGGGTACCTTTACAAATTTTTTTAATACATTGGGAAATGAAAAATGGATTTATATAAAAATAATTATTCAATCAAGAAGTAGTCTTTAATCATGAAAAGGGAATTATAGACACAAATTATAATATAATTTGAGTTGATTAATGATTTTAGAGAATGAATGAAATAGTATATGTTCTTCAATAACTAAGATTAAAAACAATATTCCAGTAAAGAAGAAAAATTAAAGGATAATGAACATCATCCCAAATAAAGATAATATTATCCTTATTTCTCTCATAAATGAGATATGAAAGAGTCAATTTATTCATATATATCTAATTTTTTATTTTAATATTTTGAAATGAATGTGAATAATTAAAATGGAGAAATGGGGTTTTTTATTATTGTAAAACATGAATGATTATTCACCACAAATAGATATTTAAATGAAAATATTTTTCCTTTTTTCAGAACATTTGATTGGTATCAATCATGATGGAGAGTGGTAGAGTGAGTTCCCAAAGGGTGAGAAAACATTATGTGTAAAAATCTAGATTAAATTAATTCAAGTCAATGTGGAATTGTCATCAATTCACATACAAATTTAAAGGTGTGGCATGGTGATCACATTTCCAATATATATTTTGAGTTGACGAAAACCTAAATAGATATTCATGAACAAAAATTATAATGTTAAAATTGAGGTTCAAAACAATTATTTAGAATTTTATCAAAAACCATGATGTCTAACATAATCTCTCTACTTTTCTAACTAAGAAATTCTCATTGAGACATCAATTTGGTAAATTTATGGCTCACTGTTAAGAGTTATCTCTTATAAAATTTTCTAAATTTAATAATGATGTATCTAATAAGAAATGGGTAGAACAAAAAATAGTAATCAAATTTTAAATATCATAGATAAAAAATAAAATGTGGTGGGAATACCCTTCCACGCCATTGAAATTATTTTCCACATAGGGAAAAAATATTGACATAAGATATGAAATTTGTATTAATATTATATAACAAGGGGGATATTAAGGAATAAAAATATTTTGGATAAGTTAATGTTATATTTTAGATAATATTTTAATAATAATAATGTTATCAGGTGAAAAATATGATATTTGGTTGAATAGTTCAATGATGATAAAGAAACACATTCCATTGATAATGGAATTTGATTTTTACTTTCAGTAATTCTCCTTGGATATTCATTCATGGAAGATTCGTGGAAGTAATTTTCACATAAAAATGATGAAGAGGTAGTCGACATTTTAATAATTTAAATGTGCAATTGGGTGAGATAGAACATTACCTATATTTTTTTGATCTTCAAAATCCATCAACCGAAATGCATGAGGAATTTTTATTAAGTAATTAATATTCATTCTAGAATATTATGAAATATCCCATATGTTATCCTAAATTATGTGTGTTAATAACCCTTGTATGTGGAATTTAGAATACTAACTCTGAATATATAATTAAATATATAGTGAAGGTTTATTTTAATACCCTATGAATTATATTGATTAGAAAATGTTATTTGGTTTT
This sequence comes from Viscum album, assembly GCA_963277665.1. Taxonomy (NCBI): domain Eukaryota; kingdom Viridiplantae; phylum Streptophyta; class Magnoliopsida; order Santalales; family Viscaceae; genus Viscum; species Viscum album. Next base: position 1,521,208,089 of record OY728162.1, on the reverse strand, counting down.
GATATTGATGAGTTTAAAAAAATATTATAATATTCCCCAAAAACATTTAAGGTGTTTTTAAAATTCTATAGATATTCATTTGAATATTATATGACATTCCAATCCAATTTTAATATTACCTAGGAGTTTTAGATTATGTATTATTGAACAATTCAGGAAATAAAAAAATAATTTTTCTCTATTGATAGTAAAAAGGGAAAATTAACGAGTGAATGTCCCTATATTCAAAAATTAATAACTGAATCACAAACAAAAAATCATAACTGAAGGTGTATTATATAATAAACAATATATTTTAATATTTATGGAAACATTATCCATATATTATTAAAATTTCAAAATGGATAATTTTTATACAGAATGATAACACATTTTATGTTGCATGGGGGGTATTTATGGTTGATATGAAAATAAAAAATTAAAATATGTTCACTAGTTAGTTATATTTATAGAGACATGAGTATGTTGTTTTTTTGAGTCTCATAATGAATTTTTTTTAGTAAAATTACTTATTATATACATTAGTTTCTTTTTATAATATCTAATATATTTGAAACATACTATAGTGTTCAATACAATAATATATATTTTAAGAAAGTATTTTTAGTTAAAACAAATATGGGATTTCTATTAGATGGTTTTTAGGATGAAAATTTTGAATAATAATTAATCAATGAAATAGATAATATTTAATGTATTAAATATCTAATTTATTCTAAAATACATGATTCGTGGTTAGAAAATTTTCTTTATTCATTAGTGATGAATATCATGTTGTGAAGATGGATTCAAATTAACAGTAAATCTAAGGATGATATTACAAATTTTGTAGTAGAGACATTGTGTTAAGAAGGCTTGTATTGTGATGGTAAACATTTATTATAACATTCTATGCCTATGTTTCTATAGTTTTGAATGATATTTTTTGTTAATAATTATTCCATGCCACGTTGATGATTTTCCATGAATTAAATGAGATAATTGACATAAGATATTTTTACTAGTTTTTTAATAAAAAATTGAGGAGAATATTTCACTATACAAAATAATGAACATTTCCATATTTAATTTTGAGAAACTTATTGATTTGTGTTTTTTGTAATAATAAAAACTAAATAATATATGATTGTGTAATAATTATGATAAGATTGAGATCCTGATATTAAATTTGAAATTGAAATCTAGATTATCGAATAGAGAGAAAATTGACATCTAGGATGAATAAAACCTATGAATATAGGAAGAAGGAAAATAAAAATATCTTTGATATCATTAAATAAAATACGTTGAGTGTGAATAATGATAACAATTATACCAATTCATTGAGGAACATGAAGAAATGTGACGTTGAAAAAAATTCATTTTATAATATATCATCATACTATTAGAAGAATATGTGATACGTAGACTGAGAAAAAGGAAAAAAATTATATCATTCATTGGAAATCAAAGTCCTTAAAGGTGTAGTTGTAGATAATATGGCCTAATAAGATTCAATTGTAACAGATGTTAAAATATGTTAATGATCTATCCAAGAGAAAAAATATCTATGTATTTTGATGGAGTGATATCCAGTGAAGAAGGATGATCTTATTTATTTGATGATTCATAACCCATATTATAATAGCTAAAACATATATAATAAACCAGTCATGAGATGGTAAATGAACTAGAAAGAGTATAATTATTTTGTCAAAGGATCATACTGAATTTTTAAGAGAAAAAATATTACATTCAATTACATAGTATTATGTATTCCTATAAATCATAGTTGATTTATACATAGTATATATTTGGTTCCCACATTCACACCCTACAATGGAAAAATTACATAGTGTGCTTTCATAAATTCTATCAAGTATGTTGTGTGAATGCGTTTATGAAATTATAAAAATATCCTTATATATTCTTAATGTGTAATAGAGGAAGTTAGAGAGTATTTTACATAGAGAAAAAATTTAGTATAATTTTCACCTTGATTCACCACCTCATAGGTGACAAAATAGGTCATTGGGTACATCATGATGCATGAAAAATATATATCTTAAGAACTAGATTAGATAGAATGAGTTTGGTGAATCTCATTCAATAAAAATTGACCATTTAATTTGATTATAAATGATTTTTATATGATATAACATTTTACCTGTTGATCTAATTGGTTGATTATGAATGTAATTTTAATTAAAATAATACACTCATACCCAAAAATCAATGTTTCCAACCCGAAGTTTCAATGAATGTTATATTTATAATTCTTGATAACCCAAGAAATATAAAAAAACCAATACATAGTTTTTAACCTAGGGACCTATAGATAGTATGGGTAGGTATTATAGCTCTAAAAAATATTATCCCCCATATATCATGTCACCTAATCCTCCACCACCTATACTAAAATTTTCACCCTTGACACCAGTTGAATAAAATGAAAAAATTACCACAATCATCCCTTGTTAGGGGTTTTCCATATTTTATAAATCATTAAATATTTTATTTCTACTCTATTCAACTTAACCAATCCTAAAAATATTCTTCTATATTTACCATCATGAACAAACTATCAAACATTCATCACCACTCATTATTTTCATCATAGAAACATCATTTTTATTTTCATACATAGGATACAAAACCAATAAGCATGGGTATCATCATCAAAACACAATATGCTGAAATTCTAAAAACCCCATGGGATTAATACTGAAGTGTGATAAGATGACTATCCAACCACCTAATATGAGTTCATTTCTATGTTAATTGTTGAAAATAGGTAACTGAATGTTGATATTTTCATTTATTGATGAATATTCTCTCATTATGTGTTTAATGAAATTCAGATTAAATGAATAAAAACATAATTATGAATAATAGTTTTAAAATAAATATTTTTATCTCTTTGGTATCTTCATTTAAAGGAATTGTCATTTATCAAATAATCCTCACTTTTTAATTTAAATAAAAAATTTATTTAAAAATTAATATTTTTCAACGGTCTTTTAAAAAATATTATCCCTCTTATAAATTAAATCAGAATATTTAGTTTTATTCAAAATATAATAATTTACCTTGAAAATCTATTGTCCTATTGATTTAAAAAACACTTTTTTGAGAATAATGAATTATCAAGGATTTATTTCTAATATTACAAACATTATGTATCAAATGTTTAAAGAAAACATGTACGATACTTGAAATCATAAAAAATGCATTCCATTATTCTAAATAACTAGGGATTTTTTTTATTATTCCATGATTCTAGATCATCAACAATTTCTCTAAAGTGTGATCTAATGAATTGATTAAGAATGAATAAATTATCTATAGTTTTATTTTATATTTCTAATTACTATACATATATAATAATCCTAACACTGAATGTACATTATGGGTATTATATGATTTTATCAAGAACTAGATATTTAAAATACCAAAAAATGAAAATACATGGTGTATCACATGAAGTCCAATCACAAAAAGAATACCTTGCATATAAAAAAATATTCATTATGAAAAAAACCACGGTTATAGAAATTAAATATCATAATTTATTTTGTATATATTAATATTCTTGAATGTGGTCTATATATTTAATAATTTATCCATTAAAATTAATTAATAATTGATCATATCCAAAATTTACCGTAAAGGTTAATGCTGTCTTATGATTTTAGGTAAAATAAGAAAACATTTATGATATACACTGGGGTATTCTTACTATTTTACCACATTTAGAGACCCCATACAACGAAACTAAAATTATAATTACTATTTCATTTATGAGAAATCTATGATGTTATATCATCCCTACATTTATATATATTTCATTCTAAAAATTGAAACACTTCAGGAAACAACAATGAATATCTAAATAAAACCTCATATAGGAAGCATTCATCTATTACCAAATAAAATTTCCCTCTAGTGGTATATTCTCTATAAAATCATGGTATACAACCATGTTGTAAAAAAAACACTTTTTAAAAAACTATAATTAAAATTTCATTAACTAGATTTATATGATTATAGCTTAGTGAACATCCTATCAATGGTCCACCCTAAAACATAAAATGATGAAGAAAAATTATATAATAATTTCAAAGTATCATGACCATGTTTTCATGTAGTGGTAGAATTATGCTATCCACATTTAAGGCTTAACCCATATGTTTTCACACAGAGAACAGTAATCGAATTGAAAACCCAACTATTGGGCGATCTGATTAGATATTATAAACTAAACCTGTATAAACTAACATAGAGACCCATTTCAGCTTATAAAAATTTTCATTATCACCTAAATAAGTTTAAATACTAATGTTTCAAACTCTAATGTTAATTATATCACATAACCTAATTTATAACCTGACATCATTCCATCTATATGAAAACACAACAGTTCCTCATAATCAAATAGGATCATATGACCCAAAACATTTCATTGTTAGCATATGGTTTCTATTTTTTAAATTTAATGAACCGAACGTGAATAAAAAAACCAACCTCATAAAAAAATTAAAATTCCAAATTTTTATAGTTAGGTGATCCATTATTATATAATGAAAAGTGGGTGGTACTAATAGTTTAGATATCCATGGGTTTCTCACTCTTAATCACTCAATTCTACTATATAACGTAATGTAATCGTAACAATATTCATCTGAACAACACTCCTTAGTATATATAATAACACATGACCTAGTGAATAACAAATATGACCTTTAATTATATCACCAAGGATACATAAACTAATTGAATACCATTACTACTTTCTACTCATTACAATAGAAAACGTGATTTATAAAAACTACCACAAACCAATTAATGGAAAAATATATGTAGTCCCCACTTTTATAGAAATAAATCATTCCCAATACTCTAAAATAATTGATCACTCATGATCCCATATACAATGCTACAATATTTAAACTGAAAAAGGGATAGAGTTGTGTGATTGAAGATAAGTTTTTTTCCAGAACCATTATTCAATTAATTTCATATTATCATAAGACTATGAACTATTAGAAAAAACCTGGTTTAATATTACTAATCACAGACACAATAGATTGAATTTATATTGTCATTTTTATAATATAAAGAATATAAGAATAAATTTTATATAGGGAGAGGTTATTAATGATTCATGTAATAAAAATAATATATATATATATATAAATGTGATAATTGAAAAATTAAGGGAGGAAAGTATTCTAAGTTGTTTATAGTGATTTAAATCATTATTCTCAAAGGGCTATCAATATTCAAATAAATATATAAATAATAAAATTCACATTGAAACATCCCAATTTTATTTTACTCACATTAAACTATGAAATATACACATTGATAAGTCGTCTTATAAAATTTATCTATTGTTACACTTCTTCAACCATCACTACCCATTCTATGCCCCACTATATGGATGACACAAATAATGATGGGGAGGATGACTAATAGACAAGAAGATCTTGAGTGACATTGAATATGGGTGAATCATAACCATAATCAATATAACTCTTTATGAATAATTGTAATTGAATAAATAAAAGGAATTAATGCTCATGGAACTAATTGAGATCACTTATCCTTTACTTCAACAATCAACAAGGTTATTTCACCTTTTCAAGGGGATTTTATTAGGGAACACAGTGGGAGAGTACATATTTTGATCAAAATTAATGAATGATTTAATGAAGAAGAAGAAAAATATTTACAAAACTATAATAATAATATATATTATCAAATTACTTAATAGGTTAAAAATTTTTCCAACTAAATATTACAATCCCTTTAAATATTGGCACGATACAAATTTTTATGTTTAGGGGGATCATTTTCCATCCAAAATATATAAACCATAACATCTCATCTAGTAACCCTATTAAATTGACGAATCTAGAAATGTGTTATTCATGAATGTTTTAGACATTGGTCCTTCACTAGAATACAATAATAATTAGCTTTTTTATCCACGTAGTGAAGAGTTGATGGTATATTTACATTGGAAAATAATTCGTTAATAGTGACTATTTTAATTTCTGTAAACTGAGTTCCCATAAATTTATATCCTTGAAAAAAAATATTAATTTTTCATAATTATTGGAAGAATTTATAAAATATGTAATATAGCTCCATGAATAATTTATTCTCTGTTGGGTTGAAAAATTATGAGATATATGCCTATCCTCAAATTTCATCGATTTTTTGCACACATTTTAAGGTGTCAGTTGTGAGTGAGCATTGGTCGTAAAGAAGTTTTATTGAGCATTGGATCAATTTGAACGAACTAAATCAACCATTTATGGTATCCTAAAAATTATTTTGCAACATAAACTAGTCTTATAAATTTTATTACTAAATTTACCTAAAAAGGTTCAAAATCCAAATGTTGGAAACATAGTTAATTAAGTTTAAAGTACAAGTGTAATAAATAAATAGGAAAATGTCACTTAAATTAGCACTATCGTTGGATTAAAAAAATCATTATAGTATAATATGTTTTTAAATTTAGGTTTAGCACCCCCAAAATTATGCCTTGGAGTCCTGATAAATCATAAAATATATAAATAGAAATATATTAATGAATAAAAAACTAAACAACCACTTTTATCTTAAAAAATAATTAATTTAATCACGTCCCCTTATTAAAAACATCCCCCTTTCATTTTAATCACTCACATTTAAATTGATTAAACCCCAAAAATCGGCCCATGGCCCAATCACATCATTCCTAACATTAAATTTTATTTCACTCTCCATTTAATAGATATTAAATATACACTAATGGTCATACGTAGAAAATTCATGTATCAATATAGGCGGGTGATAAATCTCATATCTCTATAGTTTGGTATATAGAAATGTCTCAAACAAGAGTTCCTTTATAGGGATTTTTTTTGTCTTAGTATTTGTTGGTAATGACATTTAAAATTTTAAATCCAAATTGTGTTTATTGAACTCAATAGTATAATCCATGATTATTCAAGTGAAGCCCTAGAAATTTAATAACTCAATTCCTATAAACATGTGAAACAAAACACCACACCATTTTTTGAAATTTGAAATGAGTCATGTTATAATAAAAATGAATGACTTCATCTAAATGATATGACATTTTTTCTTTAATTATTAAGATTTATTTTTTCATGGATGATGAGATAAAAATTTAATACAAAGAATAAATATCAATTTATACCATTTATTTTTTAGTGGTATATGATTAAAAAATATAATCATTTTAAAAAATTCCACCCCTTTTCAATATTTTATCAATTGTTTTATTTATTTTTACTTCTTTTTAGTTTTTAAGGATAACTAGATTATACAAATATTGTAAAATCAAATGATGAATGATTTAATGTTTTATCACGATATCCCCCAATTTATGAAAAACACATCAAAACGCCCAAAAATTAATTATAAACCCAATAAAATATAATAACAGACCTTCTCCTAGACTCAAACATGAAATTTTATTGAAAAAAACTAAGAGACCCGATAGGTAATGAAAAGAAGATCTATAATGTGGCTTTATATTATTAATAAATTCATGGAATGTTGGGGATAAATAATTTTGAATGTAATGGTAGGTCTTGGGTAAAAAATTTCCTATTCAAATAAGTTCCTCATTATTTAAAAAAATATGAACATTGGTCATTGATTGAGATAAATATGTTCTTATGGCTCCCACACAAATACAATTTCCCCCAAAAAAGAATGTGTTTTATGATTAATATCTCTAAATGGTTAATCATATATCATTTTACTGGAAAAATATTTGATTCAATGATTTATCACATGGATTACAAGAATGAATGAAACAAAAAAATATTTTCAAACATAAAATTAATGGAAAATGATCCCACATAAACAATAATTTAAAGTCCATTCTTTAAATATTTATGTCAACTCTCTCAAAATAGGATGATTTTTTAATAATTATATGCATATTCATTTAGGATCAACGTTTAAAAAAGTGGGAATAACACATATAATCTACTAATAAGTTTGACACTCCTCCCATACATAGATTTCAATAACCTTTATTCTAGTTGAATAAAATATATTTATAAGGAACGAAAATGTAAAGAGATTGAAATTTACAACATGAGATTATTTTTTAGTGGATTCCTTGAGTTATGATCCATGATTATACAAATTTTGACCTAGAAAGAAGAAACACAAAATAATAAATATAAGACAATAATGAGAAATTGAAGTAGGATAAAACCTAGTTTGGACCCCCCATGTTGTTGTAATTTTTTCACTACCCCTGATAAGGATAATTGATTTTATTTTACCAAATATAATGGTTAGAGTGGTATATTTCCCATGAACCAATATATATGATTTCTAACAACATCTATTATTAGATGAAAATATTGAATACCCCCAAAGAAAATAAAAATATCCCCACCCCTTGGATATATTATAGTGATTATTTGAGGTGCATAGGGGGAGGTAAATGAGTATTGGGGTTTTCACTATTTTGTTCATCTGGTGGGGTGGTGTCCATTATTGGTGAGTATAGTATAATTGGATGTGGATTATTTTATTTTTTAGGTTGATAAAATTATTCTTATACTATTTTTTTATTTTCTTCTATTAATATCTAGTTCACAATTTTACAACAAAATTCCCTCCTCCATTCATAGTACATCATAAGATACATCTTATTATTCCTCAATTGGGGCTTATAGTAGTGGTAAAAAAATAAAAAATAATAATAAATTAGACTATTTTAAAATTATGAATAAATAGTTATTTAATAAAAACAATTCCAATAAATTCAATATCCATCAAATCCTTTTACTTTAAATTTATTTTCATTATAAAAGTATTCTGGGAAATAATTTTATGAAATGGAATAATTTTTTCATGTGTTTCTTTACCCTCAGCAATGTACTCGCGAAATGTTTTTTGGAAATGGTATTTAAATCCCTTTACATCTTAATTATTTTCATTTGATCAATATAATGTAAAATTCTTCATTATTCATGAAAAATATGTTTATTTAGATTCGTACATTATCATTCATCTAAAATTATCATTAATTACAAATGAGTTATATTCCATTTTAGTTGAGGTTTTCTCTATTTGGAAGGAATTTTTTATAAATTTAATCATTTAGGATTTCCAATTGCTAGACATGTCAATTCCAGGCCATTCATATGAAAAATAAAAAATGTAATCATTTTTTTTATGAAATAAAATATATGACATCATTTCCTTATTTTCTAATTTTTATATTTATAATTAATTCATTATTGAAAAATAATATGTGAAAACTCATATATTTGTTGAAAAAAGTTCCAAATTGATGACATTAGTTTTTCATGAATAAAGTTTTTATTAAATAATAACTTTTTTTAATCATTTAGCATAGTTGAACAGTTATGGGGATATCTCTTGGAGTTTTATCGCAATAATATAAATTTATATTTTCATTTTTATGCATTAATAAATATACTTATAACAGATAAGCTAATATAGAATGTAGGGATTTAAATAAAAGTCCTATAAAATACTAATATAACTATTAGATAAATGTTAAAATGATAATATAATAATTTAAATAGGAAGAGTGAATTAAAATTTTCTTGGGAGGTCATTGTGATTGATATCATTGTTAAAAAGGAATATCAATATTTAACTCAAAGAGGTGATAATGAAAAGTTATACCTCACTTTCCTATCTAATTATTTATTAAACCTTACTAATACCTATGTATATAATGAAACCCCTTTCTAGACATCATATAAAAGACCACATCAGTGACCATCACATCACATTTTATAAGTTATATTATTCATGAAAAAATATTGATGGGAAGGAAAAAAATGATAAAAGAGAATAATAATTTTATGGGAATGAAAACTGAGAAACAACATAAAGTATTCCATTAAAAACTACAAAAATTCTTATAAAATATTAATAATGTTGAAATTTATGTGTAATGAAACCTAATATTACGACCATTAATAGACATGAATAAAATATAAGGATATTTTCTTAATTTTGTTTCATGTTGAGAAGGGAACATGGTGGGAGAACTAATAAAATAAATTGAACTGTAAAATTAGAGAATGAATAAAACAAATAGTATATATTAAAAATATAAAAATATAATACAATTAAAAATAGCATATAAAACTAAAAAATATGAAAAAAATACACTATTCAACCCATTGAGATAGTGATAGAATTTAAATTTATTGGGGGATAGGTGAACATTTTCACTCCATAAGTTGTCCAGCATATGATCATGATTCGATCCCAAACAAGTGGATAAATTTGGTAATGGTATCTTCTTGAAATTTATCTATATTTTCCTTTTACTTTCTCCCTCAAACTATAAACATCATTTTTCATGTATTAAAGGAGTGAATAATGATTTACATCTGGAAAATAATTATGGCATAGTAACTATTTTAATTCCAATGCAATGAGTTCCCTTGTATTTAAGGCAATTAACACCCAAGAATCTTGACTTTATATTGTTTTATAAAATATTTAATGTTATGTTATATAGCTCCTTATAGATTTTTATCTCCTCTTGGGTCAGTAATTTGTGTGATATAGGCTCATCATAAAAATTAATACATTGTTGGCATTTATTTTATGAGCCATTTTGTGAGATAATTTTTGGAATCAAGATATTGGATTGAGCCCAATCTATATTTTACTAGAATAAATCAAAAAAATTATTTAATAATAAAAATTAATTTCACAATTTTAATTAGTGTTGAAAAAGTTCGTAATAACTAAAAAATAAAATTTAAACCACTCATAATAACATAAAATTAAACCATTTGAGAAAAATATCTTTTATTAATAATACAACATAATAATGATTCCAAATAATATAAAATAAAACTCTCATGGGATTAAGAATATGAAATATAGAATAAATATTTTGGAAATGTTAGATTCATCAGGTAACACCCTGAGAATATTTTCTATATTTTAAATTATAGAAAATTCCAAGTTTGTCATGCATTATATGTAACATCGAGTTAATCATGTGTGACACAAAAAATTAAATTAAACTGACACATTAAATAGTATTAAAAAAGTATTATATAATATGGCAGTTATCACCATGATATTAGAATAACTGGTGTAATTTGGATTTAATAAATTAAAGAATTATATGTTTTAAACTTTTATATAAATGAATTATTTAGTGTCCAATTAATAAAAAATGAATATAAAAATAATTTTGAAATAAAGGAAATCATTTTATAGAAAAATATTTTAACGATAAATAACATGTTTCAACTATATAAATTAAAATAATTATTTCCTGATGGGTTTCAAATAAATTTAATTAATTTATATTCAATCAATGTTATAAAATTCATATTATGTGTTTTCTAGAAAAGATATAATAATAAATTCAATTTTTCTCATCAGAACAATATTTTTCTAAAAATCATTTTTCTATACTTTTTGTGAAAATATTTTAAATCTAAATATTGAATCATGTATATAATTTATTTTGTAAATTTTTTTAATTATAATTTAAAAATTATATCCGAGTGATTTTTTATAATTTTCAAAATTATGTACTTTTCAAATGAATATTAAAAGAAAATAAATTTAAAAGGAAAACATCAATTTCATTTAAATTATTACTAAATTAGATCTATAATTTAATCTGATTTTAAATATATGTTCATTTATTTATATACTAATCAGATTTTATTTGTTGGAATCATTTTTGGATTTAATTTTAATAAAAAAACATTGTAAATATTATAAATATTTCTCACTGAAAATCTAATTTCATATCATATTTGTGGGATTTCATTTAAATTATTAATTTCCACTTATGTGAATGGAATTTTAAAAAATGTATTTCATTTTTGGAATAATATAAATTTATATTTTCCGATATATAAAATACAAATGTTTTACCAAACTTAATAGTGAAAATAAAAGAAAATAATTATCATGGTTATGGTAAAAATTGGTTTACTGGGGGTAAACTAAAAAGTTAAGGATATAAATGAAAAAAAAACATTTATAAAATCTATTTAATGTTTATAATTGGACCCTTTAATTTCTATGTATAGATAATATTAAATTTTTTATCCTTTTTGTATGATAATAATGTAAGTACACAATTTTCTTTTAAAAAAATTAAAAGTGACCCACTCACCACACATTTAAAAGGACACACCCTCTAGACTCCTCTTAATGCCTTCAATATATTTAATTCCTAAATTAAATGGAAAAATAAAATACCAAAATCCTTTACCTCAACCTTTAATCCTATTTTTTGTATGAAATAAAACCTAAGATAAATTATTGTGTAAACCTAATGAGGTTACGTGAAGAATAAGTAATGTTCTTCGATGCGTGTTCTTAAATTATTTCTTACCACATGTCCTTTAATTATTATTAACACATTATGTTATAGTAATATCACAATATTTAATATAAGTAGATGTTTTTAAAATATTATAATAACATATAACCATCCCCACTATGACACTTGACCATGGAATTTATATTATATTATATTATTTATTTATTTATCAACCATGCTTGTGAGTGTCAATAGTTGGATGGTTGAATTTTAAATTTTTTTAAGCTTTTTAGATATTCCATGGTAAGGTAACATGGTTAGTAATAACTATGAAGTGCATTTTCAGGTGCCTAGGTGAGGTAGTGGTGTGGCACATGGCCTGTGCACTGTCTGTTAATCTCTGTGACAAGCATGTGAAATTACACCTTCAAATGATAGAGATGAGTGGCATTGTTGACACACAGTTTCTCAAACCATGAGTCCCACCCATGTGTGTGCCCCATATTTCCATTAGGGTGCACGTGGTTAGCTCATGACCTATATGATTGTGCAGCCAAACTAGGCGGCCTGACGAGTGTTCAAAAATAAAATAAAATAAAATAACAACAATAATAAAATGAAATAAAATAAAAATAATGAAATGTTTTGATAATAATAATAATATTATTGTTAATAAATTTATGGTTAATATTATTATTATCATTATTAAGTTAATTATAATATTATTATGATTTTTTAATTAGGTTTTTATTTTATTTTATTTTTTATTTTATCTTTTTTTCCTTGTTTCTTTCTATAATCTATTATTTCACCCCTCTAATTTTCATATGTCATATGACTCCCCCCTTCTACCTTAGGCGCACATGTTTTCCCCTCCTCCAATCCCTAAATATCTAATGATTCCATGATATTCATTTTGGTTTAGCTGTCAAAATATCAAGGTAATCCCTCCTCCGTAGTTATTATATCTCTTTTGGATGATTTTTCTCCTCTGTGTAACCTTGTTCAGTTCAGCTAAACCCTATGTTATGGATTAATGTGATTTTTGGTTCCATATCTTGTTTTAAGGCATGTTAAGGGTCTATCAGATTATCTTCATGCATGTTTTGGTGTTTTTTTGTGGTGAATCATTTTAGACCATTTCGGTTTTCCAACTATCAATTTTGGGTATGTTTTCCTCCATTCATCATGTTTCCCAATTTGAAATTTTGGACTTTTGTGGTTTCTATGATTGTGGTAATCTATTGATTTTTCAATTTGAACAGCCATTCATGATGGTAAATTACATGCATGTGTAGGGTTAAGTAATATATTTATATATATATTCCCTCTTTTTACATATTCCCTAATAAAGAGGGAAATATTTTCAATGAAGCTATAGGATTGATATATTTATATATATATAAATGCTTGTTCCTGTAATCATAAAGGTTCAATTTGTGTGGTCATAATAAAAAAGTAGCAAGTTTGACATAGGTCATCCTCTTTACTATCCTTCAAATTGAAATCTAAAATTTAATATATGTTTTATTTTTTTTCACATTAAATTATAATGTTAATAAATTAAAGAAAAATATATTATTTAGTAGAAAAATTCTATTACATGTTCTTAATCGTATTTCTTATGGTTCACTATGGGGTTTTCATCTTATGAAATGTTCTCCGTGATGTGTTTTTAATGCTAGGTGTCTTGGGTACTTGATCGGTTATCCAAATTTATTATATTAGGGGAATTTTAATTGTCTATTGATGTTTATAATATCAGTATATTTTCTAAAAAAAGTGTCATGAGAAGTTAGATTTTACAAATATTTTATGATCATATAAAATAGGTGCGAAATATGGTTTGAATTTAAATGGTTTCATTTGAGATTTAAATAGGGGAAATATTATAATTTTTAACTTTTAGAAAATAATAGGTGTTTTTGGTGTAAATTGGAGGTTAAATGTTATATTTCCTTTAATAAATGGATTTATTCATATTAAAAATAGTTTGAAGACTATTTTTAACCATGTAGTTCCTTGATTGTTTGATTATTATTGTTTTTATTTTTATTAGAACTTAAAAGTGTTGGGAGATTAGGTTTTATAAAGTAAAAGTATTCTTTGTAAGTTAATGAGGCCTGTTTCGCATTTTAAGAATAAATTCTGGAGGTAAAACCCCCCCTCTTGAGGTATGAAACAATTTTATTTTGAAAAATGTGATATAAGTTTTGATATTCTACTTGTGTTATATGACTTGTTAACAGGATTATTAATTATTTTGTGACATAAAATGGGGGGTGTTATAGAAGTGGGATATCAGGGGTGAGAGGTTGGATGGTTTTTTATATAAAGAAAAATAAATGTTTATATGTGTTTTCATGATAAAAACTCATCATTATTTGAAGTAGAGCACATGGAAGATGAGGAACCTTAGTGGGATAACTAGAACTATTAAAATTGTTGAAACGAATGTGGCATGGCCCAAATTCATCTTGAAATATTGAATATTACAACCTTAACAAAATTATAATGATGATCGAAGACCACTTGTACCTTTGTATGTTTCCTTTTAGTGGATAATGCATGAGAAAGTTTTTGGTTGTGGTTTTGTACCCTATTTCATTGACATACAAAGGTCATAGCATACCACTTTTTCTAGCTACCTATAGGGATTTCCCATGGTGCTCGCTTGTGACATGATACAATTGATGCGAGTTTCATTTTAGTTTCTTCATTATTTTTCCTCCTTTATTAAAACAATGGAAAAATATAGACTGTTTACCATTTAATGTAAAATTTATATGCCTATTTGAGATCTATTTTGTAGATGTAATGTAAGGAAAATGATTTTTGTTTAAAATGGAATCTTTTGATTATAATATTAAAAGAATAGAAAATATTATTTTTAAATGTTCATATATTCAAAGTAGCATGAATTGGTTTTCATTTTAATGGAATGACATAGGGAATAGTTTATACGAGGAAACCTACTAAGTTTTAATACTCAAAACTATAGATTATTCTTGAATTTTGTTTATGGTGACACTTCCAACTTCAGTTTTATTATGGAGCGAGTCTGGTCCTATGGTTGGTGTTAACCCACAAAGTCATATGGAGGTATGCATAGTTTAATTTAATTTTAAATACTATTTTTTATATTTTTATTTCTTAGTTTATATGTATTTATTTATATTTTTTTATCTGAAAAAGTGTTCCTCTTTTTTTTATTCCAAACACCAGTTTTACAGTCTATGGGGATTGGAAACACTTTTGTGGGCCTTTTGTGGGTTGGCTCGTGTGACAAGGTTAATGTTACACGAGGATGGTTTGTGAGAAAATGGAATCAAAATTATATATTGTTTTTTTGGGTGACATGTTTCTTGGAGGTTAAGACTATCAGGCCTTGAGAGGTTGGTGTTGGAAGGACGTTATGAATCCTCATCTATCCTGATCATTTAGTTTCTAGGGGAAGTCCTAGTTCTGAGTATTTTTTTTGGTTTATGTCGATAATAGAATACAACAGGAATAATCTGGTGCTACATGATATAATTTCATGGAGTTGAAACCCTAGTGTAAACTAAGTACATGGTACATGATGCTCCATGTGGTTGATTCTCTCTCAGAGCATTGTCTTCTAAGCCATGTTGTTGGGTAAGGCACATACACTAGTTCCTAATTCTTGATGTTTTGGGCTGAGTTATGATTTGGGATTAGTTTTTTTTTGTGTGAGTGGATTTAAAATTTGAAAATGGGTTTTAGGAAATGGGTTTTGAAAATGTACAATTTTCTTTGGAGTGGAAATTTGGTTTTGAAAATAGAAATGATTTCTGAAAATTGTTTTTTATGGAATGTGTTGTTTAGAGGGGAAAATGGGAGGCTATTTTGGAGATTTTTTTTATGAATTTTGGAAACAAATTTTGTTAGGATAAATGATATTTTCATGGGAATTGGGAAATTTTATTCTTTAATGATAAATGGTGACTTCATATTGGTAGGTAATTCTGGATTTCGGATGAAGGATCTATTTTGGAAGTGATAAATGTTTTGAATTGACCCATGGTACTTCTATGAGTGATGAAATATATGCATATATGTATGTATAAACCTATTATTTGGTATTATATATTAATGGGTTTTTGAGCTTGAATATATTTTAATTATCTTGGAATTTAAATGGTGTATATTTATGTTGTTTTGATTTATAAGAAAAATTATAAAAAAGGGATCTAAATGTTTTGAAAAGTGAGTGAGGAGTTGTATAGTGTTTTCTCTTTGTGTTTGGAATTATCATTTGTGGGATCTTGGATTTGAAATGTAGAAATTTTGTCATAATTTTGATTTGTGTTTGGATTTTGGATTTATATTAAAGTGTAGAATATTGGATTATGAAGAATTTTGATATTGATTTATGCTTCTCATTTTTGATTATTCCCAAAAATCGTTATAGTAAGGAGTGGATTGCCATAATTTAGGATACCTTCCACCATTTTTAAGTGATAATAAATTTTGGGAATATGTTTTTGTCGTAATTTGGTGGTTTGAACTTGTCAAAATAACGGTATTTATGGTTTTTGGATATTCTAAATATTAATTTCTCTAAATATTCATAATGATGAATCTACCCATTATCTGAATTAGTTGGCAGAGATCGATCCTTTTCTCATATTAGAAAACACTCGAGACTTTTTGGTTTGTTACTAACCTATGTTATATAAAAAATATAAGGAGGCCTTGTTCGTAGTGGATAACAAAAATATATTTCATTGAATACGGTCACTTGGTTCAAATGAAGTGGTTCTATAAGTTTCACTACGAAAAGAATAAATTTCAGATTAAGATCATTAGTTCATGACTATGGGCCATCAGATGACTCATGTCTTTAGGGCTTGAACCATAGGTCTTGGAGTGAAACATTTCTCATAGTCATGAATCATTACATGTGGTGGGGACCTTGGTCCATATTTTGTCTCAAGTGTTAGAATTGGGATGATTTCAAAATCTCTATTATGGATTATTTGTTTTTTAAGGTTCCTTTATATTATAAAAGTCATAGAGAATTATTTTCTATATTATAGTCTTTTTATATATTTTTACTATTATTCCATTGTAGTTTTCATGGTTTTTGAATGTTCCCATTTGGAAGTAAGAAGTATTGATGGCCTTATATCCTTATAAACCTACAGGTTACAATTTTTCCTTATAGAAGAAAAAACATGAAAGGCAGTCTCATTATTGATGTGAGTTTCGAGTGGGTTGTCTCCCTTGTGTGGTTAACCCATTTTGCAGACTATTTTTTTCAGTCTTTCTCATTTTAGGGATGCTCAATTATTGGTGAATTGATGATACATGGCTCAATTATCTGATTTTTTTAAGACCTTTCTAGGGGTTTCCCCATGTTTTTGGGTTTTTTGGTTTTGGATGGGTGTTCCCATTGGTTATGTTGGTTGGTCTATGCGGGAGTTTTACTTCTATCTTGGGGATTCCCACATTGGTTTGTATTGGTAGTTATAGATTTAGGGAATGATGAGAATCTCAATGATGGTCATTCTATATGGTTTCTTATGGTAGGGAGAACCCACCTCCTTTTCTTATGGTTGGTCTAGTTGCGATTTCAAAAATAGATGGTTAGGTGTGAATGGTATAGATAATGGTCACATCAGGTTCGTGGTTTCATTGGTCTGGTTTAAATTTGAGACCGAGTTTTATTCCATGGTCGGACAAGTGTCTTTATGGTGGAATAAAGGGTATTTTGTGAAGATAATTATCTCACCATGACCTTGGAATTTAAATTTTTTTAAATTAATTATTTATTTTGAATCCTTTATTTTGAGTTTAAAAAGTTGGTGGGTAAAATTTTATTATTTTAGAATCATATTATATCATTCATGGTTACCCCAAAAATATAGTAGTATCCATATAGCGCCAGTGCATGTGCCCAGTTGGGGTAGTGGTGTGGCACACAGCTTGTGCACTGTCAGTTAATCCATACAAAAAGCATGGGAAATGGCTCTATTAATTGACAGAGCTCAGTTGCACAGTTAGCGTAAGGTTTTTAAATCTATACGGCCAGCCTATATGCGTGCCCCTTATTTATAGTAGGATTAAAATTGTTAGTGTACGATCTAGAAGATTGTGCAGCAAACCGGTGTGGCCTACCTAGTATTCATAATTAAAATTAAATGAAATTCAAAAAATAAATAATAATAATAAATAATAAAAAATGTTTTTATAATAATAATAAAAATAATAATAATAATATAATAATAATTATTATTATTATTATTTAGTTAATTATAATACAAAAGTTTTTTTTGTTTTTTATTTAATTTTTCCTTTTCCTTTTTTTCCTTTTTCCTTATTTCTTCCATTCCTTTATTTTTTTCTCCCCTCTTCTCCGTGTGTGTCACATGTCTCCCCCCTCTTCTTCTCCCTCAATCACACATGTCTCCACCTCCTCTGAACTCTCTCCATCTGGTGATTCCACCAGTTTATTTCTATACTGAGGTAAACTTCTCAAGGTAAGCCCTCCTCTCCCTTTACTCTCCCAATTTGGGCTGATTTTTCTCCTACGTGTTACCCTGTTCGATTCTTCTGAACTCTATGTTTGTGATTAACCGAATGTTTTGTTCCTTATCCAATATTAAGTCATGTAAAGGGTCTCTTAGGTTTTCTTCAAGCATTTTTTGGTTTCTAACACAGAAAAAGAATAATTTTGGTCCATTTAAGTCCACTCACCATCATGTTAAGGTATGTTTTCATCCGTTCATCATGTTGCTCAATTTATAGTTTGGGGATTTTTTGGTTTCTGATTTTTTGGTAATATTATTTACTGCATTCTGATCTTCTATTTGTGAGGATTATATACATGAATGTACAAAGGAAAGTCATATATATATTCCAGGTTTTTAGATACTTTATCATGATGAGGGGAACATGTGCAATGCAACTATGGGTACTTAAATTTATATTTATAAATGCATGTGTGTGTAAGCGTGAAGGGTTTGTTTGAGTAGTCCTCATCAAAAAGAGGTCTGTTTTAGGTAGGTCACACTATGTATGATCCATTAAATTTAAAACTAAAATTTCTTATATTTTTTATTGCTTGTTTCGTTATATTATAATTTTTTAAATTGTATAAAAATTTATTATTAAGTATAATTAGTTTATTTTATGTTTTCAACACAAGGATTTTGGTAAACTATGGGTTTTTCATATTAATACGTGTTCTCCATGTTTTTTTAATGATATTTTTTATTGAATGATTTTTTTTCAAATATATTAAATTGTGTGAATTGGGAATGTTAAAAGATGTTTGGTCTTAGGGATAGTTTTGTTATTAAAGTATATTTAGATGTTTTATTTTTTAAAGATGTTTTTATGTATTAAATATATATGAAAGTTGATTTTAATTAAAATGAGTTTTTGTGTGATATAAAAATAGGATAAATTTCATTTTTTTTAATTTTTGGAAAAGTTTCCGTTTTTTTAATGTAAATTTGAGGTATAAGGGTATATTGCCTTTTTAAAATGAGTATCATCATTTTGCAAATTATTTGATGCTTTTTTAAATGCGTAGTGCCTTGGTTGTTTAATTGTGATCTTTAATTGTATTGAAACATAAAATAGTTGGGTGATTATTTTTTCTAAAATGAAATAACTTATTTTATTGTAATGACTCCCATTTTGGGTTTCAAGAATTATTTGTTGAAGTGGAAAACCCAACATGAGCCATGCCCTTCTTGTTTGAAAAATGTTATGTAAGTGTTGATGTGTGATTTTTCTTACTTTCTTTGTGATGAGGCTTATGCATGTTGTGTGAAATAAAAAGAGGGATGTGATCAAGGAGGGATATCATTGGTGAGAGTTTTAATAGGTTTTTAGAAATATAAATTGATTTGTTCATATGTGTTTTCTTGATAAAAAGCCACCACCATTTTATGTAGATCAGATGAGAAACCCAAGCACATAGGTGGGATAACTGGAACTAGTATGGTAGTTTACTCGGTAGTGGCATAACCTAGATTCAACTTGCTAGAATGATGATTACAACACAAATTAAAATATAATGTTGATCGGAGAACACTAGGCACTTAGGATGTTCCATAATAGATTCTCGAGAAGAAGAATGATGATAGTTGGGGTTGTTATACCACATTTAACAGAGATATGAGGTTTATAGGGCCCCACTTGATCTTGTTACCTCTATGGATTTCCCATGGTGATCACTTCTTACATGATACTTTAGATGTCAATTTCATTTGAGTTTCTTCTTTCTTGTTTTTTTATTCATGGAAACCATCATTTTATGTAAACTATTTTCATTTCCTTCTAAAATTTATATGCCTGTTTGAGAACTATTTTGGAGATGTAATGGAATAAAAATAATTTTTCATTAAAAATGAGAATCTTGTTATTTGAATTTTAAAGGGAAATAAAATATTAATTTTATATTTTTGTATATTAAAAGTAGCATGACTGGTTTTTATTTTTAGAGGTATAGAAGAGGGAATAGTTTATTCGAGCATGCATAATGAACTCTAACACTCAAACCTATAAATTATTCTCGTTTTATTTTTCAGTGCTCCTTCCCGATTTTGTTTTCTCATGGAAATAGTATAGTCAAATGTTTGGTGTTGACCCAAAGGGTCACATGGATGTACATGTAGTTTTAGTTAATTTCAGTTGATATGGATTATGATTTCATTGCTGTGTTTAAATCTATTTATTTTTCTTTTTTATAGTGCAAATCATTCCCAGATGCTTTATTTTGATGTATGGAAGTCATTTCCAGGCTGTGGGGATTAGGAATGCCCTTAGTTTTTTTGTGACGGGATATGTTGGGTGAAGGGTTCAGGGTTGACTCGAGTTTTTTCAGGACACCCACATCCATAAAATTGGTTGTGAAATCATTGTTCATGTGTGTGATGAACTAACACCTCATGAACTGAATTCATTCCTTATCCCATTAACACCACTCATACTTTGGTATAATTATTGATATAAAATATAAATTATATTTATAACATAAGTATACCTATATTGTAATTAAATCTTATATACATTTCTAATTCCCATTATATAGGGGATATTCAAATTCCACTCATTTTTATGGTGGACTACAACCTCTCGAATGGATTTGATTTAGTTTTCACTGACTATTTACATGGAAGGAAATAATGAAACATTTAATCAATTTTTGTGACATAAAAATTATAATAACAATATTAATTAAATATTTATTATTATTGAAATATAATCTATTACTTTCATTCTTTTGTTTTCAGTCACAAAAATATGATCACAACGTTCATGTGCATGTTGACTACTGCCATCACATAAAAATTTCATTATCTCGTATAATATCCCAACCACATGGTTTATATTTATAATCATATTTAATGTAATAATATTTTATTTATGATATTGAGATCACTTTGGAAATATAAAATATTTCTTACCTCTTTTCCACAATGATAACTCAAAAATGGAAGCATTTTTCCTACGTACGTACGACCTACCATATTCAGGATCGTCACATACATCAGTTTTCCAAAACAATAATTTTTCAAAAATATCATTTATGTATTGTTTTAAAATAATATTTTAACACCCCAATCATCCACAGTATTCTTCTTTTTTAATAATACAATAACTTGTGTTGTACGCAACTTCGAGTCCTTTCACACCACAACAAATCAAACTTTCCGTTATGAATAGTAATACCCACTTTTTGAAATTTAATACATTTTATCTTTAAAAATGGACTTAATTTTTGGATTCAGAATATCGAAATTATCTTAAGGTGAGTTTTTGGTATTTTTCTGAAAACATTCAATTTTTGAAGAATACTAAAACACACTACGCTATTGGTTAAAAATCGACATTGTATATAAATAACTAGTTATTTTATTTCAATTTAATTTAGGTCAAATGGATACATAATACCTATATATGTTCAAAATAATTCATTGGAGTCATTTTATTATAATTTTAGATATATAAAAATTTATCGAACTTTTTACCATTATTTACCCACCACTGAGAAACATTGCCAAATTTGTATAAAATTTTATTTTACCGCTTCTGTGAGTTGAATTTTAAAAATCAGAGAGACATGGTTAATATTAGTATGCAAAATTTGGTTCAATGAGATGAAAATATTTTTTGGTGAATAGTAATGTTTGACTTTTATTTACCACGCTTAAAAGTAAATAGGGTAATTAAGGGTAAAAATGATATCATAATTATTCTAACACATGTCCTAATTCTATTGTATAAGTATAATTCGACCAGAAAAACCTTATGAATAAAATATAATCTTATTTGGTTCACATGAATTAGATTAGGACATTTATTATTATTTTTAGTTAAAGAAGAGTTAAAAGAGGTAAAATTAAAGTTTAATAACTAAACCATTTTTAATATAGGGTTATAAAAAAGATACATTCAACTATAAATATTCATTAGAAATCTAAAAATATTTACTACATAAAGGTATTTTATTTATAATTTTTATAAATTAAATATGTATATTTATTTATTACACAATGATGATGCAGTAATTACCTTATTAATAAAAAATTAAAATAATTGATATTATCAATATCCAAATAAATATTTTTTCAGACTATTGATGAATTACATTAATTTTCTAGGATAATATGACATTTTAGGGTGGATTAAATGAGTTTTTTTGGAGAAATAATGTTGTTATGAATATAAAAAAACAAAATACGAAATAGTGTTAAAATTGACATAAAAGAGTTTCTAAAACAAATAATATATTATTAATTGATATTATATTTTTAAAGAGCAGTGGTTGATACAAAGGGATAAAATAATATTACAAATGTCATTAATGAACCACTCGTGGTTCTCTTGGAATTTTATTGTATGTTTATTAACCATATAATATAAAATTACAAAGAGAGGTGGTAAATGTCAAACTATTTAACTAAGAGTTAAATCTAGAAGATAAGGTTAATATACTCACCCAAACCTGTCTAAAACAAACTGGTTGAGTATATTTCTACCCATAACCATTTTATACTTGAAATAAATCATTTTGGAACCATTATAAACTGAAAAGTATTTTATTATAAAATAATATTTCAATCTTTCCCTAAGTAGCCCCTCACCTCTCTTATAAAAGGGAACTTCTCCTTATCTCAAATTCACTCCTCCCAAGTAATTTGGCTTGTCCAAAACCTACCCAAATATCCTCTCAACTGTCCTCTCATCATCCTAGAGGCCATACATTAGTCATTAATCAATCCTAAGGAGCCCTTTTGATCAAATGAAAAGGAAGAATCCGAAGAAGAGGTAAATATCTCACCACCTCTTTCAAGTTATTTTCTTCTTCCACTTCCTCTTTCTTTGTTGTTTCCATAATAAAATAATAACTACATTATCTTCTATATACAGGGATGTTATTATAAAAATGGTACGAACATATTCATTATGTTAACCATTATATGAATAACATGTCACCATACGTGCGTACGTACGGCTTACCATCTCCACATTGTGGTGTAGTTGTTATTCAATACATTATTATTTGTATGTGTAAAATAAAGATGTTTAATTGATTTCAATAATAGATATAATATATTAATGATTATTTATATATTATATACCATATATTTACATGAAATTTTAAATATTAAACGAATGATATTATCGCTCGTGCATATGTACAGATTACCGTCTCCACGAATGCGATGAGATTCATTTCCCCATCAAAACCATTAAAGAATAATTTTCATTTTATTATTAAAAATAATATTTTAGGAACTTAATAAAATTATATATATTAGTCAAATACATCATATCCATAACAAACACTTATTATGTAACCAAACACATAAATTAAAACGAATCAGTTAACACCAGAAACAATGATAATACTAAAATATTATTAACAAATCAATATTAGAAGATCATATATGATATCATATTTATGTATATGGTTCTTGTATAATTATATAAAAATTATTTAAATATTATACAGGAGGTTATCATACCCTTGACCGATGAAAAGTACAAGGTAAGGGGTTTCTTATCTCAATTTTAATTCCATGAGATTTCCATTGTACGTCACTTATTTATTTCATGTGGTGTATAGTGTACTTCCATTTGATATATATAAATTATCATGATTCACTTTATATTCATGGTATTCTATGATTAATTTTGTGGTTATTAAATTTGGGTCACACCACTCGATTGATTGCAATGAGTTAAGGGTTATTTTTACATTCTCTTTATTATCTAAGGTTGTTTTTACGTAAGTATCCACTGGGACCTCTTTATCATACACATCCATGATTTCATAGATATGTATTTTTAAAAAAATTATTATTTAATAGACTGTGGGTTATGGTCATTTATACTGTTATTTTTCATTATATGTTTTTAAAGGAATCTTTAGGTCATTTTTAAATAGGGTAATTTATGACTATTTTGATAAAATTAAGGTAAGAATGTTTTTTTCACTTATATGGTGGGTGGGGCTATTTTCTGCCATTATAAAATCATCAAATATTCCCTTACAAGTTTATAATAATATTTTAAAAATAAATTTTGTCTTTTATAATTATATGACATTTAAATGATTTCAATATAGAAAGAGATATTTCTCTACAAAAAGGTTTTTATTTCATCTATGTCAACAACCTTTGATAGATTTTAAGATAATTTGAATTTGATTTATTATGATACAAAACATCCATATTGTATTGAAGTTTTTGTGATATGTTTGGTTGTGGATGTGTTATTTTTACACCATTCATGGTTTATGGATAAGGTATTGAAAATTTTTAGGCTAGTTTTAATACGATTGATTATGTTATATTTAAACCTTTTCATATGAGTAATGCATTGCACTTAGTAAGTGACGGGCGAAGCCTGCTATAGCTCCTCCATGCATCGGTAGGTCTCATGAGACAAACTAGTGTCTTGGAACAAGGCCTTGAAAAAATATTATTTGTAGTCTTGGCACAAAGCCTTGACTATGTGGTTATAAAGTTTGTCATTATGCATTACATCATTATGAAAGTGTCTATTATATATTGCATGTGAATATTATACTGGTAGAATATCCATTAGAGTAATCAAATTGAATTATTTTAATTTATATTTTCCATATTATCATGAAGTTTATGTTTAAAAGGATTTTGTTTTAATTTCATACATTTCTTTAAATGTTTATGCTTGTTTATGAATGTTTCTTAAATATTGTTATCCTTACTGAGCATCTGAGTTAACCCCTTTATATTTATTATTTTTCCTAGGATGAAAATAAGTATATTATGACCGACCTACAGGGATAGTCTATTGGATCTGAGTTTGGTCTATGTAAAGAATTTTCTTGTAGTTTTCCATTTTATGATGTAATGTAAAACTTATGAATGTATGTAGTACTTCTAAGGCTACTAAACTAATCATTCTTTTAAGACTGGATCTTTTGTGATCATACCAATGATATGTAATAATGTACCTATGCTGGGATTCTAGGGTGGGGGTGTTATAGTTGGTATCTGAGGAAGTTTAGTACTATCATTGGAAGCTATATTTAGATAAACTCTGATTAGAGCACATTACATTATTATAGTCTTTGAAGATTAGTATAGAAGAACATCCAAGAATTTTTGTAATGTAGAGATTTTGTGTATTTTTTGAAAAACACATCCTAATCTGGATATGAGAAAGTAGAGGTGGCTCTAGAATAGATGTTCCTAGGAGTTAAAACTCCGACAAGGATTTTAGAGCTTGACCCAGGGTATCCTAGTACACGACAACGGGCCTTGCTGCAATCTTGGTTAGGACACTCCCTGGGGATATTCTTAGGACAATACACATTTTATTTACAAAACATTATGAAGGATTTATGAGTATATACATCCTCAGAGAAAATATTTTTTTGGATCATGGATTATATCCATAAACTGTTCAATTTATTTTAATTTTGTTATAAGTTTGGAATTATGTATTGTGATTCATAAACAAATGTAGTGTATTCCATTATTTATAAATGGCTCCCATTTAAAGGAATGTAAACCATATCAATACATGTACTCCATGTAGGGATTTCCCTCCTGTTCAAGATAATTATAGTGGAGATAGTGATGCAACTGGTGCTGATCAGCTTATCACCATACTGGGAAAACTCACTCAGGTTATGAAAAATAAGCTTACCCATATGGAGCACCCTGATCCACAACGTGGATGATCAATGTCAGACCTCTTCATGAGGAAACAACCACCAACATTTAATGGGATTACAAATCCATTAGTAGCTGAGTAATGGAAAATTTCCTTAGAGAAAATATTTCAGGATTTGGGGAGTAGCGAAAGGGAAAAAGTTGTCATTGCAGTTTATCACCTCACGGGAGATGCAGATCAATGGTGGTCATTGATTAAAATCATAAAGGAAGATGAAAAGGTATCAAATATGTAATGGATAGAGAATAAATCTCTCTTATTAGAAAAAAACATTCCTCATGGCCATCTTTCGGATATGGAAAGACAATTTTTTAGTCTGAGGTAGAAGGAGGATTAGAATGTCACAAAGTTTGAGGCTAACATTACAAGTTTAGCAAGGCATGCATAAGATTATATATGTTACCAAAGGAGTAATATTGATTGATTATTTGATGGGTTAAACCCATTTCTCTGTTGATCATTAGTCTCACAATCCTTCTCATCATACGAAGTCACAGTCTAATGTGCTATTAAGATAGAAAAAGGAATTCTCTACGTCTTAAGACTTTCAAGAAAATAAACAGAAGAAGAGATCCACTAAAAACTCTGGAAATGGAAATAAGGGGAATAAGGGATCCATTGAATATCTATCCTACATTAAATGTGGGAAGAAACACCCTGGTAGTTGTCTGAAGGTAATGAGAGTATGTTACAAGTGTGGTGAAAAAGGTCACCAAACTCATGATTGCAAGGTGAAGAAAGAGGTTGTTACTCTTGAATGATACAATTGTAGAGAAAAGGGGCATTATGAAAATGAATTTCCTAATCGTTTGGGGAACATACCTCAGAAAAGGACAAGGGATCAAGGCCAAGTGTATGCTATCGCTACTACTGATGTTGAATCTTTAAAAGATGTGGTGGAAGGTAATTTAATGGTTTCTTAAATTTTATCCAATACTTTGTTTGATTTTGGATCTTCACATTGTTTCATATCTTCCCAGTTTGATAATAAAATTAGATATTTTCAATTTGAATTAACAAGGGAGTTGTCAGTCAAAACTCCTAAGGGAAGTATCATTGCAACAATGTTTTTTCAATCAGTTCCCATTAAGACATATAAATGTTATTTATCTGCTAATCTCATCATCATACCCATGATTGAATTTGATATAATCCTCGATATGGATTGACTTTCAAACCATGATGTGAAAATTTATTCTAAGAAGATGGAGGTTACAATTTTTGATGATGATGATGAAGAACAACTTATCTTTAGAGTAGAAACATCACCATCTGATTCTTATCTAGATCCACCCCCAGTAGCTCAAAAAAATTCAATTATTGTGGAGAAAGAGAATGAAATAACTATGGGTAAGGAATGAAATGTTCAAATATAGTATGTACCTGTTGTCCAAGAATATGTTGATGTGTTTCCAGAGGATTTACCCTGACACCCTCCAGAATGAGAAATTGGGTTTCCCATTAACTTAATTACTGGTTCAAGACCCATATCGAAGACCCATTATAGAGTAGACACTGTGGAATTAGTGGATCTAAAGAAAAAACTAGAGGAGTTGAGTAATAAAGGATTTATTCTCCATATTTGTTTTCCATGGGGAGCCCATGTACTTCTTGTTAAGAAGAAATATGGATCTATGTGGTTTTGCATTGACCACAGGGAGTTAAATGCTATAACAATAAAGAAAAAGTATCTCGTACCTCACATTGATGATTTATTCGAAAAACTTCATAGAGTTCAATATTTTTCAAAGATTGAACTTCGATCTGGATATCATCAGTTCTATGTGAAGAAGGAAGAAATTCTGAAGATGGAATTTTGAACTAGGTGCAAACATTATGAGTTTACAGTATTGCCTTTTGGATTGACTAATTCACCCTCTGTCTTTAGGGATCTAATGAATACAATTTTCACGGAATATCATGATGAATTTTTAATGGTATTTATTGATGATATTTTGGTATACTCCAAAAGCTAAAAATATCATGAAAATCACTTGCGCATTATTCTAAAGACTCTTAGAATATATGAATTATATGGGAAGTTTAGCATGTGTGAATTCTGGCTTCAAGAGATTCCTTTCTTTGATCATATTGTCTCTAAGGATAGAATCTCAATTGATCCTTCTATGACAAAGGAAATCCATGAATGGACTACACCAATGAGTATAACCATGGTATGTAGCTTTATTGGTTTTGTAGGTTATTATTGGAGTTTCATCCAGAATTTTACCTGATTGGCTAACCCATTAACGAAGATCACATATAAATGGGTTATATTTGTTTAGACAAAAGGGTGTGAATAATGTTTTGAATAATTGGATTGAAGATTAGTCAATTATCCTATCTCGACTCTACCATTAGGAAATGATGGGTTTGTTATTTATAGTGATACATCAAAGAATATACATGGTTGTGTCCTTATGCAGAATGATAGGGTTATTGCCTATGCATCACTATAGCTAAACATTCATGGAAAAACTATCCTACTCATGATATTGAGTTAGTAGCTTTAATACTTACTTTTATGATATGGTGAAATTATCTCTATGGTGAACAATGTGAGATATATGCTGTTCACAAGAGTTGGAAGTAGATTTTCTCATAGAAAGAACTCAACATGAGGCAAAAGAGATGGATTGAACTATTCAAATATTATGATTTCACTATACACTACCATTCGGGGAATGAAAATATGGTTGAAGAGGATTTGAGTAGAAAGGATCATGTAGTTATGAACAAGATGAGAGTTAAAAGGGATCCTATATAAAAGGATATTGTAATGTTGGACCTAGGGATAACCATTGAAGGTGATACATCATTTTTTTTGAAATGGTTGGAAAACCATCTTCACTAGAAAGGATATAGAGTTCTCAGACTGATGATAAAGAGTTTCAAAAGAAGATGAAAGATGTGAATGGTGGGTGATTGAGTGAATTTGTGTATGAAGATGGAATTTTTAAATTTGGTAACAGTCTTTGTGTTCTCGATATACCTGATCTAAAAAAGGGAATTATTAGATGATGCTCATTGTTCCAATTTCTCTATACACCCTGGTAGCACTATGATGCATAGTTATTTGAAGGAACATTTTTGGTGGGACAAAATGTAGAATGAGATTGCTGATTTTGTGTCAAGATGTATAGTTTGTAAAAAGTGAAAGTTTTAAGGTAACAGCCTGGAGGAGTCATGAAACCCCTTCCAATAACTGGGAGGAAATGGGATAATATTATGATGGATTTTTTCAAGAGTATAAAAAATGAATCTAGAAGGAACAATGCAATATGGGTCATTGTTGATCATCTTACCAAGTCATCACATTTTCTTGTTATAAGAGAAGATTTACCACTTGAAAATTTAGCAAGACTATATATTAATGAAGTTGAGAGACTTCATGGAGTACCCCTATCAATTGTTTCTGATTGTGATCCCTATTTTACATCAAGTTTCTGGAAAATTCATCAGAAGTCTTTGAATACTAAACTTCATTTGAGCACTTCCAACCACCCTCAAATTGATGGAAAATCATAACGGACTATTCAAACCTTAGAAGACATGTTGAGGTCTTGCTCACATGACTTTCAAGATATGTGGGATCAATATTTACCTATGGTAGAATTTTCCTATAACAATAGCTTCCATTCAAGTATTCATATGGCACCATATGAGGAATTATATGGAAAGATATGTTCAACACCAACTTGTTGGGTTGATGTTGGTGAAAGAAAACTCATAGGCCTAGAACTTGTAGAGGAAATAACGGAAAAGGTATAGGTTATCCAAACCCGCATCAAAGCAGCTCAATGTAGGAAAAAGAACTATGCCGATAACCGTAGGAGGGATTTGGAATTTCAGGTATGAGATCATGTTTTCATGAAGGTATCTCCATGTAAGGGAGTTATATGTGTCACTAAGAAGGGTAAACTAAGTCCTTCGTACATGAGACACTTCAAAATTCTAGAACTAATAGGGGTTGTTGCTTACAGTTTGGCAATGTCGTCAAGTCTCTACAAAGTTCATGATGTGTTCCATGTATAATTGTTGAGAAAATACATACCTGACCCAATGCATGTACTCAAATATGATGAAATTGAACCAGAACCCAATCTGCCTTATTATGAAGAGCTCGTCAAGATTTTGGATACCAGAGAACAAGTGTTGACAAACCGGACGACTTGTCTAGTAAATGTTCTATGGAGAAACCCTATGATGGAAGAGTCGATGTGGGAACCCGATGAACATATGATGAAGAACCACCAGAGTCTTTTTATGAAGTAATATTTTAGAAATTTCGAGGATGACATTATTTGAAGTAGGGTAGAATGTAACACCCCAAGCTTCCATGATACATTTCTCTTTGAATAATACAATAACTTGTGTTGTATGCAACTTCGTGTTTTAACACACCACAACCAATCACACAAGTTGTTATGAATATTAATAAGCACTTTTCAAAATTTTATAAATTTTATGAATCAAAATGGACTTCATTTTGGGATGCGGAATATCAAAATTAGCATAGGGTGAATTTTTTGTACTTTTCTGAAAAGTTTCAATTTTTGATTAATAATGAAAAACACTACATTATTGGTTAAAAAATGACTTTTAATTTAAATAATTATTTATTTTATTTTAATTTATTTTAGGTCAAAATAGATACATAATACCTATATATGTTCAACATAATTCATTAAAGCCATTTTATAATAAGTTTAGATATATAAAATTTTATCAAACTTTTTAGTGTCTTTTACCCACCTCCTAGGAGAATTTCCAAAAGAGTATAAAACATAATTTTACCACTTCTGTGAGTTGAATTTAAAAAATCCAAGGGAAATGGTTAATATTAGTATGTAAAATTTGGTTCAATAAGATGAAAATAATTTTTGGTGAATAGTAACTTTTGACTTTTATTTACCATGATTAAAAGTAAATAGGGTAATTAAGGGTAAAAATGATATCATAACTACCCTAACACATGTACTAATTCTATTGGATAAGTATAATTAGACCAAAAAACCTTAGGAATAAAATATAATCCTTTTTGGTCCACTTGGATTAGATATGGACATTTATTATTATTTTATTTAAAGAAGAGTTAAAGGAGTTAAAATCAATGTTTAATAACTAAACCATTTTTAATATAGTGTTATACATAAGATAAATTCGACTATAAATAATCATTATAAATTTAAAAAAATTTCCTACATAATGGTACTTTATTTATAATTTTTTTGAAAAATAAATAAACAAATTTATTTATGACATAATGATGATGCAATAATTACCTTATTAATGAAAAATTAAAATAATTTATATTATAAATATCTGACTAAAAATATTTTTTATACATTTGATGAATTCCATTAATTTTATAGGTTACTATGACATGTTAGGGTAGATTAACTGAGTTTTTTCTAAAGTAATAATGTTTTTATGAATTAAAAAAACAATGTACCAAATAATGTCAAAATTTAAATAAAAGAGTTTTTAAAACAAATATTATATTATTAATTGATATTCATTTCATAAAAATATAAGGTTCAGAAAAAAGGCATAAATAATATTATATATGTCATTAATGAACCACTTGATGTTCTCTTGGATGTTTATAGTACGTTTATTAACCATATAATATAAAAATACAAAGAGACATGGTAAATGTAAGACTATTTAACAAAGAGTTAAATCTAAAAGATAAGATTAATATAGTGATCCAAACCTGTCTAAAACCTATTTGTTTAGTAGAATTCGACCCATACCCATCATATCCTCGAAATAAATCATTTTCAAACCATTATAAACCGAAATTTATTTTTTATAAAATAATATTTCAATCGTTCCCTAAGGTACCCCTAACCTCTCTTATAAAAGGTTACTTACACTTATCTAAAATTCACTCCTCCTAAGACATTTTTCTTGGCCATTCGCTACCTAAATATCATCTAAACTATCCTTCCATTATCTTAGAGGCCTTCCTTTAATCAGAAATCCATCCTAAGTATCTGTTTTGATCAAATCAAATGGAAGAACCCGAAGAAGATGTAAATATCTCACCACATCTTTCAAGATAACTTCTTCTTCCACTTCCGCTTTCTTTGTTGTTTCCATTATAAAATAATAATTCTAGTATCTTATATATACTGTGATGTTATTAAAAAAATGGTACAACCATATTGATTATTTTATCCACTCTATGAATGAAATGTCACCATACGTCCGTACGTACGACTTACCGTCTCCAAGTTGTGGGGTAGTTGTAATTAAATACATTATTATTTGGATGGGTAAAATAATTATGTATAATTGATGTAAATAATAGATATTAAATGTTAATGATTCTATATATATTATATACCATCTATTTACATACAATTTCAAATATCAAATGAATGATATTATAGATCGTGCATACGTATGGATTACCGTCTCCACGAACGCTATGAGATTCATTTCCCCATGAAAACCACTCAAGAATAATTTTCATTTGATGATTATAAATAATATTTAAGGAATTTAATATAATTATCTATATGAATCAAATACATCCTATCCATAACAAACACGTCTTATGTAACAAAACAGATAAATGAAAATGAATCAGTTAACACCCAAAACAATGATAATACCAAACTATTATTAACAAAGCAATATTATAAGATCATATATGATATCATATTTATGTATATGGTTCTTGTATAATTTAATAAAAATGATTTAACTATTATACATAAGGTTAACGTACCCTCGACCATGGAAAAGTAAAAGGTAAGGGGTTTCTTATCTCACTTTTAATTCCACGATATTTCCATTGTTCTCTACTTATTTATTGCATGTGGTGTATTGTGTACTTGAATTTGATATATATATTATCATTATTCTATTTATATTCATGGTATTATATGATTAATTTGGTATTTATTAACTTTTATTCATATGATTCAATTGATTATAATAAGGTATGGGTTAATTTCACAATCTCTTTATTATCCGAGGTTATTTTTACATAAGTATCTACTAGGACCTCTTTATCATCAATATCTTTGTTTTCTTAAAACTACATTTAAAAACATTTTTACTATTTAATATACTGTGCATTAAAGTCATATATACCATTATTTGACCTTATATGTTTTGAAAATAATCTTTCGGTCATTTTCTAAACAAGGTACTTTATGACCTTTTCGACAAAATTAAGGTAAGAATGTTTTTTTCACTTATACGGCAGGTGCAGATATTTTCCACCATTACAACATCATCGAAGCTTCACCTACAAGATTATAAGATTATTTTAAAAATAAATGTTGTTTTTTATCATTATATGTATTTTAAATGATTTCAAAATAGAATGAGATATTTCTCTAAAAAAAATTTCGATTTCATCTATGTCAACATCCTTTGTTAGATTTTACGCTTATTTGAAGTTGATTTATTATGATAAAAAACATCCATATTTAATTGAAGGTTTTGTGATATTTTTGATTGTGGATGTGTTATCTTTACACAATCCATGGTTTATGGATAAGGTATTGACATTTCGTATTATAGTTTTAATACGAATGTTTATGTTAGTTTAAACCTTTTTGTATGAGGAATGCGTTAGACTTAGTAAGCGACGGGTGGAGCCCGCTATAGCTCCTCGATGCATTGGTAGGTCTCATGAGACAAACTAGTTTCTTGGAACAAGTCATTGACAAAATCTTATTTGTAGTATTGGAACAAGGCCTTGACTATGTGGTTATGAACTCTGGCATTATTCATTCCATCATTATGAAAGTGGCTATTGATATTGTATGTGATTATCCGACTAGTAGAATATCCATGTGAGTAAGTAAATGAAATTATTTTGATATATATTTTCCATATTATGATTAAGTTTAGGTTTAAAAGGCTTTTGTTTTAGTTTTATTCATTGCCTTAAATGTTTATGCTTATTTATGAATTTTTCTGCTATATTGTAACCCTTACTGAGCATCTACGCTCACCCATTTCTATGTTTTATTTTTCCTAGGATGTGAAAAAGTATATTATGACTGACATATAGGAATAGTCTATGGGATCTGAGTGCGTTCAATCGAAACAATATTTTTTAGTTTTCCATTTTATGATGTAATGTAAACCTTATGAATGTATATATTACTTCCAATGCTACTAAACGGTCTTTCCAAACTTGACCTTCTGTGATCATCCCAATGATACGTAATAATGAACTGATTCTGGGCTTATGGGATTGGGGCGTTAAAAATATTTTAAATGTAAATATAATCATTAATTAATTAATATTATTTTAGATATGCTAGAACTATGTTCAATGTAATATTATATAAAATAAAAAATTAAAACATATTTGAAAAAAAGCATTTATTATCCAAAAATTGATTTTAACCAGGAATTATTAACAAAAAGGAAAAAAAGGATGCAAGAAAATAAAATATTTTATAATATAAACACACACACACACATATATATATTGTGTATTTAAAATAAAATTATATATTTTATATAGGAGGTCTAAAAGTGTTTTATGGAAGTCGATACTTACCATAATGGAATTTCATCATACTATAATTTTATTTTCAAATGAATTCAACATTCATCACATATTTATTTTATATGGTGTATATATATACCACGAATTTATATTATATTTATTATCCTTAATATTATGTATATTTTAATATCCATTAGAGGAAATATCACTCTTGTGTTTTACAATTCAAAAGAAACCAATATGGGAAGGGATTTGTTCCTCGATTTTCCTTATTTAAGACATATATTGTGTTATGTAATGTCATGAATTTATTTATTATTATAATATTTTAGGTTTCATTTAGAGTTATTATTTCAGGGGGATTATGATTCAATTTTACCAAAGTTGAAATGGATTAAGGGTACAATATTGTTGTTTATCGGTATTTTCATGATTATGATAATGGGATATTATGATCCATATCTCAATAAAATCAATAATTTTCTATCTTCTATGTTAAGGTAATTAGAATATATATTTTATTTTCCTTTTAATCTCTTTATGCACTTAATATTTAAAAATGTTATTTAATAAATATTATATTTATTTCTCTCTGTGCGTGGAAAATCTTTTTCTTCCAAAACCCTAATTTCAATAAATTGATTCAAAAATGATTTTAGAATATTAAAAGTTATTTATAAAACATATTTTCACCCATACATGACATTTAAAAAATTTATAAATGAATCTTCTTATCTTTTTTAAAAAAATGGATGTTTTTATTTTATAGAAAATGTGATATAAATCTTTATTTTAAGATATATGGATTTAACAAAATTTTCCACCAACATGATAAATATTTAAATTAAATTGAAATTTCTATTTTATAAAGGTAATATTATAAGAAAATCATTTTCAAAATTTTTTATGGTTATAAAATTGTATTTATTGTAAAAGTAATACTTTTTCTAGAGAATTATTTTAAATGATCGTTAAAAAGAGTTCCCATATAAGATAAAATATATAAATGTTATGTATAACTTAACAAGAATATAATAAAAGGATCAAATTCATATTATTTCTACAAATGGTTTATCTTTATGATGAGAATTTGTTTATATAAACCACTTTTCATTTATGAATTATCCTATAATTAAAAACTGATGAAACCATCAGGTGTTTCAACAGGTTATGATTTGATTTCATGGTAAAATAATTATGCAACACATTTCTTTTACAAAGTTTGTGTTTTGATGAAACTTTTATAATGATATTTTCATTTAATATTTTATGATATGATAATTATTTTTGATCTTGTGGAAAATATATGTTTTATTTTCTTTATGTTAGACGTGGTACATATATATCCAAAGAATTATTTGTGTAATGATTGATGTTACAAGAGATCAAAGGGTACAATAGGGGTTATTCCACACCTAAAATAGAGTACATTGTGGGTAATACAATTCTCAAATAAGGTACATTGGTTTTTATCCCATTCCAAACTTGTCATTAATGTTTTGGGTGTGGCAAGAAATAATATTTTCAATGATTATGTGTTCACCAAAATTTTATTTCTTATGCCAATATTATAATTTCATGGATCATGTTAATTGATAAATTTATTATTCATGTATTATGAATTTATAATATTTTTTCCATGACTCAATATTATGATATTTGATGTGTAGGGAATGGTTTCAAATTATCATACTCATGTTCACATACCCTTATGTTCTTGTTATTCTTAGTATCTCAATTATTTACCCTTACTGAGAATTTAATCTCACCCATTATTATGTTACATTACTATGGGTATGAAAAATGTTTTTATGTGGGTTATATATATGAAGATTACTTAATGGAAAAATCCCTATGGGAGACGTTGAATATCATTCATTTATATAGAAGCTATTGTATGTGGTCTCTATATTCACTCAACTATTATAGACCTCATGTGTGTGTTTATGTAATGTATTGAATATTCTTATAAAAATATGTAACATATATGAATGAAATTATTATGTTTCTCTTATTAGTATCATATGATATGTTTAAAAAACCTTTTTAAACATGGAATTTAAATTATTAGTGTGATCCCAATGGATATTTAAAAGGAAATGTTTAGGGATGTATCTAAGGATAAGTCTATTGATGAGTCAATGTATATGAAAATTTCCTATAATATCGGAAATAGATAGATTAAATGGTTTTTATGAAATTAAATCCATTTTTGGATACTATAAGGGGATGTGGCTCTATAATAGAGGTTATAAGGGATAATATCTCTAATATTGAGGAATAGTGTTCTACTCGATTGTCACCTGGTTTCAAGCTCTCTTGAGAAATGATTTTGGAATTCAAAAATACATCGTGTGACAACATGATGGATTTAAATAGATTATTACCATGAATTTAATTAGAATAATCCTATTCCTTCACATATTGGAAATAATGTGTCATTATTTAGACCGACTATAAGTTATTTTTCATGACTATATGGTTCCCTACTAGGATTAGTGATTCTCGCACTATTCAATTTGATTTAGTAAGTGTCTGGAACTAGATGGACCCATTTTAATGTTGAGTTTGAAAAATAATTCATTCTTTGTAATCATGAGAAACCAATCATCACGGGAAATAGAATAAAAACCCCTACTTCTTTTATCACCCCACATTCTTAAGATATGAATCACTCTATACATCCAAATAACCATTAGATGGAGAAAAACTCTGTAATTTCCTTAATTTGATAATGTCTAACATTTTTCTATAGGTTTTTTGAACCACTTGTTGCTGTGAAATGGACCAACACCACTGTAAATATATTATCATTTATAAAGTGTTTGAAGGATTGTAAATTCATTTAGATTGTCTATAAATTTGAATGTGAAATAGATCAATGGTAAACTCTTAACAAGAATACTATGAAATATGATGAAATTTACTCCATTGACTAGTAAATGTTCATGAATATATTTTTTAACATGTAAATTCCTTGTATGATTCATATAAATATGTTGAATGAGTTCTTTGAGCTAAATAAAAATTATTGTTTAAATATGGTCACCTGGTAGAAAAATTTTACAAGTCATGATAGATATGCTTATGGTATTATCATCATACCTAAATATAAGGTTTATTTATTCTTTAGTGTCTTAAAACCAAGTATCTAAGGTGTGTTAGCCAAAGGATACTTCAGTGTCTATGAAGAGATTTTCCTATGATCTATCAATGATGAATTAGATATTTCAGTTACTTATTAATATCATGGTTTTGATATGTAGTGAAATCTAATTCAATGGAATGTATAAAGACAATAGATATAAGAAGAATAAATTTCTATGAGGAAAATTTTTTGGGATAAAACATGGAGGAAATTTTCATAAGGGGAACTAGAAATATTTTTTAATTTTGGAATTGGTTTTAAGAAAAAAAATTATTGTTAAAGATATGGGAATAAGTTAGATAATAATGTGAATAGAGGTAGAGATTGAAAAAATGCACCACCCAAACTTTATTGTTTTAGATTCAAGGAGTATGTGAATTATGCAAGTCAATTCCCCACAATGAGATTTAATTAGTATAATATGACACATAAACCTCTAAATATAAAGGATAAAGGGGAAACATAAGCACTATAAATGGTTTAAGGGAAAGATTATAATTACGTTACACTAATCCTTGTCTCCTCAGTTGGGAATTTTATGTTTGATATTATATGAATGATCCCTAATAAATGGAATGAAGTATAGAAGATGGGTTGGATCCCGTATTGGTGTTATGTTTTTACTATTCTTAATTAAGATGTTTTGGTGGGTTATTAAAAATATAGGGGTGGGTCTTGTTTCTTTTTAATGAATAAATAAATTCGATTTCAACCCAAATACTGGAGTTCATGACATGAGTGAGGTCCCCCAAGGAAATTAAAAATATCAATGACCCCCATATGAATTAAAAGGGATGATTTGAGATATATAGGGGAGTCAAAATGAATATAGGGGTGTACCATATATTTTTTTTATTTTAGAAGATTGTTGTATATTATTTGAGAATATAGTAAACGATGATATGTCCACTCTTTTAGTTTAGGGTTCCCAAATGATTCCACAATGATTTATTATTTTTTCCCGCCATACTCATATGATTAAGTTTACAAATCGACCAGATCCTTCGTTAAATCCTTAAAAAAATCATCTTATTCTACTATGGAATTCAATAATGGTATGAATTATACAAAATCAATATAAGGAAGATCATTTCATAATAAAAAATTAATTATTTCTGACTAAATTGAATTTTCATAAATAAATTCTCTCGAAAATATTTTGACTTCATATTATTTTTTCATAAAAACAATCCATGGTAATTATATTTTTTGACAGTGAAGTGGTTCTTCAAGTACTGATTGAACTTCACTAATTCTTCAATATAATGTAGTTAGAAAATTAATTTCATTCTCCTAACACATTCATTTTTTTTATTTTTTATCAAAACACATTTACTTCCTCATCATTAGTGAAAATTAACTATTAAGTTGTTTCTTATATTTTCAAGCATTATCAAAGTATATTCATTTTAAATTCATTTTATTCAATAAATTATGAATTATTTCCAATTTATATTAATATTATATCATTTTAATCTTCAATGATTAATCCCTACATCAAATATTTGTACTTGTAAATGCATATAAAATATCCCTAATGTAATCTATCTTGACCTATGTCATGAATTACATGAAATTAACATCTTCTCTTTTAATATTTGAAATTAATGTTTTAAAAAATTACATGTAATGTTCTTAAAATACCTTAAAATAATACCAAATAGATATAAATATTATTTTATAGACCACGACTAACTTAAATTCAAATTTTACTTAGAATGCAACATAATTGCACAATATAGGGTCAATCATATGAAGGCCAATACGAACAGTGTAAATTTTTCTCTAAGTATTATAAATTAAATAATATTCCTCAACCTTTTAAAAATTATAAAATCATGTGGTCTTAAAATAATATTATATAAGATACTAAATTAATGGTAAAATTCTATCAAAATGAGTTAAATATGATTAATGAAGGAAATATTCCATGGCAGCTCATGTTGATAGGTAAAATCATTCAAAAATAAGTTAGTATTCAATTAAATGAGGAGATAAATACCTCTTACACATCAAATTCTCATAATAATTATGATTACACTATATGGAGTCCTCTTTATATAGGGCAATAGTCTTCCAAATTTTACAAAGGCTACCTTCTAATCATCCATCACTATTTAATCCATTTTCGATCATATACATGAAACAAATATAGAATAGAATGAGAAAAGATATACATGTTGAGAACATCATAAAAGATTAATTGGAGAAAAACAAAAATTAATTTATTTAACAATAACCAAAATTAGTATAAATTAAAATGTATATTGAAATTAATGCATGGATAAACTCAATCAAACACCCTTTCTCTCCCTCGAACAACCATTAAGGTTAGTTATCCATTTTTTAATGTATTTTTTAATGATAAATAGTGGGATAACAAATTAATTAAAAGAAATGGGATAATTTTGGAATGATGTAGAATATTAATATATAAAATAATATAAAAATATAAACCAATAGTAATGAACTTAAAAAACAACAAAAGATAGAAAAATTATGTTTCCCACCACAAAATATAGAGTTGGTATAAATTTTATAGGGATATGAGTGCTCATTTTAACTCCAAAATATATCCTTAATAAGATCATACATGTTAACACCAATAAATTGTCAAACTGGGATATTAGTTTTTCTTGAATGTTGTTCACCACTATCATCAGATTGCTCCCAAAATGATTTTACGTCGTTGTTAATATGTTTAATGAGTAATATAAGATTTACATTTGAAAATAATTGTGTCCTAGTGTTTATTTGAATTCTAATAATCCTCGTTCCCTTGAAATTATGGCCATAAAAATCCAAAAATGCTAAACATACAATGTTATATAGAATGATGGATAATTATGTAAATATATCCTTTTTAAATTTTGAATCCATTGTGTATGTTCTTTTTGATATATAACTTCATTTTCAAAATATATACATTCAATGAAAATATTTCTTGGTCAAGATTATGATTTGGTTTTTGGATTCAATATATATTAATGGGAATTGTATTTAGATGAATGAATTCAATACCAGCATATTTTTATTCAATGAATGTGAACATTGATATTTTTATTAGTTATGAAAATATTATGGCTGAATTACTAAATAAATTCAAAACATTTTAAAATATAAAATTAAGACATTCTAGATATTAGTGTCCAATTATAACAAAAACATAAAAGTATTATAGTTTCAAAAACAATAACACAATTTTACGATTAAAAAAATTTAATAGTAGTAAAAATTGTATGAAAATGAAAACATTATCATAGGGTCATCATCATTGGAAAACTACATACCATGTGTCCATTTTCTATGTAAAATATCAATTTTGAGGATTTATTCTAAGATATATTCTATATTTATTTAGAAAAAACAATTATTTCTAATGATACCACCTCTGGTGAAACTATTTTTTCCACTCTATAAAAATTATCTATCACCTCTTTAATATTTATGTATCCAATCATTAAACTAAAACATTAAATATCCGGTAAAAATATAAAATATTTCACTTCTAGATCTAACATACTGTACCCCAAACAAATATAGGATCTATTAATCTATTTAAAATAAAACATCCAATTTTATATATTATATCCCTTTGATTCTATTCATAAAGGAAATCATTGATTAATACACTAATAATGTACCAATAGTCTCAGAAACACAACATGGTTTATCATTACTCTAGGTATTATAACTACAATTTCAGAAATTCTATATTGATAACCAAACAAAAGTCATCGAATTATTCTATACAAAATTCATGATATTACTAAATTTCAATTTTTGAAATGTTGAAATAAATTTCTGCCAAAGTTTGTAGAGGTCAAGTTCATATTAATGAAAACCTTTTTCTAACCAGTCTATTAGTAAAATAAATATTTTCTTATCTCATTCTAGGTTGTTGATAAATAATAGATTATATAACTATGTCATTTGAATAAATCCATTATTAATGATATCCCGTTAATATGTAACCATTAATTATTCACTAGACGTCATGTAAATAAATATAATAATAAGTAATATCTCCATTAATGTTAATAAAACAGGTCCAACCAAACATATTTACCATTGACTGAGGAAATGATTTCTACATAAACCTATCCATACACTTATATTAAAACCATTCAATTATTAAAAACCATATACTCCAAACTATGTTAGGTAATATAGGGTCACATATATACATTTTTAATGCTCTTGAATGTTATTCGTTACTTGAGGTAAAACATAATGAAAAATATAATAAGATCATATGTTGTCCATAATTAGTAGGATTTTTGGACTATAATAATAGGATAACAATCCAACTGGAATATGTGGCAAAAAAATGAATGTGTAATGAATTTTTCATTCCTAAATTAATAATCTATAGTGTAATAAAAATTCAATAATAGTTTCATGAAATAGTTTAATTATTTAGTTCTATGTTATTGCCTTGATGTAACTATTCCATAATTATCCAATTTATAGGTAGTATTCATAACATAAATTAAAAAAACCATTTAGGTTAAGATAATAATATATTTATGACACGTTATTAACTAATATAGCTAATATTTTATTCAACAAAAGGCCATATTTCGACCAATATTAGCATCTACTTTTTCTATAATAAGTCATTAAAATCTTCCAAATATTCTCCACATATCTTATTCATCTAGATACATCATCTAAAATAATTTATTCAAAACCATTGAAAATGGATACATTATGAGGATGAGATCAAATACTCAGTAAGGAAATGTTTATTTGGAAATATATCATAGAATAAAAATGATATATACAATATTGAAGTATGTGAATGATAATCATATTTTTATATGTAACTGATAACATGTGCATGAAATAAATCTATTGATAATATAACAATATAATTAATCTGATGGATATCAATAACTATTTTCATACTGATAGAATTCATAATTCTAGAAATCATAATCTTACCATCAAGGCCTTGTCCCCAGATAAACTAAATAAATATGAAAGGAATTCACAAAATACCCCATCTAGTTTTTCTCATAATAACTTCTAATTCATCGAGGGGATATTGTGGTCCCCACTCATCACTAATTTGGTTAAATAAATTCATTATATATAGTAATTAATAATATATGAAATACATAAAAAATCATTTTTATTTAATAAATATTCATACTAAAATGAAGAGTAAATTTAATTTGAATATTATCACCAATCATGAAAATGAATAACTATATATAAAAGAATACATTAAACATAAACCATGTAGAGTAAGCATCTATGGTTAAGAAAATGATATATTCAATTAATAAAAATATATAAATGATCAAATCACATCATAGGAGAGAAGGTGTATGGAATAATTAGGAAATGTGGAAATAAAAATATAAAATCATTGAAGAATGATCAAATTGATTAAAATAAATTTTATAAGAAGAAAAAAACTATAATGTGTCACATATGAAGGTATCATTAATTTTATCAGTTTTTTTAAAAATAATTCTGCTAAAGTAATATTTCTCTAGGTAAGTCAATGGGTGATTCATGTAACATTACACTGAATGCAATAAATAATAAATAGATTGATAGAAATATGTGTATGAAATATTAAAATAGTTTTAGGATACATTTTTAACTGCGTTATACTAGATGATATAATAGGTCAAATTAAAAATTAACTTTCAAAAGGTCAATGGTTTTGTGGAAACATTTAAATTTAAATTGAATCATCCATAACAGACCTTGGGGAATGGTATACTGGTTATCTTTAGGAAATATGGTGTTTTATATTTAAACATTGAAACCATATGGAAATATATTTTTTATATTATGGAAAAAACATTTTGAAACACACAACAATAAACATATAATTAAAAAACTTTTCAAA
The DNA here is from genome assembly GCA_963277665.1 of Viscum album. Taxonomy (NCBI): domain Eukaryota; kingdom Viridiplantae; phylum Streptophyta; class Magnoliopsida; order Santalales; family Viscaceae; genus Viscum; species Viscum album. The sequence continues at coordinate 1,521,164,063 of OY728162.1, read as the reverse complement.
ATGAGTTATGAGAAATAATAAGGCCACATTAGATAATAATAAATTGGGTTCCCAAATATAATGGAAGTATTCTTAGGAATAGAAAACAAAAACATTTCAGAGAATGAACCCTTAAAAGGGATGAAAATTATTATTAAATTTATTGAATTTTTATTATCTGTAAATTCATAAATGAAATTGTTGAATTAAATGTATCCCTTTACCTTGAAATATAACAGGGGATATCATATAAAATAATAAATGGGAGATTATATGTTTCTTCTGGGTTTAGTTTTCAATAAGTACTATTATGACCTAATAAAACGACGAATGAGTTACCAAAATCCATTATAGTTTTTTTAATAGTGGTACTAATAAACTTTTATGGATGGAATAATGAATAAACTAGTAAATCCAATGAAATATTCATTATTTATAATAAAATATTTTAATGATGTTATTGCTAAAATATATAAAATTAAATATATTACTAAATCTGAAACATTTCTCGTGAAATTGAAAAACAGATATAATGAAACTATTTGAATATCACAATAATTGATGTAACAATGCTTTGGAATTGATATAATATAAATGAATGGTATAAAATAAATGTGAAATTAGAAATAACAAATTTTTTTGACATAATAATATAATTCAACATAGATTAAGGAGGTTCTTGAATAAGAATTAAAAATAAATTGAGCAAAATTTAGTCATCAAAATCATTTAAAATTTTTATCTATTTGGAATTGAAAGAATGTGAATGAAATAATTTGATAAAAGGAAATATATAGCCAATATATAATTCATGAAATATGTAAAAAAATAATGATTTTTGGATCCTTAGGCCCTACTTTCAAACCCTCTTAAGGTGTTTTGGAGTTAATTTTCATTTGGGGGATGCATTTAGGTAGATTCTGGTTGATTTTAGGTGGTATTATATGATTTAATGGGGACTCATTGTTAAAAAAATTATTATTGGAACCTATTTGTGACATCCCAAACTAGTGCCACTCAAAGGTTCCCTAAACCCGGTTGGCCATATGCCGTCAAGTTTACCTTCTCTAACATTGCATGCTACCAAAAACTAATGAGGATCTATGTTGTTTCCATCGGAAAACTGTTCCCTAATTTTAAAGTGGATAATATATTATATATAATAGATGTGAAAAAATAACGGCTGAAATAAATTAAATAAACATGACATGTAGTGTAAGATAAGCATAAAAATATATCAATAATGATAAATCTAAAACATGAACAATATCAAATAAAAAATATGATTATGTAATTTCATTTAAATATAAAATATGAAAACATATATATATGTTGTAGTATGAAATATAGTAAAATCCAATAATTAAAAAACAACTAAAAGGAAAGAGAAAATATTCATAAATCTGATAAATTCGAAAATCTATATTTTAACATTATCCTTCCAAAGAAAGAAAGAATGAAAATATTATAAGGTGGGTCACTTCCTCTTATCCATATTTGTGATCATATAATCTTCTTAGGTAACAAAAGTGACTCTGATTGGGTGTGAGATAAATCTATGTAGGCCACCACCAATGGGTTCTCTACAATCCATTTTGTGATTATAAATTTAAACAGTGTTTATGAATATATGGATGTAATGAAATAATGTAATAAATAAACCATAATTGCTTTATCCTTATAAAGTTATATGTCTGAACATATGACCATTTAATTATTAAATTTACTATATTTTATTTTATAATAAGGTCATTATTTTTTGTATAATATTATCAATAGAACTAAAAAAGTAACAATAATAATAGGGGAACCAAGTTGAAACCATGGCATCCTTGAACATATGGTCGGGCCAACTCACATTACTATCACATGTAGTTTAAATATAAAATGGTTCTGAGTGTAATCCAATGAAAATCACTCAAGGAAATCCACTATATGTGAGTCTAACTTAAGTATATTGTACTTCTCCATGGTCATTATAAGCTAATAATTACTGGGTGCTATGGGGTGAATCCATGGTGTCACATGATAAAAGAAAAGAATATGGATCCATGGATTATATATGAGGCACCCTAATATATATAGATATAGTTAGGGGATCTAGTAGAGCCATTCTATGATTACAATAATAAAAAGAACCATTCATGAAGGTGGTTATCTCCCTAGGAAACTGGCTGTAACGGACCAGTCTATCCAACAATCATGATATAGTCTGCTTTGGGCCTATCCTGCATAGTTTATCATTCCCTAGTGTCTAGCCCTTAGGAATCCCCTAGAATATTCACTGTGATGGTAGAGGTATACACACCAGGTTTTAAAGGGGTTCTTTGTCCTCCTCCTCCTTTGATGTGGGATTGCCATAATCCATCCCTTGTAAGGACCAACGTCCTCACTAGATCATCACATGGGAAATGGCTATTATACAAGTTCTAACAGCACAATCCATCCCATAATCATGATATTTTATTTGGGCCAAGTGAGTGCACCGCGATTTATTGCTTCATTTTCACCATTACACCACTGTGCTAAATGTGTTTTATATTGAAAATTCTATAAATAATAAGAAATTTGATTCCATGTTTGAAATTTTTTTTTTGAAATTTAAAAAAGGGAAATGTTAATTTTTTTGATTATTCCACTGCAAGAAGAGGCGATTTGGAAGATCCATGATGTTGTCCAAGAAAAATAGGCCAAACTAGGAAAGATCCATGTTTACTAGGGGACTCATTTGCACACTGATCATGAGACGTGTATCCAAATGAGCTGAAATTTTGTGAACTGGTCCATAATTCATTGGGATACATTTCATCTGGAGGCACCCAGACTCATTCGGTTATCTATTGGCCCAACTGACTAGATCTATCTAGCACACTGAATATGCACAAAGTCAATCATGGTGTGTTGTGATCTGTCCATATCTCGGCTCTTGTTTTCCATCATTTGCCAATATTTTTGTGGAGACAGAAAGAAGGTGGGGCTACAACTTTTTTATTTTCTTCAAAGTGAGATAAGGATGTTTGGAGGTTAAAACCCATGTGAAAATGGTTTTATGAAATCCGTGTGCTCAAAGCCACCTTCCCGTTTTCCAATAAAATGGAACCTTGGGCTCCCCATTTGTATGTTCAGCCATGAGGCAATTATGTTGTATTTTGGAGACCCAATGGAGTCCTTTCATCATCCAAGGAGTTTAGGAGTCCTCTATACTCATAGGGGGGGTCAAGGATGAAGTTACAGTTCCACCTGATCTTCCTCCTCCATCTAATGTCAAGTGAAACATGGACGATCATTTCGAGGGAGCTACACACACTTGGGACGGAGTTATAGTACTTTTTATTCTATTGGGTTTGTGTAATTTGTGTGCTAAATATTTCACTTACTCATTATCTTTACATGATTATCCTCTTATTGAAATTAAATTGTTATAATTAAGTGAAACACTTTTTATTTCAACACTAATTGGGTTGAGATTTCAAGTTGTAATCTTGGGTAGTTCCAATTGGATAAGACAAGAGTCTTATTTATCACATACATACATAATATTTCAGTTTTTATTAGTAGCCTTTCTCTTCTATTATTGATACCGAAAACATGACAACATGATTTTTGTGTCAAGGGGTGGTTCTTTGAGCATCTTTTAAGAGGCAAGAGGGAAGTTGAGATCTTGACAACCCTCAACCAAAGGATTCCATCTAACCATGTGTATTTTTCAGAATGATGAACTCACCAAGATGTGTAGTGAACATGAAATGATATCCTTTTCTCATAACTCTAAAACCCCAATTTTTTTAATCAACTATTAAACTCTTTAAATCATTTCATTTTCTTAAAACATTTTTCAAACGACCCCTAATTTTGTTCTTATTATTAAAAATTCACACTATAAAACCACCAAATATCCTTGAGATATGACATAAGTTATTCCCTAGAATAAAAATCAACATTAAAATCATAATAAATATTACATGTCATGACTAAATGGTCAAATTTTGGTGCCATTTCCGGGGTGTTCTTTGGTTTTTAGTGTTTTTTATAAGGTTTTTTAAATATTTGTGAATATTTATTTGTTTTCTCTTCTACCATTTCAATCCCTTTTTGTTTTGATCTATTTTTTGTGTAGGTTTGGAGCATGGTGTGTTCTACTCTGGGAGATTTTTCACATTTCAAACCCGGAACCGGAGAGGAACCTACGCCAAAGACACCGAGACACACTAGACAACACTTTTATGGAGGACACACAACACATTAAAACTCTTATTCACCCTTCATCTTCTTCTCGAACAGACATCAAAACTGAAATAAACTTGTATAACATGGTTGAAAACCATAGAACACTAAAATAACTAACCTCAACTATTGTTTATATCCATCCCACATACATTGAATTACAAGGCAAGGAACCCAATTTTGAACTAAAATCTGGTTTATTTCATCTATTATCAAGATTCCATAGTCTTACTAGAAAGGATCCACACAATAACATAAAAGAATTTCATATATATTTTTCAACATTAAAACATACTGTTGTGTATAAAGAACAATTAATGTTAATGGATTTCATTTTTTCATTAGAATATAATATAAAATAATGGATTTATTATGTTAATTCCCCAACAAGAGGTTGGGCAGACATGAAATTCCTTTTTCATTGAAAATATTTCCCAACCTCTCACACTGCAACTATAAAAAAAAATGTGTTATAAGACAATCACAAGGGGAAACACAACATGAATATTGGGAGTGATTTAAATTTTTTTTTTCATGTTTCACACACTAGCAAATAAGAAAATAACCTTTAATTTAGTATTTTTATGAAGGTTTAATCCTTATTGATAGAAATATGAATGATGCTGCTGCTGGTGGTGCAATAGTTGGTAAGGCCCTAATTACTGTAAGAACCTTGATTTATTACATGGTAAAAAATACATCACAATTTGAAACAAGGTCCATCATACCCATTCGAGGTCTCCATGTGGTGAAATGTATTGAATTTGAGAAGAAGGTGGACACAAAGTTTAAAGAGGTAAATACCGTTTTATGACAACTCACTCTATCCCAAGGGAAATATCAAACTCCTCCAACCATCCATTGTGTAATCTGCTCTTCTAACACCCATTGTTCTGACCAATTCCCCCAATTGAGAGAAACTTCTGAGATTTCTGAGTCAATATTCCCAGGACACCCCTATAACCAACCTTTTTGGAAGGAACCATACTATAATTCCAACTATGGGTGGAAAGAAATCCAAGATTATAGGCAAGTGGGTATTCATACCATCTTAGAAAACTATGGAACAAACACGGTCAAAGTAGTCATCCACCACCACCACTTATAAATCCTCAACCACCCCAAAGACCTTTCCAACCACCCCCTCCCAAACATGATCCTAGACTAGATGATTTGATGAAACAAATTCCTTCCAACAATATCCAATTCCAAAAAACCACTCAAGCTACCACACAAGACCTCAAAACACAATTAGGCCAACTAGCTAACTCAGTGGGGGGAAATTCAATGTCATGGGTCAGGTAAACTACCCTCTCAATTAGTAGTTAACCCTAGGGATAAAGGAAATGTTGGTTTCATCACCTTAGTAATGGAAAACAGATGATTCCTCCATTAGAGTCATTCCCTCTAGAGGAAACCTCCAACCGAAGCATTAAACATGTTCCAATTGTTGAAAATCCTTGTCCTAAAAAATCTCTTCCAAAGGAAATAGTGTGTCTTTTGATGAGTCACATAGCCAAACCATTCGTCTTCAATTTCCAAAAAGGGCCACCCAACCTAGAAAACAAAAGGAAACTAAACATGATAAGGAAATATTGGAAGCATTCAAAAAAGTGCATGTTAACATCCCCTTGATTGATGTTTTGAAACAAATTCCACGATACGAAAAGTTTCTATAGGAGATGTGTACACAAAAAAGGAGACATTGATGTGATTAAAAGGTGAGCTTGGGGAGGAATGTATCAGCATTGATAGAACCATCACTTCCCACCAGATTCAATAATCCTATAACCTTCTCGATTCCATGCACTATAGGGGAGTATTCATTTTCCAATGCTATTCTTGATTTAGATGCTTCTATAAATGTGATGTCTCACTCCATTTACTCTACATTAGTGGTTAGGGAATTAGAGGCCACTAGAATAGTTGTTCAACTGGCTAATCGGAGTACAATACAACCTTCTGATGTGTTAGAGGATGTTCTTATGAGGTGATAAATCATCATAATATTTATTATATAATATTGTCCAATTAATTTTTTCCCACAATATTTAGTGAAAACTGGAAAAATTAATTATAAATAATATGGTAAAAATGAGTTTATCAGGGGATTAATATTATTAGATAATGAGTGAAATGACCTACCATATTTTCCAACACCCATTTTATAGAATTATGTAGAATATAGTAACCTTGGGATACACTTTTATTACTTATCAGTATCCTATTCCAATAATGTGAAATAAATAATATGTTATTTATGGAAAAAAGAAAAAACTAATTTATGTGACATTAAATTTTATAAAAAATTAGGATAGGGAAACAACATCATATGTACAGTTATAAATATTAATTTGAAATATATATTACTTTTTTCAATAGTTTAATTAATTTTAATATTTTTTTTAATTAATTACATTTAATTCTTAAGAAAATATATCCTACGAATTATTTACTCAATAAATAAATAGACTAAATGATATTAAAACTTTTAGAAATGTTGTAAATTGAATGAGTTATTAAGTTACATTAATTTAATAGATGATTATTTCAATTGACACTATTTTTTTCATAATATATTTTAATTCTAAAATTTTAATGATATTAATAAATTAAAATTAAATAAAAAATGTAAAATTTGAAATTAATGTTTTTTATAATAACTAATATTTGTTTAAATGAATTAAAATTACTAAATATCCAATATTCTATGAAGTTAAAAAAATCAATAAATATCAAATATGATCCATTAATGGACCAATTTTTCTTTTATAATATCTATATTAAAACCTATATAGAAAAACATTATTAGTGTAGTTATGGTTAAAACTGTGTTTTTTTGTATTACATAAGTTTGTGTTAGCATTTATTTTATACACACATTTGATTTATATTTCATAAATCAGAGTTAATATTTATAATAAGTTTTTTTAAATTGTGTAATAAATATCATTTAAATTATTGTTTTAAAGGTTACATTACCTAGGTAAATAAAAATTTATCTGTTGTCATTGTAAAACTTAAAAGGGTAAAATAGAATAAAGATAAAGACTAAGAAATATTTTTTTGTAAATGTATTTATATATATATTGTGGATGTATTTATTGACCACATTAAACCTCCCACTAATCATTGGTTTATTTTTTAGGATCATAATGTACTGGAAACCTCCCAAATGTGAATAATGTTCGGTATTTACAATAATGTCACTCCACTTCAATTATAAAAGGGTACTCAATGTCCCCCTTTTTTATGAATCTAAAGAAACTTTTCATGACCAAAAGAAGACCAAATAATCTTCCAAAATACATCCCATAATCCTATAAAAATTATCTTGGAAACAACTACAATCATTTAATGGGTTACTACAAGTATGTGGATAATATTTGAATAAGTGGTAATATTATTCAACAAAAATATTTATTTTATTTCCTTTTCTTCCTCATTAACTTTATATTATTTAATTAAAATATAATATCCTATGTATCATACATATAATATTATATTTTTATTTTTATTTTATGACCTAAAAACTCAAAAAATTATATCAAATAGGTTTTGAAATCATATTTAATCAATATAGTGGACTACCGCCTCACGAACCGATGTCATTCATTTTCCCATTTCCACCACTAAAGGATGGATAATTTGATGAATCTATTGTTTAGTTATGATATTTATGACATAATTAAAACTATTTAATAATTATTTCATACATAACTTATAACCTATGTTCTTTTGGAGACCTAATAATGTATCTTGTGTGTATGATAGACGAACGGCTTGCAATGTGATGTGATTCTTCTTTCAATAATGCACAACATAGAAAGTGACATAAAATAATATTAATGATTATATGTGATATATATGAAATTATTAATATAATTATGAAATATTAATATTTCTATTTTTTAAAAATATTATTGAATTTCATTACACATAAATATGATTTCATCATTTGGGTACATGTGGACTACCACCGTAACGAAGTGATGTGACTCTCTTTTCAACAGCAAACAACGTGGTTGATATATTCATATATATATATAATGAAATATATATATATATATATATATGATATTATAATAATTATGGCATGTTACAATTTTACATATAGCTTTTCTATAATGATCACTAACAAATACAAACAATTACCCTAGTGTTCATATATCCTACCATATCCATGATCATAATGTACTTCATTTTTCATACCCATAATTCATGATTAGGATTAGAAGTATAACTGATTTATAAATAATAAGATTATGTCATGATTATTATTCTGTATATATTGAATCTATGTGGAATATTCATAAACCAGGTTATTAATCATAAAACACATATAAGGAAATGAGGTAGTTAAATTAAAAAAAACTGAAAAACTAAAATATTATTGATGAATGTGTGATGAGATGTTTCAAAAAGATCATGTATATTACTATAAATATTAATGTGGTTCTACAGTAAGTTAATATATTTCAAAATTCACTATACATGATGTTAAATAATATATGAAAAAAGGAGCATGAGGTAAGTGGTTTCATCTTTATTTACTTTTCACTGAGAATTTTTTTATTATGTTCTATTTAACTTTTTATGGTGTATACATTACCCATTTACATTAAATTTCATTAATAATTCATTATTCATGGTATTTTATGTTTCAATTTGAAATATATAATCCATGGGATTTTAATATAAATTACCGAGTAGAAAAATTCATTTTCAAAGCTCACTTTATTTTGTGATTATTAAGTTTCATTAAAAAAATATCGTTATTTTAATAATTATTATTTTAAATTACATACCTCATATATATCTCTGTTATTTTTTAGTATAAATTATTATTTTATAAACCATATAATATTTTAACTTACATTTATTACTATGAATGTTATTTTTTTAACACGAGAAACATTGATAAATCTATATGCTTTACTCAATACATATATTTGACAAGACACCATGTTTATGATTTAAATGAATTATTAAATTTACATGGAATTATTTGTACTTGTATGACATGGGTTGGAGGCTGGTAAATCTAATCCCCTCAATTCATCATTACTCTCATGAGAAAAAATAAGTTAGATAAACACTATTTTTATTTAAAAAGTAAGATTTCAACTATATCAAGATAGTTTTTCATAGAATTAAATTCTCAAATGTCTTATGAATGGTCTTGAGGGTAAATATATTATTTCTGTGAGAAAAAATACTTCTAATAATTAACAATTTCCTTTATTATGAATTTAGTTATTATTATATAAGATTTTTTCACTTTGATATTATATCAGGATTCATTTCATATTACTTTTATTGACTATATACATGTCTGTTAAATTATTTAGACTTTCATGGTTATAATTCCTTTTGTTTTTATACTATCATGTTAGTTAATTGTAATGTTTTTATATATTATTATTATTCAATATTTGTTGTTATTATTTATTCATGATAGGTTCTGCAGTACTTAAGAGTTTATGATAATTTGAATCACCAATATATTGTTTCCTTTCCCCAGGATTCCAAGAGGTATACTATGTTCTATATATAGAAATATGTTAGAGGGAATAGAGTTATTATTCTAAACAAAAAAATGTTATAAATTATGAATTCAAATGTAAGATATGAATCATGTTTGTATCTAGGTTAACAATAATACAAAACTATTCTATCCTTTAGGAAGTGATTCCTTGTATCTTATAACAATGTGATGAAATACGGCACTGGAACCAGGATATTGGGGTCATTGTTACAAAAAACGATCATAATGGAAATCGTTTTTCACATCACCCATACCCATAAATGACTAGGTGGTAACCCTTAATAAACAACCATTAAATTTACATAGACGTCACTTATTCATGCATATCTTTATTAAAATATTACCTTCAATGATGTTTAACAAATTCTACCATAAGTGTTTTAGAGTTCACGTCACATTGATCAAAAAATACTCTAAATCAATGGAGTGAATTTTTTTTCAACCTAAAGTAAATATTTCTTAACCAAAATAAATATAAAAATATATGTTTTTATTGTTTATAATATAACACTTAAAAATTTTGTTTTCAATAATTTTTATTAAAATTAATTTAAATAAAATTTACCTATAAATTGAATAAATAAAATAATACTTTTGAAACCAGTCCAGTTAAAAAATTTTAATTATAAAAAAGATATATTCTTGAAATCAAGAATTAAAATGGACCTATACTTTTGAAATTTATTTTCCACAAGAATGTTTTTTCCAATAATGATAATAAAGGATATTTTCTATCATCATGATATAGTGTTGATAAAATCATGTATATAGAAACAAGGATTAATTAAAAATCAGTAAATTTCAATAACTCTTATCTTCTAGGATACAAATCAATCTTCATTTATAAATATTTATTCAAATAACACATCCCTTATATAATATTTTCTTAAAATCTCATTGGATGTTTTTTTCCTTGATTTATCAATATAAATTATTTTCTCTCATCACTCCAAAAAAAGATAATTGTGTTATAATAAATCTAAAATGAAGACACAGAAGCTATATTCTAGAAAGGAACCTAATATTTATACATCTAAAAGAAAAATTTCATAAATAATCATGATGTCCTAACATTAACCTCAAATGAAACAGAGGATTAATGGTAGGTAGGGAATGATGACTAAGAAAATTGAGGGCTCAAAAATGAGGTGTTCATTATAGTGTTGTTTTAAAAGGTTGGGTCCAAAGCCTGATTTTTATAATTAAATCAAATCAAATACCTCTTTAACTGGGTAAAGGGAGACCCATTACATAGTCCATAGGCCTAGTGGGGATTTAGCCCATTATATAGCCCGCAAGCCCAAATTTTAGGCCCAATACCCATTTTGTGAATAGTACTACTACAGTACCCGCACTACTACAGTACCCCACAATACCCACCACCGCTACAGTTCTCCTACCGCTGCTATAGTGCCGCCATTGAAACAGTATATCGACTGCTATAGTAGCGCTACAGTACCTGCGTCCCATGGGTTTTGATCCCCCAATTTTCATGTAGAATTATAGGGTACTCACCACTAACCCAAACCCCAACTACTTCATCATAGTGTATAATGCATGATAATAACATTAATAATAGATAATATTCATATCATAATATTATATCATCACACTCCATAAAGAAAATATAATGGTCCTGTATCATATGAATGAAACAAATGAATATCCACTTTTACTGATTCTTCACTTATTTAACATTTTTTTAGAAAAATATTTTATTTTTGAAGACTCACAAAAAACACCCAACACCAAATGATTTAGATCATTGGTTTATAAATTAAGGTTTTGAACCTCCTGAAACACAACCCATTTTTTTTATTTTTGATCATTAATTTATTATATTTCATAGTAATTATCATATGGATAAAAATTGTGTATAAATTTATATACTCATGAACCTTCCAAAAAATTTATCAAATATTCCCACAATCTCTCCTCCACTAATTTCATCCCATATACTATAGAGAACACCACAACCAAATATATTCATTAGAATGAAATAAAAAATATAAATATTAGGGTTAAAAATGATAATATATGAAAAATATATGATTGTAATGTGGGTCATTCCAAACAGGGTCATTTAAATTTTATATCAGATATGTATAATAAAACAATAAGGTATGACTCAAGGGTGAAGGTCACAATAATTAAAATCACCCAATAATCCTAAATGATACCTTGTAAAATCATTTATTTCACTATAAATAATATATTTTAAGGTAGGGATTTCATCCATGAGTTCATTCATGATATTTTCATATAAATAAAATGAATCATTAGGCATTGAAGATTCATTGAAATAGAACAAAAAAATATAGGAAACCACCAAGTATATGAGTCTAAATTAGTGAGTAAATTAATAGGATATCCATAATATTAATATAATAATTCAACCCCATCTTAATAAACAAACTATAATATTCAAGATATTAAATGAGAAGTTAATTTCTTAATGAAATCCAATGTAACAATTACGTCTATTTTCATTGTTATTCTATATTTTATCATTCTAATAACATGTTTCTCAATTAACATTCTTACAATAACTATTATAATTACAAAAAACAATGAGTGATAGTTATTTTAATAATTGTATTTTCCTACGAAACATCAAAGTAATTTATGTCATCAAAGTTTGAAATATTAAAATATCTACAAATAATGAATAAAAATTTAAAAACTATTTATGAAAAAAATTGGGGAAATTATTATGAAACATTTCATAAAAATTCTATCCAAATAGTATAGGAATAAATATTCATATTATAATATAAAAATTATTTGAAATAGTATATAAAACTAGAAATGTGAACAATTTAGTTTATAACCAATAGTGGAAAACATTCTAGGGGATGTTTAAAAATAAAATTGAAAAAAAATTATTGTATTAATATTTGAATAACATAAAATAATATTACAATTATTTAAGTAAATTTATGGAAACAATTAACTATTAATTGAAACCCATGATATCCAAGTTATTCTTAGGGCCCCCATACGATCTTCCCCTTCCAACTGACTTTAGTTATCCCCATGAGGGGCCTCAAAATGAATAGGTCTTTCTAAAACTCATATGAATATAAGGGCGAGGTATATGGGAATGAGAAACCACCAATGGTAGTGGTGCTATAAATAAAACATATACAATTGTCTGAGTGGAAGAACCCCATATATAAATGGGTACTCTGGCTAAAGATATAGGAGTGGGTTCAATCACATTACTTTATGCTTGTTATGATTTGACAATCAGAAGGTCATTAATAACTGTACAATCCTCCAAAAAAATTTGTCTGGTTTTTCTTTGGATAACATGTTAGAAATAATTTATGTGTTTATTTTTTATATGATTATAAATTTTATCTCAATATTTATATTTTATATTGTGTCTTATTACCAAGGAAACAACACACCAAATAGATATATGGAATCCCTCATATTTGGAAAAGAAAAAGGTGATGTGGGTGTAGTATAGTATATAGGTTGTGGGACAATAGAATATGTTGTTGCGATTTAAAGAACCTGTTTGTTTTTCAAAGATGTCTATATAGTTTGTGAAGTCTATAAGGATCATATTAACTTAAACTATATTTTCATGGGGATTACCAAAAAGAAACCTCAATATTTTAATTTTATTCTAGATAAGGAATTATAGGGGTGTCATGATCATATAGTTATAATAGATTGACATTTTTCTTCAGGAACCTGGACATCATGAATTTTTTTGGATCCCTTGGAAGATCATAGAAAAAATCCCAAATAAAAATAATGTGTAATTACATATCTATCATGACAATTACATGGTATATTATCCAATTGTAAAAAAAATTATAATCCCACCATTTAATATAACGTTGTCTTAAAAATTTATTAAACATTCTCATTTTATAAAAGTTTGGAATGTTAAGACACTGGTGATAGAACACAACAGTTATGGGATAAGATCCATCAAAAACATTTAATGAATTATCTATCCATATTATAACTACTCCCATAGAAACCTAATTTTCATATTTCTTTATATCCTATTAATTTGAAGTACCATGTAATTGAATGAATTATATTTATATCCTACTCATTAATAAGTCCCTAGATATCATCCTTTGGGATAAAAAATGGTGTAATGTTATTATGGGTCAAAATTATGGTATGTTATATTAACTCAGAGTAGTTATATTTGGATGTATTATGTATTGCATTGGGGTCAAAAGATAGCATCGTCCAATGATGAATGGATTTTACATTAGGTTGGTAAAGAGAAAATATTTTATATTACAATTAATTACATAAATACTTGTAATAAGTTCCCCCATTAAATTGAAATTTAACAACTGATAGGTAAAATATTCTACCTCATATATTGAAGGATCCTCCCTCCATGTTTGTTGTAATTTTGTTGAATAATTCAAGCATTACCTCCATAAAAGTAACCTATTTATGTCTTAAAACAAAATATTTTATTTAGTGAGACATTTATTTTTTGATGTAATAAATCAAGGGTGTTTACTCAAATATGCATTATTCATGAATTTAATTCTCAGAAAAGTGAACTTTTTATTCAATAAATCACATCTTCGTTATTTAATTTTGTTTCCCTATTTTCATGATTTTTATTTAAAATATAATTTTCCTTTCATATTTTTAAATCCAAATATGTGTTTACCATGTTACATTACAAATTTTCATTTCCATTTCATAATTGAAAAATATACTATCACCTTTGAAGATGTTTATTTTGAATAATGTTATTTCAAATTATTCAAAAGGTTTTTGATCATTTCAAAATGAAATGTTTTTTTCATCAACATAACCTTTATGTTTCATAACCCTTACGCATGATCAAATATGAATTATTATAGAATAAATTTAACGGTGACATTTTAATAAAAATTAACATCATTTTATAGAAGCTTTTTATATTTTTAATGATATATTATAGATAATTACATTAAATGATTTCAATGATTTGATATTGTTTTTACTTGACCTATTTTAAATGATTCTCTATTTTTAATGGAACCAATATTTAGATTTATTTTTAATCTTAAATGGTATAAAAAATATTAGGGTTATGTTTTAGAAAATTAAATTTAAATGTTACCATAAAATCACCTTTTACTATAATTTTTTGTTAGAACAATTTTATGATTAATTATATATTTTTTAATTGAGCACTAAAGTTTATGTACCATTGAAATTATTTTCATGAGTCAAAAAAACTGTAAATTAATTTTTTAGGTGTTATAGTTATTTATATCAATATTTTATATTATTAAGGAAAATTTTGGTGATAGTATTAATAAATTTTATGAAATCCATTTCATATTCAATGGGTTATTTCTCAATTGATGAATTATTATTTTTAGTGGAACATATATGTATGGATTATGTATTGGTTGGTTATTATATAGCCATCTAATGCATGGAATAATTGATTGTACCCCATTAGTTAAATATTTTGATCATAAAAATGGTTTAGTGTATCAATAGTCATAGGATTGAGTGTAAACACGATGAAGATTAGATATATTCACATGATTTATAATAAACATGATGTGGATTAGCTGTATTAACGAAATTGAGTGTGAAACCATTTTTGATTAGCTATTTTCACTATGTATTAGTTGAAAAAAATTAAAATTAGATATATTAATAATATTAAAAATAAAAATAATGTAAATTTACAATGTTCAAATGATTCAGTGTGAATACGATGTGTTTTTCTACGCTCACAATATTATGATTTCTTTTTATTATTCCTATTTAACAGTATAATTTTATATACTTGTTCTATTCTTTATGGATCATTATTATAATATTAATTTTTTTTATAAATAATCTCATGGTATATTCTTTTTCATTTGAGACTACACCGCCTTATATCATGGTCTATAGAAAACTCTTTTCATTAAATGATATTTTAATCTAGTATTTCTCCCCTAATAATGTTTTCCCATATGTTTATGGTCAAATAGTTAATAATATATTGATGAAATATTCCCAATATTGTGTGTTTTTATCTAAAACAATACTTATGATTACATTTACTATGTTATAAAGATTATGATAACATATGAGAATCCTATAAAAGATTACAGTGTGGTTTGATTATGGAGAAATGATCAAATTCATTGTATTATGTGTTTCTTTTACTGATGATCATCAAGGACACTAATCCTTTTTTTCTTGGGAATGTGTTCTTATCTTCATAGATAATTTATTAATTATAGTAATATATGTATATTTATATTGGCATATATAAAATTACATCAATATCAATATTTAAAGAAAGTGTTTTTATCCCCAAATATATAAGTACTGATCTAGATCACATCAATTGATATATATGTAGGTTGTATATATTTTTCATGATTATATTAGTTATTTTTGGATGTTTGGAGAAGACAAAAAATTTTGAACCCCAAGGATATATATAAATATAGGATATCTTCATAATGTTTTCATAAAAATGAGATTATTTGGATTCCAAAAAAACACCATATAAATATATTTGAATTTTGATTTATATATAAAATTGGAAAACCTAAGGGAAATGACCGAACAATTTATTATTGATTATCAAATCAGTATTCTATTTTTTTGATGATTTAGCCTATGACTGTATTATCCTCTAGACAGTCCATGTGGTTATTATTTGGTTAATAAATTTCCCCCCAAAATCAAATGTAAATTATTTTTCATATTATGAAATTTAGTTATTTAATATGAGATATCCCAACTTAAATGAATTGAAAGTTGAATTAAAAGTTAATTAGATGAATATAAATCAAATATAATAATTTTTAAGATTAAGAAATTTTGTGGTTGAATATTTCATGTAATTATCTTATAATAATTTTCATATAGTGTAAATTTTATTTCACTGAATATTAACTCTTTTTTTAATCTAAGTAGTTAAGATGATAAATGATAATAATATATTTTATGTACAATTTATTAATTATACAAATAAGAAACCAAATGTGATAGGTGTTAGTATTGAAAATAGTGCTATTATGAACACCCAAATATCTTTAGTTGGGGTTGACAAATTGGGACCTTCCAAAAATAAAAAACACATTAATGAATATAAGGACTAGGTTTCAATTATGATAAGTTAAAAAATTATGACAAATAAGAGATGATTCAAATTTCTACATGTCCAAAAATGGGGGAAAAACCTAAAATAATTCATACATGAACAATAATGTTTTACAGGGGTGGAATGATTTTCCATCAATCTCATGATTTTAGATTTGAGGTGAATATTCTAGTGAACTAATTGGTGGTGAAGAATGATCAATTAATAAAATCATAGGTGTTTTTCATTATAGAAAGTGATTACCTAACCTAGTGACCAATGATGATAATTATAATTATAAGCACCTAAACCAATGTCACATTGGGAACAATATTCTATCCATAACACTAAATTTTGGTGATGAAAAATATTTGTAATGGTACACTCACACTCCACTCATTATTTTTTTATATCAAATGGCTATCTTATTCTATTCACCCATGTAGGGATAATATGTATACTAAAATAATCAAATCACCTTTTCAATGATTTGATATTATCAAGTTAAATGATGATTATTATTGTATCCCATGATTAGGTTTATGTAATATTCCCCATATATGACTTAAGATCCATATTCTTTTATTAATTATATGTTATTAAGAAAATTAATTATTTATATCAACATAGAGTCTATAGTACTTGACACAATAGTATTAATGAATTAAACATTTCTTGCAACATAATGATATTCATTCAATTCAAGAAAGACTATGTGATCACAAGGACAACTAATTCTTCACATTGAGTTATGATATTGAATCATGTGGGATGTGTGTCTAAAATTATTGCAGATGAAAATTAGTAATGTGATTGACGTAATATGAGTGATAAGAGTTATATTTACCATGGTAGTTGATATAACAAAAGATATTATAATGTGAGTCGTGTTTATATCATATATACCTTTTGTTTCTCATGTAATTGAAAATTTAAATTAATATAATAAAATTTATTTAGTTTGGGGAAATGCGTAGTACTGATATTTTCGAATATATTTTCTCTGAATTAATACAATGATTTATACGTTGTAAAACAAGAAACACCACACTAAATGAGCCATAAAATATTTATTATTAAGAAAATAAAATTTTAATAAAACATCAAGTAAATAAAAAATAATATTAGAATTTAAATTCATAAAAAATATTGTTAACAACACATAATGTTTTAAAAATGAAATTTCTAAATAATAGAAGTGTTATTTATATTCTGTGAGTTTTTATTTAAAGTAACAATTTATGAGTTATTTGTATTTAATTTTATTATATCAAGTTCACATAAAATTTTTTAATCTATCATAGGATCAAATTTAGTTATTTTTCATAAAAAAATCATTTTTAGTAAATAGTAAAAAATCATATTTCTAACATTATTGCATTAATGAATATATATTGAAGTGAATATATCAATAAAAAAGTTAAATAAAATCATTATAGATTATATTTTTATTCAATAAATATAATTATAAAGAAATACTTTTATGAATTTAGAAAATATATGTTTATAATTTTAATATCATAGGTAATTTTTTTCAAAGAAAAAAAATCATTCTGGTATTAAATTTTAAATATATATTATTTTGTTAATAATTTGTAGGAATTATTTTAATAGAATATAATTTTTTTATAATAAAAAATTTATATGATGAAGATCAATATCAATTAATATTTTATATGATACATAAATTTTAGGAATAAAATTATAGTTGTAGTAAATTATGTTTTTAAAGCATAAAATTCTCTAATATGAAGAGAAAAATTTATTCCAATTATAAATTTAATTTGATATAATGGATTTGGTATTATGAATAAGTAATTAAAAAAACCTTAAATACTAAGGAGTTTATTTTTTTCATAAAAAATGAATTACGTAGAGAAAATATAGTTCCTGCAATAAAGCCCAACGAGGGTTTAAATGGTTAACAAAATGTGTAAGATGAATAAAATGTAAATAACGTGTTTATAGATTTGTTTTTTTAGAGTTTTCAAGACCAAAACATATCAAAACTCTTTTATGGTCCATTTTGGACTTTCTACAACATGTGTATAGGGTTCTCTATTTATATTATAGTATGTTATTAACAAAATCACTATAATGACCCGGAAATTCCATATATATTTTTTTAAATTATTGGGATTATTACAAGTCTACAAAAATATGAAGAAGCTTGATTTTGAGGACCGGTGTGCCCGGAATGAAATTTTGAACTTTTTAAGGTATTTTCAGTAAACACGTGGGTGGAATATTCTAACATTTGAACTGGTGCTCAGAATTAAAATCTAAGGGCACCAATGAACTCACTATGCTGAGAATTGTTTAAGGGAGGCTTAGCATCGACCGCAGTAGGTCATTATAAAAAGATTGTTTTTCAGAATTTTTTAAGATTACTAAAATAACATAAAAATGTTATTTTATTTTCTTACCCCCTGTTGAGTGGTGGTGGTGGGACCGAAAAGTTGTCAAGCCATTTAATGGCTTGTATATTCTGTTTTGTAACAACACTGTTGAGAGTTAAGAGGTTCATTTATTAATGAAACTCATTAATATTTTGTTTCATTAATCACCATTCCCCCTTATTTATGTGAGGCTCGGTCTTGGGGTTTTGACCCAGAAGGGAGGAACCTATGATGAATTATCATGGTGTCTTCCAATGATGAATAATGGAGGCCTGGACGACAACATTGGAGGAATCGATCCGGGATTGACGATTGTCGGTGGCTTCACAAAACATGGATTATTCTTCCATAACTACGACGTTTCCTCCGATTCTGAGGTAGGGGTTTTGTTTAAATTCAATTGAATTTGTTTATTTTCCTTGTTCTGGAAAATTATGATGAATTTAAAGAAGTGTTATATTTTATCTATGTTGAATTAATTTCTACCCTCTAGTTATTATGCTAAAGCGGAGGGCGTGCGCCAAACGAACAAGGCCTGAACCCTCCACCATTTCGGTTTGGTCGTGTTCTTTGTGAGAAATTTTTGAACATGATGGAAAAATCAATACGAGAGCCACGTAGTGATGGCAGCATCCCAAGAGGCCCATAGGCACATTCAGAAGGGACAAAAGACCACGAGAGCTCACCCAGTGACCCGTGGAGGTTTTGTCGGCGCAGCACTGGCACGTCGGCCACCGACATTCGTCAGCTGCATTGGCATCAGGCAGCGGTCGGCCCTCAGCTGTCCATGTTGGCAAAA
This sequence comes from Viscum album, assembly GCA_963277665.1. Taxonomy (NCBI): domain Eukaryota; kingdom Viridiplantae; phylum Streptophyta; class Magnoliopsida; order Santalales; family Viscaceae; genus Viscum; species Viscum album. The sequence continues at coordinate 1,521,144,033 of OY728162.1, read as the reverse complement.
GGTGGTGCCCTGGAACATGCCACGGTGAGTAGGCCACAGCTTCAAAGTCGAAATAAAGGACAAGGGGACCTGCACCCCATAGGTCCTGCTAACAAGGAGGCGGCGCCACATGGTGCCACCATTGTAGAGAAAACAAACAGACCCTTGGTCTGTTGGGGAGGGAGAATGTCCCCTCATGGCCACCTATCTAGGCTTTGTGCCAGATAACAGGCCAGTCCATGGCCTATCGGGCCGAGCCCGCCGTGGCCCATCCCACTTGGGGTGGGCCAGGTTGAGCCGAACCAGGTTGGGTCGGACCAGACACATACCCTTTTTGTCCAAGATACGCTTAAAAGGCTGTATATCATAAAAAAGACGTCCAATTGACGAACCATCTATAGTGCTAGAATCCTTGGAACGAGACGGTCCATTTGAGATACTCCACCTATGGTTTTGGAGAATGTTGGACTATGGCCGGGTTGGATCATACCTGAATCCAACCAGGACCTCCGTACTAAAATGCTAATAACTAACAGACTGGTCGTCTAATTGACACACCTTCTATTGTGTTGGAACCCTTATGACATGGCCGTAATTTTAGTTTCTCCATTTTGGATCTTTTTGGAAGATTATTAACTACCGATATCTTCAGGAGCAGATAACACGGTACTCAAGCACACAGGGTGTAGGGAATTATGTGGCTCACTATCATTTTAATATAGACCCTGTGTGGATCATCATCATAGTAACCCTATGTGGATCAGCAATATAGTGACCCTATGTGGATCAACATCATAGCGAACCTATGTGGATCATCAACATAGCGACCTTGTGTGGATCAGAATTCTAGCGACACTACGAGGATCCGTAGTGCGCGACCTGACGGGGAACAGCCTTAGAGCGGTCCATTGTGGATCAGCGACACACAACCCTTTCTTGATCGAAAATGTAACAACTTCTTCATGGTTTAGTTGTTAACATAATAAAATTATGTAGCTTAAGACTAATCGTCTTTATTACTGATCTCTGTGTTGTATACCTAGTTTGAGATGCGCCTTTTTCTTTTTGATTTCTGATTAAAATCAGTGTTTGTGGTTTTCCTTTGTGAATTCATATAGACTTTTGGGGTCCCGGTGTGCTCACTAGGTATTGTTATACTCACCCATGCACGAGAACCCCCCACACCTTTTTGTGACTTATGTAGATGATGAGCTACTTAGCTGAGACTTTTGGAGCCAGGACCAGGCGGTACATGAAGGTGATTGGTTCACATGGAGAGATGGGGAGATGAGCTATTCCTAACTTTCAGGTAGGATCCTTAGTGGATGATTTCAAGATCTATTTTCCATTGTAGTTGTATCCTTCATTTGGACTTTATTCTAGCCCCTTTACTTTCAATTCACACTTTTACTACTGCATTTTACTTCATTGATGCATCTTCTTATGTTCTTGGATTGTGTGTTTGTATAGGTTTTGAGGCAATTCCTTCCCATTTTATGGAAATTAATTTCCGGTGCGAGTCACCAACCCCTGGCCTATGGAAGGAGGGCTTTGGGTTAGTAACATCATAGGAACCTGGGGACGGGTCGTGACAAAGTGGTATCAGGGGAGACAGTTCGACTAAATAACTAAGACTCTGATCCTTCCAATAGAGAAATAGTGTTATGTCTTATGAGTGTGTTTTTATGTTTGGGGAGTCTAGTGTTGGGACGGTGGCCGATGTATCCATACACCAAGACCGTAAATTATGATTTCTGACTCAGTTCACCAAAACACTAATTATCTGTGTTTTGGAAATGTTTTACTTTTGATCTCTTTTAAGTAATCTCACCATGTAAAACTTTTGACCAAGGCGTACCCGTTTCTTTCTAGGATTCCTTTGCATAGAGAACCATCTCGGATACCAGAGAGAGTTCACGATGACAGCCCTCTGAGTGATGAGGCTTCGGTGCATTGCCCTTTTACAGTAATATCACCTTTGAGTGGTGCACCTTCACCACCACCACCCATTGGGATGTATTTTTCACCATCCCCACATGCAGACAGTGCATTCCAATTGAGCATGTTTCATGAGTTCCAGTAATAGAGGCCTCCAAGGATTCGAGGAAAGACAAATCTCTAGGAATTTGAGGACAGGATGGAGGCTCTGGCATGGGTTTTCCACCTAGTTGGGACACCAGCATATTAGATGGTGATCCAAGCTACTAGCCGCTTCTAGGGAGTAGTAGGGAGATGGTGTATCCTGACACTCCAGATGCTTGTTGAGGTTTCCCTCACATGGATGGACTCTGAGAGCCTTTTTAGGTAAGAGTTTGTTATTGCAACACTACGCTCTGTGCATTTTATGGAGGTCCAACACTTGCAGCAGGGCAGCCTGACAGTAGCCCAGTACTCGGAGTGATTCACTGACCTCTTGCGCTACTCCACTGACATCGTACGATACCCTTTCTTTAGGGAAATTACCTTTGAGTTGGGTCTCAAGTGGGATATCATAGTATCGATGACATCACTCAATATCCCAATGCATCCTCGAGTGATTGAGTGAGCATTATTGGTGTATATCTTCTTAGATTAGCAGGCACCAACAGTGAGAGCCACCACCAGATGATAGGTAGTCGAGTCATCTTCCGTAGACATTAGGAACATGACACAGAGGTCCAAGCAGGATAGACATTCCAGAGGAAGACACTATGACCTAGGGGCAGAGGTGAAGAGGTCACGAGGTAGAGAAGGCTAGCAAATGATCATATTGTGATTCACATGCGGTGGTCAGGTCCACATGGCTCACGACTACCAGACCCACTATACTGATGATCAACAGACATTTGTGGGGCTACTGATGTAGAGGTTGCGATTTGGGGGAGGAGGTATATATGGCAGAGAACGTGGCAGATGAATAGGTCATGTAGCAGGTGGTGGGAATCGATTTGTGGTTCGACAACCACCACCTCCAGGTGGTCCACCCCTGACCTCATGGAGAAGGTGGACAAGGACGAGCATAGCTTCAGGCAGCTGTGACCAACGACCACGGTGCTCCAAAGATGATTGGAGCTATGATATGTATCTACTCTACCTTAGATTTAGTAATTATAGACACAAGTGGAAGTCACTCTTTCATTTTCATGGATCTCATTCAGATATTAGATATTCTAGTAGAGCCATTGTCTTGGTCCTTACGTTTAGAGACTCCTACGGGATAAGATTACACGATTAAACAATGTTGATGGCAGTGTGATATTGCACTAGGAGGCTTGACCTTTGGTTGGGATCTCATAGAAACAACATCAATTCCTTACGATATCATCTTGGGTATGGAATGGTGATTCATAGTCCATGATCTGATTTTCTATTTTAGGTGAAAAGATTAGTGTGTCTACGAGGATGGAATCATGTTTTCTTTCACTAGTGATAAGGTATCCTTTGTAGTGAATGATGAAAATTCTCGGAGGAGGGTTTAGTAAATCACTCATCAGTTGGCTAGCCTTACCCTCAGAGCAGTTGACATGAGGAATCCGAATTATCATATTGTGGTGGACCAGTTTGTTGATGTCTTTCCTGATGATGTTCTGGGACTTCCTCCTCACAGATAGGTAGACTTATACATCAACCTATACCCCATGATGGCACCTATATCTACACCAAAATATCATTTGGCTCCCGCAATGCTTCATGAGTTGCAGGTACAGTTGGAGGAATTGTAGAGCAAGGGGTTCATAAGGCCAAGTGTTTCTCTAGGGGAATCCCCAATTTTGTTTCTCGAGATGGAATACGGGAGTCTGAGGCTTTATGTGGACTATAGGTGCCTGATCCAAGTGAAATTGAAGAACAAGTATCCACTCTTAAGTATTGATGATATTTTTTGAACAGATGAAGATATCACGGTGTTCATCCAAGATAAATCTTTGTCTAGTCTATCGTCCTCTTAGGATATGGGATGAGGATATACCAAAGACAGCCTTCAGATGTTGGTATGGCCATTATGAGTTCTTGGTAATTCCATTCAGTGTGAGCAGCACTCAAGAAATGTTCATGGGGATCATGAGAAGAATCATCTATCCTTACCTTGGTTGCTTTTTGGTATTCTTAATTAATGACATCTCGGCGTACTCAATGTCAGATGAGGAGCATTCCACGCACCTATAGATCATTCTTGATACACTCCGAGAGCACCAGGTATATTGAAATCCCTCAAATATCTAGTTATGGATATGTGAAGTCCAATTCCTAGGGAACATTATCTTGTAGGAAGGAGTTGCAGTGGGTCCCGTGAAGATAAAGGTAGTTCATTATTGAGAGCCGCCCAAGAGTGTGACAGAGGTGCGGAGTTTCCTGGGATTGGTTGTGTACTACTGGAGATTCATAGCAGACTTTTCCAGTGTTGTGACACCATTTTTAGATTTACAAAACAAGGTAAATTCCTTCATGTGGATGGAGAGATTCCATCATAGTTTCTAAAAGATGAGGTAGTGACTAATGAGCACCCCCATATTGTGGAAACCAATAGAGGGTGTCAGGTATGTAGTCTACTGCGACGCATCTGGGAACGGACTTGATTGTGTCCTGATGTAGGAGCAAGCAGTGATCTTCTATGGATCACGCCATTTGAGATAGCATGAGAATAAATATGCTACCCATAACCTAGATTTAGCATTAGTGGTCATTGCCTTGACGATTTGATGACACTACTTGATGGGTGATCGGTTTATAATATACTATGATCACTATAGTCTCATGTATATCTTATCACAAAAGGACCAAAACTTGAGATAATGGAGATGGATGCAGTTCCTCCAGGACTGTGACTTTGAGATAGTCTACACTCCTTGGAAGGGGAACGTAGTGGCAGGAGCACTCAGTATTAGGTCTTGTCTACAGTTGCTGAGTTAGGCGATAGAGAAGCTAGCCGCATTGTAGTTATCCTTCACAGATAGTGATAGAGAAGTTTACCTCCAGTCCAAGATAGTTAATCCCCCACTCCTTCAGCGATTCTGGGAGGTACAACATGGGGATGTTGACTGCAAGGCCCAATGTGCTCATGTATCCTTAGGTTAGGCTCCTGATGGATTTTCTGAAGGTGGAGAGCACATCATACTCCTCAAATGACCCACTATTTTACTAGTGATGCTATAGGATTATGTGTTGAGGGAGCTTCATACATCCCCTTTGGTGATATATCCTTGTGTGATAAAGATTCACTAGGACCTCAGGAATTAGTACTGGTGTCTAGGGATGAAGAAAGTAGTGGAGGAGTTCATCATGATGCCTCACTTGTCAGCAAGTGAAGGCTAATAATTAGATACCAGTAGGCGTAGCACAGCCAGTTCAGGTACCAGAGTGGAAATGGGATGGTATATTTATATACATCTTGACAAGGATACCATGTATATACAAGGGACATGATTCCATATCGTTGAGAGATTATTGACCCACCAAGTCCGCCCACTTCCTACCCATCTGAGAGTGGGGATTAGTAGATATATTGAGAAGTATCTACATGCAAAAGATAAAATGGTTTCACAGGTGTCATCGACAATCATCTCATATTGCGATGATAGTTTTCCATCCTTCTTGTGGAAGGGATTATATGAGGCATTTGGGACTCACTTACATTTGAGCATCACCTTCCATCTTCAGATTGATGATCAGACAGAGTAGACCATACATACACTTGACGACATGCTTTGTAGTTGTGGTCATGATTTTGGTTGTAGTTGGGAGGACCACCTTCCACTGAGGGAGTTCACATAAAATAATAGTAATCACTCCACCATCGGCATGGCTTCATTTGAGGCCTTGTTTGGGTGACCATGTAGATCACATCTATGCTGGACAGACCTAGAGGAGTCAATAGTTATGGTTCCAGAGTTGGTATAGGCTACCACTGAGAAGGTAAAGATCATCCAAGAGAGGATGAATACTACACATAGCTGGCAGAAGTCTTATGCTGATAGTAGATAAAGACCCTTCTAGTTTGAGGAGGGATACCATGTCTTCATTTGGGTCTCACCCGAAAGAGGATTACAGAGGTTTGTTCAGGGCTACAAGCTGTCTATTAAGTTCATAGGACCTTTCCAGATCCTCAGTAGAGTAGGCAAGGTGGCATACTGTCTAGCACTTCCCCCATTGAGACAACAGGTGCATAATGTTTTCTATGTGTCGCAGGTGAGGAGATATGTGTATTATCCATCAGATGTTATCATCTGGGGTGAGTTGGACATCCACAATGGGGCAACGTTTGCAGACTTCCCAGTGAAGATAGAGGATCGACAAGAGCGGGTCCTTCGTGGGAAGTTTATTCCCATGGTTCGAGTTCGCTGGAAGCATGGGAATCTTAATGAGAGAACAAGGAAGAGGTAGGATCAGATATGTACTCATAACCCCCATTTGTTCCCCTATTTTTTTGTAGATTTTAGGGATGAAAATACCTATGGTTGGGAGAATTTAAAGACCAGGAATTTCCATATATATTTTTTAAATTATTTGGGATTACTAAAAGTTTGTGAAAATTGACGGTGCTTGATTATGAGTCCCAGTGTTCCCAAAATAGAATTTTGATCATTTTTATGTTACGTTCAGTAAACGTGTGGGTGGAATTTTATAAATTTTGAACCAGTACTCAGAATCAAAATATGAGGGCACCGATGAACTCATAGCTCTAGGAATCACTTTTGGGAGGCTTAATTTCGACCATAGTAGGTCAAGAGAAAAAAATTAGTTTTTCATACTTTTTAAAGATTAATAAAATAACATAAAAATTTTATTTTATTTTCCTACCTCCTATTGAGAAGCGGTGGTGGGACTGATGGGTTGTCAATCTATTTAATGGGTTGAATTTTCTATTTAGTAACCACACCATTGAGACTTAATAGGTTCATTCATTAATGAACCTCATTAATCTTTCATTGCATTAATCCCCCATGACCTCTATTTAAATGAGGTCTGGGCTAGGGTTTCTTACATGGATGGGATGAACCTTTGATGAAGTGACACGAAATCTTCCACTAATGAAGAATGGAGGCTTGGACTCTAATGTGGGAGGAATTTATCTAGGATTGAAGAACATCAGCGACTTTAACAAGCATGGATTCTTCTTCCACAACTGTAATGTATCCTCTGATTCCAAGGTAGGGGTTATGTTTAAATTCATGTGAATTTGTTTATTTTCTTCATTCTTGAAAATAGTTATGAATCACAGAAGTATTATAGTTTATCTATTTTGAATTAATTTTTACCTACTTTTTCTGATGCTAACGCGGAGGGAGCGGGCCAAATGAACAAGCCCCAGATCCTCTGCCGCTTTGGTTTTGTCATGTTCTTTGTGGTCGAATTTTTAACATGATGAAAACTTGAATCTGGGAGCCACGTAGTGACAGAAGCATCCCAAGAGACCTGTAGGTGCATTCAAAAGGGAACACAGATCAATGAAACTCACCTGGTGGTCAACAGATGTTCCATCGATGCAGCACCAGCATGACGACGACCACCCATCTGCCGACCACGTTGGCGGAAGGTGGCGCACCATCATGCACCATGGTGAGGAGGTCATGGATTCAAAGCAAGGGGACCTGTGACCCGTGGGTCCGGCTGAGAAGGAGGTGGCGCCATGTTGACATGATGTTGTAGAAAAAATGAATAGACCATTGGTCCATTCAGGAGGGCGACGATCCCCACATGGCCACCCAGCTGGGTGCCGGACCAGCTAGTAGGCTAGACCGCCCGACAATCCAGGCCAGTCTACGGCCCAGTGGGCCATGCCCATCATAGTCCAGTACACTCGGTCCGGCCCAGCAGGTTCAGGCCCGACCATGCCTAACCCAGGTAGATCCCAGACCAAGCCTGGTTGATTCTAACCATGTAGGGGTGGGTCGGGTCGGTCTGACTGGGTCGGACCAGAGCCAGACCCTTTTTGCACCAAATAAACTTAAAAGGTTGTATCTCACAAACCAAACTTCTATTGGATGAACCGCCTATGGCACTGGAATCCATTAAATGAGACGGTCCTTTTGAGATAATATACCTTATATTTGGAGAATGTTGTAGTATGACCTAGTTAGATCAAACCCAAATACAACTGGGCACTCTGTAATAAAACACATATAACTCATAGGCCTGGTGTTCGATTGAGACGTCGTCTACCACATTGGAACCCTTGTGACATGGAAGTCCTTTGGGTTACTAATTTTTGTAAATTTTTTGTATTTGAATGTTGGCCTATATCTTGATGAGAAGACACTATGAAACTCAATTGCATCAGGTGTAGGGAATCCTTTGGATTGGTGTCGTTTGAATAGATACCCTGTGTGGATCAACATCATAGCAACACAGTGTGGATCAGAAACATAGAGAACCTATATGGATCAGCCTCATATCAACATTTTGTGGATCAGAATCATAAATAACCTGAGTGAATCAGCATTATAGTGACTCTGTGTGGATCAGCAGTGCGTGACCTGACGAGTACCCGCCTTAGAGCAGCCCGTCGTGGATCAACGACAAACGACACTGTGTGGTTCGATAGTGGAACAACATATTCTTTGTTTAGTTGTGAACGAAATCAAATAATGCATCTTAAGACTAATCATATTTATTCTAGATCTATGAGTTGTATACCTAGTTTGAGCTGATTCATTTTCTTTTTTTCATTGTGATGGAGATCATGCTGTGTGTTTTTAATTTGTGGAATTCTAAGAGATCTTTCAGGGTCTCGGAGACCGTACTGGGTATTTTATACTCCCTCCTACATGGGATTCACTCATACCTTATTTTTTCTTGTGCAGACAACAAGAAGCTTGGCTGAGACAATAGAAGCAAGGACCAGGTGGTACATAGAGATGTCTGGTTGACATGGAGAGCTGTGGAGATGAGATATACCTACCCTTTAGGTAAGATCCTTGGTGGAAGATCTCCGGATCTATTTCCTATTGTAGTTGTATCTTTCAGTTCGGTTTGTATCCCATTCCCTTTAATTTTAGTACAAACTTTTACTACTATAGTTTTACTTCGTGGTTGTATCTTATTGTGTTCTCAGACTGTTTGTTTGTACATGTTTTGAGGCAATGACTTATTATTTTAGAGAAATTCCTTTTTGTTCTTAGTCTCCAACCCCAAGCATATGGATGGTGGGCTTTGGGTTAGTCACGAAATGGGTTTTGGGGGATGGGTTGTGAAAATAATCATTCTTAGTATTTATAAAATAGGCCTCCCAAGACCATTCCAAGAACAATCCCAAATTTATTTTTCTAGATTAAGAAAATATTTATTTTTATCTCCTATAATTATCTTTTTGGTCCATTATATTTTTATGATGTTGATATGCTAATCCGTCTTTTCCAATGTAGTCCTTTAAGTGAAAAATCAAGATCTCAAAATAAGTAATAAATTTTCCTAACCTTATTTCTCTTATACCATTAAAATATAAATATTTTATTTCCAAATAATTCCTTATTAATTCACCACTAATATTAAACATAATGTATTTATATTTTGGGAAAAATCATTAACCCATATTCCTCCTTTCCCATATGGAAAAAATAATCAATCATGCGTTTTACGTAGATCCACCTCCATAAAGTAACATTACCAATTTATTAAAATTTAAAATCCATATTTATTAAAATAACATTAAACAATATTCAATAACTTATAAATATAAACATTATATCATTAATCCTATATAATGTTGATATTATTAAAAAATAAACCACATTCATAACTACAGACATCAGTCAATTATAATATGCTTATGAGTAGGTCAATATAACACTTACATTAAAACTGATATAAAATAATATCATGGATTACTATGAGAACTTTATTAAGTATAAAATATGATATAACTAATACGGTAAATTTTTTTGTTCATTAATTTTAACATTATTATTAATTTCATTAATTAAGATTCAAACATTATATCTTTAAAAATATCTAAAACATGTCTAGTGACTCTTTTTTCATTTGGGATTGTAACTATAAATATCATAAAATTAATTTATAATATTAAAAAAAAATTAAACATAAATTCTGGAATATATTATGATTTTATAATGATAAAATTTAATAGATTAATGGAGAACATAAATGTTATTATGAAACCCATTCAAAAGTATCAGGATTACTAATAAAAAACATTTAAAATAGATAATAAATCTATAATATACATGAATAGATTAATTTAAAATAAATTTTATAAATTTTTATTTATATTAATAAAAATATGAAAAAATTTATAAAAAATTTATTTTTTATACAAGATATTCAGCCACATTAGTGGAGGTCTGTAATTATGTTATGGTGTACCTTATGTCAAAAATATTTTCTTCAAATATATTTTTTATTAAGAAATATAATACCATTTATATAGAGAGATTAAATCCTATTGTTTCTCTCATACCATATTGATGTAATTCATGGGGATTTAAGAGATATGTTTATAATTTTTTATATAGATTTCGATTCAACTGATTCCACGGTTTCAAGGGTGTTTATTAACTTAAATCGCATAATTTAGTAACAATTATTCATGAGAAATAATATTTCTTGCAAACTCTATTTCTCCACTAATAGTATTTTTTTTTTTGGGAAATGTTTAACTTAATATTTTGGAAAATTATTTCTTAAATCAATGTTTCTTTCACGGTGAATTTAAACATCATAAATATGAAATTTTTTACTGAAAACATGATCTAATTTAAAGTCATATTACCTTAATTTCTATTATCATTATTCCAAAATAATAATAATTCAGATTCTAAAATCCATATATATGTTAACCAATATTTCCATACTATTTTACATTTTAGCTTTTCAATGAATAAATTTATAATTTGTTTTTATAATATGGTTTTTCAATAAAGGTATTTCAAAATATTCAAAAGGGATTCCAACCTTAGAATATAAAATATTATATGATCCATTTTATATTTTTTTATAACATTTAATTGTTTCTAATTTTATATTAGTGACAATTCATTTAAAAGATAAATTATTTAAAAATATATTACATTGCCTTTTTAGAACATATCTGTGATTTTTCAAGGATCCATTCATTAAGATTGTATTTAAAAAAGTAAAAAATCTTGTGATTTTTTCTTATAAACTATTCAAAATACTTATATAATTTTTAAGGATGAAACATTAATTTTTTCTAAAGAAAATTATTTTAAATATTATAAAATTTATTTTTATTAAATAACCATTAAAAGAGACTATAGATTCATTATTTCCACAAAATCAAAAATCATTTTCTAAAAACTAATTTATTATTTCAAAATAATTCTTATAATTACCAGAAAATTATTATTTTCCTTTGTAATTAATTTATATTAATTACACTCTGAATGTTATTGTAAAATACATTTTGTGGTAATTCATTTTTTTCAATTATTTAAGATCTATAGTTCAATTTTTTATTACACTATTTGGAAATGTTACATAACCTAGTTTTCATTCCATAACATCATTATTATTTGATGAATGATTTTTTTCAAGAGGAAGACATATGTATGGATGATTAATGGGGGTCTTATATACCCCTTTGGTGAATTGGTTAATGTTTTATCTCACAAGAGATGAATATATTAAGTGTTTATATTATGTTGATTAAATTCATTCACAAGATTGAGTATGTAGACAATAAAAATTAGTTATGTTCATTATTTTAATTATGATCTTAGATTTTATTTTATAAATTCACACAATTTATCATGATCTTTAAGAAGAATCAATATTACAATACGTTTTATCGTGGTCAATAGGAAGATTTTCTACATTCACATGGTTGAATATGAACACGATGAGGATTTGCTATGTTTACATGACTGAGGGTGAACATGATGTGGTTAACTTTTTTAGAATGTTTAGATTTTATATTCTTAATCATATTCAATAACTCTATGTTATATTATTAGGTTATGATCCATAAATCATACTTATTATGTCTTGTTTTTTTACACATATTCCCTAGTAGATTCTTGGATATTGTTAATTTCATTTCCATTTATTATTATGTATTATTAACTATTATTTTTCCATGATATTTTAAAATTATATTTATATTGTTCCCATGTGTTCTCATATTCTTATAATCTATCAATTGATGATAAAATGATGATCATTTCTATTTAAAAAATGTTTTAGCTCACCCACTTCTTATATTTCCATTCCTCATTGTATGAATATGGGTATTACTTCTGATAATTATATAAAAAATCTAGTGTTGTTAAATTATAGATAAACGATCATACGTATTGTAAAAATGGATTCATATGTTTTTGACACTTGAAGACATTAATCCATCCACTCTTTGGATTGTCTCTCTATTATAAGATGTAACGTTTTGATAATTTAAATATTTTCTTGTTCGTAAAGGTAAATAAAAAATTATAAAAAATAATGTGTTTAATGAAATTATTTTTGGCATGAGATACATGATTTTGGGTCTAGGGAACCTCATGCATGATAATTGGAATTTTATTATTTTTATGTGTGACTCACTCATGTATCATTATATAGTCAATGCAAAGAAAAATGAATTTGTACGATTGACCATAATGTTGGAAACCCTATAGAACTAAAACTCAATACCTCTGGACATTAGGGATACATAACACAATGTATTATTTGTCATTTTTAAGTGCTTACTTACCCATATGATAGATCAATATATCTTACATAGCCCCATTTAAAAAATAGAAGAGTGTATCAAAGAAAAAAATACAAATAGATTAAATAGTGTCTATTTTGGGTCCCATTTCAAGTATAATTTCATTATATGATGTAGATTTTTTTCCATGAAATCCCACCATTATAACCACTGTGACAAAGAAATTAGTTTGGTGAGTCAATCATTCTTATATAATCCATTATTATAGTCTTCCATATATTGTTTTAGGGAATTTAATTCCAATAATTCATGTATTTTTCTCTTATACATCAAAGATAAAATGATTAAAATTTAATTTTTCTTTTTTACATTATAATCCATAAAAATATATTCATGGGGAAAAAATTACTTAGGGGTACTTGTAACACCCCGACCCCATAGAGCATGGATCCAGGGCCTTAGTTTAATAGTTTGGGATAGAAAAAAAACATCATGTCCCAAGGGACCAAAAATTTAGATGTTATTTAAAACCATATTACATACATGATAGTCATAATACATTAGAAAATATAAAATAAAAACATGATGCATACAAAATTAAATAAACGGTAACCTTGAATCTCATTCCAAATGGGTATTCTTCATGACATGGGGAAATGAAACATAATAATGGTGATTTAAAATGCTCAGAAAGGGAATGTAATGGTGAATAAATAATTAATTGGAAAAAATAACTCAACATGAAAAGTTAAATAACTGATAACACATTCCATTAAAATAACTAGATATGGAATAATCGATATATCAAGATGAGAAACTAAAACACATGCCATTAAATAAAAATATTTAGAATGAAATGAATCCTTATATTTGTTGATGAAATAATATCATGGATAATAATAATAATAAATTAGTTCTAATTAATGGAAATTATTAATTTTTGGAATGCATGTTTCCTAGTCACATGATACCTTTACCATCAAAAGAAAGATTAGACAATTCAGATTTGTCTAATTAATTTGTTTCATGATACACTAATGCATCGAGGGACTAACATAAACCAGTCTCCAACCAATAGTAATTCTTTTAAATGGGCCTCAACCCATGTATTTAATTTTTGATTCATTCTTTATAAAACAAATAAACAATTTTCCTTATCAAAATGTATCTGTATTTAATAGAAGTTACAAAATTTTCAATAATACCTCTGATAATCTTATAACAATCATATTGAACACCATATGTTTATATGGTATAAGTATTAAGAAAAAATAATATCCATAATCCCATAATTTGTATTTTTCATGAAATATCTAATGAAATATGATTACAAAAATGATATTCTCTCAAGGGAAAGTTAATAATCAAAAAAAAAGTAAGATTACAAGTGTAACATTCACCACTTAGAGATTTTCAAGCTAATCCCTTTTGGGATGAAAATTAAATGGAAATCTTAAAATAAAATTTATTATGTGTGATTTATGATATTAAATTAAAAACGGTCAGTATATACAACGAAATATTATGTTGTGGTGTATAGTAACAAATATGTCTCAACGAAATATAAATTGAGATCAAAACCCTTACCTTGTGTTTCCTTTGTGTGAATGTCTATTAAGATCACGAATAATGAGTTTAGGTGTCAGAATATCTTATACCATAACCATACTAAAATTTATAATATCATATATTAACTTTTTATAATATCTTATTAAAAATTTGTTAGTAAGATTTCATGGTTTTCAGTGTTCCTGGTGTTAATTGTCTAGTCTTTTAGTATGATTTGGCCTATTTTATTTTAATATTGCATTGATAAATATTTAATCGTATCCCAAATGAATTCCATGATTTAATTATAATATATATTCATTATATCTATATTTATGATAATCCATTATATTTTGAGATAAGAAATTAAATGCCTCATTCATGGAGACGATATGTCATATGTACGCATGAATGATACATTCATTTATTTTTTACATTAAATGAATAAAAAAAGGGTATATATATGCGTATTTAATAGTTAATGAAAAATATTTATGTCCTATATTTCACATATTTTTGGTAAAACCATCCTTTAAACATTCCATGTATATCATGAATGAATCACTTTACTTTAAGGATGCAGTAGTCCACAATTACACAAACAATGTAATCATATTTACAATAAATAGAATTTGTAAAGGACTTTTTTGAAAAATATTTACAGAAGAATATAGATATAATAAATATCATATTTTACATATATAAAATATTTTATCATTATTCGGATCTAGGAATGGTGTTTGAGGAAAAATTAACAATAAACATTTCTTAAGGCAGTAGTTCACCATACACCGAAATGGTTAGTTTTTTACCCATATAATGATTAGCACGTAAGAGTCAGTCAAACCCATATAAGAATAAAAAATTAATATATCAAGGATCCATATTTTATTATATAATCATGGAATAAGATGAGATAATTCAGTGGAGAATGAAACTAAAATAATGGAGCTTGATGGATGTTGGAAGGTGAATTGAGTGGATTATGGATTATCTTAAGTGGTTTGAGTGGTGTTAAGAAGGGGATGCGGTGGTCGAATTTTATAGGGGAGAGAGGGGACACTCTACATTTTTTTAAAACATGTTAGTTCTACCTGTTTATTAATGTTAAAAATTCATAAAAACCCAATCAATATCACGAATTTAAGGTTTATGGATGAAATATGGCCAAATAATGGGTTTTTTACACATGGATAGATCATTTGGGCATTTAAGTTTAAGGGTTAGTCCCTTTATAAGACCTATTTTTCCATAATAATTATAATTAATTTAAATATCATTTACTAATAGTTTTTTTTCAAAAACAATTATTTCATTAATATACATGAGATTTTTTTTCGAATATATAATTCATTTTCCTTAATTATTACCATATCAGGGGTAGAAATTAATTTAATATTAATGCTACAATTGGGATAACAATGATTGTTTTTAAAGTAAAAATGTTCATAAGTTTCTAATATTTTATATCTAATTTCAATGTGAAATTGAATATAATTACAAAAAATGGATTAATTGATATATTATTGATAAATTGTGTAATGACCCACTTAGTTTCATTATATTGAGAGGGTGGTAAGATATTTCTTGGCATTATGTGATATCTCCATGACTCGAAAATCTATAAATAAATGTTTAAAAGGATAAATACCTATGAGGGATGATTTACCATTTAAGAATATATCAGCTAACCAACCAATCCAACGTAATGAAACCAGAATATGATCTATGAAAATAAGAAAATACAACTCAACATTTATTTTATGTACACCAGAATAAAAAAATTACGAGAGATAAAGACTCCAATATCAAAGTAAATATGAGAATACAAATAACACAAAAACCCATTAAAACAAGAAGACTCCATTCTTCATAACCACTATACTCCAACTTCATCAACCATCCTAATGTATCACGAAGTTGTGCTAAATGCATGTGATCCTTTACCTTTTCCCATGTCCGAGTATATTACATCTACAAAAGCACGACAATGAAAAATTAGTGGTGACTAAAAAAACTCAATAGATTTTCCCCTAATAAATTACCTACTCATTCCACTAGGATATAAGAGTTATCAAAATTTATATAAAATATTATATCTAAAAAAATTTCCAAAATAGTTTATAAGTAAATATAAGAAACATCTAAAACAATTTATAACTCAATATAAACATGTTATTTATCCACAATTTTCCTACCAAAATCCATTTTCAAAGAAAGAAACCTATAAATGCCTTAAACCCATTTCAAAAGTTCCATTTTTCATATCCAATCCATTCCACATATCCACAATAACAACCAGGTATGCAGTATTATTAAAATTCTGTACTCATAATTGGTCTCTCATCAATTTACCATGTCACCACAAGGTAATTATTTCACATCTTATATTACACCTTTGGAACAGATAACAAGGTCATATTTCAACAAAGCTTTGTAAATGAAATATGAGCACACACATCAAGTAGAATAATAATGATGCAAAAAATAATTTCAATAAAACAACCCATTTTATTGAAAAACATTTTCCATAAAACCATTTCAATAAAACAAAATATCAATTGGAATTATTTTCCCAACAAACCATTTCAATATTTTTAGCAAATCTATATTCTAAAATCACCATTTTAAAATATGAAACTAAGTCATTTTTCACAAAAAAAACACCAAAATTCCTAATTCCAACAAACACATAAATCATCAATAAAGTGGATTTATATCATGTTTAAACAAAAAATTCAAAATCAATTTCAATCAATATAATTAATTTGAAACCGGGTTAAATATCCTTAAACCTACCTTATATCTCTACACCTATCAAGAAAACCCCCATATAAACTTATTTGGAATCCAAATCCTTAGATCTACAAATATCATCTATAGATCTAAGAATCTGATGGAAGAGGAGGAGTACATCCAAGACAACACAATAATAATAATGAAGAACGATCCATTTCCTCAAAGAGTCAACTTCTAGACACAAAGTGAACACTTTGGTTAAAATGTAGATCAATGAGACAATATTCATTGACCTTATGGGAAGAAAAATACTTATTTAGAAAAATACTCCACTTTTTAAGGAGTTGATTTTGAACCACACAAGGTTTAGTCACATAGTCTGACTAACTGTGTAATAGATGTGTGTTAGCCAATACCTTAGGATGATCTTCTCATGTTCACCTTGCATAATATCTAAAACCATTCTACAACCATGTGGAGGACACTACCTCAAAATACCCAAGCCATTCTCAAAGCGCACAGTCTCTCATAGGCTGTCACATGGTTTGGAAAAATTGTTCACACCCCATGCACCTTCCCTTTATAACCCAAAAAACACCCAATTGGTTCTCCAAAAAATCCCAACATATTCCCTCATATATCATGTACATGAAAATAATAAATAACATATTACATAAAACAAAATAGGGTTGCTAAATTTTCCCCACCATTAGCCACTCCATCCCTGGAAAGTAGAAAACCATCATTTTTATGAAAGAATTCGATCGATTTCTCATTCATTTCCTTCTCACATTGCCAAGCCTCTTCTTGAATTTTACCATGTTTCAAAAAGGCCCATACTAGATGGATTCTCTTTCCATGCACAAATTTCTCTTATCTATCCACAATCCACACCAGGATATGTACCAAAAAATCATATGGCGCTAGGTAAATGTGATCCCATCAGATCAAATGGCCAGGATGAGGCTTTTCAACTATTATATATGGAACACATTGTGCACAACATTAAAATATATTTGAAATGAAAAATCGATATTCTACCTCTCCATACTATTCCAATATCTCAAAGGGCCTATTTAGTGAGGAGATAACTTTCCATTATTCCCAAAATGACTATGTCCACGCATTAGAGAAATCCTAAAAAACACATGATCAGTCACTACGAAGGACAATAGTCATCAAAGGTTATCTTAATAATATTTCTAATGACCCTAATATTTCTCCATCCGTTACCTGATTAGTTGAATCCTCTCTATTGTTTCTTGGTCAAGGATTAGACAAACTAGTGAAGTATCACTTGTTTCCATCATAAATAGTTCATAATTACATGGATAACCATAAAAATCTTTGAAAGGAGACATATGTATCAATTCTTGATAGCTAGTGTTATATTAGAACTCGATTAATGGTATGTACTCTTACCAAGAGCCACCGAAATCCATTACAAAAGCTCTCAACATGTCCTGAAACATTTGTATCATTCATTCAGATTGGCCGTTAGTCTAAGTAAGATATTTCATAATCATAGTTAGCTAAGTCCAAAGGTATATATATAAGGATTTACCAAAAAAAGACATGAACCTTGGATCTCTTTCTGAAATAATGAAAACGGGTATTCCATGTCTCTTTACCACTCTCGTATATAGATTTTGGATAGATCCTCCACCGTGTTAGTTTCACAAATATGAATGAAGTGGGAAGACTTGGTAAGCTGATACACAATCACCCGTATAGAATCATATATCCGAACCATTCTTGGGAAACCTATATGAATATACATTGTTATATCCTCCCATTTCCACACTGTAATAGGTAATGAATGAAACATATATGTTCTTCACTAATATTCTTTCGTAAAATGCTGAGAATTTATACATCTTGAGACAAACTCATCCACCTTTCTTTTCATGTTGTTCCACCAAATCTTCTCCTTTAATTCCCTATACATCTTCTATATTCCTGGATGGACATCCCATATTGAATGGTGGTAAGAGTTAGGACATTTTTCCTAATAATCTAAAGGTATAACCATCCAATTCCTGAAGGACAATACTGATCTTCCATCTAGCCTCCATCCCTCAATGGTCTCCCCACCATTGAGTTTTGAACTTAATGCAACACATTCAACATGATATGTTTGTTCCTCCTTTATCATATTATTCAAATTAGGAAATATAGAAGCTAAAAATAAAACCACAATATCACCTCAGTCTTCATATTCAACAATAATTTCATCTAAAACCTATATTATTTGTCACTCGTCTGACGATTCATTTTCAATCTAAGTGTATAACTTTCTACTTAAGGCATCTTCCCTTGAATTTTCTTTTCCTGGTGTGTATATCAAGTCAAAGTCAATAATTTTGAGATATTCAATCCATATTATTTTCCTCAGATTCAAATCATGTTGTGAGAAAATATATTTCATGATCTTATGGTCTGTGAACACCAAATATTTATCACCAAAGAGATAATGACTCCATGTATTGAAAGCATGTATGAATGCAGCTAACTCCGAATCATGTGTTGGATATTTATTCTCATGAAACCTAAATGATCTTGATCCATAAGCCACAAAATTGTTATATTTCTTGATAACACACGCCAATATAGATCATGAAGCATCGTAATACAACACATACCCCTATCCTAATTCTGATAAAATCACGATAGGAACAGATGTAAGATGAACATTCATCTCTAGGAATCCTTTCAAGAATTCCATGACCCATTAGAATAGAACATTATTCTTTGTCCTAGTGTTCAATGATGAAGTAAGTTGTGAAATATCATGCAAAAAGCTTTAGTAATTAGAAGGTAGACCAAGGAAGATTCATATCTTAAAGACATTCTTCGGTGGTTTCCAAGAGATAATAGCTTCAATTTTCTTGGGATCCACTAAAACACCTTTTTCAAAATTCAGATGGCCAATAAAGTTTACCTCCTGAATCCAAAAATAGAATTTTTATAAATTTTCTTACAAATTATGGTCTCTCATGATTTCTAACACATTCATCATTTGTTCTTCATGCTAATACCTTGTCCTTGAAAAAACCACTATTTCATCAACAAACACCATCACAAAAGAAAATATATATTGCTAAGATATTAGATTCACCAATTACCTAATGATTACTGCTGAATTAGTAATATCAAAATCCATACAACATGTTCATAATCACTATATCATCTTCTAAATGATTATTTCTTATTATCATCTTTCCAAACTCACAATTGGTGGTATCCTAGTCACAATTCAGTTTTAGAGAACCACTGATCTCCTCTAAATTGATCAAATAGATCAAAAATGTGTGGAAGTGGATAGTGATTAATTATTGAAACTTGGTTAATCTAATGATAATTCACACATATCCTTAGAGTTTCATTTTCATTCTTCATAAGAAAGACTGGTTCTACCCATAGCGATGTGCTCGGTGGAATGAAAATATTTCTTTCCATCTCTTCTAAAGGAACTTTCAATTCCCTTAACATAGACGGTTCCATCCTATAAGACAGAAGGGAAATAGGGCTAGTCCCAAGAAAGAGATCAATCATATAATCCACTTCCCTTATAGTTTGTAACCCAATGAAGTTCTTGGAGACAATATCTATAAATTTATCCATGACTGCTAGAAAACTATTATCTCTGATTTATTCCATAGAGGATGAGGTCAATTCTACGAACATGTAAGATATTTCCCACACTGCTGGTTCCAACAAGCCCATTTCTCATATCTTCACAACCCTATCTCCTTTAAAGAGATGTTCTATGACACCCTTAGTCATGAAACAAACTGTCCCTCTATGATTGTTTATGTGATCCTTGAACATTTTCAACCAATCCATACATAGGATTACATCATAGATATCCATATCCAACTCCAAGAAGTCCCATTTCATCTCAACTCCATCGATAGTTATAGAACATGATCTACACAGAAAGGCTCCACATTCTCTATCCCCAAGAGAACATTGATGTATTGTCATAGAGGGAATAATCTCAACTTTTAATCATAGAAAATCAATGGCATGAGAAGAAATTATGGAATGAGATACACCAGTAGGAAACAACACTTTCAGTGGGGAATAATTCAAAACAATTGTACCTATAACCATAGATGGTTCAGTATGATCATCCTCAATCACTTTATCATCTCCATACAATTTTTTCATTTCTACAGATTGATCTATGTTTCCTTTTAGAGATTTAACTTTCTAAGGAGTCATGGTATTCTAAGAATCACTATGTCTAGCTCTTCTCTACTAATGAGGTTGATTATACTATCCTTTCCCCATCGAAGCATCTGACGTCACTAACACTTGATATGTGTCTTGACCACCTGAACATGAAGCACTAAAACAATCACTCTTATGATGTCCCATATTGTTGAAATTATGGAAATCTCTTAGTGGTGTTGTACACTCTCACTTTAAGTTATCAAATAACAACACTAGAAACATCCTTCTTGTCTCTTTGGACATGGAGGAAGGTTTAGCGATCCTGTTGTATAATTCAGATTCCTGCTCATACCATGTAAATAGGAGTCCCTCTTATGCTTACTCTAAGAATTATATTTCCAACCATTTATTATTGGTATCAACTTACATTCACCCCCAAAGCTCATGATATGTCCCTTTTAGCCATTGTTTCATTATTCACTATCATTATGTGATCCATAATAAAGAGCACTACAATCATCAAGTGAATCTACTAACTTTACCATGATTGAATGATGCATTCCTTTAAGGCATCAGTTGCCACAACCTTTTGTGCAGAGTGCATTAAATTCATGAATATATCCACATACTCTATGGCAGATAAATTTTCCATCTTTTGGATGAATAACGCCTTCGTTTTATGGATATTGAACATGTGAGGATAGAAATCATTATTAAACATTTCTAAAAAATAATCCCAACTATGGAATTAATCCAATTTGGTATGCACCTCTAGTTCCCACCACTGGAATGAAAGTTCCCCAAACACATATTTGGAGATCTTGAACAAAAAATATAATGGTTTTTCATTTAAATAAATGATACAATTCATCAAATTCAACCACACCTAGGCCTTTTTTGGTTTAGAATCACCTTCTAAGATTAGTGGATTCTTCTTCTTGAAATGGAAGGAATTTTCAAATTATCTTGTCTCATCACTCCGGTACCCAGAGTCCATAGCATGGAATTCTTAAACGATACTCTGAATGAGCTATTGGATCACTTGTGGCTCTGGTGCAACCCCATTCTCTGTAACTTCTTCCAGTTGGTTTCTATGGCACCTACCAAGTTCCATTTTCTATATGAACAAAAATCACCATCAGTATCACTCTCTACAAATTGAAGGTGTAGCTTTTCAAATTCTATCACATCAACTATCACAACATTTCTTTCCAAAATCAAGAATATTCATGGTTACCCATTTTTAAAAACGTTCCTCTTTATTTTTAAACGTCAAGCCATACTAAAATACCAAATCCATGACCTTTTTAATATCATCCATTTAAAAATAGTTTCTAAATTTTTAAAAATAAACTATTTTTTACAGGATCATAAATCATTACTCCAAATGATATATTCACTCTTAGTGGGATTTCATTCCTCTAATGCATGGAATTCTTCTCTCATTAGCTAAATCCATGACAATGGGATATCAAAATCCTACTAGTGTCTCCAAAAAGTAATGTACCCATCTCCCTGGTAACATTATGTCCAATATATGAAAGTTAGCTTTGTATTTTTATGATATAAATTTCACATCCTGATAATACTACTCCTTTCTAAGATATCAAACCAAGGAATATATAAGAATGAATTCAACTCCAAGACCAATAGAACTGATGACTACTTATTTCACAAGGAAATAAACAAGATGATACCACTTATCAAAAATTGGATTTTTGAAAAAAAAGGATACCATTTGTAATTTCCTACTTATCATCATTGGCGAGGGTTTTGAGATATTACATGGACTTGAATGAAATCCCAATGATGCCAAAGTCTATCAAGAAATGACGAAGTATTTCAAAAAATATCAGGGATGATTTACCCTTTAAGTATTAAAAATCGAACCATCCAATCCAAACTATAAAAAACAATATATTATGCATCATAAAAATAAAAGAAATATAAAAATTTCATTTATCAAAACCCTACTGAAAACAATTACCCTGGTGGAAGACAACCATATTAATGTGAATAGTAAAAGACAAATGAAAAAATACTCCAAGAAAAACACAAGACTCCATGCTTCATAATATCCATGCTCCAACTTCATCATCCAGACTAAGTATAACGAATAATTTCTAAAGACGTGTGATCCTTTACCTTTTACCATGTACCGGTAGATGACATCTGGAAAAGAACCAAGGCTCCAAAGCAGGGGATATTACTAAAACATGATTGGTTTTCCCTAATGACTTCCATACTCATTCCAATATGATGTAAGAGTTAGACACATTTATATAAAACATATTATATAAAACAATTTCCAAAATGTTTAATAATTAAATATGAACAACTTCTAAAATAGTTAATAACTTGATATAAAGAAATCCTCTGTCAACAATTTTCCATTTAAAATCCCTATATCCAGGAAAGAAACAAAACAAATCTGTAAACCCATTTCAGAAGATCCATTTCCTATAACCAATCCATTCCACATCTCCACACTAACAACCATGCATGCATCATTGTGAAAATTACATACTCATCAGTAGTCTATTTTTGATATTACATGTCATCATAAGTTTATTATATTAGTAAGAACATTCCTGAAATAATTTTAAAGAAAAT
Source organism: Viscum album (assembly GCA_963277665.1). Lineage (NCBI taxonomy): Eukaryota > Viridiplantae > Streptophyta > Magnoliopsida > Santalales > Viscaceae > Viscum > Viscum album. The sequence goes on along the minus strand of OY728162.1, from coordinate 1,521,120,374 downwards.
TTTAACAAGGAATAAATTATTAATGATTGATGATGGAAATAAAGTCTATTTTCCTTAGAAATAATATTTTGTTATATTTATCACTTAAAGATAAGATTGTTTATATAATTAATAGTTAAAATTAAGTAATAACATATGGACAAGAAAATATGATTTATTTTTTAGTGATATAATATATGATTTCGTCATCAAAATATTGAAGCGTAAATAATACTAGTATAAATGCGATTGCAATATAAAACCCTTACCTAATGTTCATATTGATCACATGTGCTATAAAATCAGTTATAATAAATAAAAATTTAATTTTATAATACAATAGAACAATATTTTTACTTATATACCCATACAAGGTTTACTTATAACATCTTATCACCCATTTCATTATCATCATAATTTTAGGCGTTAGCTACTTTGATTTTCCAGACATGTTTTATTTTGGTAGTTATGGTCTAGAAAAAATTATCTTTGTTTCTTCCAATATATAATTTAAAAAAGGATATAAATATCATATGTATTCATGAAATAAATATTTATAACCAGTCAGATTAATTGGTGATTGAAGATGAATTACATAACTATGCGGTGATGGTCGTTTGTACCTACGCATAAGGGATGTGATTATTTTTCGATGGATGGAAGGAGAGAAAAGTAAATATTAATTAACAATTTTAAATAATACTTATAACATAAATATCCTATATAATCATTAAATATATAATAATAAAAAATCATGAATTATGGTGGTTTGAATGACACATACCCCATAACCCGGAGCAAATGTTGGAATTATTACATTAGTATATAATATGTGGAATAAAATCACGAAGGGTGGAATAGTTTAGTTGTATTGGTAATATAATTAAATATTGGAAATTAATTTTATATTTTAAAACATAAAATAAAAAATATATTTTCTTTCATAATTTCATTATTCCCCTTAGTGTATCCATGCATATCAATCAAAAAACACATATCAGAATCTAGTGAAAATAAAACATAATAAAGGGGTGAGATCAAATACTCAGTGAGGGTAAGAGCATATTAGAAGTAATAATTAAAAAATAATCATAATAAATATTTTAGGGTATAGAAATAAAATAAAATATATTTAATAAATAAACTAATCATAATATGGAAGATAAGAATGATTATATAATAATTCCACATAAATAAACATATAGCCTTAAAAATTATCCATGGATATTTTGACTAATTCAATAATCACATGGAAGTAATTTATATTATAATTAAAGAATTTATAATTTCATAAATTTAAAACTATCAAGACCATTCACAATATATGTAACACCCCAAGATTTCATAGTGTGTTATTTCTTCAAAATAATTCAATAACTTTCACTACACACAACACCGAGTTCAATCACACCATGACTTAAAAAAAAATCCATTCAAAACAGGTTATGAATAGTATTATCTAAATTTTAAACTTTATATAATCCTTATAATTTTAGAATCCATATTATGAGTTTCTTAGATATAATGCAAGAACAAATTCATTTTCAGTATTGCACTTTTATCAACTTTTAATAGTGAACCCTTTTAAATAAAATATTTTAAACTTTTTGACTAAATGGGGACATCAAAAATTTAAAATTTAACATCCCAAGCTTCCACGGTACGCTTTCCTTTGAATAATGTGGTAGCGTGTGTTGTACGCAACTTCGAGTTTTAACACACACCACAACCGATCAAACTAGCCGTTATGAATAGTAATACCTACTTTTTGAAATTATATATATTTTATATTTCAAAATTGACTTCATTTTTGGATTCGTAGTGTCTAATTTACCCTAAGGTGAAATTTTGGTACTTTTCGGATAACTTTCATATTTTGATGAATAGTGAAAATTACTAAATTTTAATTAAAAACAACTTTTTTAATAAAAATAATTAATAGTGATAAATTATTAATTTGAGTGGTTTTAAAGTATATTTAGAATATATTTTTACCATTTAATATAATGTTGGTCATTGGACATAATTTTACAATTAAACAGAACATAAACAAGTGTCAATCTTTTGATAGTTATTATCTCTTAAAAACACGCTTTTTGTTTTGACAGCGGGAATTAATTTTAAATTAATTTCTGCCACTTATGTGTTTTGAATTTAGAAAAATGGATTCCATATTTGGAATCAGGATTTTCAAATTGTGTAAATAGGTAACTTTTATTTTTAGACATTTTGAATAATTACTGCGGTAAATATTTTATTTACCATGGTTAAGGGTAAATCTGGTAAATAAGGGTTAAAAAAATAATATTATAATAATACTAAATTACCCTAAAACGTGTATTAACCATATTTTTTGATACATGGTCGACCATGGGCATCTTTGGGTCTATTTTGGGACCCCATGGATCCACTTGTAAGTGATAATGACACTTTATTTTAATTAAGTTAAAATGAATACAAAAATGACACAAGCATATATCTTTTAGAAACACAATTTTTACATAGGGTTATATATGTTGGAATTTAGATTATAAATATTCATTAGAAAGCTAAAAGGATTTCCTACATAATTATATTTTATTTATAATTTTTAGACATTAAATAAATTACTTTATTTATGACACAATGATGATGCAGTAATTACCATAATAGTGAAAAATTAAACTAATTGATATTATAAATACCCAAATAAATATAATATGAAACCTTTAATGAATTAAACTACTTTTCTATGATAATATGATATATTAGGATTGATTTAATTGACTTTGTTCGAAGTAATCAATCTTTTATGAGTTTCACAAAAATCAACTATTGAATAGTGTCAAAATTGACACAAAAGCGTTCTTAAAACAAATTTTATATTATTAATTGATATTAAATTCCTAAAAATCTAAGTTTCGTCCAAGAGACTTATATCATGATAGGTTCATCATTAATGGACCACTTGGGGGTCGCTTGGATGTATATAGTAAGTTTATTAACCATATTATATAAAAATACAAAGAGACATTGTAAAAGTGAAACTAATTAACTTAGAGTTAATACTTACAGATAAGGTTAATATAAGTACCCAAACCTGTCCAAATTCTAATTGATGAGTTGTTTTCGACCACTCTCCACCTTAAACTTTGAATAGTCAACTTTGGAGCCATTAGAAACCGAATATGAATTTATTATAAATTAATATTTCTAGATTTTCCAAAGGTGCCCCTCACCCCTCTTATAAAAGGGCACTCCTCCTTCTCATTTCTTCACACATTAAAAGCCTTTTGGTTCGGCCAAACTCTGCCCAAATACTCTCCCAACATCCCTAAATACATCCTAGAGGCATTAGTTTGATCAGAAAGCCAACCTAAGGAGCCCTTTTGATCAAATCAAAAGGAAAAACCCGAAGAAGAGGTAATGATTTCACCACCCTTTTCTAAGTTCCTTTCTTCTTCCACTTCCTCTTTCTTTGTTCTTACCATTCTAAAATAATAACTCCAGTATCTTACATATACTGTGATGTTATTATAAATATGGTACAACCATATTCAGTATTCTATCCACCCTTTGAATAACATGTCACCATACGTGCGTACGAACGGCTTACCGTCTCCACGTCGTGGTGTAATTGTTATTCAATATATTATTATTTGGATGGGTATAATAATGATGTGTAACTCATGTAAATAATAAATATAACATGTTAATGATTCTGTATATATGATATACCATCCATTTATATATTATTTTAATATCAAAAGAATGATATTGTCGCTCGTGCGTACGTACGGACTACCGTCTCCACGAACGCGATGAGATTCATTCTCCATCGTATCCATTCAAGTATAATTATCATTTGATGATTTAAAAACGATTTTTAAGGAATTTATATCATTCTGGATATGAATAATATACAACCTATCCTTTACAAACATGTCTTACGTAACAAAACATATAAAAGAAAACAAGTAATTTAACACCCGAAACGACGATAATTCTAAGATATTATTAACAAATCAATGTTAAAAGATCATATATGATATCATATTAATATATATGATTCTTTTATAATTTAATAACAATTATTTCACCATTATACAGGAGGTTAACCTACCCCAACCAAGGAAAAGTACAAGGTAAGGGTTATTTCACAATCTCTTCATTATCCGAGGTTTCTTATACGTAATAATCTACTGGGATCTCTTTATCATCCACATCCATGTTTCTTAAAAATGTATTTCAAAACATTTTTATTATTTACAAGAATATGGGTTAAAGTCATTTATACCCTTGTTTGACTTTTTATAAGAGGTTTATAAACGAATCTTTCCGTCGTTTTCAAAACAAGGTCCTTTTTAACCTTTTCGACAGAATTAAGGTAAGAATGTTTTTTTAACTTATACGATGGGTGCGGCTATTTTCCACTGTTATAAAATCTTCAAAGCTTCCCTTACATCTTATAAGAATATTTTCAAAGAAAATGTTTTATTTTATATGGATCTTAAATGATTTCAAAATAAAAGGAGATATTTCTTTAAAAAGAATATTGATTTCATCTATGTCAACATCCTTTGATGGATTTTAAGATTATTTGAAGTTGATTTATTATGATATAAAACTTCCATATTGAAATGAGGTTTTGTGATATGTTTGACTGTGGATGTGCTATTTTTATACCATTCATAGTTTATGGTGAAAGTATTGACATTTCGTATGCTAGTTTTAATATGAATGTTTATGTTATGTTTAAACCTTTTCATATGGGAATGCATTGGACTTAATAAGTGACGGGTGGAGCCCGCTATAGCTCCTCGATGCATCGGTAGGTCTCATGAGACAAACTAGTGTCTTGGCACAAGGCCTTGACAAAATATTATTTGTAGTCTTGGCACAAGGCCTTGACTATGTGGTTATGATAGTCTGGCATTATGCATTCCAACATTATGAAAGTGGTTATTGATTTTTGCATGTGATTATTCGATTAGTAGAATATCCATGTGAATAAGTAAATGGCATTATTTCATTTTATTTATGCCATACCATGTTGAAAGTTCATATTTAAAAGGATTTTGTTTTAGTTATACATTTCCTTAAATGTTTATTCTTATTTATGAAAGTTTCCGCTATATTGTTATCCTTACTGGACATTTGAGCTCACCCCTTTTCTATGTTTTATTTTTTCCCAGGAAGTGAAAAAGTAAATTATGAATGACCTGCAGGGATATTATGTGGGGATATGAGTGTGGATTATGGAGACATTATGTTATTGTAGTAGTTTTTCATTTTATGATGTAATGTAAAACTTATGAATATATCTAGTGTTTCCAAGGCTACTAAACCAATCGGTCTTTCGAGATTTGATCTTTCTTGTGATCATGCCAATGTTACGAAGTAATGCACCGACTCTGGGTAACTGGGGTCGGGGCGTTACAGTTGGTATCAGAGGAAGTTTAGTACAAACCTTGGAAGCTAGATTTAGATAAACTCTGATTAGAGCACGTAGACCTAAGATGAACTTTGAGGATTAGTATAGAAGAACTTCCTAGAATTTTGGTATTGTAGAGATTTTGTGAGTTTTCCGAGCAATACATCCCTGTCTGGATACGAGCAGGTAGAGGCGGCTCTGGCACAGATGTACCTAGGGGTAAAACCCGAAAACACCGCTTTGAGCTAGACTCGAACGGGAACTGGTGCATGACAACGGGCCTTGATGCACTCTTGGTTACGACACTCCCGGGGGATATGCTTAGGATAACTCTCATTTTCTTTACAAATCATTATGAAGGGTTTATGAGTATATACTTCCTCAAAGAAAACATTTTTATGATTATGGATTATATCCATAAATATTTCAATTTATGTTAAGTGTTTTATAAGTATGGGATTATGTATTTTGATTCATAAACTGATCTAGTTTATGACATTGTTTAGAAATGGCGCCCAGTAGAAGGAATGAGAACTCCAGAAATACACATGATTCAAAGAGAAGGAAGGATCATATCTTTCATGGTCTTAAGCTAGAATTTATAAGAGAAATAGTCTCCCATGTATTATCATCATATGAAGAAATAATATCATGTGTTGATAAGATAAGTAAAGAGTTTACTGAGTCCTATGGCTTTGAAGGGAATCAAGAGAAGAAAAGGATGGAAGAGAGAAAGATGGATAAAGGGAAAAGGGAAAAGAAGAATTTTCCCATATGTGGTAACTGTGGAAAGAAACACCCTGGAACTTGCCTGAAAGGAATGGGAGTTTGTTATAAGTGTGGAGGAAAAGGGCACAAAGTACGTGACTGCAAGGGTAAGAAAATGGTTTTAAATGTACAATGCTTAATTTGCAAGGAGTTTGGACACTACGCGAACCTATGTCCCAGTCATCAGACTATGCCGCAAATGATGTTATTGGATAATAATCAAGTTATGATACTACCACAGATGAAGAGGAATGATTAGAGTTCTTATGTTGATTATGTCACTCAATAGCAGGATAAATTTTTGGAAAATATATGGTTGAGAGAATGATAAATCATAATATAGTTCTGATACTGAGGTAGTGATTTTGGAATAATATGTGATTGTTTTGGATAAATTATATTAGATATTCTTGACTACCTTGGAACTGATTAATGATTTGTATATTCCATCATTGTTGGGGTTTAAAACATTTTTGGATTAATGAAGTATATCCAGCATTCTATATGGAATAAGGGAGCATGAATGTAATCAATAAGAAATATGGTAATACATGATGAAGGTACTCATATGCTATTACGGGGTAAAAAGGATCTATATTATGTTTACCTTCCTTATAAATGTTGGAATGTGAGTTTGGACAGAAGTATTTTGGATAGTTCTAGTTTGGATTATTTTGGATTGCCATAAAAGGACAACCTGGAGGTCGGGCGGCAACTCGTCGCGTCCGGCAAGGCTGCGAGACTTGAACCCGCAACCGAAGGGCGACAAGGGTGTATCACCTACCACTGGCCCACGAGATGTCCTGGATTAAATAATGTAGTTTTTTTAAATGATCTTTTAGATTAATTATAAATTCATTTATTTTGGAACCCTATACGAATAGTGTAAATAGAATTTTTTTTTACATTCTATTATCTTTTAGAGTGAAAGATGAGTTTGTGGTAGAAATTTATTAATGGATAAAACTCTAATTATAAAGTAAGTATATCTCCATATGATCTTTGCCAATCTCATAAAAAATTCCTCAATATTAAGAAAAGAAAATTAGAACAAAAATGTTTTCCTAGATGGTACCTTAAATCATCACTAATTTATGGCTTTGGGATTGTTAGCCTTTTCATAGCCATGTTCTCTACCACTCTCCATCAGATAATTGATGGTTAGATTTTTATTCCATATCCATATTTTACTACATGGAACCCTAGTATGTGTTCTTTTCGGTAATCTTCATACTTTCCACTCTTTATTTTAAATAGAGGCCTCGTTAATTCATTTTTCGATGTGGGATTTCAAATAAGATATTTTGAAATGTAAAAAATGTGTTATCCTAATACCCTATGTTTTGTTGAACCGATGGTATTTTAAATCATCATAGATTGATGAATTTAAGGACCTAAATTTTATACTTGTTTTTGATTGATGACCTCAATCACTACCTATAAATATTTACGTTTTTCCTCCAATTATATGTCTCTAATTGCCACCAATGTTCTCCTAATCGAGGTCATAATTTGGTGGTGACCCTTTCATTTCCCTTTTCCTCATATTAAGACTAAATTTTAGTAACCCAATTTCCAATGTGGGTTTTCCCACAAATATATTTTCTACTTTCAACCTTTTATTTTTGAAGAACAATTTCAAATTGCGAGGACGCAATTTATTGAAGGAGGGGAGAATGTAACACCCCAAGATTTCATAGTGTGTTATTTCTTCAAAATAATTCAATAACTTGCACTACACACAACACCGAGTTTAATCACACCATGACTTACAAAAAAAATCCATTCAAAAGAGGTTATGAATAGTATTATCTAAATTTTAAACTTTATATAATCCTTATAATTTTAGAATCCATATTATGAGTTTCTTAGATATAATGCAAGAACAAATTCATTTTCAGTATTGCACTTTTATCAACTTTTAATAGTGAACCCTTTTAAATACAATATTTTAAACGTTTTGACTAAATGGGGACATCAAAAATTTAAAATTTAACATCCCAAGCTTCCACGGTACGCTTTCCTTTGAATAATGTGGTAGTGTGTGTTGTACGCAACTTCGAGTTTTAACACACACCACAACCGATCAAACTAGCCGTTATGAATAGTAATACCTACTTTTTGAAATTATATATATTTTATATTTCAAAATTGACTTCATTTTTGGATTCGTAGTGTCTAATTTACCCTAAGGTGAAATTTTGGTACTTTTCGGATAACTTTCATATTTTGATGAATAGTGAAAATTACTAAATTTTAATTAAAAACAACTTTTTTAATAAAAATAATTAATAGTGATAAATTATTAATTTGAGTGGTTTTAAAGTATATTTAGAATATATTTTTACCATTTAATATAATGTTTGTCATTGGACATAATTTTACAATTAAACCGAACATAAACAAGTGTCAATCTTTTGATAGTTATTATCTCTTAAAAACACGCTTTTTGTTTTGACAGCGGGAATTAATTTTAAATTAATTTCTGCCACTTCTGTGTTTTGAATTTAGAAAAATGGATTCCATATTTGGAATCAGGATTTTCAAATTGTGTAAATAGGTAACTTTTATTTTTAGACATTTTGAATAATTACTGCGGTAAATATTTTATTTACCATGGTTAAGGGTAAATCTGGTAAATAAGGGTTAAAAAAATAATATTATAATAATACTAAATTACCCTAAAACGTGTATTAAACATATTTTTTGATACATGGTCGACCATGGGCATCTTTGGGTCTATTTTGGGACCCCATGGATCCACTTGTAAGTGATAATGACACTTTATTTTAATTAAGTTAAAATGAATACAAAAATGACACAAGCATATATCTTTTAGAAACACAATTTTTACATAGGGTTATATATGTTGGAATTTAGATTATAAATATTCATTAGAACGATAAAAAGATTTTCTACATAATTATATTTTATTTATAATTTTTATACATTAAATAATTTATTTTATTTATGACACAATGATGATGCAGTAATTACCATAATAGTGAAAAATTAAAATAATTGATATTATAAATACCCAAATAAATATAATATGAACCTTTTAATGAAATAAACTAATTTTCTATGATAATATGATATATTAGGATTGATTTAATTGACTTTGTTCGAAGTAATCAATCTTTTATGAGTTTCACAAAAATCAACTATTGAATAGTGTCAAAATTGACACAAAAGAGTTCTTAAAACAAATTTTATATTATTAATTGATATTAAATTCCTAAAAATATAATTTTCGTCCAAGCGACTTATATCATGATAGGTTCATCATTAATGGACCACTTGGGGGTCTCTTGATTGTATATAGTAAGTTTATTAACCATATTATATAAAAATACAAAGAGACATTGTAAAAGTGAAACTAATTAACTTAGAGTTAATACTTACAGATAAGGTTAATATAAGTACCCAAACCTGTCTAAATTCTATTGGTTGAGTGGTTTTCGACCAATCTCCACCTTAACCTTTGAATAGTAAACTTTGGAGCCATTAGAAACCGAATATGAATTTATTATAAATTAATATTTCTAGATTTTCCAAAGGTGCCCCTCACCCCTCTTATAAAAGGGCACTCCTCCTTCTCATTTTTTCACACATTCAAAGCCTTTTGGTTCGGCCAAACTCTGCCCAAATACTCTCCCAACATCCCTCAATACAACCTAGAGGCATTAGTTTGATCAGAAAGCCAACCTAAGGAGCCCTTTTGATCAAATCAAAAGGAAGAACCCGAAGAAGAGGTAATGATTTCACCACCCTTTTCTAAGTTCCTTTCTTCTTCCACTTCCTCTTTCTTTGTTCTTACCATTCTAAAATAATAACTCCAGTATCTTACATATACTGTGATGTTATTATAAATATGGTACAACCATATTCAGTATTCTATCCACCCTTTGAATAACATGTCACCATACGTGCGTACGAACGGCTTACCGTCTCCACGTCGTGGTGTAATTGTTATTCAATATATTATTATTTGGATGGGTATAATAATGATGTGTAACTCATGTAAATAATAAATATAACATGTTAATGATTCTGTATATATGATATACCATCCATTTATATATTATTTTAATATCAAAAGAATGATATTGTCGCTCGTGCGTACGTACGGACTACCGTCTCCACGAACGCGATGAGATTCATTCTCCATCGTATCCATTCAAGTATAATTATCATTTGATGATTTAAAAAATATTTTTAAGGAATTTATATCATTCTGGATATGAATAATATACAACCTATCCTTTACAAACATGTCTTACGTAACAAAACATATAAAAGAAAACAAGTAATTTAACACCCGAAACGACGATAATTCTAAGATATTATTAACAAATCAATGTTAAAAGATCATATATGATATCATATTAATATATATGATTCTTGTATAATTTAATAACAATTATTTCACCATTATACAGGAGGTTAACCTACCCCAACCAAGGAAAAGTACAAGGTAAGGGTTATTTCACAATCTCTTCATTATCCGAGGTTGCTTATACGTAATAATCTACTGGGATCTCTTTATCATCCACATCCATGTTTCTTAAAAATGTATTTCAAAACATTTTTATTATTTACAAGAATATGGGTTAAAGTCATTTATACCCTTGTTTGACTTTTTATAAGAGGTTTATAAAGGAATCTTTCCGTCGTTTTCAAAACAAGGTCCTTTTTAACCTTTTCGACAGAATTAAGGTAAGAATGTTTTTTTAACTTATACGATGGGTGCGGCTATTTTCCACTGTTATAAAATCTTCAAAGCTTCCCTTACATCTTATAAGAATATTTTCAAAGAAAATGTTTTATTTTATATGGATCTTAAATGATTTCAAAATAAAAGGAGATATTTCTTTAAAAAGAATATTTATTTCATCTATGTCAACATCCTTTGATGGATTTTAAGATTATTTGAAGTTGATTTATTATGATATAAAACTTCCATATTGAAATGAGGTTTTGTGATATGTTTGACTGTGGATGTGCTATTTTTATACCATTCATAGTTTATGGTGAAAGTATTGACATTTCGTATGCTAGTTTTAATATGAATGTTTATGTTATGTTTAAACCTTTTCATATGGGAATGCATTGGACTTAATAAGTGACGGGTGGAGCCCGCTATAGCTCCTCGATGCATCGGTAGGTCTCATGAGACAAACTAGTGTCTTGGCACAAGGCCTTGACAAAATATTATTTGTAGTCTTGGCACGAGGCCTTGACTATGTGGTTATGATAGTCTGGCATTATGCATTCCAACATTATGAAAGTGGTTATTGATTTTTGCATGTGATTATTCGATTAGTAGAATATCCATGTGAATAAGTAAATGGAATTATTTCATTTTATTTATGCAATACCATGTTGAAAGTTCATATTTAAAAAGATTTTGTTTTAGTTATACATTTCCTTAAATGTTTATTCTTATTTATGAAAGTTTCCGCTATATTGTTATCCTTACTGGGCATTTGAGCTCACCCCTTTTCTATGTTTTATTTTTTCCCAGGAAGTGAAGAAGTAAATTATGAATGACCTGCAGGGATATTATGTGGGGATATGAGTGTGGATTATGGAGACATTATGTTATTGTAGTAGTTTTTCATTTTATGATGTAATGTAAAACTTATGAATATATCTAGTGTTTCCAAGGCTACTAAACCAATCGGTCTTTCGAGATTTGATCTTTCTTGTGATCATGCCAATGTTACGAAGTAATGCACCGACTCTGGGTAACTGGGGTCGGGGCGTTACAATATACCGTATATTTGAGGGTAGAAACTCGTCTGATTTGGCCAACAGATTTGTCTCATTAGATATACTGACGCATTGAGGAGCTATCTATAACTGGTCCCCAACCATGAAATTATAATTTTAATTAATTCATTATATGAAGGGGGTTAATAATAATAAACATAAAAGTTCATATTAAAAAACTAACGTATGAAATGTTAATATTTAACCCAATAAAATAAACATAATCCTAAACAATTCAGTGTAATATAGTGAATGGTAATAAAATTGTGAATCCTCAGTTAAAATGATCATAAATCTTCAAAAAAAATAATAACGATTATATCAATAGAACAAATACCTAGTGAAACACCTGTCAACATATAGGAATTCATCTCATTGAAAGACATGTGAATTGAAATGGTTTGTAGAGAGGGTGGAACCAGTAGATCCCAAAAATGAAAAAAATGTATATTCTGAAAAGGGGTGGTGATTTCTGCTCTGGCAAATAATTTTCTACCTGAACTAAATAATTCATGGGGAGATTTATTTTGGTCAACTCCCAAAAATGAAATGATTTCATTTGAGGATCTAGGTAGGTATTTCAGTGATTGAAAATTCCCCCCACTGACTATGTCCTTAATAGGATTCCCTAAAAGATTCCCCATAGCCCACCATGGACAACTGGCTATACCAGTATCTAGTTCCTCAGATTATATATAAATAGAACCCAATGGGATGTAGAAAAGTGATTTATAGAATTAAATAGAGATTTATCAAGATTTGGATTTATAGATTGATTGATATATGGAGGAATAAATCCACACTCAGATGAATGTGTGGAACCAAAAAAGACTGACTCCTTAGAAAATTCCTTGTAGGTAAAACCCTACCTCACTGCATCAGGGAGGAAAACATAAACCACATTGGAATCCAAAAACTCAAAATCCATCATGGGTGTATCTCCTGAAAGGAATTGAACCACTAGAACATTTGAAAATAGACATCATACATAGAAAAATGTTATACGGATGGAACCCTAACCTACATAAAAAATCACTACGTGAGAGGAACTTGCCCCCACATAGCATCATGCTATGTGAATGGAACCTGGACCCACATAGAGAAACACTACATAGATCGAACCTTGGTCTACATACCACAATGGTACATGGACAACCCCGTACATACAAATCACTATGCTTCATGGAGGGAACACCATCCAACGTAAGAACATGATATGTGGGATGGGGTATCCTAGCGTGTTCCTTTCTAAAGATCCAATTCTTCCCTTACGTCATATCAACAACCCCTATAATGCACACTATATTAACTAGTTTAATGGAATCAGGCCAAGGATCATTCCAATGCCACCAAGAATTTATGATAAGGTTATTGGGAACACAATGCTTCCATTTTGAGTTTGCATACCCATGGTTAGTGGAGCTGCATGGGTTATCCCAATAATAAGGTGAACCCTCAAAATGAACCTATATTTACATTCCCATGTAAATGATAGTTCCAACCATGGTATGATCACATTTACCTCCCCATTATAGGGATAGAGTGGAATTTCTGAACATTCCCTTCAATGAGGGCCAGTGTTGAACATTCTTCTATTTTCTTTGGAACAAAATTTAGGTAACTCCTATTCAGGTAACTCACAATCCTTTCTTACAGGAGGCGGTTCACTTTCTCCTCTTTGCCTTAACCTAGGATGTCTCTTGATAAATCACCAAACATGACTATAAAATTTATAAAAAACAGGATTATGGGAACACTAAAATCATAATGTCTCTTCCATTGGCCTCTAACACCATCTATCAGTGAATGGAGCAGAATGTGCGATCTTTAGATCCACTGCCTCCTGTTGTTTCTCACACTAAGCAAGACTTAAGTGGGTTTAGATGCTGAAGGATATCATGACATCTACATGATCCTGAAAAAATCAAAATGGGCCTTATCAATAGATATAAGCCATGAACTCCATTCAAATGGGCCTTCTATATGTTATAAGGCCAATAAAAATCACTCACATATAAACCTTCCATTCATAACCCGCAGTCAGTATCCCTTAATGGGTCACCAATATGTTATAATCCCCAATAAAATTCACTCACATGGGAATCTTCCATGCTTAATCCCCAATCATTCTCCCTATATGGGAATCCTATATGGTATAAGACCCAATCAAATTCACTCACATTGAATGTGTCATTGTGTATGCCCCAATCATTCTCCCTTAATTATCCTATAATAAGATTAATGCACTAGTCCAACCAAACTATGTGGGATTTGATTCCCAACTATCTGGGATACATAGGAAGCCACTTTGATGTATAAAATTGACACCCAAATCCCTTGAATATTTTCTGGGCCACAATATTGGTAGGGTCATATCCACCTATTAGACCATATTTTTTTTTGTATCTATGGTTTCCTCGGCATAACTTCTACACCATCCTTGACTATGAATCTTTTTGTATATACATCCTTGTAGGAGGAAATTAAAATTCAAGGTCAAGTCCTCATCATGCGACCTTAAAAGGAAATATTTCTAGTTATTTCACACTTAACTACATGAATTCTGATTGCAATGATGAGGATACATAGGTACCCAATATCAGGGGTTCGATCTTGAAATGAGGACAATTCGTGTCCCCCTTGGATGACGGTAAACTTCAGAGTGCCCCATAACGTGGCCTAAAACCAACATCCCCCAATAAATGAACAATGAATCCCCGATCCATCCTCAAATGTGTAACATTTATGGGTAACCTCAAATACATATAGATCCTTTCATATACGGAGAACATTGGATAAATATAAATGATTATAAACCCATGTGTAGTCAAGGATGATCATTTTTTAGGAGTAATCCATTGAATTATAATTTGGAATGAACCAAGGATTCAAGAACATGACATAAATATATTAGAGTGTCCTAGAATAGGAAATAGTTCCACCCCCAATGCTGTGATTATCTTTATTTCCATCCTCTTGACCTATGTGTTTTCTTAGGTATCATTGTCAAAATAATCCAATGAATTCCTACCCTTCGAATTTAGGCGCATCAATCATGGATTTGATAGCTATTGGGTATTTATGGATCCAGAAATGAACCCATTGGAGAGTATTCAATTATATTATACTCAATATAAATGATTCCACACTTGTTAGCCCCCTGATATAAGCCCAATCATTCATAGACCACCTTTATGAAAAACAAAAATAGTGAACCTAACGTGAATCCTTCACCATGGTGGTGGGGTTTACACATCTTTTGAACCATTAAAATCCAAAAAAGGGAAGACGCCCATGAAAGATCTTCAATTAAGAAAGTGAACATGAGATGATACTTTGAAGATTTTTTATTGTCTATACTTGAAACATATATTTCATGAACTCTTCATATATTCCTTCAATCCAACAGAATATCAGATGTTCTCACTGACACACAATTCAACCACTGAACTGGGAAATTCTTCCAAAAATAAGAGGATTCCATCACCCACATAGAATCTCCAACGTTGTGTATCAAATGCTCTATTCCGAATGTAACATCAAAATGGTAATCTCCCAACATGCGAGGTAGAAATACATGCCCTCCATTTGATGAAATCCTACTAGTTTCCCACCCGGCATTAGCTTTCATACTAGAATGAGGCATCTCTACTAGATTTCTCTAATCATTTCAGGAGTGTGTCCCTAAAACGTGATCATGAGTACCTCCCTTGTGTTAGGGAGGAAGAAGAAGTCATCACCAATGATTTTATTCCTAATGCATAATGTTCCCACTCAAGGACACCTACTAGAAGATGTTGCCATGAATTCCATACAGCCCAGTATCCTAACTCTGATAAAGATATCATTCTGAGGGTCCCTATTGAAGGAATATACGCATAGGTCCACAGAGCCTCCTACCATTGATGATGATCATATAACTAGGAACTGGTCATCACCTTGGTTCTTGATGAGTAAATATTCCATGAAAATATAGAAGCACAATATGGGAATATATATTTTCCTTCCCCCTCTAATGAACCCCGCCATAAAAACACAATAGTAAATTATAAGCAATCTCAAATTCTCGTGAATGCTCACCAAACCCACTAAGAAAGTAGGCTGAAAAAATAAAGGAGAATGAAAATACCTTTGAATGAGCATCAATCCCATCATTAAAATAGGATGATAACCAAAAATGAGAAGATTCAAATTCATGCAAATACAAACCAATCCTTTTATCCAAATAGGAGGGAAAACTCTAGTCAGACACATATCCCTTCCACCACATATGAAACCCATCATTCAAAAAATATGGCGATCAATGAGAAGCTACAGATACAAACCATTCAACATGAAGCCCCCCAGTCAAATGCAGTTGAAATGAAACACAAGAAGATGGACATTCTTATGGATTCATGTCCAACCCGTCCTCCAAATATCATGGAAAATGAATAAATGTAAATCTATTATTTTAAATATGGAGTCCATAAGTAAAATATGATTCCAAACTAGGAATACAACTACCATATCCCAATAATAAATTATGTGAAGACTCATTCCTCTTCCCGGACACAGGAAAACGATGAGTAGCCACTAGAAAATCATAGAGGAACATAGTAAGCACATATTCCCACTCCGACATCAGATTGGGAATATATTCTCATTCCATTCAAAAAAATATCTCAACACATCTGAGATATGATGGAGGATCATATATCAATTCCGGAACATTTCCTCCATAACTGTCAAAGTTTAATAATGTCTGTGGAAATAGAAAGGATTTAGGCCCACAACCATGTCTCCCCAAGCGGGGTGACACTTCTGGAAAATATGGTGGTCACTTTGGAACAGACCTGCATCCCTGATAAATTATATGAGGGTAATTATCTATATTGTATGATAAATGGAAAATGAGATTAGGAAAAAATACCAGTTCTAACTAGGGGACACCATTCGACCACAGTGGCCACTCAAGTGTAGGAATTTATCCCAAATAGAACTCAACATGTATTTTGATGTATCATAGTTTCATCAAATGAACCACTCGTATATAAACTTGAATATAAAGGACCTTACCAACAAAAGTTGTCCCCAGTCACCCACAGGGGAGAACCAAAAAATGCAACATGCCAAAGGCGACTGAAAAAATAAAGGGAACATTCATGACCCTACTTAGTTAGAAGCTAGAGTTCTCCATTACATCAATCATATATAAAGGTAGGATCAGGATCCCTCCAATAAATTAATAGATTAGATATTTGGATGTAGTAGTTGTGAAGGATGAAACACTCTGATATAGCCGGAGTAGAGACACTACCCTGATTGGGTGAGTAACACTATACCACAACCATATTTTGGGAACCCTTTGTTTCCATTATTCCATGAATCAGGTGATGTAAAACAACACCTGATGCATTATGCATCTTATTGTCATCCCATGATGGGAACCCCATAGCAACAAGAAGTAGTAAAACTCAGTTTCATTGTGAGAACTCTACAAGGTTCATCTGTTGTTTGGTAAACTAGTTTTCCATATAATTGGATAATAGGATTGGGGTATATCTTAGGGGAGAACCTTTTATAATTTAGTTCAACACTTCAAAAGACAATATTCATTGACCTCATGAAATAAAATTGAGGGATAATGGGAGATTCCCAATCATCATTACTGGATGGAATGGCATGAACTACTCTTTGAACCAGTATTACTCCTATGATGGGATTCTTGCTATGTGCATCGATAATCTCTATGATGAGCAATGAACACTACTAATATCACTAAAATATATAAGTGGGATTTACGATTTCTCACCCATTTTCCATAGAATAGAATAATCCTTACAATGGAATAAGATCATGTCCTTGGTATCCCTACTATCCGTAGGAAAAGGAGCTCGAAGAGACGATGTTTCTCTCATCTTGCTTAATCCATCCCATACAACTGTTCTAGCTAGTAGGACTACTTCAAATCAAATAGGCCCCCCTATAGATTAATATAATCCCTCGCAATGACATGATTATTTGAGGGGACCAATGAGAAATCAAATCTAAGAATGGATGAATAAATTTTACTCGTTCTAAGATGATCAATTCCATATCTATTGTATAGCCTCTCTGAATGGAAATATTCTACATATACTAGAGAAAAATTGGGATGATGAATTAGGTATTGATGATCAGCTGAATTATTTTCCCTTCTACCAGATAATGGGACACACCATCCCGGAGTGTTTAATCTTCAATGAACTCTTATTGAAAATGATAGATTCTGGGAAATTCATGATGGTACCACTGCTAGAACAAGTGGAATATGTAACAATTAATCCTCTTAGTGCAATGAAGACGACATCCTCGTCCCCCAAAACCTTCCAAAAGACGAATTTCTATAAAAAATTCTGTTAATAAAGGAAAGGAGGAAGTGCAAGAATACAAACCTATTTCAAGGACAATGTGATCTTTAACCATCAATGATTTTATAAAATAATATGCGAAATAACTGGAACCACCCCACCAAATGGAACTACCAGAATCATCCACTTAGGAAGAATCATAATCCAATGATGAGTTGATAATGGGATCTATTAATGTCGTTTACTTAATGGGTCACTTTTATGATGAATAGTATGGATATGAACCTGAGTTCCCCACACCCAACTGAGGAACCATAGGAAGAGACCGTAGAACCCAAGGATACTAAAGAAGACATATCAATGGAGGATACTAAACATATTGACACACCACTACTCAAACCATCAATTTTGAAGAATATCACAAAAGGGCACTACAGAAAACCCAATAGAAATAGGAAAATTACGCTTGACATACTAGAAGGCACTTTTTCTGATCATTATAGAATATCCCTCAGAAAAAAAATTTTGATAACCCTTAGCGGGCAGGAAGACCCGCCTAACCTAACCCTTAATGAATATAATCCCCTTTAGCTCATATCCTAAGAGACGATATATCTTTATATAATTCAAAATAATCTAAAATTCCTATAAAATAGAATCCACATTTTGGGAAGATAAATTATTTAGACATAAGTATGAAATTCTATTGTAAATAGCCTCAGTACCAGAAAAACTATCAATCCTGAATATCCGGAGTTTGTCAAATAAACTCAGGGAAGCACTAATACAGTCTATGCTAAGCCCCCAAGAGTTTTAATTTTAAGTATTTGGCACATAATTATATTGAACATTGACTTATCCTATGTAAGTTCATGCAGATATCTCCTCCACAAATCAAGACGAGACTGTTATCAAGGTAAACATCAGACCCGTTTTTATGTCTGAAATGTTTTCATTCCTAATGGATTTGGGGATAATCATATTATAGTAAGAACACTTCCCCAGTAGGGTTGTAGCAAGGACAATATATCACCTTCCTCCATAACAATTAATGTCTATAAAAAACTGAGCAGAAGTCATTGGGAGAAATCAAGATCAAGTCTCTGTTCAGAGACATTGTGGCAGGCTTAAAAGTTTCTGTCATATGAAAAAAACATGGACATCAACATCTTATTAGGGAGGACCTGGTTGATCCAACATTTTGTAGTTTTCTCCTCCAAAAACTAGTGTATCAAATATTATGTTAATATAAAAATTATTTTTTTATAAACTAATAAGGCCCCATTCAAATACTAAGAGTCACATTTTATAAATGCATGATTCTGTCAAGGGAAAGGTATGTGACCCTCAGTTGATTTTATTGATTTGGTCACCCTGTGAATATTTTGTAAATGATACATATAGATCCCTTAAAAAATCACAGTAAATAAAATGTATTTAACATAAATTAGGTTGGGTGTATGATTCCATGTTCAAATGCATGTTCAATATTCTTCGTGATTTCAATCATTGCCACTGAGACTAGAAGCACTATAGAATATGTCAGACGCCAATATAATGGTGAATGATAATAAAATAATACCCTCAATAAATACTCAGAGCTCTAAAACATCCATGGATCACCAACTAAGGTAAAATAGGAGGACAATAATCTCCCATCCCCCACTCTACCCTCCCACAAAAGTCCCCCAGTATCAGACGGATCAGAAGAAGTCACTTCAACCATTGAATTCTAAGATCATGACTCTTCTTACAACTCTGGAGAGGTTATCTCAAGAATTATTTCCCCATACAAACTAGAAGAAGAGGAAGAAAAGTAAGATGAACAATAATAATAATAATAATAATAATAATACCTTAGGGATTCCTCTCTATCATTTGAGGAAGGCATCTATACCACCATTGATGATCTCGAAGAGTTAAATCTATGTACATACAAAGATCCACTACCCACCATGATTTGTATAGACATGAATTCATAATAGTAAGAGGTATACACCTCCTTCCTTTGGAATAATTAAGATGTTTTCTCTTAGAAAAGTATAGAAATTTCAGGCCTCGACCCCAAAGTGGCCTCTCACCACCTGTGTCTTCCATAAGATCACAGAGGTTATGAATATGTAGCTACAAGGATGCACCCAACAGATGCTGCCCAAATAAAGGCTGAAGTTGAAAAGATAATCTTAGAAAAATTCATTAGGGAGGTCCAATATCAAATATGGATGGTAAATATTGTATCCTTTAAAAATAATAGTAGATAAATAATATCCTTTTCTTATTTTATAGATCTCAAACAAAATTGTTCAAAAGTTGATTTTCTGGTCTCGATCCAAGATGTTTTTGATCCATGAAACTTCTAGATATAAAGATATCACTTTTATGGATGGATATTCAGGATACAAACAAATTTGGATTTCCCATAAAGCTGAAGAAGATACCACCATCAGGGACCCAATGGGGTATTTTTCTATAACTCTATGCCCTTTGGACTGGAGAATGCTGACGCCAAATATCATTGTGTCATGCATCAAAACTTCAAGAAATTCATGGGAAAGATTAATGAATTTTATACTGATGACCTGGTGGATAAATAATTACAATGGTCAAAAAACCTATCATATCTTGAAATCATCTTCAACAAACTATGGCATCGTAGTCTGAAAATGAACCCCTTGAAATGTGCATTCGACATTACCTTAGGGAGATTATTCATCTTCATCGTACACCACCGTGGCCTTGAAGTCGAAATCAAGAAGATAAATTCTATCTTTGGAATTCCACCTACTCAAAACCTCATTAATTTAAGAGGAATTCAAAGGCACATGTCCTAATTTTGAAACTTCTTAGCCACCCTTTGTGGAAATTGTTTTCCCTTCACTAGGTTGATAAAAAAGGGTTTTATATCAATGGACTAATGACTATCCAAAAGCATTTGAAAATATCAAGAAATATCTCTTATGTTTTTATGTTCTAATGTTCCCATCAATGGATGACAACTAATTTTTTATGTGTCTAGCTTGGAGTGATCCTTATGTGCCTTCCTCACAAAAAATAATGGCCCCGATAGCAGAAATGGCCTTAATTAACTCATCTAAACCATGATCGATGATAAGACTCATTAGTCATATATCGATAAAATCTATTTCATGCTAATTTTTTGGTCTAAATATTGAGATACTACTTAAAACATCATGAGGTCCAATTATCCTCTCATAGAAACCCACTCATGTATATTATCATTTTTTCAATGTTTAATGTGTTTTTTCCCAGTGTGAGGTTATCTTGAAACACTTTGACATATAGTTCAATCTTCATAAAGCTGTTAAAGGCCAAACATTAACAGATATCATGTAATAGAATCCCTTAGTAGAAGATTCATAATTGAATGATGAACTACCTGATAAAGAGGATTTCTATGTTGAATAACATCCCAAAAATATGGGAGATACATTTCAATGGTGAATCTAGATTCCTAGTAGGGAAAAGGATGGAAGAACCCAATCTCAATAAAGTGAGGATGGGGGTTTAAACATATGTCCAACAAAGGAAGTCCTACCATAATACTTCCTTCTATCAAAGGGGTGAAAAAAAATGAAGAAAAATATCAGGTTCTCATTACAGTCATAGAGCTATAAATTCATGTACAATTAGAAAACATGAATATAAAATGTGATTCTGAATTGGTCATCAAGAAAATTAGAAATTATTATGCAATCAAAAAGGAAGAAATAATCCCATTGCTTGATGAAATATGAAGAATAATGGAGAAATTACCTTCACATCCAATATTAACTCATGTAACTCGGTTACAAAATGATAATACCTTTGAATTAGTAAATGCATCCATAACTCTAGATGATCCAGACTAGGATGAAACGATCATCATCATTCTGCATCACTGGATGGTCTCACCATTTGATCAGTGCAACATGGAAGAAATTAATGAGATCATCCCCATCCCTATGTCACATGGGCCTAACACCCAGTGGATGAATCCCATAATGGACTACTTAAAAAATGGACAAATCCCACCAAATAGTATTGGGAGTGAGAAAATATGAAGATGATAAATTAATTTTTTCTCTACGATGGTAGAAATAAATAAACTCCTCTATAAGTGGATCCATGATGGGGCCCTTCTCACATTAATTGATGGATAAAAGAACACTCCTACCATGATGGATGTACACACTAGAGCATGTGGTTCCAATCAATAAACATCCATTACTTCCCCAAAAATTCAGAGGATCGGATATTACCAGCCCACTGTGACCCCAGATTGTGCTAAATTCCCCATGATGTGTCATTCTGGCCAAGTTCATAGAAATTTCACCCACCAATGCCTAGAGTTACATAACACATCCAAGTACTCCAAGACAATTTCCATATGGGGAATAAACATTATGGGACCATATCCTCATGCTACAGTTAAGACATACAGGTATATTCTCAAAGAAACCAACTTCTTTTTCAAATGGGATGATGTTATACCCTTCTTTGAATTACGAGAACGATATATTATCAATTTTGTGAAAGACAACATAGTCACTGAATTTGGTGTCCCTCACACAATAATAATGGAAAATGGAGCCAATTTCTATTATCAGCTGATTTGGAAAAATTATATCAGGTGTATAGTATTAAGACCAAAACATTTTCTCAGTATTATGCAACATCTAATGGACAGATAGAGGCCTTCAACAAGACCTAATACAATATAGTCCAAAAAATGGTAGATAAGGATAAGAAGTCATAGTCATACATGCTCCTCTATGGTCTATGGGACTACTAGACCATGACCCACACTCCTACCCATGAAACCCTATATTCATCGGTATATTGTACATTGGTGTTCCTACCCATACAATTTCAATTACCCTTACTCCATATTTGCATATGTGAACAACTATCCACAAATGACTAATCCCAAAAATAATTGGATGAATTGGAGTGACCAGATCAAAAGAGATTTCAAAACTTCCACCATTTAAAGATTTACAAAACTTGATTGAAAAAGCCTTCAACAAAAAGGTTTTCATATCGTCATTCATTAATGGATAAATGTTTTTATTCCTCAGAACTCTAATTACGTAGATAAATAAATCTCCAAAATTAGATCCAAAAGGGTAGAGAATATATGTAATATACATAGTTAATCCAATGGATCATATTCATTAATTTAAATGGTTGAAATGTTTATTATAGTTCCTACCAATGAAAGGTTCTTCATGAAATATTTCATGTATACATGGAATTTAACATCCTCATCACAAGTTGTTAAACTGAAGGATGTAATTTCCTTACTGAATGATGTTAAAATGCATTATATCCATCATCCCCATGACAAGACATTAAACTATACTACCATTGTCCTGACTTCATGATGATAAACTACATATATGATCCAAACACTATGATCATAAACATGGAGTTATCATCCTAATTGCATGAAATTAAACTAAAGGATATAAAATTAATTTTCCTTCATATCCAGTGATCAGTTTCCTTACCGAAATATGTTAAAATACATTGAATAAACCATCCTAGTAAAATGACATTAAACTGTATAGAGATAATTGTTCCAATAAAGGATTAGTTACACTTGAACAAGATATGTGTGGAAGAAAGGTGAATTTTCCTTATTCTTATGTGAGAGTTAAATCCATATATAGAAATATTATTCTATAGAAATACATTTAGCTTGATTATCATTCCAATGTTAAATGTAGTAAATCATAGACCCTATTTTTTAGGCCCTGCGACAAACAATGAAAACAAATAGATGCCCTCATCTTCATATGGGTTAGACCTATGTGAAGAATTATTATTAGGAACTATGTGTGCCTAATTCCCATCCATATGAGATACGTAGTGAAACCTAGACTCCACATTTCAGGACCAAGTGATAATTTCCACCACCAAGAGATGACTTTATCATTAGTCTTTGGCCATGAACACCTCTCTCTTCATGTCAGGTTTGTGTATCATGCAGATCATAAAATCATCCTTCTCATAATTTTAACACCCACAACTTTTCTATATGATGTTATACTACATGGAACTATGGTTCCCCTGTTCGAGAGGGAATCTTAATTGAAAAAAGTCAACTACCATGCCAAATTTAATAACTACGTATTTATTGATTTCCATTTACATGGGATACATAATGACGCTCGGAGGTCATAACTCGGGTTCATCCAACATCAACGTAAAAGAAAATGCCACCCTCCCTCTATATGATCCAGATATACATAGGGATCCATAATTCATCAAGATATATATGGATTGATTATTTATTCATAAAACTACATAGTGATGCACAGATTTTATGATTTATTATTGAGAAACAAAAATCTAAATGGTCTATATCTTTTAAACTATCACTAATATGTGTCAGAATAAATCCATTAAACACAATTTTTATCACACTAATTATATCTCACATGGAATTAGAAGGTTTGGTAGGGGGATTCCCAATATGAATAAGTTATTTACATAAAGGATTCTATGTTCCTGGTATCTTGATCATAAATGGCATACTGATGTCCATATAGGATGATGGTAAATTGTATGGGATCTCAACAACTATGCGTGTCTTGATTCTTGCTTCATAAAGATACGTAGTGATGCCTAGGTCACCAATATCATGTACAACAGTAATAAAAAAAATACTATATTATCTATGTATAGATCAGTCTTATATAGGGAACCTTTTTAAGAATTGTGTGACTAGATCCTTACACCAACAAGACACTTGGTGAAATCATGGTCTTATACCCCTAGATGAAAAAATAGTTTCCCCTTATTTACATGGGTTAATCTTATTCCTTACCAGATGAAATTAAACTACATGGGATCTCAATAAAATTTCTTAATTGTTGTTCTGATGAGATACATTGTGATTCCTATCCCTTGTATCCTATTCCAAGCCACAGAATAAAGAAAAGGAAAATATCCTTGTATGAAAATTTATGAAGTAGATCGTGATTATGAGTACCTAAAATACGGATATATTAAAGAAATTGATATTCCCCCTACATGTACATTAGATCTAAGTAGTGGGTCTCACATTCCCTAGAAAATAATTATTGGAAAACTTCTTACATATTCATACACACTCCATTCATTCCCATTCTCTGGGTAATTTTGGTTCCCAATAAACCTCCATAGACTACAGAAATGGATGGGTGTCCTAAGGAAACCTCTATTTGACTATGTAAAGTATTCCATGGTTGGATCAGAAAATGTTTCCCACAGAAAAGGCATGTAATCTAATGAAAAATTCATCCTCAGGTGTGGATTTTCATACCTCTTTATCATCAAATGATTTCCATGCCCAGTATCATTTCTCCTAATCTAAGAACTCCCAAAACCATGGTTTACATGTTCCACACCACCTCAGGTATGGAGGTTGTCAAAATACCCATACCTGATTTTCCTTTACCAACATATTTTTTCTATGAAGATTATTCCCCACATCATGACACTAAACTAAACTTCCATTATCCTTACCACATGAAATCAAATTACATATCCCATTATCATAATCGCATGACACTAAAACTGCATGATATTAAGAACTATTTATTTCTTGATTCCTCTCCACATAGGAAACATAGAGACATATGGATAGTTATTAATTGGTTAATCCACCCCAAAATTAAATATTCTTACTCCCCATGTATGTAATAGATCTATGGAGGGATGTTTTCATTACAAAATACATATATATTTGTTCCTTCCCTTATGGGATACATAGTGATGCCTTGTGTCCAACCTTAGGTCCAACCATGGGAAAAAACTATCCCTCCTTCTCATATTTATGGGTCATACCTACATGAGAAATTTCTAGAGGCAAGAAGAAAGTGATTTCCCCCCATGATGATATGAATGAAATGAATCTTCATAGGAATGTAAATAATGTCCAGTTACCTATGCATGGCTTCGACCAACACATGGAACCTTCTCATACTTGGATATGAGAAATGTCTCTATATTTTCCCATGAAATTTGGGCATGAAACTCTCCTTCTATGTTAAATCACCCATATTCTACAAATTAAACAATATATCTAAAATGGTATGAAACTCAATAACCTTATTTGGCCATCAAAGATGAAGGAAAAATATCTTGGGGATACCTCTATTTGAATATAAAAAATATTACCTAGATGACTCTTAATAAGTTTCCTAAAAAATTAATGTAAACCATAGGAAAATGCATCCTCATGAGAGGATTTTCACCCTCTGAATGCCCAATGATGTTTACATCATGTATATATAACGCATAAATACATGGATTTATAAACCCACCATATTATATATTACGTCCTTCACCTTTATGACCAAAGATTGTAGAACCTTCCTGGCTAGTCTACCATGAAAAGGGTGAATCATTTACCTCATTTTCGATGTTGAGAGATAAATCCCAAATGTCATGGAAGTTAGACATTAAACTACATCACCAATGTTTTTGTTTCATGATGTTAAAATATACCATTCTTTAAAAGTCATTTACACAATCTAAATCCATGTATTAGTGGTTTCCCATTCATGATCAACATTCACACATATTCCCCGATAGTTTTGATAGATCCTTCTCTTACTAACCCACCCCATTTGGTCCCATGAAATCATAATATGCATAAAAATACCTTTTCATCATAAATGGAAGGTCAGTATCCTAAATACGCCTTTTTTTGACTTTTCACAATCTAACTCGATTGGATTTTCATACGTTTTCCAGAAAAAGGCCTACCCACCAAATGAAATTTTTCATTAGGAGAGGATTTTCCTACCTCCATACACTCCCAACAACATCGTGTTGGAAACCATTATCATAGATACTTCTCATGTACATGACCCATATCAAGATTTAAATTAAAAATACATAAAAATAGTTTCATGAAAAATCCATCATTCATGTCTAAAAAAATAGATCATTCCTAGAAAAGAAACCACATTGGGCCCTTCTCCCCACAATTCATGGTCAAAGCTATTAAACCTAACCATCAGTTATGTTAGTAAAATTTTAATGAATTTAAACTGCACATGAAAAGAGATATGAAACCGTCCAGGTTGAAAACCAAGAAGGGGAACCCTATGGAATAAGTCAAGTATCATCTCTCTAGACCTACTCTTTGTATGGATTAGGAAAAGTATAAATCAATCGATATTTAAAGAGACATAAGGCTTATTAGGTTGAAAACCTACAAAAGGAGGCCTAAGAAAAAATCTTCTCATATCCACTAGACCCACATTATAATGGTATTTGGAATATATTAAAGCTACAATAAGTGAATACACAATGTTTGGATGGTTTTTCACATAACCCAAGAAACAGTCAAACTACGTTCATTGATTCCCTAGGATATAAAAAATTTGGATCTGGATTTGATCATTTCAATTTAAATCTCTAAGATCATAATTTAAATCAATATCTAGTGGAGATTATCATTTAAAATAAAATAAATTATAATTGAATAGTTTTTTATGAAAATATAAAGGATAAGCACTAGAAAGAGAAAAAATATGTTTTCTTTCCAATAAATGGGGTTGAATGAGCATGCGCAACTTGGATCCATTCCATAGAAGTATAAAATTTCAATTAAAACATTCATTCAATAGATTAAAAATGATGTGATAGCGCCTGGTTTGAGTCCTCTATGGCTTGGTGAAGCTTAGAAAAGTTTTCATTCATAGAAATTTCACTAGCACGAAACTCGTCCACCTTCTTAGTCGCATAAAATTCGGCCTCTTCCTCCTCCACCACCAATAACTACCTGTCGTCGAATATAATTCCAGTGTGTTTTAATTCATTCCTAGGTCATTCCAATTCTTGACTCAATCGTTCCACTTCATGGAGAATCCACTCTTATATGGTTATCTACTCTATCAGTTCACCCTGTCATTTCTCATCCATCAAAACATGTTCAATGGATTCCTCAAGAAGGATGTTTCTGGGTATGGGATGATGAGATATAGACTCCGTAACCAAAAGGGGAGAATGAATAATTCTTTTTATTTCCCTAGAAGAAACCACCTACTTCAATATATCATATATATCATGATAATTAAACCCCAGAAACAAAATAATAGAAAACATAATGCATAATCTTGGTAGTTTCTCTGGCATGTTTGTAATAGTTTTTTTTGAGAAATCATCTTCCATATGTCCTTCGATATTTTCCAAAAACTAGTGCGAAGGCTTCCTTGGTCTTCATTGTCTATTTTAGAATTTCTCTTAGATAGAGAGATGTGTTCAGGAATGAGTTCCACCAGAGAGGGTCCTAATCCAATAAACTCAGTGAAAATCAAGCCCTTAGTATCTTCTTTATTTATAGTATTGACATGAGGAAATATTGAGGAATCAACCCCACCACAATTACTCATGGTTGTGATTGTGAAATTAGATTATTGAAAAAGCGAGTATCTAAATCCCAAAAGTAAAAGGGATAGTTTGAGAGATGGAAATCTAACTTCCACTTATTGTAACATAAATTTCTCTAACCTCCATTATGACATCACCACCCGATAACGAGTGTGATGTATCCTATGTCTATAAATTGACCTCAGGTGTGTCTAAAGGCACCAGCGGCATGGTAATGGGCTCAATCAGGTCAGTAAATTCCAGAAGATCACTCATAGAAACTATAACCATAGGAATAATCATCATACTTCTAGAATAAAACACCAATTCTTATTCCAAATGAGATTTAATTACCCCCTCCTCCATTGTATTTTCACCC
Organism: Viscum album; assembly: GCA_963277665.1. Taxonomy (NCBI): domain Eukaryota; kingdom Viridiplantae; phylum Streptophyta; class Magnoliopsida; order Santalales; family Viscaceae; genus Viscum; species Viscum album. Next base: position 1,521,091,360 of record OY728162.1, on the reverse strand, counting down.
AGAGCATTAGGATCATTGTGATCAATAGAAACAATGACTCCTGAAAACAGTCCCTCCATGGGAGTATAATTTGATTGATAAAGATTAGTTATTGTATTAGTACATGGGATATCTATGATATTATCATTTTATTGGGGCCCCATCTAGATCATCCACCATTGATGAGGTCCTTAGATTAATCTCTATAGAAGCGGGATCAACATGCTCTGTTAAAGTCTCACCCTTTAAAGGCTCTCTCACTATTGGAACAAGGGATGTTTGATAATGAATATATTCTCCCCTAGGGATAGGGATTCCCTCAACAGCATCAATTGAACTTTCTTCCCTATCATATACAGCTACAAATACTGGTGGTATCTCTTATACCTTAGAATAAGGAGTCGTACATGCCTGAGATATTTCAACCAAATTATTATCGAAGATACACCAAGTTATGATTACGATGAGTAGTGAGCATTCAAAGAAGATCAATATAACAAAAAGGTGAAAATCTCTTATTATCCTTCAGTTTATACATTTTGACAGATGTAATTATTAATAGAACATCATTGTAAGCCATATGGATGATCCCTTAGAAGGATTTTGAATGGAACTGGAGGCAGAAATTCCCCGGTGGGATCTGCAAGGACCGACTCCATATTTTACATGGTTCTGGAAGACCCCTATCCAATGAGTCCCACATCTGAACGGACACTCTCCCCATCTGAGGTACCCATGGGGTTTTATTATAATTAAGTAGTATCCCCACGAATCTACCCATATTCCTACAATAATAATGAATAAGGGTTTGATTTCATAATAAGGGGGGTTGATGCAGACAAAAGTAACTACCTCTTAGATTTTATCAACTGGACCAAGGATTACTGCCACGTATTCTACTTGGTCAAATGATAGCTCATGGGGCGTCGTCAAATCCTATAGGGATAACCAAATTTTGTAATTTATACAGACCTAGACAACCTAAATAAAATTTATTTATTTAGAAATTCTATGTGTCGAATATATAGAGATAGAGACAATTTTCTAAATTAATTAAGAAAATTTAAATTGAAATTGTTTCATTGTTTAAATGTAAAGAAAAAATATATTATTTATTGGGTTCTGGATCAATATGAGAGGCATCCCAAGTTCAATTACTTTCATGTTCGTGATATGGGGGTTCAATTGATTAGATGTTTATTTAGTTTCAGTGTCAGAATTATATAATCAGAGATCCTTGGTCTAGGTTCCCTGTACTAATCCTGGGATGGCACCTTTGGAATAATCATCTACTATATTCAACCACAGGGGTTGGTGATCCAAAAACTTTTATAAGCATAACCCACCCATATTTCACAATAGTCATTTGAAAACTAAGGCTATTAATTGATGAAATAACAAGATACCCTATAGAACATAGAAATTGTCTTCAAATATTAAATGAAATACATTTTTAATTGATAAATAATGTTGTATTAATCAAAGAGATGAATAATAAAATGAAAACAATCACTAGAAACACACCCCCTACAAATCACATCACCCGACACTATGAAGACCATTCGCTTGTTCTAGGCATTATGGGAATGAGAAGCATGGGTACCCAAAGTTTAAAGGTGGATAAGAAGGCCTCTAGATCATCACTTCATCATACCTTGGTGACTCACTTTCTCTTGATAGACCCATAGTTTTTTTTGAAGGGTGGACATGGTGCTCATTTTATAGGAAAATAAATCATCATTTGTTATTGCATTGTTTTTATTTTTCACACATTATATCATTCACGATGTGTAAATGGGTTACATTTCATGTAATCACTCACTGATTTTTCCTCCACACACGCGAATCTTGTGAAAATTTCATAAGCTAATTTGAATATTTGACTCACTTCACAACATGAATTGCAGACTCATGATGTGTAATTGATTTTCACGTTGTGTAATAAAGTCATCACTTGTCCAGCATGGATATATCCTTCTGAACATGTCACAACATGTAATTGTATTCCATAATGTGTAACCTTTTCTCTTCATTTTCCAACTCTTCTTCATCTTCAAAAATCTAGTTTCAGGCCGTTTTTCTTTGCTCGTGTCACGATGTGTCTTTTAGCTCACATTTTTTCCTCTTTTAATTAATTTTCAAAAATTAGCTGTTCCTCGACAAGAATTATAAAACTAATCAATTAGATCCAAAATTGGAAATATTATTAATTTAAATACAAAACCAATACCTTAAAATACTAAATACATTATTCATAAAATAGATATATAAAATCCCCCCACAATGGAATTAAACCTTGTCCCCAAGGAAGGAATTTCAACATACCACAAAAGAAGTTCCCCTTACATGGTGTAAATTTAATTTCAATAAAAGAAAATTTTTAAATGGTAATTTAAATTATCTAGAATCACATAGGATAATTATACAACGAATAAATTTTCATATAAATAAGTAAATAAATTATTTTACCTTTCCTGTTTTGAAATATTCATGTTTCATCATTAATCCATTTTCAATTTTCAATTTACTATCAATATACATTCAACATTCAATTTACCTCACATGAATTTTCTACTCTTTATCAAGGTAAAAATTAATAAAATTATGCAAGTACCTCAAAAACATGTAACTTACCATAGGCTTTCAAGGCATCTTACATCTCTACATTGTAAATATAAAATGAAAATTAATGATCTGGGATTCATTGTTTAGGATCAAATGACTCTAAGGATACAAAGTTTGTAGGTAAACGATGAAATAAATTAAGGACCTAAATGGAGGTTCAAATCTGATGGATTTTTGATGGTAACAAAAGATATGCCCAATGAAAATATCCCCATAAAAAATTAATCTCTCTCTTCCCCAAAAATCTCAATGTGGTCTCAGGATACATGTATATAAATAAATGAGTTGTCCTCTCTTGTTTTTTTTCAAAATGTTCTATTTTTTTATTTTTTAAAAGTTAAGATTAGGGAAAATATCACATCCATCACCTAACCACATACGATCAAAATTTATTCGGTCTGGAAAATGGTTCTTTTTCATTGTCCCCAAACACAACCCAATTTGTTTCATTTTTTCATTTTTTCAAATATTTTTTTAGCAAGAAAGGTGAATAATGAAATAAATTGAATGATACATGGACTCTCCCTTCTTCATAATGAAAGATCCAACCAGAAAAATATCAATAATGATGTATATCCTGATACACATGGTAATGTTCCACCCTAGTACTTATTCTTTTAAATATCATGAAATCCATTTAGAGGAATGTAGGAATGGATAAATTAGGCTTGTAACGTGGAAAATTTCCTTACATGTATTTTCATGGATTGTACAATCTTAAAATGATTAATAAAGGATGAGTATGAGGATAAGGTCTAAATAAAATGAATGCCTCAATCATTTTAAAAGTAACTCTATTAAGTCATTAATTTGATAATATGTAATGAATGTTCTAATAGAAAACATGCCCTAGTTTCTTGAGAAATATACTATAGAATGAATGAAAAATATTGGCCCAGTGGATTTTTGTGTATTAAAATGAATGGTTGGAACAATTACTCATGTCAATGCTTATTAATAATTAGATTAATTAATGAAAATATCAGAAATTAAAAACATAGAAAAATTCAGAAAATTTTTATTTAAAATGATCAACAATCTCTTAAAATCAATTTTATTTAAATCCTAATCTACATATTTTTCTCTAATATTTGTTTTCACCATTTTTCTCATTCAAAATTATTGACAATGAAATTTAAAAAATCATGGCATGATAAGGTTACTAGGTAGTTTTATTACTCCAATTTCATTTGAGTAAAGGATTAATCAATTGAGGGAATGAAATTTTCTATTAATGATCTAAAAATTTATATGTGGGGAATATAGTAGAAAAATAAAAAATTGTAACTCTTACTTCCCTTTGAATTTAAATCTTCAAATGTGGTTTTTACATGTTCTAGTTGACACATTTCATAATGTGTAAGTGACCTTCATGACATGTAATTCCTTTACATATTCTTATCCTACTAAATAATCCTTCATGTTGTCTACCTTGATGGTCCTACAGAAATAAAATACAAAAATTAATGTGTGGATTATAACAATGAATTTTAAAAATATTTTGGGATGATTGACTTCTCATAAAAATAGAAAACAAATAAATAAAATTACGAAAAACTCATGTTGCCTCCAAGAATAATATTTTTTTACCATTTTTAGCTCGATCATACCTCAATTTGGTAATGTGATTGCAATAGAAAAGTGGTTATCTAATTTAGATTTACAAATTATCGAATCCTTGATTCCTCAGTGTAGATTAGTCCTCTACCTTTATCTAAAACTTATTTCACTCTTCAATTGTTAGATAGTTCTATTTCTCTATGGTCCAAATACAATTGTTTGTGGATCTTCTTGATGAATCAAATAATAGTTCACTGATGGTAAAAACTTTTTCTCCTTCTTTGAAATCATCATGAATGAATTCTCAACCATTATCTTAAGCTATTCCCAACACTTTCTTTGGTTTCTTCATCTTATTCATACTTACTTCTTCACATTCATTAACAGATACTTTAGATCTTCTTCCATGGACAATAATGTCCTCTTATTTCATCAAATTATCTTCTAAAATTCATAAACCGGTTCATAAAATTTCTATATCACCTTGTATCGATTAAAAATTACTTCAGATTCATGGAATTTTAAACTTATCTATCCACTATGAACATCAATCTTCTATATTTATATAGATATGAATGATCATGCAAATATTATTGGTATCTTCTCTTTATCTATGTCCACAAACAATATATACCCTGTAAAATATAACAAATCTACTTTGATGATGACATCATCTAGTAGTCCTTGAGGATGTATCATTATTGTATCAGATTGTTGAATCATAACTCCAATTGGTTGCATCAATTTCAATACAAGGATCTTTAATGTTACATATGACATGATATTTACACTGGTACCTAAATCACATAAATTTATACCAAAAAATTTAGTACCCATGGTAATTGAAATGGAAAAAATACCAAGATCACATTGTTTCATTAGTAAGATGCTTTACACAACTACATAACATTATCCTTCTAGTGGAATGGTGGAAAAATATTCATGTTTCTTCTTGTTTATCACAAATTACTTCGTGAAAATTTCATAAACCAGCATATTTTCTATTTCCTTAGAAAATATGATTTTGATTTGTATCCTGCTGAAAATATCTAAATAATTTTTCTTTTTTTAATCAATCTTCACCTTCTTCCCCTAATATATAAATGGTAGTTGTGGTTGGTATGATGGTGCATATTCTTCATTGCATCCATAGATTCTTGGGGGTTTTCCTGACATGATTCAAATAGTTGTGCTCCATGATTTCCAAAAACATTTATGACACTCCCTCATGTATACATTCCACTTCTATGCAATATGGATTTCAAATCAGAATGCTGATGTTGTTCAGGGAATCTTGGATGCTTTTCTCTTATTCTTTCTCGATGTTGGTTGGAAATCTAGATAACTTGAAATACTAAATTCCTCATTGCATCTTGTTATATGTGTGTATAATTTTTAAATTATTTTATTATATTTGTTTGATCTCTAGAGTATGCCTTCAAATTTTTATGTGCAACTCCATTTGTGGTCATAAATGTTGCAAGGGCCTACTCCAGTGAATGGACTTGACAGTTTAGCCTTAGACCTTGGTGTTGAGTTTGAAAACCTTGATGTATGGGAGGAAATTGTTGGCCTTGATTTTCATTTTCATTTTGTGGTGGTTTTTGTGGCCTCCATCCCTATGAATAGTTTTTATGATTATAATAATGATAATTTGAAATTTCATCATACATACATTTGGGATTTTTATGGGCCATCATCTCATCTAGCTTCTCTGACGTAGCGCTCATTTGTGTGGAAACCCAGCTATTGTGAATCATGTGTTGCCATTGTTCTATCACTTATTATGGCTACCACTAAAAACTATTTTTCGACATATCATACAACTACTCCAAGATTTTCCCTTGTGAATTTTTCTTTAGTGAGCCTCCTAAAACAACATCTACAATTAAATGATTTCCATATGACAATCCTTTATAAAATGGTTGAATTAGTAACCAAATTTCGATATCATGATGAGGAAACCATATTATCAATCCTTTAAACAATTCCCTTGAAATATATTAATACTCTTAATTAATTTTTCAAAAATTTAAAATACATACATAAAAATCAATTTACATTGTGGGCAGGAAAATCCATGTCAAACATTTCAATACCAGATCCTCCCAGGTAGTGATTAAATGCAGAGTCATATTTTGGAATCAATCCTATGCATTTTTTTAGCGAGAATATTAAAAAGTGCAACCATACAACATTATTTGTGACGTTATGGAATTTGAATGTGTCACATATCTCCAAGAAACTCTCGATGTGCGTTTTTGGGTCTTGATGAGGTAGGTCAGTGAATTACAGTGAGTGTTTGATCATTCGGTTGAGAACCAAATTGATTTTAAAAAGTTTATCAGTGACAAGGGGTATAAAAATTCATGTATTTACCCCCCCCCCCCAATGTTTGAGGTTATTACATAGTTTATAAGTGTTTCCCCATAGATTCCTTCCTGGAATTTGTGGTCCAAATGGTTGGACCATCTCATGATTAGCTCCATCATATGTCTCTCTACCAGCCACTATATTCTATTCATGCTCAACTTATTCATTCATCTTATAGCATAGTTTCTTCTCCAATTGTGGGTCATACACTTGATCTTAAATTATTTACTTCCCTATAGTAGAGGGGTTGTGCAATAGATTGTTTCTTGAAACTACATAATGACAAGAACATTTTTAAAATAATTAATTAATATAAAAACTACTATCTAAATTCCTAATTAATTCAAGCATAATGGAAACCATCCTCATTAATAGAGAAAAATATTTGATATCCCATGGGGTGTTGTTAAATCCTACAAAGCTAACCAAACCTTTTAATTTATGCTGGCTCATAAAACCTAACTAAAAATGTAGTATCTAACAAGTTCGGGTGTCGAACCAACTAGGATAGAGCGTATGTTCAAAATTAATTAAGGAAATTGAAATTGAAATTGTTTCATTGAGAAATAAATAGGATTGAATGGGTTATGAATCAATATGATAGAAAAACTAGGTATAATGATTTGTAGGTTCATGTTCTATGGATTTACTTGTTTATGGGTTTATTCAGATTGGGTGTGTGAATTGGGTCAACATGGATCCTTGGTCTTGGTACCCTACAGTAATTCTATGATTTCACCATCAGAATGGTCGTCTTCTAGATTTAATAATATGGGTCGGTTATTCAAAACCTTATTTAAACATAACAAATCCAGATTTTATAATGGTCATTCAAAAACTAAGGCAATTAATTGATTCAATGAAAAGGTAACCTTCCTAATGTAGAAATTATCATGCAATATTAAAAGAAAGATATTTGAAATTTATAAATACCTTTTTCATAAATCCATGACATGAATAATAAATTGAAAACAATCCTTAACAACAAATCCACCTACATATCACACACCCAGCAATATAAAGTCTACACTCTCATTTTAGGCATGATGAAAATGAGCAGCATGTGTAACCAGAGATGAAAGGAAGAAAAGAAGGCCTTTGAATTTTCACTCCATCATCCGTTGGTGTTACAATTATTCCCAATGGACCTAGAGTATGTTTGAAGGGCGGCATGTGAAATCATTTTATAGGAAAACATGTCATAATTTCTTGCAATGTCATTTTTATTTTTCACACATCCCAACATTCACGACATGTAAAGTGGTTACCCAACGTGTAATCCCTCTCCAAATTTTCCTCCACACACATGAATCTTTCATAAATTGTGTATGCTGATTTGACTATTTAACTCACATAATGATGTGAATTGGAGACTCATGATGTGTAATTTTCTTTCACGTTGTGTAATGATGTCACGACTTGTCCAGTGTAGCAATTTCCCTTTGAACATGTCACAATGTGTAACGTTTCCACAACATTTTCTAGCTCTGATTCTTATTCAAAAATCTGGAGTCTCACCGCTTTACATTTCTTGTGTCATAAAGCGTCTTTTAGCTCATATTTTCTCCACGTTTAATTACTTTTCAACAATACCATGTTCCTTGAAAAACATCATAAAACAAGTCAATTTGATCTAAAATTAGAACGTTTATTCATTTATATATGAAATAAATAAATTCAAATACCCAAAATGGTATGTATAAAATAGAATTACCATCATATCAATAAAATAAATCCCTGAAAGAGTGGTGGAAGGTATCCATATCTTCCAAATACAACGTCACCTCATGTGGATCCTCGTGAGCTGAAAGCCAAATGAGAGAAATGAATTATCCAAATCTCATTAGTCCAAGGGGATATTTTTGAAGTATTTATTAGATATTTTTTCGGAAATACTGGCCATAAAAGTATCCAAGTCTTTTCAATCCTCTGGAAATTCTATATTAAGAGGGATGGGTAATGCAGACAAATCTCCACAGTGAAGTGAGCTAGTTTTGTAATGACCCAAACTTTTATCAATGGGATTTCTCCCTTTTAATAGTATTCTATTATAGTATAAATCACGTACAATCACTTAGTGAAGATAATAAAAATATTATAAATAAAGGATTAATGACATAAGAACTATTTCTATAAGTTAAATAACCTGTATCGATGAAATAGTAAATTGAACTTAATAATAGTAATATAACCCCTATAAATAGTAAAATATCCTAATGAATAGTGAAATTTCCCTTGAAGGTATAAAAAAAATTAATTCATCTTATAAATGGTAATATTATGTAATTATATCATAGTATAATTAGATAAATGTTTTATAAATTATTAATTAATTGTCGGTATTTTTGTAAGTCATAAATATTTAATTACACTTTTTGATTAATTTAATATATTAAAATAAATATTATTTTCAAAAAATGTGTTCATAAATTAATATTTTTATGTGATAAGATTATAATAATATTTTATGAGACCTTAATTAATTTTTCAATGTTTTATAAAATCAATTATAATTTTATAATATGTATTTTTCATGTAATTGATGATTTTAAATAAAAATTAAATTAATCATATTTGGAAACATATTTTCCTAAAATGGAGATAATTTTTGAATTATATACTTCAATAAATAGTTATGTTGTATTTTTGATATTTTCTGGAAATACAATATTTTATTGTGAATATTGAAAAACATTAATTTACAAAATAAGCTAAATACATTAATTATGTTGTCATAGGTGATGTAAGGATGATGTAATAATATAATCTCAAAATATCCTTAAGTAATTTAATAAATTTAGTCACAAGGCTCATAATATTTATAGTCTTGATAAAAAATAATAAACTAATGAATATACTAATGAGAAACCCCCCCTCTCCTCCACTATAAAACCCACATTTCACCACCTCTTCTCCTCACACCTCTCAATATTCACTTTTTGTCAAAATTCTTCCAAATACACTTCCCTAGAACCTACCCCACATATTTTAGCACTTGGTATCATAAAAATACGAAAACCTATTCCCTTAGTATGTTATCAATGATGGTAGATTTAAGAGGTAAAGTACTCTTCATTTTTATTTTCAACTCCTTTCCCATTTCAATTTGTTTCTTATTTTCTCCTCACCTCACCTCATAAAAATTTCATAATACCTATAGTACTATTAATATACTGTAATTATATAATTTTAATGAAATCTATATCATTAAACTCCTCCCCACCATGCTTCTATTATAAAATTTGAAATTAATCGCCTGTGACGTGCCAATTTACTGACATCGTGGGGATGCACATCCCATTTCCTTTAACACATTCAAGGATGTTATTAAAAACATTAAATGGTTGAATTTTTTTTATAAAGATTTTTTTTTAACCCTTTTTATTTTCATTAACTAAATTATATACATAATACTAAATGATATAACAGAATGAGGATGTTGTGATAAAAAAACCGCCAAAATTAATCTAAAACGATCATCATTAACATTTATCTGATGATTCATCATGGTTGTATATAACCAAATTTATTATAAGATCATCTAAATGTCAATAAAATCATTAATATCATATAATAACAATTCTAGATATTTATTCTCATTTAGATGAAATTCTATTCATGTATACAAGTGAACTGATATTGAAAAGTAAGAAAAAGAACACTTTAAAACAACGAAATTAAACTCTATCACTCATACAAAGGACCATAAAAGAACTTAATAAAACACAAATGAATATAATTAATTTATAAAATTTTCTTCAATTGTTAATTAATGAATCTAACTTGATTATACATGACATTAATGTGAATAAATCATTCAAACACAAGGTAAGAGTAATTCTCGAACACAACTCTATTTATTTTGGTTTTCAATCATTCACCATATTTTCAGTATATATACACCTTAAATATAATTTATTCATCATTATCAAACCTTTTATAGTATATAATGTGTTCTAAATGAATTTATGAAAAACAAATTTCCAATAGAACCCTTCTTTCAAAACATAACACACCTTTTACATCTCGTAATTGGTTCTTATTCCCTGAAGAATGATGATTCATTTATCAAGTATGTTATTCCCTCAATCATTTGGGATGAAAAAGTTTATTAATTTATGATTTATGAAATTAAACCCATTCCCTTCCTTGGGTTATTTATGATCATTATTGGTATACATTCTTTGTGTCATTCATGATAATGAAAACGTTATGATGTGACAGGTTTGCCCAGAAGTATATATTGTAATGTTAATGCTATGATGTGATAGGTGCACCAGGAATTATATATCACTCTGATGAATTGGGTAATATGATGAATCTCATGAGTAAAATTTAAATATTCATGAACCTTATTTTATCATTGTTCACAAGTATGTGTGGTAGATGACCACTAAGACATGATGTTTCATTTTTTATGAATTTACATATTCCATGATATTATCTAATGATTCATCTCATTATAGTGTATATGATGTTATGATTTTTCTCACCCACAATTATATTATTTAATTTTATTATCTATACTCTTACTTGGATTTTATCTCACCAATTTTTTGATATATATCCTCATGTGACTAGTTGTACTAAGTAGAATTAAAAGGCCAATAAGAAGATAAAGAAAAAAGAACTAAATAAATGTTTCAATTTTATGTTGTAAATGTTATGTATGGTCCTTTTGTTCCTAGGAAAGTAATCCTATGGATCTAGGTGATGTAATTATTTTATGATGTTTCTCATTAAAATTATCTAATAATAATTTAAGAAAAATAAGGGTTTCTATAGTTGGTATTAGAGAATGGTTTAATTAATTTTGGAATTATGATTATAGACCCCTAGTGAAAACATTTAGTATGAGATTAGGTATATTTAAGAACACAAGAATATTTTCTAAACATTGGGATCACATAATATTTGATCATAGTGTTAATTTAACAAAGGAATAAATTATTTATTCATGACCTATTTTCTTATGTTTTTTTTATCCTTTTATATTTTATAAAATGGTGGGAAGGAGGAGAAAACAATCCAATAGTCCATGTGAAGGACAATGAAACAATTCTATAAATGAAATCACTAATTCCTTGGGGGTAGAGTGAAAAATTAATAATGTTGCATACCCATATTTCTTAGGTTATGAAGAATAACATTAACAATATGAAATTTCTTCCTTTACCTAAGAGGGAGCAACTGTCTATTGAGTGTCTTATGTGGAAATGATCACCGAAGTTTAGTGGATATTCTGATCCAATAGTTTTAGAAATGTGGGAAAACTCAATGGGGAATATATTTTTGGTGCTTCATTGTTCTGAGACAGAGAAGGTGACACTAGTTGTTTATCATCTAGATTGAGAGGCAAAACAATGGGGAGCATTGATTCATAACACCAAGTTGAGGGAAGAAGTTAAAGAGATGGAGTGGGAAGAATTTAAGATAATGTTTCTCAATAATTATTTCTCACAAAATCTTCTTAAAAATAGTCATAAGGAATTTATAGAGCTCATGAAAATGTAAGGATAATCAGTCAAGACCTATGAAGAACATTTCACAAGGTTTTCAAGGTACTCAAAGTGATTTATTACAAAAAAATAATAGAAAAATTGATAGATTATTTAGTTTTTTAAACAAATCCTTAGAAAGGCTCTTGAAATTAGTGAATTTGGGAGTTATAAATATTTTGTTTGATGTGATCTCAAAGTTGATATGGGGTTTTAATAATGGTCAAATTTATATGGTGATATGAAATGAAATATGGAGTTTCAAGCCCAAGTATATAATAACAAATGTGGAAAGAAAAATCAACCAACCACATGTCAAAAATGTGGGAGAAGCATCATGGGAATTTTCGAAATGGAATAGGGAAATGTTTCATGTCTGGGAGAGAAGTCTAGAATAGTCATGAATGTGAAAAATACACGACAAGACAAGAGGATGTGGTAGAGGAATGGAGAGAACCACCTATGGTCCAATACTACAACTATAGGGATAAAGGGAACTATGCAAGCCAATGTACTAAACCTCGATTCCTCAAGGGTAATTAGTGTTAGTAGCCACTAAAGCCAGATGAGAAATTCATGGATTATTCCATCACTACTATGGAATTACAACAAGAAAATTATGTCGTAAAATATATACTTACTATTCACTAAATAATGGAAAAAATCATGATTAATTCTATTTCTACACATTCATTTATATCGTACAAGTTTTATAGAACTATATAATCAAATCCCCAAAACCATAAAGTAGATATGTTTGTAAAAACACCACTTGGTGAAATAATTTCAACCCAAGTGTTGGACTCTTCTCTTATTGGACTATGTGGGAAGATTCTTCCTATGAATTTCATTGTTATTCCCTTGTTAAAATTTGATGATATAATGGGAATGGATTGGCTCTCATTATATAGAGAATATATAAACTTTCATGAATGGGAAATATCATTTCATATTATAAACCATCCCATGATCCTCTACAGATGAATAAAATCAAGAATCACTGTTATAAAATCATTAAATTTTGTGGGTGTTGATTCACTTTGAATAATCATACCCCACTCAAATAGTTGAGTCAAAAGAAATTGTCAATCAAGAGGAAATTCTCTTCATGATGGAATATAGTGATGTATTTCTTGAAGAGTTTCCCAGAGTTCCCTGAATCCTAAGGTATATTTATGCATAGAACACAAATGTGGAGCTACTCCTTTCTTAGTGTATCCCTATGGTATAGCTCCTCTCTAAATAGAGGAGTTAAATAAGAAGCTAAAATAGAATTTGGACAATGTGTTCCTATGCCCTAGTGCATCATCATGGAGTGTTCTAGTTCCCGTCATCGAGAAGAAGGATGGATCAATATGGTTGTGTATTAATTATTGGGAACTCAACAATATCATCATAAATAAAATGTATAATCTTACAAGGATTGATAACTTGTTTGATCAGTTAATAAGAGCTCAATACATCTCCAAGGTGGATATCCATATAGTATATCATCATCTAAAGGTGAAGAAGGAAGATATTCAGAAGAGTTCATTCTGTATTAGTAATGGGAACTATGAGTTTCTAGTGATTCCATTCAGACTTAATAATGCCCCTAAATTCATCATGGGTTTGATGAATATATTCTTTATATAGTACCTCCACAAATTTATGTTAGTGTTTATTGATGATATTATCATCTACTCTAAGATAAAGGCAGAACATGAAGAATATCTAAAGCATGTGTTGGAGAAATTAATAAAGTGGAAGTTGTAGGCCATGTTTAGGAAGTGGGACCTTTGGATACAAAAAGTCACATTCTTGGGAGATGTGATAACAAGTGAGGGACTTTATATAGACCCTTCAAAAACATAGGTAATTGAGTAATGGACTAGACCCACTAGTGTCATAGGAATATATAGATTTCTATTATTAGATGGGTTCTACCAATGTTTTGTGAGAAATTACTCATGATTGTAAAGACCGCTAACTATGTTAAGAAGGAAAGGGGTAATGTATTTATGGACAGAATAATGTGAGGAAAGATTCAAGGAGATAAAGATAAGGCTAATCACTACACCTATACTCACATTACCAAAGAGTGGATAAATATTTGTGACATACAATGATTCTTCAAATAATGTATGGTGTTGTGTACTCTTGAAAAATGAAAATGTGATAGCCTACACCTCAAGACAGTTGAAGATCAATAAGCAGAACTACCAGACACATGATCTAAATCTATAAGCAATGATTTTTTCCATGAAAATATGGTGGCACTACCTCCATGTTGAGAAGTGTTACATTGATATTGATTAGAAGATCCTAAATTATATATTCACACAAAAGGATATGAGTATGTGTCAATTTATATGGTTAGAGATAACCAAGGACTTTGACAAGTCTATTCACTATCATCCTTGTAAGGAAAAAAATGTAACTGGTGATCATAGCAGAAAATAACATACTACTCAATCCATGTTGAAGATTCAGAGAGACCCTATCTTAATGGATATTAAAAGGATGGATTTTTACATCACAATATCAGGGAATAAATCACAAATTGAACATATTATTTTCCAACCATCTATCCAATATAATATTAAGGAGTCACAAAAGAATGATCTAGATTTTCAAAACAAGGTGAATGTAGTAAAGTAATGAAAGATGCAATAGTTTGATAACAATGATGATGGTGTCATTTGGTTTGGGATGAGACTTTGTGTTCTTTCATCACTAGGGAGAAATAAGGATATATTGTAATATTCATATAGCTCAACTTTCTATATCCATATTGGTAATACTAGGATGTACTGCGATCTTCGAGAATACTTCTGGTGGGGCAACAAGAATAAGGATATTGCAGAGTATATATCAAGGTGCTTGATATGCTATCAAGTTAAATCAGAATGAGAGATGTCCAAGGAGACGATGAAAACATTTCCAATACCCTTGTGGAAATGAGAGAATTTCACTATAAACTCTGTCACAGGTCTTTCAAAGACATCCAAATGAAATAATGCGATATGGTTTGTAGTGGTAAGACTCACCCAAAAAACCCACTTTATCGTTATTTGTTAATATATCTCCCTTGAAAAACATGAAATGATATATGTGAAGAATGTGGTGAGACAAAATGGGGTTCCATTCACGATTTCCTCTGATCTTGATCACATGTTCACACATAAATTTTGGAAGATTTATCAACATTCTTTTAGTAAAAAATTAAATTAACGCATGACTTATCACCACCAAATTGATGGATAGTCTGAAAGGAATATTTACACACATGATGATATTCTAAGAGCATAATTGTAGGAATTTAAAGGTGGATGGGATCATTATATCCCAGTGGTTGAGTTCTCATATAATAATATCTTCTACTCAAGTATTCTGATGGCTCCATATGAAGCTCTGTATAGAAATCAATGAAGAGCTCCAACCTATTGGGATAGAGTTGGTGAAAGAAAGATACTTGGACATGATCTTGTGTAAGTGATGATAGATATGATTCATTTCATCTAGAAACATATCGATGATTCTCATATTTGGAAAAAGATCTATATATAAAATAGTTGTTGGGACTTGGAGATCGATGTTGGAGATAATTTCTTCCTTCAAATATCACCATGGAATAATTTCATATGGCTTTGAAAGAAATGGATGTTAATACCAAGGTGAATTATCCAATTTGAGATCCTTGGCCTCATAGGATCTGTGGCCTAAAAACATGTACTTCAAGAAAATATGGATCAATTTCATGACATGTTTCACATATCACTCTAGAGGAAGTACATACCAGATCCCTCACATGTACTGAACACAAAGGTGGTATAGTTGGAAGATGATCTCTCTTGTGTGGAGCAGCCGGTAAAGATTCTCGACTCAAGAGATAAAATTCTAAGAAAAAATACATCACAACTTGTCTAAGAGTTGTGGAGGAACCATAAGTACAAAGAAGAAACTTGGGAATCAGAAGAGGCGATGAAGGAGAAGTACCCTCTCCATTTTATGTAAAACGAAATTTCAAGGGTGAAATTTTGAAAGGGGGAAGAATGTAATGTCCCAAACATTTATTAATGGAATTTAATCCTTCTAATAGTAATGTATTATAGTATAAATCACATAAAATCACTTAGTGACCATAATAAAAACATTCTGAATGATGTATTAATGAAATAAGAAGTGTTTCTTGATGATAAAGAACCTATACCTATGAAATAGAAACTTGACCGTAGGAAAAATAATATAACTCTTATGAATAGTAAATTGGCCTAATGAATAGTAACCTCACCCATGAAAGTATAATAACATTTTGGCATCTTATAAATGGTAATATGACGTAATTACTTCATAGTATAAGTAAATAAATGTTTTTAAAAAAATATTAATTAAGTGTTGGTATTTTTGTTATGTGGTAAATATTTAATTACAATTTTATGATTATTTTAATAATTTAAAAGAAAATTTATTTTCCTAAAATGCGTTCATAAATTAATATTTTATGTATTAATATTTTAGCATAATTTTATGAGACCTTATGTAATTTTTCAAATTGTTGTAAAATCAGTTATAATTAAAACTTTTGTAGTTTTCATGTAAATGATGATTTTAATGGAAAATTATATTACTCATAGTTATAAAATTATTTTAAAAAAATGGATTTCATTTTATAATTCTATAGGAAAAAATATGGTCATGGTGAAGATTTGATATTTTTCTGAAATACATGATTTTTTGGAGAATAATGAAATACAATAAATTACAACATAATCTAAATAGATTGATTATGGATTCAGAGGTTATGTAGGGATGATTTGAGCCCATAATCTAGAATAATAATTCATTAATGTTATATATATGGACACAAGGCTCAAAATATTCATATTCTTGAGCAAAAAATAATTAACTAATGAATATAATAATGAGAAACCCCCTCTCATCCACTATAAAAACTACCCTTCCACGCATCTTCTCCTCACACCTATCAAGCTTCACGCCTTTTAGAAATTATTCCCAATAATTTCCCCTATACTCTCCCCCATGTCCATGAGCTCTTGGTCTCATAAAAAGAGCAAAACCCTTCCCCTAAGGAGGTTCTCAATGAGGGGGGGGGGTTTAAGAGGTAAAATGCTCTTCCGTTTTATTTTAAATTCTATACCAATTTCACTTATTTTCTTATTTTCTCCTCACATACCCTCATATAAATGGAGTGATAACTCAAATAACATTAATATACTGGAATTATTTTATTTTAATTGAATCTATATTTGTAAAATACACCTCTCACATTCTTATTTTATAAAATGAAATAATTTCCCGTGATGTGGAAAGTAATCAACATCGTGGGCGATGCACTTACACATTCCTTTAACACATTCAAAGAAAATTAATAAAATAATTAAATGGATGAAAATATATTTTAAATCTATTTTTTCTCTTTTATGATCTATAATTAACTTATATACATAATACTAAATGACAATACAAAATGAGTTTGTTGTGATAAAAAAGCCACAAAAATTAACCTAAAATAACACCATTGACTATTGTAACAAAATTCATTATAAGATCTTTTAAAATTATATAATATCATTAAAACTAGATAATAAAAATTCTCTATATATAGACTCATTTTACACGAACATCCATCCATGTATAAAATTAAATTGATCATGAAAACAATGAAAAAAAACACTCCAGAACGATGAAATTAAACTCTATAACTCATCCAAAATCCTATAGAAATATAATAAAAACATAATGAATCAAACACATGTATTTAAGTTTATTTATTTGTTAATTAAATAATCTAATGTGATTATATATGGCATTAAAGTGAATAAATTATTCATATATAAGGTATGGTGAATTCTTGAACCCAACTCTCTTTCTTTTGGTTTTCCATCTTTCGCCCCATTTTCAATATGGATATTCCATAAATATCATTTCTTCATAATTATCTTATATTTTATAGGATATAAGTTTTTTCTATTAGAGTTTATGACAAACAGAATTTTTTCAAAAGAACTCTTCTTTCAAAATAAAAACACATTTTACTTATCTTTATTATTTCTTCATCACTCAAGAATGATGATTCTTTTATCAAGTATGTCATTCCCTCTTTTATTTGGTAACCAAAGGATTATGAATATATGAATTATTAAATAAAACCTATTACTTTCCATGGGAGATTTATGTCCAAGATTGATATATGTTCTATGTGGCATGCTTGATAAGAAAAATGTTATGATGAGATGGGTGCACCCGGATTTATATAGTGCAATGTAAATGTTATGATGTGATGGGTGTACTCGGAATTATATATCCCTATAATTAAATAGGCATTGTGATGAATATCTTGAGTAAAAATGAAATATTCATGAACATGATTCTATATTTGATCATAACTATGTGTGGTTGTTGACCACTACGACAAGATGTATCATTTTTATGTCTTACCATACTCCATGACATTATCTAATGATTTATATAATGATTATGATGATGATGTTATGATTATTCTCACCCCCTATTATATTGTTCATGTTCTTATTTATCCTATTACTGGTTTTTTCGCTCACCCCTTTTTGATGTATATCATCAGGTGAGTACTTGAAATAAGGATAATTCAATGTCCAATAAAAATATATATAAGAAGTAATTAGATAAATGTTTATGTTTTATGTCGTAAATGAAATATATAGTAATATTTATCTAAATACATCAAAACTTTGGTTCCTGTTAAAGTAATGATTTTATTTTGTTTATCATTAAAATTATGTAATATTAATGTAAGAAGAACCAGGATTGTTATACAGTTTTGGTAGCCATAATTTCTTTCTTGATGCCTCATCCATCCTATAACACTATGGGACCAAGAATTTGTAGGCCCTAGTGGAGAATGGGGAATCTCCCCAACTCTGGTTTTGGTAGGACGATCAACATTATCTATTTCACTAGAATCATGATTATATCTATCATTAATCACTTTAACCTCTCACCTCATATGGTTAAGTACATCGTAAGAGTATCTATGACAGTTTCCTAAAGAATGGATTGAATCATCATGATTTAAAAGATAGTTGTCTACTATTTTAGGGACATTATCATAAAGGATGTCGGTACACACCGATATAATACAATACCAAGTAAGTGCAAGATCCTTCTCTAGAATTAAACACCATAAAGCGTGGGCTATATTGTCCTTCCCTAGAGAGTCCCATTTTATCTAGGTTAATGGGAAAGAGGAATCTGAATGGATAGATCTCCCATCCTAAGAAGTATTTCCAGTATCTTGGGGGTTAAACACTATGCCCTCAATAATTTCATAGGTGGTTCAGAAACAGCCGATTTCCTTACCTGTTTCCCAAAACTAGAATTTTCAATTATTTTCTTCTATTTTGCCATGGCCCTAGGCACCTTTCAAGCCTTGGAAATGGGAAAAACATTCAACTTGATTCATAGGGTATGATCTGATATAGGTCTCTTAATAGGATATGGTAAGGGCAGGCTAAAAACCTAGGGTAGGAGGAATAGTGATCTGATATTCAGTATCCTCCCAAGTAAACATCATCCAATGATGTAGATCTATCATTAAATGTATCTCAAAATAGGAAATGTTGAGGTTCAAGGGACACTTCATATGGATGAAATTGAATAGAATAGAAAATATTCATGGTCAAATCCCCTCACAGATAAGTCCCCCATCAATCATGGTAACCTAAATTTTATCCCTTAGGGAGAAGAGGTATCTTCTCCAAACAAACTCGTCAAATTCATCATTCGTCAAAGTACCAGAGTGGTGAACATAAGGAGAAGAAGTAATATGGTCATAGTAGTTAAGGTGTTCTTTCATCTCATGTTCACTGCATTCTGAAGGCATTACACCACTTGATCTTTAGAATTATAGTAAAAAATTAAACACTTAATTTTTTAGGGAATTATAAATAAGTGGCCTCCCCTATGAGCTTCTATCCAACCCCAGATAACCATGAAGGGTCCTTCCAGCCAGTATGGTGGCCACCCATCAAACATTTTCCTTAGCTAACGGTTGATTTTTT
The DNA here is from genome assembly GCA_963277665.1 of Viscum album. Classification (NCBI taxonomy): domain Eukaryota; kingdom Viridiplantae; phylum Streptophyta; class Magnoliopsida; order Santalales; family Viscaceae; genus Viscum; species Viscum album. Next base: position 1,521,071,283 of record OY728162.1, on the reverse strand, counting down.
ATAACACTATTATCCGAAACGATTAATGCATCTAGCAGTGGAAAATTGAGGCACCATAACAAATGTTGTGACCTTAACCCTAGTATTAGAATCACACACTGGAAGAATAAAACCATTTATAAATATGTCCAGGAAGACTACCAATTAGAACAATGTATCATTGCTAGGAAGGATTTTCCAACCCCATTAATTGTATTGACCTTCTTCCAAAATGGGCTAATAGGTTCCCTTTTTTTAAGTTTAAATGATTTAGAAATAACTCAGTCTTTGTGTTTCCTCTTAACCACCTTGGATATGTATTTATCCCATCTGAAAATGTAATTTCCTACTTTGGATGAGGTTTATTCACATTTAAAAGGGATTTTTCTTTGGCAATGCATTTCTTGGAAAGAGGTGGACTCCTATAATTTTCATCCTAAGAATTAGTGGGTGGAATAAATTTTTCACACATATCACCATCAATGGGAATCCCCAAAAATATCTGAAAATCCAAAATAATATTACCAATTTCCCTATAAACTAGATGAAAGTTATTGGTGTTCAGGCTCCAACTACCCAATAAATGAGAGATAAAATATTTATTTTTGTGAGTGTATGTCTGTGAAACCTAGACCACCCCATATAACCCCATAGCCTACAACTCAACATTGAATTCCTCGATGTTCTGGATAAGCTATAAGGGACACCCCCAGTCCAAACCAAATGATACCCTAGAGTGAAGGTATCATTTTGATATCTAACCATGTTTCTCATCCATCGTGTCTCTCTGTAAAATGATATGATAGAAATGAATGTTGTCATTTGGACCCTAACGTTTTTTCTCTAGTGACCAAGGAGTATAATTCAAAAGAGATCATGAAACAAAGTAATCATATATAAATTCATGCTTTACAGAAATGTTGTCTCAAAGAATATTGTAGTTTTCAAATATCAAGATGATATTCTGGTTTTTAAAATGAGGTTCTGGGATAACTACATCTAACGTTAGCCCTATTCCACAATGAGGCAACCTGTCTAAGACAATATATGCTCTATGACCAATGATAATATGTACTGCAAGGAGCTGATGAATTATATTAACAATGATTTTATTTTTGGAATAATAAATCAAATATTTCCTATTTTCATCACTGGCATAGAGAACAACCACCGTAGTAGAACAAGCAGCTGCAACATAATTATTCTATAGAGGGTTCATCCGATTTTCTACATTAAAACCCCAATTCAAAAGAATTAGTTTCAAAATTATAAATGGAAAAAAAAAATTATGTATACTAAAAGTTCTCTAAAACCATTATCCCTCCATCTATTGGTCCATAAAGCATTGGCCCAAGAAGTCTTGTCTAGAGAGGAAATGGTTCATGATATGATCAATCTAAAAATCATTCCAAATTATACAGAATTCAGAACACATCTTTTGTGCCTCATGTATTTTGGTTCTTGGGTACAAATCTCAGTTTGCGGTCAAACCGATCCGCAAAGAAAGCAATTCACGTAAATCATATATGGTTAGGTATTCACCATAGCACTCAGGTTTCTAGGAAAAATAGTAAAAAAATGACATGGGACCCTATATATAGGCATTGTCACCTCCTATGGGTCTACCCATGTACCACAAACCAGTTCAAATTTGGACTGCTTTCCACATCAAAATAGGATCCTCAATGTTCTGATCAGAACTTTTTCTGATTGGGGCATTTTTTGGATTATATAAATTTCTCATGGAAGAACAAAATGCTTCCATGAATTTGGAAAAAAAAAGAAAAATAAATCTAAGGATGGGTTGAAGAAAAATCATCAATGAGGTGAAAAATTACAAATGAAGGAAGTGACTATGTGATGTAAGAATACCTTCATAGACCGCCGCTCCGTATGGAGGTCCACTGCTCCTTGAATGCCCCGTGAATTGAAATGGTTCATGGGGGAGTCAGAACAAGAAGTTCTCATGAATTATGAAATGTCATTTTCAAAAAGGTGAATTTATTTTTGTTCCCCTAAATAATTTCCACCCCCGCAATCTAAATCATTCATTGGGAAAGGTTTTGACATCATCTCCCTCAAATGAAAAGAAGTCATTCTCATTGGGAGGAAGGTATTTATTGTGAACCCAAAGGCCCCTCATTGACTAAGTCCTTCGTGGGATTCTATAAAACAGTCCCCATAGTCTATAGTGGATGGCCGGCTATGTCAGTATCCTATTCATCTACTTCTCTATAAATAGAACCCAAGGGGAACAAAAAATAGATCAATGGAAATCAAGAGAGATCTACTGAGTAGAGAATTAAGAGACAGATTGATGAGTGGAAGAAAAAAGCCACACTCAGATGAAAGTGAGGAACCAAAAAATATGAACTACTTTCATGATTCCCTATATGTAAAACCCCACTATATAGCATTATAGAGGAGAAAACTAAACCAATTGGCTGTCAATGAAATCAAAACCCTTTACAAGAATATCACTATCAAGGCATAGAACCAATGGATTCATTGAAAATATATATCCTTCATAGGAAAATCTATGCATATGAATCCTTTCCCTATATATGAAATCACTATGGGGAGGAACTCGACCCCCATAGCACTTTGCTTCGCGGATGGAGCCTATATCTTCATATCAAAACAATACATGAACCAAACCTAAGTCTACATAAAACAATGGCATGCAGACTAACCCCCTACACCCAATTCACTATGCATCATGGAGTCAACCACATCCTATGCAAGAACATGCTAAGAGACATGGGGTATCCTAAGGTGTTCCCCTCTACTGCTCTAATTGTCCCCTTCTGTCATATCATCAACCCCTATGATGACCCCTCCGCAAACTAGTCTAATGGAATCAGGACAAGTCTTATTCAAAATCCAGAAGACATTTAGGATAAGGTCATCGGGCACACCATTGTGCCCTATTTAGTTACATATTAATTGAAAGTGGATTCATGTGGGTTATCCCCGCAATAAGGTGGACCCTCATAATGGAATGGATTTTACATTCCTATGGTAATGGGGGTTCCAACATTAATATAATCATATGTACCTCCCAATTTGAGGGATGGTGTGGAGACATTGTATTTTCCCTTTTATGAGGTCTATTGTTGAACATTCTTCCCTTTTATTCATTACCAAATATAAAGAAACTCCTCTAGGTGTAGGCCCCTAGACATTCTTACAGGAGGTACCGATCTTTCTTCTCTTCAACTCAACACATCACATATCTAGATAAATCACTAAAAATGACTATCATGTATATCAAAAAAATATATGAAAAGGTCACACTAAAAGACCTCTCTCTTTTACTTTGGCCTCAAGTACAATCCATTAGTTGACAGAGCGGGACATGTGATCTTCAGATCCAATGCCTCCTCTTGTTTCTCAAACTGAGCAAGACTCACATAGTCTTAGAGGTTGGTGGAAATCATGACATCTGCATGATCTTGAAATAAACCAAATTTATCTATAGATATAAACCCTGACCTCCTTTCAAATGGGCATCCTATATGGTATAAACCCTATAAAATTCACTCCCATGGGAAGTGTCCATGCTTAATCCCCAATCATGATCCCTTAATGGGCCTCCTATATGGTATAATCCCTAATCAAATTCACTTACATGGTCAGATTCCATGCATAATCCCCAGTTATTCTCCCTTAATGTGCCTCCAATAAGGTATAAGACTCAATAAAATTCACTCACATGGGAAACATCCATGAATAATCCCTAATCATGCTCCCCTAATGGGCCTCCTAGATGTTGCAGTCTAGGGTTCTGGAGTGGTAAGTGCAGACATTTATTTTGTTTTCCATCTGTTGGACCATCTAGGAGGCACACAACTAGGTCTAGATTGGATATAGTTGATCTCTTATCTTCCTCCATTTGAGATTAAGGTCACTAGTTTATGAAATATATTCGTTGTTGAAAGTGGGATAGGGATCCATTACAATTTGCAACAGTCTCAGCAAACCATGCATGCTGGATAGAACAAGAGGCCATTGAGTCTGATGGGAAACTCCTCTCATTAAACTAGAGCTAAATGTCAATGGATCCTTCACCAAAGGGGTGATGAGGGGTGGCAGGGTTTTCTAGAATTATTGGGGTTTGGTTTTGTTGGGGTTTAGTGTCTAATATGGTCCACAATGTTCTTTGGGTGCGGAGGCATGGGTTCTTGTGAATGGATTTATGATTTCAAAGGGTCATGGGCTTCTGTTGGATGAAGTCGAATGAGATTCAGATGTTCTGGTGAGATCTATCTAGGGATGTCATGATGTTCCTTGGGTGTTTATCTATATAATTTGTAGATGTTATATGGAGACCAATAAAGGACATATTCTTTATCCCCGTTTGAGAGAGTCAAACTTTGCGGCCGACTCTCTAGTTTGTAGGGGAATTCAGGAGGAATACATGATCATTTATGATAATCTGGGTTCTGTTCCAAATGAATTTAAGTCGTTCATTCAAGGAGACTACCTTGATATCCACAACATTCATCCCCTTTGATGGGCTTCTGGTTTAGTTTTTTTTTCTCTTCTTGTGTTTAGTAAAAATTAATGTTCAGTAAACTAGGATTGGTAAGAGCCTCTTTGAGGACCAAACCAACACTCAAAACACCCTAATGATCCCTAAACAACAATCCTGATAGATTCATATCAACCCATGAGACCATATATTTTTTGGGAATCTCTGGCCTCCATGGTATAAGTCCCACAACATCATTGACTAGGGAAAATTTCCCCTGGATGTCCTTAACACATGATGCTAAACTTCGTGGTTGGGTCAAAATCCCATAATCTTAAAAGTTGATGTGTATGGTTATGTGACACCAATCTATAGGGGTTCTAATTCATCTTACATTGATATGCAAGAATCCCATCTTATGGGATCAATCCCGACATCAAGACAATTCCAGTCCCTCGGGATGACGGTAAACTCTAGAGAATCCCATCCCTCATATTAAAAGAAGTGTTTCCCTAATAAATTACCCTAGAATCCCTAATCCATCCTGAAAAGTGTAACATTGATAGAGAACCTTAGATAAATACAGACCCTTCCATTAATGGAGAACCTTAGATACATACATATGATTTTTAATTCATGTGTATTGATGATTGATCATTGTTTTAGGGGTAATCCACAGAAAAATATTTGGGAATGAACCAATGAATAATGAACATGACCTAAATATATAAGAGATTCCCCGAATAGGTAATCATTTTCCTTAAAAGGGTAGGATGAGCATGATTTCCCATCCTCATGACCAATGTGAGTTATTAACTATCATTGGCTAAATCATCCATCGAACACATGCCTTTGGAAATTACGCCCATTAATCATGGATGTGAGACCTGTTGGGTGTTTTTGGATTAACAAACCAACCCACTAGAGGAAAATCAAATATATTATACTCGATATTTTTGATTGTACACCAATAAACCTAGTAAAGCATATTACACATTCAAGAAAAACAATAACATTTTACTAGAGTACCATTTTTTGTAGAACCTAGTGTCGTGTTCATCACAATCTATCATAGAGATAGAATTTTTTTAAAAAGAAACATATAAAAAAGTCTTACATTGTTACATTCTCATCTATGCTTAGTGTTTCATGTCATAAAAACTATCAAATTTGAGTTTACTCTTTTAAAATACTAGGTTGTTACATTTTACCCCCTAAAATAAATCGTGACCTCAAAATGTACTCTTGATCTCTATAATCATGGACCTATAATTTTAATATACCATTCATCAAACCCCACATTATAAAAAGTATAAAGAAAAATTTCACTTGATAATCGAGGATGGGAGGTATAAAAGTCATTTGGAATAACACATACTAGGTTTCAAAATATGAAAACATTGTTGGAATGTGTAGATATGGACATGGTCAAAAAATGTGCATAATTATTGAGAGTGGTAGAGATCATTGATCTTAAGAAAGTAAATGATCTTGAAGATTTAATAACCCCAAATCCAAAGCTCTACAATGGATGATTAGACAATTGGTTCAACAGAAATTCATGTATTGGGATAAATATTGTGTTTAAATATACTTTTCCCATAGATGAGTGTTTCATTTACCAGCTAGATTTAGAACATATAAAAATATAATTAATTTATATATTTCTATTTCATAGTAATAATTTTAATCTTTTGTTTGTGCTTCATCAATTATCACTTTAATTCTTACTCCAAGAAATAAATTTAAAAAATTTATTTTTATGCCTGGGGAACATTTAACAGATAATTGTAATAACAAGTCATTTATCCTTTTAGTAGATATTTTCCAAAACCAAAATGGTTATAACAAGTTTCCCAATAACATGCAAAGTTAAAATTAATCCATTCCATATATGGTTAACCATCAGACGCATTCAAAATCTGTCTGTCTAACTTCAAAGTCCAAATATTTAGAGGGGATGTCACTAAAACAACATTGAATTCACTAGAAAAAAAACTATCTTCTAATTTCACATTCCATATATATGATTACCATGATCAATGTAAAATTATAATAAAAACATACATTCTTACAAAAATTAAATCTTCGGTTATCGAATATGTTTGGTGAATTAAAACATGCAGTAACCTCCATCAAAGATAACTTGAACCATTAAATCACTAACCAATTTCAAGTTCAAAAAAACATTCCGATAAAAATAAATTTATCATTATTATCTCAACATCGAGTAGATATTAATGGTTATATTTCAAAAAAAAATTTGTTTTCCAAGAAGTTAAACTTTCCACTAAATAACTTTTCATGGTCATCGATACAATTTAACAAATTCTCTCAAAATCTTTAAGAAATTTTATTTTAATATTATCCTTATACATTTCATGATTATTAAAACCTAAATATCATTGAAAAAATACTCCTACAGTATAATTTATAAATATATGAATGAATATTTATCATTACACTTCATTTTTAGAAATATAATATGCTTGAACGTGATACTTTATATTATTTTAAGGTATATTCCCTTGACACTTGGGGAATTTGTTTCTGTAGTTCCCCATATACTTACGGTTGAAACCCTAAACAATGAAAACTTATTCTATATCCTTTAATTCGTGATTTTAGTTTCCTTTCTAAATAAAAATAAAAAACTACTAATCCCTTTATGAAAGTTCCAATGTGATCCTTTCAGTAATTATCACATATGGGAAAACACTTCTCTCTCTTTTTTCCCTTATCTATTTCGTTCTATTATGTCTTCTAATCCTATTTCTTCCCTTTAAATCCATAATACACACGGAATTATTAATCTATATTGATATGAAATGATTCTGTTCCCTCATATGATGATAATTTTATAGAGACTAGTTCCCTTAGAAAAATTGGATTATGGATATAAAAGAAATGAACATTATTACTATTTAGATTTAGTGCATTCATATGATTACCAATCATTCCACTATGCACTATTTATAAATTGTTAAATCCACTATATTAGATCATAACACTATGAAAATATTTTATAATCCAAGAAATAGTTAAACACATAACATAAATTGAAATAATTATGCATATATTATTTACCAAAACCGTTGTTGAATCCATTCAAAGCTTAACATTTATATTCCTACTAACTACAGTATATGTGGAAAGTAGGGTCGAACCTATAGGGAAGGCTATTTTGGCCAATAGACTTCTAAAAACTAACTAAAGTCGTCACTATTGTCAGTAGTGGGTTTGAATTTCTAATCTTTCTATATTTTTATATTTTTATTATAAATCACAAATGAAGAAACACATTTTTTTAGATTTTTTTGTTCTAGAATTTATCAAAAGAAGGATAAAATTAAAAATAGTAAGAAATAGAGAAATAGTATACTCAAGAGTGAACAACCTAGAGATATACGTCCAGGGAAAACATCAACTCTACTAGTTTTGAAAACATATCTTCTCACGATTGTGATTAAAATTAGTACCACTAAAAATGAGTGATTTATTTCCCTCACAAAGAGATAAATCACTCAAGCCGACCAATTTTCAAGGTTTACCACCCTTATATTAACCAACATGGAAATTCTAGTTTGAAGAGAATATATAACAAAGTAGCCATTTGTTCTGTAGTATTTAAGTTCAATTCAAATGATTAAAATATTTATCTAGATTCATAATCACCGTATAAATATAGAATTACAAGATTAAGTGCCAGTGGTATGTTTCAATTGAATATAAATAGACTGATCTTTCCAATCAATCTTGATCACATTAAAAATAATAGTGAGAAAAGATAAAGATAATAACCAATATATTTGATTTTTACCCCAAATTATATGTATTTAGCCTATCATCATCTATATCTAAAATACTAAAGTCATTAAATTTCAAGGGAAGAGATTTGGAAAAAAAAGAGGAAGAAAACTCCCTCTTCATGCATCAATTACTGCTGCTCCTGGCCCTCAGAACTCTAAAGAGCGGCTCTCCGAGAAGTGATCCAAGTTCTCTGCATTGCTCCAAGACTGGTATGTCCGTCGAATGAGTGACTCCTTGGAAAATTAATGAGATTACCCCCAAAAAAATGATGCTTTCTCTCCTTGAAATATCATCTGTCATCTGCAACACGTCACTTCATGCTTCCACCGACTTCAAAAAAATCCTTCACTTTAGCACCACACATGTGCGTTTTATCTGCAATAGGCACATCGCACTAATTTTTCTAACATAACTAACTTCCACTGAATTAGTTACATGAACCCGGACATGTACTTGTCTCTTGAATGAACATACAAAGTTAAAACAGAAAAAATAAATGAATGCGAATGCAAAGAATGAGAAAATGGTTAATTTTTAAATGTAATTGTTATTTTTACTCGTTGACAGTTAACATAAGTTGATTGATAAATATCTTAATTAATGATTATTTTTTAATTTTATATTACATTATTATAAATTTATCAAACACTATTGATTTGATTAAATTAATAAATATAAATAAAAAATACTAATTTTTTAGTTTATCAAATTTAACTAAATCATTAAAATTTAACATCATAAGTAAATAAGTAATTAGAAATTTAAAATTTTAGATTGTATTAATAAGTTTATTATTAATATTTAAGAAATTGAATTGTTAGATTAATTCATTTATTAGTTTATTTTAATATAATAATTAGAATTAATACATATGTTTTAAATATTTTTAAATTATTTAGAATATTTAGTATTTATTTATAATTATTATTAATTAAACATTTACTATAATCAGTATATTAATTAATTATTAACAATTATTATAAATTTAGTTTTATATTTTAATTTATAATTTATCTATTTATTATAATTGTAACTTTTCTAAATTCTAATCAATTCATTTGACTAATTAATGTTACTTTAGCTTTAATTTTTTTACTTATTACTTTTTTGTTTTACTTTGATTTCATTATTATTTCTTTATATTTATTATTATCGTATTTTTTATCTTATTCATCTGCCCCAAATCGGCGCAACATGGGGGAGGACTGGTTTATCTTTTCCATAATTCCAGCGGCCTCCTCTTGTGCAAACCACAGCAGCATGGCTTTCTCTTTGCGGAACGATGATCCTTTAGCGGAAAAGCGGACATCAGCGGCTTCTTCGGCTTCCACGTGGCAGTGGGTCTCCTGTTGCACAAGCAGTACCAGAAGATCCTGCCCTTTGATCCAGATCGGTGCAGTAGTGGATACCTCCTTTCAAGGCACACATCCAACAGGTGCGGCGGCTTAAACACAAGGATACAAGTGATCTGGTCCAAAATGCAGGAGATTGAGCAGCAACATCCCTCTTAAGTTGCGACATTACCAAATCCGCATGTTGTTTGGAATCGACAGCGGCATGAATCCCTTTAGCGACAAAGGGATATATCTCCTATATGCAGCGTAAAATTTTCCTGATGGAGATGGATTCACCCTTTCAATATGACGTAGGCTCAGTCTCCCTCATCTTGGCTTCTCCTTAGATTTACACTGTGCAATAGCCTCCGCTAGGCTTCAACAACGGTTCTCCCTCGGCCACCCTTCTTCCTCCAGTGTTCGGTTTGTAATGTTATGATGGAAGGGATGTTGGAAGGAGATAAATAATGGTGGAAGAGAGAAGTAAGATAATGTTTTACTGTGAACAAATAGTGATAAGAAGCCGAGGAAAGGATCAGTTGAAATTGAGTAACGGTGAGGTTTGAAAAATTGAAGTGTAACAGTGGAGTAAGAGGAACGGTGAGGACGAAAACGCCTAACTATGAGAATATAAAATAATGGTGAGGTTTGGGGAAAATGGATAATGGTGAGGAAAGAGTATCAGTGAGAAAAGGCAGTGGCTCATAAATAGGAAAAAGGTTAACGGTGAGGAAGAGAAGAAAAAACGTAATGGTGAGGTGCAAAATGGAAAAAAACTATAAGGGTGAGTACACGTACCGGTAGCTGCAAATACATGAAACACCACCACAAGAGTTAATTTAACTAAAATACAAATAAATAATTAATTAAAACAATAATTAAATGATTAAATCATTAATTTATTTAAAACAAATAAAGTTCAACATACCTAAAAACTAAAATATTAACTAATAATTTTTTTAGAAAGATTAAATAACACAAAATTAAAGAATGAATTTAAACAACAGAATTAAAAGAATTAATTGAAATAAGAAATTAAGCTGCATAAAACATAATTTATTTAAAACAACCAAGTTAATTAATAAATTACAACTAAAAATGAACATTACGTTATATTACAAACTAAACCTACATATTTTAAGCAGATAACTATGCTATTAAATAAATAAAGTTAATTTATATTAATGGATGAAAATAAAATTAAATTAATAACTAAATTATATCAATGCAATTAAAGTTAAATATTTGAAATAAAATAAATGAATCTGGTTGTATGAAAGTTAAACTAATTTAGTTATTTCACCTATAATAATTTAATTAAATATAATTAAATTAATAAGATAAACTCATTATGTAAATAAAGTCTAAAAAAAATAAAAATTTATACAAGGAAAAGTTAAACTGAAAGACAACGGTGACCCTGAAAAACTTATCAGTGAGGTTGGGGTTAAAAATAAGAGTTACCAGTAATAAATAGTAATGGTGACAAAGGTCACCAGTACAAACAAGGTCATCATTAGACAGTAATGGTAACCCGGTTACTGCTAGTTATAGTATACCTCACTGGTAGACTAAAACCAAAAGAAAATGAATTAATAATCAAACTGCATACATAAAATAATATATTTGAAGTTCAAAAAACTCTTAATTAATTAATTAATTAATTAATTAATTAATTAATTGATCAAATAAAACTAAAAGTGGACTATTAATTTAACTTAAAAAAAATTATTTACTTAAATAATAAGCAGGATGATAAAACAAATTAACTAATAAAATTAAAATATTTTAATGAAACGAAATTAAAAGATAAAATATTAAAATAAATACTAACTTAATTAAAAAGAATTAGGTTGATTAAATAATTGTTAAAAATATAAATTAACTTATTATAAAGTAAATCAGATTTAAATAAATCCAACTAAATAATACATAATTAATGTAGATTAGTTTAGTAAGATTAAAATTATTATTTTAATGAGTAAAAAAATACATAAATAACTATAAAAATTGATTAATTAACAAATTTAATTATGAAAATAAAAAAGTACAATTATTTAATATAAAATGATTGAATAATTGATTAAATAATTAAAAATTATATAAAAAGATGTGGCAAAACAATACAATAATAGAGCCACATAAAATTCCCCCACACATAAGCATTGTTTGTCCTCAAACATTCTCATGTTTACTTTTCTTTGAAAAACATACAGTGTATTTATGATTTTTCACAAAATGTAACATGTCCAGCACTCAAAACAGTGGACAAAACATAACATCAGGCTTTAAGAAAATGATTTACTCATATGAGTCTTCCCTATTACATATAATCAAAGGTAATTAAGAACCTAAAGACCATTCATCAAATAAGATGGCATGCCTCATATGTGATACAACTTAGTGACTCACTTCAATCCAAGCTTATGTTCTAATTCCAAAAATGATAGGAGATAAAATATCAATGGAATTAAGATCTTAACCAAGGAAGTTTTTACTTTGTCGTTTTCACCTAGGTTCAAAAAATAATTACTTTTTTTGTGAATCACCTCAATGATATAACCTAAATGACTCCCATATAAACCAATTGATCCCTTATTCATATGGCATTCATCATTCCCCTCACCTTAATGAGCTCATTTTTGACCTTAGACACTTTATTTTTTTTCTCAAGCCATGTATCATTGTGCTAAGCAATGTGCAAAGCACTTATTCAAGGTGTACAGAGTGGTTATAGTAAATAGAAACACATCCAACATCCAGGGTCACAGAGACTCACCATGGGATCCTAGATGCCCAAATTACTCTAGTTTCAAAAGATTTATATAGAAACCATTTACATTGGTTCATTAAAGTAATTAATGTTAATAATTAAAAGAAAATGAATGAGGCCCCTATAATCAGAATCAAACTTCCAGTTCCAAATATTATGATCATAACTCCATAAAAGGGTACCCATATCACTTTAGAAGTAGACTCCAAATCCAAATATCCATCAAATCACAATGTAATATCACTCAAAAATCATCCATTATCTTTAATTTCATGTTTAGAGCAGTTTTTAACTAGCAGCAAGGATCTTTTCCTAAGGCGAGACACAATTGAGTACAAAATAAAACCTAAAATTATGCAATAATGTTGAAAAAATTTATCTATTTTTACAATAAATTTGATATTGTAGGGGGAATTGATGGACTTCCAATTGAAGCACAGTTTAGCACAGTCAAAAATTGACCCCCTCCCCCACACTTAAAACCCAACTTTGTCCCGAGAGATGACTTCTAAATATAGAGAAGAACAATTAATCAATTAAAGTTCAAAACATATTTTCAATTAAGTAGATAGATTACATGTATAAAAGGATCTTAATGAAATAAAAGAAATATAGTTTTCCACAATAAATAAATAATCAACTGGTTCATATCCAGACACACACATTAAGAGGACATTGATTTTCAATATAACGTAAAAGAAATATATAAGGTGTCGGTGCACAATTAATTGGGTGTAAGAATTTTAAAAAAGTATGATTCAAAAGGATGTTCAATAAAGTAAAATGATTCATTCCAATCACCCTATAGAATAATCGGTTCCAATGAAAAACAAAACAAATAGTAACAGGTACCTCCCACCCCACACACACACACACATTGTTTCTTCACCTCGCCATTATGCCATTTTTAGTGCTAACGGTGACCTTATGTTTATTTACTAACAGTGATATTTTTTATCAGTAAAAATACCCCTGAAGCTTACTGGCGACCTTCGTCCTCACCAGTATTTGTTTCTCACTCATAGCTCATTTTCACTATTACTACCTTTTACCAGTGACCTCATCACTGTTACTTTCCTTTGATCTTAGGATAATAGTGACCCAATTGTTTGTCTATAAGTGAAAGATTATTTCAAAACCAATCAATTAATTCAAATTTAAGCAAGAGGCACATGTAGATTTTTTCAATTCTACTTAGTAACATGTAAATAATATTTGTTTAATATATGAAAAATATGCAGTAGATTTGTTTCCTTAAAGTCAATAGGATAAGAAAAATAAATGCAGCAATCATGAATTGAGAACTTCCCTGAATATATTTGTCAATTTCCCTCTAATATGGTAATTCCACTCCTTAAATGTCAAAGTAGCAGCATCCTAGAAACACAAAACCAAGAAACAAAGAAAAATCAGTAACATGTATTTCACAAAAAACAGAGCACATAAGAAGGAATTTATTCATGGTTAAAAAGAAACAACATAAAAACAAAAAGAACCATGGGTTTCCTCCCATGCAGCGCTAGGTTTAAAGTCCCCAGCTAGACTTTATTCAATAATAGTTTTCAAGCTCATTGAAGGTAGCCAAGCCCTTCGGCTATCCCTCAAAATAACGTTTCACTCTTTTCCCATTAACCAACATGGGATTATTTTATCCACCTATAATTTCCAAAGCTCCATTATTCAGCACTCACAAAACAGTAAACGGTCCAAAACACATGGACTTCATCTTTCCAGTAAAGTGTTTGAGTCTAGAATTAAAGAGAAGGACCTTCTGTCTGGGTTTTAACTCTTTGTTTTGAATGATATAATCATGAAAAAATTTAATCCTTTCTTTATAAATCCTTGAATTATCATAACTCTCTCTCATAATCTCATCAAGTTCACTGAGCTCATGTAATCTCCTCACACGAGCACACATAAATTCGAATTTTAGAGCCTTAACTTCCCATTATGAATTATGTTGCAACTCCACAGGTAAATGACAGCACTTCCCAAATAGCAGCCTGTAAGAAGACATACCTATTGGGGTCATGAAAGTAGTTCTATATGCCGATAAATCTTCATCCAATTTAAAAGACCAATCTTTCCTAGTGATTGACATAGTTTTCTCAAGTATTAGTTTCAGTTCTCTATTTGAAATTTCCACCTGTCCACTGGACTATGGATTAGAAGGAGTACCAGTTTTATGAACATAGTCATACTTTTCCATCAATGAATTAAATTTTTTATTCTTAAAGTGTGTTCCATTATCAGTGATAAAAGCTATTTGGACTCCACATATTTTAAAGATTATCTTTTTATCATATTTTATTACAGAATTGGTTTGATTTTTGAGCAGTGCCACTGCCTCAACCCATTTTGAAACATAGTCTACAACAACAAGAATATACTCATTCCCATGAGATGATGGAAATGGTACCAGGAAATCTAAACCCCAGACATCCAAAATTTCAACTTCTAGAATTCCTTTTAGGGTAACTTTTGTTTCCTACCCACACTACCTAGCCATTGGCACCTATCACAACAAACAACAAAAACTCCTAGCGTCCTTAATGAGAGTAGGCCAATAGAAACAATATTGAATGAATTTTTGAGCATTTCTTTCACCACTATGGTGACCTCCCCAAGGTGAATAACGACAACTTTACAAAATAGGTAGCATCTCATCCTGAGGCACACATCTCCTAAGAATAACATTATCACATCTACTAAATAAAAAGAGATCATCCCAAATATAATATTTATGTTCATAAATAAATTTTTTTTATTTGGTTCTTGGAAAAATTTTTGGGAATGACACCTCCTTCAAGGAAGCTGTAAAAATCTGCAAACCAAGAAGATTGCCTGATTGACACCGTATGCAGTTTTTCTTCAAGGAAAAAAAGAGCTAATCTCCTTAGGATTTTTAGATTGGATAAAAAGAAGCCTAGATAGATGATCAGAAACTAAATTTTCAGCTGCCTACTTATCCCTAATATCATAATCAAACTCTTTTAATAGCAGAATCCATCTAATCAGCCTGGGTTTAGTTTCCTTTTTAGACAGGAAGTACTTTAAAGCTGAATGATCAGTGAAAATGATGACTTTAGAAACTAACAGATATTGTCTAAACTTCTCCATAGAAAACAAAATAGCTAACAATTCTTTCCCAGTGCTGGTATAATTCTTTTGGGAATCATTTAACAGTTTACTAGCATAATACACAACATGAAATTTTATATCATTCCTCTATCCAAGGAAAAAACCTAGATCCATGTCACTAGCATCACACAAAATCTTAAAAGGTAGCTTCCAGTCAGGTGTGGTAATTATAAGTGATATAGTTAGTTTCTCTTTAAGTATATTAAATTATTTCAAAGAGTTTTCATCAAAATTGAAAAGTGTATCCTTGAACAACAAAGAACACAAGGGCTTAGTAATTTTAGAGAAATCTTTTATGAACCTCCAGTAAATACCGGCATGCCCTAGAAAACGTCTATCACCTTTAACATTAACAGGAGGTGGCAGTTTTTGAATAACATCAATCTTAGCAGTATCAACATCTATACCTCTCTTGGACACTTTATGACCAAGCACAACACCTTCTGTAACCATAAATTGGAATTTTTTCCAATAAAGAACAAGGTTGGTTTCAATTCATCTCTCTATGACTAAATAAAGATTTATAAGACAAGTATCAAAAGTAATACCCACAATGGAAAAGTCATCATTGAAAACCTCAATAACTCTCTCAATCATGTCTGAAAATATAGCCACTATACACCTTTAAAAGGTGGATGGAGCTCCACGCAACCCAAAGGGCATCCGCCTTTAAGAAAATGTTCCAAAGTTGCATATGAAAGTGGTTTTCGCCTGATCCTTTGGAGAAAAAGGTATCTAATTGTAACCAGAATATCCATCCACGAAACAGAAGAATTCATTTCCAGCAAGCCTCCCAATAATTTGGTCCAAAAAGAGAATTGGAAAATGATCCTTCATAGTGGCTGCATTAGACTTCCTATAATCAATACAAAACCTCCATTTTGTGGTTTTCCTAACTTGGACATATTCATTTTTTTCATTTTTAACTACAGTGAAACCTCCCTTCTTGGGAACAACATGGACAGGGCTAACCCAAACACTATCAGAAATGGGATAAATCATTCCAGTTTCCAGCAGTTTAATTACTTCCTCTCTCTCAACTTCTTTCATGTTTGGATTTAATCTTCTTTGACAATCTACCCTAGACTTCTGGTCATGCTCCATAGGAATCTTGTGCATACAGAATGAGGGACTAATACCTTTGATATCAGTTATTCTCCAGCCTATGGCAGATTTAA
Source organism: Viscum album (assembly GCA_963277665.1). Taxonomy (NCBI): domain Eukaryota; kingdom Viridiplantae; phylum Streptophyta; class Magnoliopsida; order Santalales; family Viscaceae; genus Viscum; species Viscum album. The sequence continues at coordinate 1,521,054,594 of OY728162.1, read as the reverse complement.
ATTTTTTCAAAACATTCAACAATCATTCCTCTTGATTTTCATTCAGTTCAATAGAAATTATTACAGGAAAGGTGGAGCACCCACCAAAAAATGAATATTTAAGATGAGAAGGGATGGGTTTCAGTTCAAGAGTGAGTGGTTTTATACTCGAAGGAAGACTCTTAGTCATAGGAGGTCCAAGATCTTCAATATATTTCTTTTAAGGAATATTAAAAGATGAAATATTTTCAATTTTTTGTTCAGATTCAGATGTAATAGTGTCACCGTCCAGCATGGGCAATATACTGTCTAGATTTTCTATATCAGATTTCAACATATCAATGAAAGAAGAATCATCATGTTGTCTCAAAAGTTCTTCCTCATCAATATCAAAGTTCTCGTAAGTCTTTGTGCACACATAAAAACCCTCAAATTTACTCAAAAAGCTACTAAGTTCAGAAACAAAGTACTCCCCTACAGTAGAAACTGGACAGTTGACCAGTTCTGGAAAATTTTCAAGATTGGTTATTACAGCAGAATTTTTAGTTTCCAAAACAGATTCACAAAGATTTTCAACTTCATAATTAATTTCTTCATCAGAGGATTTATTTTCAGTCTTTTTAGTATGTTCAAGTTGATTTTTATAAAAACATTCATCTTTAAGGAACTCAATTATTGAACAGTTTTTAAAATCAGTTGGTTCTTTAATATTTTTGAAAACATTGAACTCTTCTTCTTGTTCACCAATTTTGAACATCAACTGACCCTTTGACACATCAATAATAGCACCACATGTGACCAAGAAGGGCATAACCAAGATGATATGTACCTCTTGATCACATTCCATATCTAAGACAAGAAAGTCTGCAGGCAGAAACAACTTCCCAACCCCAACTAGCAAGTAATCCACCCTTCCCAAAGGATGAGTGAAAGATCTATCAGCTAACTATAATATGACTGTGGTGGGTTGAAGATCACGTAGCTTCAACTATAAAAAAAGTGAGTATGGTAGTGGATTAATTATAGCACATATATCACACAAAAAATTAAGTTGATCAGAGTTTCCTAATGTGTGAAAAAACTACCAGGGTCTTTTAGTTTAGGTCTGATATTCCTTTTAAGTACAGCACTGCACTCTTCAGTGAGGCTATAAGTAGAAAATTCTTCAAGGGTCTTTTTATTTGAAAAAAATTTCTTCAAAGATTTCATATAAGATGGGATTTGAATTAAAGCATGAATAAATGGGATATTCACTTGACGTTTAAAAAGGAGACCAAGAAACTGAATAATTTTAGCCCTAGTGTTACTTTGAGGTTTCAACTTCTCAGGGAAAGGGATGGGGGAGGAAATTGATTTTAGGAAAGTGGGGATATCCCTCACCTCTTCCACAAATTTTTCTTTTCCTTTATTCTTTTGATTTTTAGATGAAGTTTCAGCTTGAGTATTTGGTGAAAAATTCAAATTTAGATCATTTTCATTACTTTTATGTGAATTTCCAGCATGTGTGCAAAGAAAGTTTTTATTTCCATATTGAAACAGAATTTCATTTTAGGTATTTTCTGTTTCTTTTTCACCAACAATTTGAGTATTAAGCCCACTTATAGTGAAAAAAACCATATCATTCTCCCTAGGGTTATTTTCAGTTGTATTAGTAACCAACCATTATCCCTAGAAGTCAAATATCTTGCAATTTTTCCTAGTTTTGTTTCCATGTTTTTCATTCTCACATAGGTTTTCATTTTTTCTGACTCATATATATTTTGATGTTTATTAAATTGAGCCATGTACTTTTCTTCTTGTGAATTAATTTTATTCATGATTTGATCCAGTTTAGAAGACATTTGATTATCATTATTTCCTTGAGTGCTTGATGACTCCCCCCTTTGTAGATTTTGAAAGTTTATTCTTGGTTGGTTTTGATAATTAGGGGCAGTTGGTTGCTTAATAATTTCTTGATCCTTCCATGATAGATTTGGATGGTTCTGATAGCCTTGATTGTAATTATTTAAGAATTGAACTTCTTTTTGAGGCATCCTAGGACCATATTTAACAAAGTTTAAGGATTCAGGTTGTTGGGCAGTTAAATCAACATTAGGACAAAAAAAATTAGAGTGCCCAAACATACCACATTGAGTACACTATTTCTATAGTGACTGGTACTGATTCTGATTTTCAATTTGATTTACAGTTTGTTTTAAATTCTTGTTCATTAAAGTTTGATGTTGGTTGGTGATTCCGGCTAATTGAGCTTGATTTTCATTCAATGAACCAGTATTATAACTCATATTCACTCTCTCTTTTCTTGAATTTTTATATTAAGAATTAAGGGCCATATTGTTAAAAAATTTCCTCAACTCATCATCTATTTTATCATTGTAACTACCCCCAGAAGCTCCATCTACTAAATTCTAACCAGTGCAGGTAAACCCTTCATAGAAGTTATCCATGAGAAGGTGTGATGGGAGTTGATGATGGGGACACTACCTAATCAGATCCTTAAATTTATCCCACGATTCATGAAAAGCTTCTCCATCCTCTTGGTAAAAACTAGTGATCTTAGTTCTCATTTCTCCGTTTAATCATTTGGGAAAAAATTTCATAATGAATGAGTTGTAAACTTGATCCCAATTCTCAAAACTATTTTCATCTAATATTAAAAACCAATTCCTAGCGTTCCATTTAACGTAAAAGGGAAAACCTCTCATCCTTAGCTCATTTTTGGTGATTCCTAATAATGGTTGTTTATGCACAGTGTTATAGAAGTCTCTAATGAAGGCCAAAGAGTCCTCATTAGAGTGCTTATTGAATACAGGAAGTAGTGAAATGTGTGATTGTTTCAATTCATAATTTTTGCCCTTAGGATTTAATTTGATGGATGATGGATTACTTGAAACTTGTGGATGTTGGAATTCCCTCATCCTAGGCATTTCATGTTCATCTTCGAGTTCTGGATGGTTATTTTGAATGTTATTATGCTAAAGAACTCTATTATCTAAGTTTTCCATTTCAATTTTTTTCTCTATTAGAACATTATGATGTTTATCTAATTCAAGGTTTAGGGGATCTAATCTAGCACCAGAAGTTCTTGTTCTCATGCAAACAACAGTAGATAGTATCAGCAGTAACAATTCAGAATGTTAAGTAACAGTTTTTTTTATAGTTTTCAATTTTTTTCAATTTTTTTAGAGATTTTTATATATCTCATTTTTTAAATCTTTTTTTAGTAATGGCTCATTCCTACCCTAGAAATGGCACAAAAAAATTGAGCTAAACCGTCATTGAAGCGGGTAAAAGTTTAAAATTTATATTCCTACTAACTACATATATGTGGCAAGCATAGTTGAACCCACAGGGAAGGATATTTTGGCCACTAAACTTCTAAAAACTAACTAAAGTCCTCACTGTAGTCAGTAGTGGGTTTTAATATCTAATCATTCTATATTTCTATATTTTTATTATAAAGAACAAATGAAACAACACATTTTTTTAGATTTTGTTTTTTTGTAAACTGTATCAAATATGGATCAAACTAAAAATAGTAAGAAATAGAGAAATAGTATACTGAAGAGTGAACAACTTAGAGAAATACGTCCCGGGAAAACATAAACTCTACTAGTTTTTAAAACATATCTTCTCATGATTGTGATTACAATTAGAACCACTGAAAAGGAGTAATTTATTTCCCTATCCAAGAGATAAATCACTCAAACAACCCAATTTTTAGATTTCGCCACCCCTAGATTAACCAACTTGGAAATTATGGTTTGAAGAGAATACAGAGCAAAGTCGTCATTTTTTCTATAGTATTTATGTTCAATTCAAATGATTAAGTAAATTATCCACATAAAAACTCACCCAATGAATATATAATTACAATATTATGTGTCGGCGGTATGTTGAAATTGAATGTAAACGTACTGATCTCTCCCATCAATCTTGATCACATTAAAAATAATTGTGAGAAAAGATAAAGACAATAACCAATAGATTAGATTTTTACCCCAAACTATAAGTATTTTGCCAATCATCATCTCTATCTCAAATACTAAAATAATTAAATTAAAAAGGAAGAGATTTGGAAGAAAACTCCCTCTTCTTGCATCAATTACTGCTGCTCCTGGCCCTCGAAACTCTAAAGAGTGGCTCTCTGAGAAGTTCTCCATATTGTCTACTCTGCTCCATGACCAGTGTGTTCGTCGAATGAGTGTCTCATTGGAAAATGAATAAAATTCCCTCGAATATATGCTTCTTTCTCTGCTTTAAATATCATCTGTCATCTGTTACACGTCACTCCATGCTTCCACCGACATTAAAAAGTCCTTCACTATAGAACCACACACGTGCATTTTATCTGCAATAGGCACGTCACACTAATTTTTCTCACATAACTAACTTCCACTAAATTAGTTACATGAACATGGACATGTACTTGTCTCTTGAATGAACCTGCAATGCTAGAACACAAAAAATAAATGAATGTGAATGCAAAGAATGAAAAAATGGTTATTTTTTAAAGCTAAGTGTTATTTTTACTCGTTGACAGTTAACAGAAGTTGATTGATAAATATCTTAATTAATGATTATTATTTAATTTTGTATAAAATTATTATAAAATTTTCAAATGCTATTGATTTTATTAAATTAATAAATATAAATAAAAAATACTAATTTTTTAGTTTATCAAATTTATCTAAATCATTAAAATTTAACATCATAAGTAAAGAAGTAATTAGAAATTTAATAATTTAGATTGTGTTAATAATTTTATTATTACTATTTAAGAAAACAAATTTTTAGATTAATTTATTAATTAGTTTATATTAATTTAATAATTAGAATTAATACATAAGTTTTAATTTTTTTTAAATTTGTTAGAATATTTAGTAGTTTATTTATAATTATTATTAATTAAAGATTTACTATAATTAGTATATTAATTAATTATTATTAATTATTATTAATTTAGTTTTATATTTTAATTTATAATTTATCGAGTTATTATATTTATATCTTTTATAAATTCTAATCAATTAATTTGATTAATTAAAGTTACTTTAACTTAAATTTTTTCATTTATTACATTTTGTTTTACTTTGCTTTCATTATTATTTCTTTATATTTATTATTATCATATTTTTTTATCTTATTCATCCCCCCCAAATCGGCCCAATAAGGGGGAGGACTGTTTCATCTTCTCTCTTAATCCAGCGGCCTCCTCTTGTGCAAACCTCTGCAGCGCAACTTCCTCTTTCTGGTGGGATGGACCTTCAGCAGCAAAGCAGACAGCAGCGACTTCTTCAGCATCCATGTGGCAGCGGGTCTCTTGTGGCTCGAGCAGTACTGGCGGCTCCAGCCCTTAGATCCAGTGTGGTGCAGCGGTGGACACCTCCTTTAAAGGCACACATCCAGCAGGTGTGGCGGCTTAAAAATGAGGCAACAAGTGATCTGATCCAAAATTCGGTAGAGTGATCAGCAACAACCCTCTTAAGTTGCGACTTTACCAAATCCGCAAGCTGTGCAGAATCGACAGCGGCATGACTCCCTTTAGCGGAAAAGTGTTATTTCTCCTCTGTGCAGTGGAAAATTTTCCTGATATTGATGGATTCACCCTTGAAACATGATGTAGTCTTGGTCTCCCTCAGTTTGGCTTCTCCTTAGATTTACACAGCGCAACGGCCTCCACTAGGCTTCAACAACGGTTCTCCCTCGGCCACCCTTCTTCCTCCGGTGTCCGGTTTATGATGTTATGATGGAAGAGTTGCAGGATGGAGATAGATAATGGTGGAATAGAGAAGTAGGGTGAAGGTTTACTATGGAAAATAGAGAGAAGAAGTAGGGGAAAGGATCAATTTAAATTTATTAACAGTGAGGTTGGAAAAATTAATGTGTAACAGTGGAGTAAGAGGAACAGTGAGGACAAAAACGCCTAACAGTAAGAAAATAAAATATTAGTTAGGTTTGGAAAAAATTGATAATGGTGAGGAAAGAGTATTAGTGAGTAAAGGCAGCGACATGGAAATAGGAAAAAGGGTAACAGTGAGGAAGAGAAGAAATAACCTAACAGTGAGGTGGGGAAGGGAAAAAACTGTAATGATGAGGTCACCTACCAGTAGAATCAAATACACGAAACACCACCACAAGTGTTAATTGAACTACAACACAAATAAAGAATTAATTAAACTAATAATTAAATGATTGAATCATTAGTATATTTAAAACAAATAAATTTCAACATACCTAAACAAACCAAAAAAATAAACTAATTAAATTATTAGAAAGATTAAATAATACAAAATTCAAGAATGAATTTAAACAACAGAATTAAAATAATTAATTTAAATATGAAATTAAACTACAAAAAAACTTAATTTATTTAAAACAAAATAGTTAATTAATTAAATATCACTAAAAATGAAAATTACATTATATTAGAAAATAAACCTAAATGTTTTAAGTAGATAACTATACTACTAAATAAATAAAGATAATTTATATTAATGAATGAAAATAAAATAAAATTAATAACTAAATTATATCAATGCATTTGAAGTTAACTATTTTAAATAAGATAAATGAATCTAGTTTTACGCAAGTTAAACTAATTTAGTTATTTCACCTAAAATAATTTAATTAAATATAATTAAATTAATAATATAAACTCGTTACCTAAATAATGTCTAAATAAAAATAAAAATTTAAACAAGGAAATGTTAAACTAAAAGAAAACAGTGACCCTAAAAAACCTATCAGTGAGGTTGGGGTAAAAAATAAGAGTTACTAGTATGAAATAGTAATGGTGACAAAGGTCACTTGTACAAAAAAGGTCATTGTTAGACAGTAACGGTAACCCGGTTACCGCTAGTTATAGTCTACCTCACCGGTTGACTAACGTCAAGCGAAAATGAATTTATAATCAAACTGTATACATAAAATAATTTATTTAAAGTTTAAAAACAATTACTTAATTAATTAATTAACTAATTGATCTAATAAAATTAAAATAGTACTATTAATTTAACTTAAAAAACAAATTACTTACTTAAATAATTAGCAGGATGAAAATAAATTAATTAATAAAACTAAAATAATTTAATGATTCTAAATTAAAAGATAAAATATTAAAATAATGAATAACTTAAATAAAAATAATTACATTGAATAAATAATTTTTTAAAATAGAAATCAACTTATTATAAGTTAAAGCATATTTAAATAAATCAAACTAAATAAAACATAAATGAAGTAGATTAGTTTAGTAATATTTAAATTATTATTTTGATGACTAAAAATATACATAATTAATTATTAAAATTGATTAATTAACAAAATTAATTATAAAAATACAAAATTACAATTATTTAATATAAATTGATTAAATAATTAATTAAATCATTAAAAATCATGTAAAAATATATGGAAAAACTATCAAAAAATAAGGCCACGTCAATTATCTCATAATCATAAACATGGTTAATTTGGGAAATATTTCAAATCATACAAATATTTTAAAAGCCTTTATAATGGTTCGTAAGCAAAAGGTGAATTTGCTCCAAGAATATTTCCAAGAAGTTACACACTAGTTGTGCATATGGTGTGTTCTCATGTACCATGTAATTCTCGAGTCATGATCAACATGCCTTTTTCAAATATATTAACCCTAGGTATATCAGTTCTAGAACCACATGCAATTGTAGTATCTAGATAGGGATGTATTCCTAGGTAAGACACATAATATATACCATAAAAACATTAAGATGTTCTTTTAAACTTATAATAAATTTATGTTGAAGGGTTATGTTCCTTAATATATGTTTTGTTAAATCTACTTCCTAAGGTTTCTACTAAAATTTTTCTTATACCAACTATAATGACCCCAACCATGTAACATGGAGCCGATGTCTAAATTATTACATTGGAATAAAATATAAGGAATCACATCCTAAAAAACTAAATAGTTTAGTATTTTTTGTAAACTAGATACATACATGTAATTTACATTACATTTTAAATTTACATAAATAACTTTTTTTAGAACACCATTTTCCCCTTATCATATCATTGTATACCAATCACCATAAATATCTCGGTATCATGGGTAAAATAAAACATATGAAAGGGGTGAGATCATATGTTTATAAAGGATAAGATTACATGCAAAGTTATCATTAATAAATAAGAATAATCCAAAGGTCAGGATAAATAACTAAAAAATATTTCATTTAATCAATAAACTGAGTATAATATGGAAGAAATAAATGATAATAAAATAAATCCATATAAATAATCACTTAAGATTGAAACATATTCATGGATATTCTAACTAATAAAAAATTAATATGGAAATAACTGAAAACATAATGGGTGAACACATAACTTCGGACATATAAAACTGTCAAAACCATTATCAATAATGTTTAGTTATTTGGGTAGGAACTAATTTAATTTATCGAACTGATTTGTCTCGTGAGACCCAATGATGCATTGAGAATCTCTCTATAATAAAGCCCCAACTGCAACATACTAATTACAATTAATTAATCATTTGAAATGAGCTAATAAATATCAACATAAAAATTCATATAAAAAAATCATATGATATGTTAACACATAACCCCATAAAATAAACATAATCATAAAAAATCAAGAGTAATATGGGGAATGGTAATGAAATTTTACATCCTTAGAAAAACATCTCATAAACCATTCAGTGAAAGAATATTAATAATATAAATATAATATATCCCAAGAAGATCATAAGTATAATAAATGGTTGATGTCATTACTGAAAATAAAAAACATAAAAATGTCATTAGAAATTTTTTTTTGGAAAATAAACATTAAAATTTGAATTTTTTTAAAAGATAAATTTAAATAAATATTTTAAAAATATTTTCATTTAAAAATAACATTTTAAAAATTATAACATATTCTTTAAAACATTATATGGATATTTAGGTGGAAAATATTTTCTTATTGTACATGTTAAATCAAAGATTCCTTTAATAATTTCAGTAAATTCAAAACGGCTATTTTTGGAATATGACATGAAGATTCATTTAATTTCATAAAAAATAATATATTGATAAATATTTATTTATTAAATCATTTTTAAATTTTCAAAAACATTTTTAAAAACATTTTTAGAAAAAAGAAATTATTTTTATTAAAAATAATTTTTGATCGAAGAGAGAAATGAAGTATAATTTTATTAAAAAACATTATCAATAGGTTTTAGTTCTAATGAGTGAAAAAATGATATTTTAATATTGCAAAAGTTCATGAATAACTATAGTAGAAGAAAATATATAAATTTTAAGATATAAATATAAATTAATTCTCTTTAGGGAGATTTTTACAATAACAACCCTGAATCATGATGATATTGTGAAATAAACCCTTACCACATTAGAAACATCAAAATTATAGGCCCTATAAAATAAATATTAATTATATGAAACATTAAATAACATGAATATAAATAAATTCATGATATAAAATATAGAATTTTATTTATATAACCCAAATAATGGAACAACTGGTGAATATGGCATATGTATCACAGAAGTAAAAGTGAGACAAGATTCACTGACCTCACATTTGACTCCCTTCATATGTGTAGAAACCATTTGTATAATAAATTTTTTATTATTATAAAAATATTAAAGAACCTTGTTCATATATATCATACCATATATTATTCTTTTATCTAATTTTACCACCTATTTGTTACACATATTTCATTATTTTAATTATTTCGGGTGTTAGTTACCTTCTTTTCTCATGCATGGGTTTTCATTAATGTTCCTGTTATTGTACATTGTATATAGTTACATAATCTCCAAAATTATATTAGTATTATAATTTTTTATAGTGTAGATATTATTTCTTATATATCACATATATTAATTAAATTTATCCTTATTACATTGCATGTAAATTATAACAAACAAACGAATCACATTACTTCACGAGACGATAGTTTTACCTACAAATGAGCGAGGTTATCCTATTCTAAATAGAATCAAAATAAGGAAGGAATTTAAGATATTATATTTAAATAAGTATAATCATATCATAAATATTAAAGATATATCAATTAAATATATCATTATTACAATACATGTGAGTATTTTATTGAAAATAAAGGTCATCGGTTCGTGAGGCGATAGCCCACCATACACATGAGTTGTTACTTTATTTTACATTTTATATAGTGGAGGTGGTTAAATATTATGTCATAAAAATAATTAAATATATTTATATGTAATATAATTGTGTTATTATATTAAAATTTTTAATATGTTTTTAAAGGTTTTAAAATTAAAATGAAAAAAGAAATATCATATTGATGACAGTTACCTTACCTTAGAGAATCCTACTTTCGATCTCTTCTTAAAGACCCTAGGGTTGATATTTTTTATAGAACATTAGACCTATAATGTGTAAAATTTTATTTCGGAGGGATTTTGGTATGATGTTTTAGAGAAAAATGGATTTTCAAACATGAATCAGTTAGTACAGTAAGTTCTATTTTATAAGTGAGGAAATGGGATGTTCATGGAAATTATCTTTAAATATTCCACAAGAATCCAAAATGATAAAGTTATTCACATGAACAAAGATTCCAAATGGTCATATATTGTATTTTGGGATATCATAAGGTAAAAATATGTCAATAAAATAGGAATTAGATATATTTTTAGGTCATTTTAACACTTAACTTTGTATATTAACCCCTCGGTAAACCCACTTTTACCTAAACCGCGGTAATTGTTTTTACCTATTTCACTATTAAGTATGGTATAAAATTAATATTATAATATAATATAATATAAATTATCCTCATAAAAAAAATTTGGAATGTATTTTTTCAAATTTAATTCCAAAAATTGTAAGAATTCAATTTAATATTAAATCATACCGACAATGAAATAACGGATTTTAAAAGAGAAAATTATAATACATATAGAATGATTTAATATCATAATTAAATATTAAATTGAATAAAATAACCTAAATTAGTTAAATTTTAATATGTTTGAACAAATTTTTTTAAAACTAATTTAAAATATAATTGATCTTTGAAAATAATTTAAACAGAAAAACATTTATCAATAAAAACCAGTATTTCTTACTATTCATCAAAAATGAAACATTGTAGAAAAATATGAGAAACTCACCAAAAGATAATTATAGAATTATTATTTGATAAATGGTGTGAATTTTATCAAATATAATTTAAAAATGGGTAAATAATAATTTTAATGAATTTTAAAGAAATTGGGTAAACCGCATTTTAGAAAAATACAGTTTAAAAAAAACATTTATTTATAATTCCAATGACTCTTATTTTATTTATTATAATTAGATTACCAAAATTTTCATAGTTTAATTATCCAAATAATACCTTAAACATCTTTCAGAAGTTATAATTTACATGTTGAAATATTTTTTAATAGAGTATAGTGTTTCTTTTAAACTCAGTGTTTTGTGTATCACAAGCTATCACAGAGAAAGAATTTATTTTAAAAGAAACATATAAAAATGTATAACGGTGTTACATTATAATATAATATAAGTTTTTAATTTCATATACTATATTTAATATAATATTACTTTTTTAATATAATGTGGTGTTACAATGGTTGATGGTCAATCGTATTGCTACGTGGAGGCGACAATCAACACATACTCCCGAGCAATACATTCATCTCCCCCAAGATTGAGAAGAGGTGGTAAATTGATATTAAATAATAATAATAACAAATCCTTATATTTTTGATATTTTTTTAATAATTTTTTAATATATAAAACATGTTTATAGGATATATAAGAATAAATAATATTGAAAGAGTTTGGTTACGATCGATAACTCTTCTTTGAGAGACATCAACTAGATTTCACCATAATGCTTTAAGGATTAGAATTAAGAGAATTCCATAAGATCTAGGATGAATTACAGTATTATATTATGATTTATATCACGTATTATCTAAGACATAAGGCTCAAATGGTGTGTATAAGGGAGGAAAAGGGGCACCCCTTTAAAGTGAGGGGAGGGACATACATGGAATTTTATACAATATTTCAATGATATAGGTTCAATTGCATTGTAAATTGCCTCAAAATGGATATATATTATAAGGGTAGATAGTATTGTATTTATTTCCCATAACAAATAAATATTAAGCATGTTTTTGTGGATATACTAGCCTTATCCCTTGGTATTTCCCCCATGGTAAACTCATTTTATCCATAACATTGGTAACCAAATATTATTATTTTTACTATTCACTATGACTAATAATTGACTTGAAATAAGTAATATTTTATTATTATGTATCAAAATTTAGAATCCATTTTTACTAGATTCAATTACTATAAGTGGGAAATTTTGATTTTAAATAAGTGCGCTAACCACAATGAAAACCCATTCTAAAAAATGGATTTTAAGCATAAAACATAATTTACTTCCATTGCATTCCTTGTCAAAAAATTAAAATGTTATTTAAAATATATAATGGATTAAATAATAATTATAAATAATTAAAGAAATTAATTAATGAATATTTATTTAATTTATTAAGATAAAAACACATTGCATATATAAAAATAGTTTTTGAAAAATGGGTTTTAAGAAAACTCATACCAACATCAATTGAATGGTTGGTATTTTTAATTAATTATATTATTAATAGTTAAAGGATAATTACAGAACACTAATATGAAATTAATAACATGATTTTAAATTTGTTTTAAAAAATTATTTTTTTTACAAAAATGAGAATATTTCACTATTCGATTAAAAATAAATCTTTTTTGAAAAATCATAAAAATTAACACTAAGATAATTTTTAAAATTTGATTTCAATAATGATTTTATTTTTATCAAATATGGTTTCTATATTTTAATACATTATTTTTAATTTACATGTAAATAAAATATGATAAAAACATCCCTAAAGAAATCATATTTTTGAATCATAAAATAACATTAGTAAAAATTTAGTATTTATTAATTATTCATTAATCATTACATTTAAACTACATACAGACATGATGATTTTTTTTCCTAATATGGTAATTAGTATTAAAACCTACAAATTTAATGACTATTTTTAAATGTTTACTATATTACGATTTATATAAACCCAGGGTGGTGTGTAAGGAAAGCTATAAAATACCTCATGTTCATTATGAAGGAAATACATATAAAATATCAGGGTGTTAGAAACTATATATTTGGATCCTTTATAATAAACCATGTGTTTGTTTTCATAGTGTTAATGATGTTATGACTCAATATACCACCAAAAGCATTGTGGGAGAGCCCATTATTTGAAAGTAATCAGTGGTCATCCTTAGCATGCATTTTCGACTTCATAATTTCCTCATTCAAATAACTTATATTTATTTCATTTGAAATGGTATTATAATATTTCTATCTCTCAAATTCCAATTTGGATTCCATCACCCCCCATTTTGGTACATCATTATGACTCTAAAATAAATAAATAATCCCTTTAAAAGGTTTCTTGTACTATCATGAGGTACATCAATTCATATCAGTTTGATTTAAACTCCATGTCACACACAGAACTACACCAAACATTTAGTCAAATCAATAAAATGTTATATTGTATCAAATTATAGTAAAGACTAAATAACCCAAAAATTTGGAATCATTTTATAAAATATATAGTACCCTAATCTTTAGAAAATATTATTAATGACATAAAAACATAAACCTATATTTTCATTAAAAATTTTTCATCCTTAGGGATCAGTTTCATTAGTCCAAAGGATTTACCCCAATAACAATTTTGAAATATAATCTCACAAAACATCATAATGTGACCCAAATTTCAAAAATGGTGGAATATATAATAGAATTTAGACTGGATGGAATGTAATTCCCTAGAGCCCCATATTTGACGAAAATGAGATATTTCTTCTTCCCATATTAAATGTGCTTTTACTCATGCTCATGGTCATACCACTTCTAATCATTTATCATCTAATTATCGTTATTCCCACTATAGTTCCACGGTGCATTAGATGGAACTAAGACATCACCCACCATAGGTTTCTTGGTTAGTAACTATTCACATGGCCTTAAAAGAATATCCTAAATAATATGTCTGATGAAAGTATTGATGAACCCATTTTTATGGGAGGACCTCCTTTTATGAAACAATATCTATCATCATTATTGACTACATTCAATGAAAAGATTACTAATATTGAAAAGTGATCAATGTAATCCCTCAATGATTGATCACATTGATGTTGGCACATAAGCCACAGAACATTATCTACATTTATAACCTTGATAATGAACTATTGAATGAATTAAATCATGAAATAAATACTAATACATAACAACACTCGTTTTAGTAGGTACCACTAAATCCTAAAAAATTAGATAAATCTATAATAATATTCTAGACAAATCTCATCCATGAAGATTTCGGTGTCCTAAGATAATTGAGGATCTTTTGAATCTCTTCCAACCACCTCACTACTTCTAAAAACCCTTGATCACCATTGAGTAAATAAAGATACAAATTCAAGAAGTCAAAATATGGTATGATCATAAGTATGTTTCCAATTACACCACTCCACTTTGGGACTCGATATGTATCGGCACTAAAGAAAGTATTTTGACCATTTGGGGAGGCATACTATAAACAATAATGGATCTAAAAAACATCAATTCATACCCCAAAAAATAAACCCAAAGATTCCTTCAAGAGATAAGAATAAATTAATTAAATATTCTATAAGTCAATGAAAATAAAATTCACATTAGGAAAAGAACTTTTTCATATAAAATCTCTACTTTGTCCTAGGAATTTTGACATCACCCTCTACTAAGGTGTACACTTTAAAACAAAGACAAACCAAACATTTAAAACTAAACAACCAAGATGTATTACACATGTCTTATATAGGTTACATCATAAAGAATCCTTATAAATTCAATGTGATTTGAAGTCAAAGCATCTAGGAAATTATCATAAAAAATCATTTACCCTTTTAAAACACCTTCTATATTTGTTTCAAAATATGATCTCTTTTTTTTCTATAAAAACATTCCAAACTTCATTTTTAGAATCAATTTCATTTGGGAAAACCCAAGGTATAAATTTTGAAATATACCATTTCCCAAATATTTCAAGGGAAACACTTAATTTGTAAAGAAACTATTTAAAACCCATAGGAATATACTATTATAACTATTCTAGAAAACCATGATTAGGAAATGAACATTTAAAAAAACCTAATATTTTCCAAAATAAGGTTTGAAATCAAATACCAATAAAATAACTACATAAGAATACAAACAAGGTTTAAAAGAACCACATCCACCACAGGTGTCAACACACTCCTTAATCAAACTATTACTTGTGAAAAATCACTTTATGAGGAATCTAGAATCAAGAGTAGTAAATACAAGCTAACAAGTGAAGAAATAGTGTAATGTACAATTTTTCCTCATGCATTAGGAAACTATAAACCAACCTTGTAACATGCTCTGTAAATGAGGGAGACTAAATTTCAAGGGAACTACATGGTTTCCTAGTCCATGAAATATAATCGTACATATAATTTTATCCTATATTATCTACTTGAAACCATAACATGATCACCAATACCACTAATATAATCAATTGGGATAAAAAATATCAATTCATATCTAATGTAGAAAAAATTGAAATTCAAAATTGGAAAAAAAACTCCCTAGAAAGCTTAAGTTTCATGATGAGAAAGAGTTAGTTATACTCTCCCAATCCATAACTATGATTATTTGTAAACAAATTTTCACTATTTAATTAGGATACCCATAAATAACAATATCTACACAAGTTCTAATGTCTGTTAGCAAAGAATCAAAACCCACTTTAATACCATTTTGTAATGAACTAGCACAAGATTTCAATGAACCAAGCACCAATATTTATTCAAGACTAGTTCCAAAGGTCATTCCTAATACCCATAGGATAGAAAATAACTAATTGGAATCATAAGTATCCATTTGGGATTTATTTCACCCAAAATAGAGATAAAAGATAGCAGAATAAATAAACAGAAGTTCCAAAATAAATTAACATAAAAAATAGATCATAAACCACTAGAATTATCCAACCGATTTGGATACAAACAAACATAATCTATGATCAAGGAGACAAAACAAATAATATTAGATATAGAGATAACCAAAAATAAAATATAATAAATAAACTCACGTCGTACTTAAACCATCTCTATGAAGCCTTTGGTTTCTTCACACAACTCAACCCACCCCATGTTAATAATGAGAATTATTATTTAGTGTAATTAAAGAACTTAGAAAATTAAATATATAGGCATGATCTAAAAATACTAGTTGATCAAAAAAACCTACTAAAACTTTTAAATGTAATACATAAGGAAATTTATCAATGATAGTTTGTGAAAAAGGATAAAATTAATTCTTAAAAATATATTCATTAAAAAAGAACAATTCATTTCAAAACATTCCACTTTGTATTTTCCAATCTAAAACATTCTTTTAAAATAAGTCCACTAGTATAAGCCACTCTAAAACCATGGATAGTATTTATATTTCTAAAAAAATCCATTTTTTCATATAAATGTAAATGGACTGATTGAAAATACTTGGATCGTCCAATCAATCCTGAAACCAAAAAAACTGTTATGATATCAAATTTAGATTCCAAATAAGAGTATTGAAATTCCAAATAATGGGTTTTCAAACATCTTTGACAACACATTTCCAAAGGAAATATCCAACAGACACTATTCAATCATAAAAACGAAGATACCACATATCAAAAGGAATCTATAAATCATTAGCTAGGAATGGTTCCATAACAATACAAGTAGGAAAAATGAGACAAAAAATCATATGATATAAATCCCCTTGATCCATAATTGATCAATCTATCAGATGTATCATGGGATCCACACTATATCACTAATGTTTGAAACATATTCCTCATTGCGATGACACTCCCTCTTATCCCTTGTGACTATAATGACCAGAGGGAAACTAGAGTCATTTGAACCATCTAATTGTTGAGACCCTAGTTTTGGCTTATAATACTTTTTAATATTTTCAAGAATATTTTTAAAGCCAGGAGTTGAGACGGAATAGGTTTCCAGGGCCCATAAAGCCTTGGTATGGTGATTTAAAAAAATTATCAAATATATTCTATCACGCACAAGTAGTTTCACTAGAAATGTGAATAAATCCTCCTTAGAATATCAGATTGGATTTATGAGGATGAGTTTGATCCTGTAATGTCATTTTTACCCTAGGTGTGACATAAAAGTTTTTGCGCTGGGAGGTTTTGTTGGAGATGAGTTGGTGAGATGTTTTTTAGGGTTAATTAATTAATTCAGAATCTGATTAATTTATTAAACATAAAACTAAACCCTCCCCTCCCCCTCCTGTTAGTGTGCATGATCCAAATGAGGATCCGAACATCTCCCCACCTATTCTCTTTTCATTATGGATGAAAATTATCCAAGACATCTAAAATAGGTACCTCCAATATCCATTTATGATGTAAATCATCATTAGATCGAGAAGGGGCATGATCTAGGCACTATTCTTCCACTGAAGCTTCTATGTTTCACCATCGAGGTATATGGTTTTGATATTTATTCTCAATCCCATTAATTATTCATTTTTTAAAGTTCTAGAGCCCAAATTAAATTCATTATGATCACTTCTTGGTAGATCTTTGTGTATTGGGTTTAATCTGGGAAAATTGAGTGTTTTGCAGGTAATTCCCAAATACGATAACCAACTACATGGCGTGTAGTTTATTGACTCATGTCATGTATGCTTTCCTGTTCGGGAAGATGAAATTTGTTGACAACATTCCATATATCTATGTTACATTCTGTGTAGTACATGAATCCTTGTGGTTATGGGATATGGCTTGGGAAACCATCTGAAAACTACATGGTCGTGCACTAACACCCGACCAAAGTACATGATCAGGAGGTTTGGTACATAGATCAGGGTTGCACTACACAACTAGGATCTGGTTGAAGAGGGACATGCCATTTACCTCCTATATACATTGTGTACCCATACATAGATTGGAAACCATGTAACCCAGTTACATGGCCAAGTTCTTGGATAGGATCACACGTTTTGTGTGTAGACTGTGTAGTACTAGGTGATCTCTTTGAGATTTCCACTTTTTGTATCTCCATCTCTGGTACTTCGATTTAGGCATTTTATTATTCTATCATGAGTCTATTTATTAATATAACATGATTTTGGCCTAAAAGATATGAGCTGTCATGTGTAAATCAATATTCATAGGTAGTTAGCCAAATCATGGATAGTGATCCGGGTGAATCACTCAGTTGACTTTGGGGTCAATACCATTCCCTTTGACATTAGGATGTGGTTCCCCTACCTGTGGCAGTTTTAATACATGTGTATATTAGAATGATGATTCATTTAGAGACACTTGATAAATGCTGGAGATCGGTGTGGTTCTTAAATAGAGATGCTGTGACTGGTACTCATGTATGGAATCAGGGCGTCAGTTTCCCTTACCTATTTACTTTATTAGATATGAGACTCCCCATGTTTTGGGCTTGGCTACTTTACTTTTTCATAGTTATTTTGTAATAGATGTGGTTTTGAAATAGCCTTAGACTCGTGCGGAAGAATAAAACTTTCCCCACAGATACACATCCATGTGAAACGACCTAACATCGTGCAGGTGAGTCAGTGCCGACCAGAGCAGATAATATCAAGGTCTGGTGATTGTGTTCCATAGAAACGGGTGTTTATGGTAGATACATGGGATACTAGGTATCCTTTATTTACATATAGAACTATCATCACACCCTTAATGGTTTAAGGAGTGGGTTACCTTATCTTTTGTGAAGATAGAATGTGCTCACCTACCGTGTGAGGGTGTGTTCCCTCCATACTCATTGGGAGGTATAGTATGTACTCCACTATTAGTCCAGGGTGCAGGTCCTCTATCTATGAAGTCAGTACTCCCCTGTTGTTCAAGGGTGGGGTTCCTCCATATATGTCATATAGATAGGGTGGTTACTCCCCTATCATGTTTGGATTTGGGTTCTCTATACTAGGAGTCAGTACTACCTTGTCATTCCAAGGTGTGGGTCCTCAAAATGTGTTGTCATGGATGATTATATACCCCACTATCTCACTAGGGTAGAGGTCCTCTAGTGACTTAGTTGTACACCCCTAGTGGGTTAGGGTGCGGGTCCTCAAAAATTAGTACTACCCTGATGTGTCAGGGAGTGGGTCCTCTAGCCTAGGGTCGGTACTCCCCTAAAGTGTCAGGGTGTGGGTCTCTAATTGTGAATAATTGTGAAGAGTCTATACACCCATATACCACCACGGTGTGAGGCCTCTACCCACTAAATATTACTCCCCTTCTTAGATAGGGTGCATGTTCTTGAGTTACAAAGTGGTATACCCCTTTTATAACAGGTTGTGGGTCCTCCATGGGTAGTACTCCCCTGTTGGACAAGGGCATGAGTCCTCATGTATAGATTAGTACTCCCATATCTCTGAGTAGCAGTGGGGTGGGGGCCTTCCATTAGAGTTAGATCTCTCTCAGCTATGGAATACAGTTATGGGTATTGGGGCCCTCCACATTATGTGAATGATACCTAGTTATGAGTCAGATATCCCTTAACAGATTGAGGTTTGGGCCACTCCCTATAGAAGTGAACGAGTTTTTGTGGGTTAGTTTAGGAGCTATTACTCATTTTACTATAGGTAAGTGGTGAGTTTTGGGTCCCTATGTTCCCTATAGTAGATAAGATTCATGTTTTTCATGGTTTAGAGAAGTACTCTCTCAACTACAGGGAAGTAGTGAGAAGCATGCCTCACCCCTTGGTTTCTCTAGCATTGTATAGGGTGCTGGTTAATAATGGAAGGACCTCTATTGTCATGAACTAGAGTTTGACTACATAGGATGTTTTTGATGAAGAATAATCTCTTAGGAATTGAATTTTAGACTGATATGTCTACTTTTGATAGATTTTATCTCTCAGATGGGTTCCATCTGGGATGGTAGGCCTTGTAGAGTGTTATCTTAATTTTATTTTTTGCCTTTAGAACCTCTAATATAATCTTTTTTCTAGCTATGAGGTCGTAACCTCATGAGACATGGAGTTCAATATGTGTATATCTGGGTAAGGTCGGGAAACCCTTCTATTGTTGTCACATATTGAGTTGACACCCCATATGTACTGAGTAATTACCTCATATGTACGCATACCATACTTCTGGTTACACTCCTTCCATGTGAGGTGAAGTTGTGTGGGGTATTCCAAGTGCTTTCCATGTTTCTCATCTCATGGTTGGATGAGTCCACTCTTCTGCTATAGGTAGGGAAGACTCAACAATAATTTAATATTCTCACCCTATCGAGATGTTTTTTATTGGACGAGTTTACTTTTACTCTCTTTTCTAGGTTAGTTGTGGGACAATGTATTTTCCATTCTCTCTTGTTGGGGCTTCTTCTTTGAAATAGTTGACCAGTCATTTACAATCGAGGATGATTCGAGATGGAGTTTCATTCTTGATGGTGTTTCCTCTGGATACTTTGAGTAGACTATTTTCTTTTACATTCTCTATTTCCTTTTGGGTTATTTGGGTTACTATTGAGTATTTTTATACTCACCACTCCACTAGCTTTACCTGAACATGTTTTTTGTCTTCTACAGACCAAAAAAAATTCAACAGTGTCCACAAAGGACCTGAGACAGGAGGATGTTAGGGAACAAGTTTGACTGAGGTGCTTACCAGATTTGGGTCGAGTAGCTTCCTGGCTATTACTTTTGGAAGCCATTACCTCCTGAGTAGGTCTTAAATTATTATAATATGTTCTTTAGTTTTTTTTGTTTTACTCTTTTTACTTAAGTACTTCTATTGTACTATGGTTTGTGATAGATTTTTGCATAAATTTCAATTTCAACATTTTATATTATTGTATTATTGCATTGAGTTTTTGTGGGTGTGTTCATTAAGGTACATTAGGCAAAGGCCTCTCTATGTTTAGTTATGCCTTAGGCACTTATCACCAACCCCTATCCTATGGAGGCGGGATTGGGGTAGTCACAGATTGATCGCTGACATGGGCCAGATCATGATTTAGCGCTATCTGATCATGTCCATTCCATGGGAAGTTTTTTAGACTTTTCCTCTAAAAACGAATTTTGTTGGGTTGTATGGTAATAATGTTAGGATGTTTTGAGTTCATATATCAAGCCAGAGGCTCAAGAGTTGGTGCAACGACTGACGTATCCATTCACTAAGACTCTGAAAACCTACTTTTTGTAGAAAATTTACCCCAGATATCTAGAATTGGGTGTTTGTTATCAATTACATTAGTAGGATTACAGGTAATCAACCCTCAAAGGACCGATCAGTTTAGATTTCTTGGTAAACAAGATACATAAATAAGAATTTTATGACAAATGGATATACTAATGACAACATATTTTTTCTTCTATTAAAATACAAAAATAATTCAATAACTTTGAGGATAACTCTAATACATCTAGTATATTACTATATATCATTCATAGTACGCTTATTTGATTCATGGGAAAATAAAAAAATAATGGTCAGGTCAAATGCTCTATAAGGGAAAAATATAATAGAAGCAATAATTAATCAATGTGAACAGTAAATATGGAAATTTCAATAACTAAACACACATGTCATGAAATCAATAAACTGAATGAAAGTACATAATAAATATGTCTAGATAAAAAATGGAAATGCATTCCATTCAAATAAATGTATATAGAAAAATAAATATGGTATGGTATGAAACTAAAACAAACTCCATTTAATTAATTAACAGAAATTGAAATGTATCCGTAGATTTTTTGATGAAAAATATCAATGATGAATAATAATTGAAACTAAAATGATGGAAATTATTTCATATTGGATGTCATGTATAAGGAATAAGAGGACCTATTACTATCATGATCTATCCTCTTGACTGTTTAAAACTACGGATCTATACTCAATTTAATTTTTTCAAATGTTTTGTCTCATGAGAACCTATTGATGTGTCATGTAGCTATATGATGTTTGGGCTCCACCCATCACTTAATGTCCAAAACATTATTTTTATTGAATAATAAAAAATTATTGCTTATCAAATATTCACACTGAATAAAGTATGTAGATTTATCCATATTTTCCAAAATATTGAAATAAATTTCAATGTAGACATCGTATGTAAAATGGTATATGGTTAATCAATAATAATATCCATGATAGGTGAAAGGGATAATTTTAGGGAATTCAATTTTCAATGATAATAGGATATTTGAACTTTCTATGGGACTAAAGGAAATTTTGGAAGTGAATGTGAATAATTTCCTTGGCCAAATCAATAATAAATCATCCAGAGGAAGAATAAGGATGGTATCAATAAAACAAATCCCAATAGGTGTAAAATACTGGGTTGTTGTCATATAGGAAATAAAATAATATATTTCAAAAATATTCTTGGGGAAAATATAATTTAATTTTGAAAAACCTTTTGAATTGTTTTTTGATTTAAAACCCGTTTTAAAAAATTTTGAGAATGAGACTTCAAATAAATGATGGTAGATAAATATGTACATGTTGTATGATGAAAAAAAATATTCCTTTTATATAAAATTTTTTATAAAATGCCTCATTAAGAATGAAACAATAATATTCCTTCAAAGATATTAGTAAATGAAAAAAGGGTAAAAATGTCTTTACGAAATGATTTTATAAAAACATTTTTGAAATCATTTTAATAGAACATTATTTTTTGATAAAAATAGGTTCTTTGAGTAAAAATAGAAATAATGTTAAGTTTTCTAAAAAAAATTCTAAAACGTTTTGAGTAACAATGATTTCAATATTGGTACTAATACTTGAAAACAGTCATGAATAACTATAGAATAATGAAAGGGTTTACTGAATAATGGTTATATAATTTCCTCTAATGAAAATACCATTGAATGATCGTTAAATGTATTGTTGAGGTTAATAATCATTAAACATTCAAATGATTCCCATACCACTTTGAAACATCCAAAATCAAAACATAATGAAGTAATAATATTAATGAAAATACAAATATAATGTGAGTAAGGAAATTCATGATATATCATGTAATGGTATGTACACCATATAAAGTAAAATTTGTGTATAAGAACAATTAGGCCTCAATGCAATGTAAATTGAGATTAAAATACCTTAAAAATGAATCAAAAGACCAACAAGTGATTATCATAAAATGAAACATCTAAATAACATAAAGATAAATTAATTTATGATATAATATATCAAAATATTCAGTAGGTATACCACACAAAATTAGTAAGTGGTGAATATGAAATTTATCTCATAAATTTAAAAAGTGAGATGGAAGTCCCATACCTTGTGTTTACTTTCGGGTGAACGTCATTTAATGTCATGTAAAATAAACTAATGTTAACTTTATAATTTTTTTATAACTTTTTTTCATATTTATAATTACTTTTATTTCACATATTACCATGTCGTGTACAATTACTTAAACAACTAAGTTTACAACAAGTGTTTTGACCAAATTCAGTTTATGTGTCAAAAACAATATTCATAGTTCAACAATGGTCAAAGTTTTATCTATATAACATCTACAGATTATAAAAATTTAATAATTATCATATTTTTAAATCAATTATACTTTTAAACCCAATCATTAAATATGGTTGTGAAAAATGGATCAACATTACATTAATGGAGACGGTAGGTCGTACGTAGGCAAGAGTAACATTCTTTTTTTAAATTATACTTATGGAAAGAAGGTAAGTAACACCATATCTTTCCATAATTATCATTATATAATATATACCATTTTATTTAATCATATATACTTATATATAAAACACTATGATGTAAAATGTGTCACATCAATTTGAGGTAGTAGTCCACACATCCACGAATGATCTTATCTCTATTTAAGTGTGTGAAAAGGTAATAAAAATATGATATATATATATATAAATAATGATATTTATTTCATTAATATCATACATATGTTTAATATGTCTAATATTTATAATTATAACCATTATTTATACATTACATGCATCGTGTGAACGAATCACAATGATTTGAGGGGGCGGTAGTCCCCACTTCCTCAAATGATGTTATCATATTTACTCTACTTGGAAGGAATAAAGTTATATTATAAATATAAATTAAAGAAGTTTAAAACATTATAAAATATATATATATAATATAAATATATTTTCTATCGTAATGGCCACCATGGTAGTAAATAAGGAAAAATTGAACTGTAATTGTCTCGCGAGGAAGTAGTTCTCCATACATAGATATTGTATGTTATCTTCCATTAGAGGGTGGATCATGTAACTGTAGGTCGAATATTTAGAATAAAATAATCCTTGTATCATTATGATATTTTTTGTTGTAAATTATCATAAAAATATATTTTATTGCGGTGTAGAATGGAAATGAAACAAAACATCCTTAGAGAAGACATTACCTATTAATCGGGTAACTACTTTTGGTTTGAACCAAAAGCATCCATTGATTGCTTTCTCCACAAAGGTATTATTCTAGGTCTATTAGAGGGATTTTAGAATAAACTTTAAGTAGGAAATTGGCGATCTTAAGAGGTTAGAGAGGTGTGAAGAAGTGAGAGAGTAGGTAGATTTTCAATGGGATGGAAACCACTAACCTGGAATTTTTAAAAGAAGATATGTGTACACATGGTATTACCAAAAAAAGTCATAAAAAACAAAAAAAAACTTAAATAATGGAATATACATGGGTTATATATTGATAGAAAATGGGGTTTGGAAAAGTTTGTAGGTCATTTGGTTCCTTATGTTTAATGTTTAAGCTTTTATTATGTTTTATTTAACCGTAATAATTGTAATTAATTTAATCACATTCACTAATTTTTTTAGTAAAAATAAATGTTGATCATTTTACAAATTAGAAAATATTCTGATTCCAAATATGAAATCTATATTTCAAAATTTTAATCACAAAGTAGGTAGAAATTAAATTAAAATTAATCTCACAGACGGGACGAAAATACGGGTTTTTAGAGTAGAAGTGTCATAAAGTTTTCTATATATTTTATAATCAATTTCATACTGAAATAAATTAAAACGGAATAAATTATATTAATTGATAAAAATATTATTTAATTAATCTTTAAAACTAATTAAATTTATAATTTATCCTTATATATAAATTAGATGAAAAAGTTCTTTTGAACTGAAATTAAATATTTTTAACTTATTTGTAAAAAATGAAATGTCTCAGAAAAATATTATAAATTATCCCTATCCAAATTATTATTTTTTCCATTAAAATATTAAGGTTATTTTGGAATAATATATCAATTAAAGCAAAAAAATTACCATTTAAAATGGGTTTTCCATTAAAAGAAGGAAAAATTAAAATATAGGTTTTTATGTGTAAATTAAGGGTTGTTCTTATCTTATGCATAAAAAACATAATGGATTAATATCAAAAATATATTATTGAATATATATAATATATATTTATTTAAAATAATTAAATAATTGTAATTAATTATTTTTATTAAGGAAAAAAACATTTGAAAGTATAAATACAATAATATTTCTTTTTATGTCAAATTGGTTCTAATATTGGTTTTTTATTAATTGGTAAAAAATATATTAACATTATATTTATATAAACCATAAATTTCATAAGTTAGGTTATACTATTCATAATGGCTAGTTTTATATTATTATATTAAATAATAATATATTAATAATATATCGTTATCTCGTGAAACTCGGTCTTGCATTTAATGTACAATTTTGAGGAAGGTCACTCTCACGTGTAACTCAAGCTATCGATGAAGGTTGCTATTGTGTGTAACTCAAGATATCGAGGAAGGTATATTTTTTTGTAACACATGCTAACTTGGTATCACATGCATTGAGATATATAGAATCTAATTTAAATAGTAAATATATTATAAATTATCTAGATATTTTATTACCTTACGTGCTTGGTTTTTCATGTCATGTATGATATCAAATACAAGGTTCTTACTTCAGTTTTTTAGGGTGTCACATTCTCCCAACCATATTTAAATTGAATCATCACAATTTAAAAGCAATCAAGATGATATATTTTTTTGATATTTCTTATGATGGAAATCTCAAATCATGAGAAGCGTTCTTAGGTATTCCTATATAAAAGATAGAATGAATGGTACAAATGTTACATGGAATTCCATGTAACTAGGTATCTATGTAAGAGAACATCAGTGGAATATAGATATATGTTCTTGGAGGAAAACATAAATATATATAAGAAGTTAATCAGGTCATGTATCAAAAACAAGTGAGATATCAAAAGAATATTGAGGGCCTCAAAGCAATAAATCTTTAATTATCTAGAAGGCCATCAGTTTAACATAAATTAAGATATTAGGAAAACAATTTATTTCAAAGTATTTTTCCTAATGATGGGTAATTTTCTTACTAGCTAAGGATTAAATGAAATTTTATTACTTGATAGGATTCAATATAATACGAAAAATCCTAAATTTGGGATGTGTGTTTATCAAATTCTAACCCATCCCATTAATCCCAAAAATTAATCATTCAAGAATGAATTTTTTATTATTTTTATAATTCCTGAAGCACTAAAAGAAACTTTTAAAGGATTTTAATGCTTATAAAAGTGTTAAAATTATTATCATTTTTCATCAACTATCGTCCAAACCAATATGTTTAACCACACATCCTAAAAGAGATTGTTTTGGTTCATAACTAAAATTTATTCATAATATTGTTAAACTAAAAGTAATGAAAAATCAACAAGGACATTACATAGGTCAGTGGTTGGTGTGAAACTATTATCATCCTTCTGTCATGGTTTCAAGTCATATAGCCTTGCCGAAATTTATTGTTTGTCACCCAGCATATAGGTTGTCATTTTCTAAAACCAAATTAATATAATTTCTAAAGAATACACGATAGTCATCCTTTAATTTTAATAATTAAATATAATCTTAACTAAGATTTTCAATTCATCATCAATACATAAGTACTTCTTTCAATTATTTCCACATAAGTCATTCAGTGGTCTATCGATTATCAATAATATAGTTTTTATGATTCATAATCATGACACATAATTTTCAATCTAAACCCCTTAGGTTTAACCATGATTATTATTTTTCAAAATTCCATTCAAATTATTAATAATGGTTTCTAAAGAATATGAATATTATCCTATGCATATCCCCCCAAGAGTGTCAATCCAGGTGCACTGAAAGGCATGTTGTCATGTACTATGTCTCCTTGAGTCAGGCTCGAAACAACTTGTTAAAGTTTTTACTCCTAGGTATATATTTTCCAAAACCATGAACACTTGTAGTATCTAGATAAGGATATACTTCTATGAAGAAAAATAGATTCTATACATTACCAAAATTATAGGATTTTCTTATATAATTATCTAAAAATTCTACTTTAGGGTTATGTTCTTTAATATAGGTTTTTTTTAAATATAGTTCCCAAGGTTACTACTAAACATTCATTGATACCAACTATAGTTCCCTGACCACAAATAGGTTGAAGTTGGTGTCTACTATCAATTACATTGTCATTATTATAAGGAATCAAGACTCAAATTACCGATTAATTTAGTAACCTTGTTAAAACAAACACATAAATGATAATCATATTAAAAATGGATACAGTAATTAAAACATCTGTTTTTCTTATAATCAAATAAAATAATATTTAATCAATTTTTAGGATATATATAATCCATCTAGTATATTCCTACATATCATTAATTATAATGTTCTTATATTCCAGGAGAATGAAACATAATAAGAGTGTTCCCAAATGCTCATTAAGGAAAAAATATAATAAAAGTAATAATGAATCAATGTGAATAGTCAATCTGGAAAGGTAAATAATTGAACATGCATGCCATGTAATCAATAAACTGAATGAATCTACATAAGAAATATGTGAAGTTAAGAAATAGAAAAAATTCCATTCAAATAACTAGATAAGGAAAAATAAATATGGAAATGTATGAAACTAAAACAAATTCCATTTCATCAATGGACTAAAAATGAAATATATCCATAGATATGTCGAAAAAAAATCTCGTGGATGAATAATAACTTGAAATAATTTGAGGTAAATGCTTTATTATTGGATATCATGTATACGGAACATGAGGACCTATTACTATCAAGATCTATCCTATAAGAAATTTAAAACTATATATCTATAATATTTTTAAATTTGGAAACTAGTTTGTCTCAGGAGAACCTAGTAATGCATGAAAGAGATATATAATGTACAAGATCCACCCGTCACTATGTTTCCAAAGCATTATTCATATTTTATAATGAAAATAAATAATATTCCTTATAAAATATTTATATTGAATAAAATATATAAATTTATCATTATTTTCCCAAATATTAAAATAAATGTCAATGTAGACACTATATGTAAAAGTCTATATAGTTTATGCAATAGTAATATCCATGATTGAGGAAATAGATAATATAAGGGAAATTCAAGGTTTAATGATCCTAGAATATTTAATACTTCAAGGGGAAAATAAATAAATCATTTATGTGAATGTGAATATTTTCCTTGGTCAAATCTATAATAAACCAGAAAGAAGATGTATAATGATGGTATCAATACAAAATATCCCAAGTGGAGTAAATTAGAGGGATATTGTCATTGATGAAATAAAATAATAGAATCTAAAAATATTATTGAGGAAAAAATCCTTTGATTTTTAAAAACCGTTTGAACATATTTTTCATTCAAAATACCTTTTTCAAAACATTGATAAGGAGGCTTCAAAACATTTATGGTGGATTAATCCGTACATATTGTCTGAGGAACAAAAGAATATTATTATTATATGACAAAAGGTTAGAAAATGCCTCATTATAAAGGATACAAGAAGATTTCTTTTAAGATATTGGTAAAAGACAAAAACGTTAAAAATTTAATTTCCAAATGATTTATAAAATCACTTTCAAAAACAATTTATTACAACATGGTTTTTAGTTGAAAACAATATCTTCGACTAAAAAGATAAATAATGTCAGGTTTTATGAAAAACATTTCTTGAACATTTTCAGTACCAAAGAATTGAATATCAGTACTAATAATTGAAAATGGTCATGAATAACCAGATAATACTGAAATGGTCTATAGAATGATGGTTATATAATTTTCACGAAGGGAAGTACCATTGAAAGAACATTAAATTTACTGTTGATGTTAATAATCTTTAAACATTACAAAGTGTCACATACCACTTTGAAACATCCTAAATCACAACCTCATGAAGGAATAAAATTAAATGAAATTACTAATATCATGAGATTAAGGATATTCATGATATAGCATGTATAGGGAAGTACATACACCATATAAAATAAACTATGTGCATAACAACAATTAAGCCTTAATATAATGTAAATTTAGAAGAAAATACCTTAAACATGAAACAAAAGGTCAAAAAGTGATTATAAGAAAATTAAACATCTAAATACCATGAATACAAAATAATTCATGATATAATATATCAAAATATGAAGTAGGTAAACCACAAAATAGATTTAAGTGGTGAATACGACATTTATCTCACAAATGTTAAAAGTGAGATGGAAGTACCAAAACTTGTGTTTCATTTCGAGTGAACATCCATTAAATTCATGTATAATAAACTTATGTTAATTTTATACTTACTTAATAACCCTTTGAATATTTATCATTAGTTTTATTTAATTTTTTACCATTTTTTTTACAACTACTTAACCAATTAAATTTACATCGCGTCTTTTGACCAAATTCAGTTTATTTATCAAAAACAACATTTTTTGGTCAACTATGGTATAAAAGGTATTTATATAACATATATAGAATAATAAACATGAAATAATAATAATATTTAAAAAAAAATATACTTTTAAAACCAATAATTATATATTTTTATGAAAAGTTAATCAATGTTACATTCATGAAGATCTTAGGTCATACGTACGAATGAGTAACGTGCCCATTTTTAAATGATCATTATTAAAAGATGGTAAGTAGAACCATATATTTCCAGAATGATAATTATATAATAAATACTATGTTATATAATCATATATACTTACATAATGAAGTCTATGTTGTAAAAGTAATCACATCATGTCGAGGAGGCAGTAGTCCACACGTCCACGAATGACATTATCTCTTTCTATGTGTGTAAAAGGGTCATAAAAAATGATATATGTATATATGTATATATATATATAGAAAGGTACTTATTTTATGAATTTCATATAGATTTTATTTATGTCTCATTTGTTTAATTATAAGCATCATTTATACATTCCATGTATCGTGTGAATGAGTCACATCGCTTTGAGGGGGCTGTAGTCACACATTCTCAAACGATATTTTCATATTTACACAAGTTGGAAGGCATAAATTTATTTCATAAATAAAAATTTAAAAATTATAAAAAATTATAAATAACATATATATAATCTATAGATATTGTTTTCATCATAATGGCAACTATGAGAGGCGGTAACGAGAAATTGATCAATCATCATTTCATGATGTAGTAGTTCACCGTACATAGAAATAGTATGTTTTCTTCCATTAGATGGAGGTGTGTAAGTTTAGGTCAAAACCATATAATAAAAAAAATTAAAGTTTCATGATGATATTGGTGTTGTTTTACAAGAATATAAAACAGTTATTTGTGGGGGTGGAGAATCATAATGAAACTAAAATGTTTTAAAGAAGATGTTTCCTCTTAATCGTGTAACAAATTTTGGTTTGAACCAAAAGATTAAATTGATTGATTTATGTACAAATTGAGGATTATAGGTCTAGGGTAGGATTTTGGGAGACTATTTGGGAAGGTATTGTTTGAACCTAATAGTTTTGAGAGGTGTAAAGAAGTGGGAGTGGTGGTGGCCTTTGATAGGGAAGAAAAAGGAATCAGAAGAAATTTTTGAAAAGAGGAAAGGTGTACACATGATCTTACATAAAAATTGTCCTAACAGAACAAAAAAACTCAAAAATACAAGAATAATGGGATTATTATGGAAATAAAATGGGTTTTTGACATTTTTCTAGGTCATTTGATCCCTTTAGTTAAATGTTTAGTCTTTTATAAGTATTGATTTAATCATAATAATTGTAATTAAATTAATCACTTTCAGTAATATTTTTGGAAAAAAAGATTCTTATTTGAAATTAAAAATTATGATGATTCCAAAAATTCAATTCAGTTTTCCAAATTCCAATCACATAGGTGGCATAAATTAAATTAATTTTAATCCCAATGATGGGACGACAATGCAGGTTATTAGAGTAAAATTATCCTAAAGTAAGCTCTATTTTTTATAAAAAATTTCAAAGTGAAATTGATTCCAATGATGTAAACTGTATTAATTGATAGAAAAATTTTTAAATTAAACTTTAAAACCATTTAAATTTATATTTTAACTTTATTAAAAATCATATGAAAAACAGTTTTGAACTAAAATTCAATATTTTTAACTTATTGTTTAAAATAAAATGTCTCATAAAAATATCAAAAATTCATGCTAACCAAATTATTATGTTTCTAATTAAATTTTATTGTTTTTTTACATATTGGATACATTAAAGTATCAAAATTCAAATTTAAAAAGGGTTCTCTATTAAAAAGTGGGAATATAAAAATAGAGGTTTTATGTTTAAAATAGGGGTTGTTATTATCTTATGAATAAAAAACCTATGGATAAATATAAAAAATATTTTATTGAGTATATAACATATAAATTTCATTAAAAATATTCAACTAATTCTAATTAATTTTTTAATCAAGAAAAAACTCCTTTGGAAGCATAAATATTATAATATTTCATTTTATATCCAATTGGTTCTTATTTTAATTTCTCATTAATTGGTAACAAATGTATTAATTTTATATTTACATAACTATAAATAATAATAATTTAGTTTATAGAATTTATAAAAACTAGTTTATATTATATAATAATATTTTAATAATATATCATTGTCTGGTGAAACTCGGTCTTGCGTATAACATAAGCTTTCATGGAAGGAATCTCTTGCGTGTAACTCAAGCTATCAAGGAATGTAGCTCTTTCATGTAACTCAAGATATCTAGGAAGGTATATCTTACATTTATTTCATGATAACATAGATTCCCATGAATTAAAATATATAAAATCTATTTTAAATAGTAAATATATTATAAATTATTCAGATATTTTATTACCTTATGTGCTTTGTGTCACGTGTCATAAATGCTATCGAATACAAGGTTGTTAAGTTAGTTTTTTGGGGTATAATATTTTTGACCCTGCACATTAGATCATTGCTCATTGGGAAAATTAATTGTATATTCATCATATAGGATGGGTTTTTGGGTTTTACGATCCCTCTTGAGTCAACTCCCTAGATATACTCTTTAACCATGATGCATTTTGATTCTATTTTAGGATTCCTTTGTAATGATTGTTGGTCATTATTATATGGTGTGATTGTAATGAAAATACACCCTGTGATGAGGCTTTAGTGCATGGAACTGATTCTGAGGTGTTACTATCATGTGGTCCACTAATAGAGACACCACCTATTGAGCATCAGGATTTACTGACAGTTTAAGACGAGGATATATGTAAGATGAGTGCGTTACACGAGTTCCAAAGGAAGTGATCTCTAAGGTACTGGGATGATCCATACCCCCATTCAATAGATGACTATATCGAGGAAGTCACGTGAGTTTTACGCTTTTTTAGCGCACACCTCTGATAAGTTGGTTGTCTTAGCAATGAGCCTTCTATAGGGTTTGAACATAATATAGCATATTTTGGTGACACAGACTCATGACGAGGCGATGCTCACATGGGATGAGTTGGAGAGACTCTTTAGGGAATATATTTACCCATCCATATTGAGATCAGTACATATCCAAGATCTTTTGAAGCTTTCGTAGGGTAGCATGATAGTGGAAGAGTTTTCAGCGAGGTTCACAAACTAGTCACGATACTCCCTACATGTGGTTCGAGATCCATTTTTCAGAGAACCAACTTTCTAGAAGGGATTGTTCCATGAGATATGGGCATATGTGATTCCACTGTGCATTACCACAAATGATGGAGTGTTGGAGTGAGCTCTGGTAGGATCGAGATTCATTTCATAGGAACCGGTGGATGTGTCCCAATGTGGTAGTCACGAGGCTCAAGTGTCTGCAATAGCTAGAAGATGGTTGGTGATGGGATTGTGGCAGAGGAAGCATAACCATTCCCAGACTTAGGCAGTTTTTCCTATAGAATAGAAGAAGCACTGAAGACTAGGTCAATCATAGGAGAAGCAGTGTTATTCTTACGATGTTCGTGGGGATCTTTCTGGAGATTTAAAGACCTATCATGCTTCTATGTGGGATCCCACTGATGGGATTCTTGGATGATGTAGAATTTGGATATGGTAGTTCCAAAATATAGAGGATGAGGAAGCGTAGTTGGGATTGTGGCCATAGGTGATCCCCGATAGGCTGAGTGAGCTAGGTGCAGGAGAGGGAGGTTGTAGGTCATTGATACCTTTAACCCAAAACCTCTAAGGATAAATACACGTATTTGTTGGTTCCTTTATAATTTCTATAGTAAAAAATGTCAGACACTATTGTGGGTACTCTTTTCATTCCACATCATTCTCGGGGTATGATCAAAGGTGAGACGGGGTGTCCGTAGAACCCTATGGTGGTTTTTTTGACATAGTTTTTACCTACTAAGATAGATAATTCCTTACCCCCCACCAATATGTGTTTCTATGATGTGGATAAAATTGTGTGAGCGAGTCAGTGCTTGCCAATGAGGAAAATATTTAGGTGTGATGGATGTTCCCCTATGACTCATGTATTAAGGTGAGTGGTGTAGAGCCTTTCAAATCATTCTGTAGTGGTAGGATTAGACCATACAATGTTTATATAGTGTGGATTAGTTTCCTAACATCCATACTCAGTTGGGATTCCATTAGTGGGTGTGGTGGTGTTTCCATTTTGGGTTACTCTCCTTCTCAAAGGGGAAAAGATATGTGGGTATGCAACACGCTTTCCATGTAAAGATCCATAGGGTTTGATGAGTTTACCATGAACTCTTATTCGATGGTACCCTTACATGTTTGGTGTCAATCTAGATGAAACCCGATTGAGGTGGTTATTGAATAGTCCATCTAGGATTGGATATGAAGTGTGGGGTTTCTTAAGAATCTACGTTAGTTTAGCAAGGTTGTGTACCGCTAGACCCCATGACTATAGATGGAATGGGGTTATTAGTGTTCTTCTATCTATCACATCTAAAGATACATGTTCCTATTTTTTTCATGATGATTTCCTAGTTGAATCTAGTTGTAATATTGGTTTTACATTTTTGTATTTTACCTTGGATGCATTGTTGAAAGCAGCGTAAGAACCCTTGGTGAGCTCGTTGGTTGGGGTCCTAGTAATAGAGTTTAGTTTCTTTTCATTGTGCCCATACTTTTTATTTTCAAGGATCAAAATCATTGATTGTGGTAGTGATGTAGAGACATGATTTTTTTCCTGTAAGACTTTTTATTATTTTCATGAATATTTCTAAAGCTAGTCACTAAGATGGTGTTGGTACCTGGGGAACATAGATCCTCAGAGTGTTGATTTTTAAAAAAAAAATTAAATATA
The DNA here is from genome assembly GCA_963277665.1 of Viscum album. Taxonomy (NCBI): domain Eukaryota; kingdom Viridiplantae; phylum Streptophyta; class Magnoliopsida; order Santalales; family Viscaceae; genus Viscum; species Viscum album. The sequence continues at coordinate 1,521,019,808 of OY728162.1, read as the reverse complement.
TTTTTTTGTACATGCGTGGTTTTTTTAGAAATGCAAATAAATTCTATTTGAAGTGTTAGATTGGATTTATAAGGTCTCAGTTGTGTCTAAAATGTCATGTTTACCCTAGGAACAACATAAAACAAGTTGCATCAAGAGGTTTTGTTGGAGGTGCGTTTGTGGGACATTTCATTTAGGGGTAATTAATTAATTATAATTTTAATTAATCAATTTAACCTAAAAATATATTGTCCCCCTCCCCTATCTCATTAGTGTGAACGATCCAAATGATCATCCACACTTCTCCCCTCCTTTCCTCATTGGATAATAGACGAAAACGAGCCGAATCATTGAAACAAGGTACTGTCGATCTCCGTTTCTGAAGCAAATCATCGTTACATGAAGAAGCCACATGATATGGGCATCATTCATCCGCTGAAGATGCAAAATTTCACCATTGAGGTTGAGAATTTTGATTTTTAGTCCCAATACCATTCATTTTTCTTGGTTTTAATTTTCTAGACACCCAATTACAATTGTGTATGATCTTTGTTAGATAGATATATGGGTGTCGGTTGAATCGGGGCTTATCGGCCATTTTTACATGTAGTTCCCTAATGGAGTTACAGACTACACAGTGTGTAGTCTAGTGACAGACATCCTGTATGACTTCCTATTTGAGGAAGATGAAATTTTGGGACTACACGCTGTGAATAAGAGTTACATACCTTGTAGTACATTAATTTGTGTGGATATGGTACATGGATTAAGAATCTATTTAAAAAGTACCTGGTCGTACACAAACACACAGCTAAAGTACAAAAAATATGGTTGAACTACACAGCCAGGGGCCAATTGAAGAATGAGATTTTGTGTACCTCCCATACATGTCGTGTACACATACATGAGTTGGAAACTGTGTAAGATAGTTACAAGTCCAGGTTCTTGGGTGGGATCACAAGTTGTGTGTTCCCTAGTTCACGATGTGTAGAATTAGGGGATCTCTTTGAGATCTTCCACCTTCTGTATATCCTTCTTTAGGACATAGATTATGTATTTTTAGTTGTCTATCCTGAGTGGTTTTCGGCATAGAATGTGGTGATGGAATGAATATTGTCCAAAGAGATATGAGGTGGCACTTTTTGATCAAGATTCTTGGGTAGTGGTGAAAATCATAGAAATTGATTTGGGTGAAACAGTAGGATGACATTGGGGTCGACACCTTTCTCTTCATCATTATGATGTGGGTACCCTACATATAGAAGTGTTTCTACCTGATTATGATAATCATTATTCTCTTTTTATAAGTGCTTGAAAAATTCTAGAGATCAGCATGGTTCTTGAAGAGGGAGACTGGGATTGGTACTCCCCTGTGGAAATAGAGTGTGAGTTTCCCTTTCCTCTTTTCATTAGTAGAGAAGGGACACCCAACGTCGTGCACATAAGTTATTATAACATTGGTTAGATCTTTGGGATCTGAAATGGATTGGAAATAGCCTCAGACTCTTGAGTAAGAGGAACACTTTCCCCAACAAGACGTGCCCTGGTGACATGACCTAAAACCATGTGGGTGAGTTTGTGCTAGACAAAGCAGATAATATCAAGGTGTGGTGAATGAGTTCCTTAAAAGTAGGTTTCAAGGAAGATTATTGGGATTTTGGGCATCATTTATGGACTTCGGGGACTATTGGAACCCATTTAATGGGTTATTGAATGGGTTCCCATATCATTCATTAAGATTGGCAGTGCTCCCCTTTCGTGATAGGGAGCGGGCCCACCATACTTGATGGAAGGTAGAGTTGGTAATCCCCTATTGGACCAAGGTGAAGGTACCCTATCTATGTAGTTAGTACTCACTAGTTGGACTAGGTAATTGGTCATCCATATATGATGTATATATAGGGTGGTTACTCCCCTATCTTTTTAGGGAATGGTTCCTCTATCCTAAGAGTTGGTACTCCCACGTCCTTCTTGGGTGCTAGTCCTCTAATCATGAAGTTCTGGTAGATTTGGTACTCCCCTATCATACCATGGAGTGGGTATTTTAGAAACTGAGTGGTACTACCCTACGCGGATAGGGTGTGGTCCCTCATCGTATAATACTCCCCTACCATGTTAGTGAGAGTGTCCTCTAGCCGAGGGTTGGTACTCCCCTATCCTGTCAGGGTGCATGTCTCCCATAGTGAAAAGTTGGTAGAGTCCGTGCTTCAATGTCCCACTAAGATGCAGATCTTATATCCACTGATTACTAATCCCCTACTAGGATAGGGTGGGGGTCCTAAATTTATGATGTGTTACTCCCCTATCACAACAGGGTGTGAGTCTTTCAGGTGTAGTACTCCCCTATTGGACTATGGCACAGGTCCTCACTTACGGGTTATTACTCCCCCATCTACAAGATGCAGTGGGGATTGGGTCCTCCATTGGAAATAGAGGTCCCTCGGCTATGATATATAGTTACAAGGAGTGGTCCCCTCCACTTTATGTGAGTGATACCTAGTTAGTTTTAGTTCCCCCACAAAGTATGTAGGTGTGGGACACTCCCTATAGGAGTGAAATATGTTTAACGAGTTAGTTTAAGAGATAGTACTCCCTCAATTGCAGGGAAATTTTGAGTTGTGGGTCCCTACCTTCCCTATCATAGAGAAGATGCATCTGGTTATTATCTAAGAGTATTTCTCCCACAACTGCAGGGAGATGGTGAGGAGTGGGCCTCTCCCCTTGGTTTCATTATCCTTGTTAAGGGTGTAAGTTAGTGATGTCAGGAACACTGGTGTCAGGCACTAAATATGGGCCATATAACACAATTATAATCAATTAATGTCTCTTGGAAATTCAATTTATAATGGTATATTTTTTCCCAATGGAGTTTATCTCTCAAATAGGTGGAATCTGGGATGGTTGGGCTTGTGGAGTGTGTTATCCTAGTTTTATTTTGAACCTTTAGAGCCTCAAGTATAATCATATCGTTGGCTATGAGTTCAGAACACCATGATATTTAGAATCTATTATGAGTATTTCTAGGTGATTTCTGGGATCCCTAGAGGTGTTATCCTATTTTTTGTTGACAACCCTTGAGGACTGATAACATAACACTTCTGTACCCATACCCTACTTCCTGATACTCTCCTTAATTGGGAGGTAAAGATGTTCATGATATTCCACATCCCTTCCATGATTAGCCTCTCACGGGTGGATTAGTTTACTCCCCTACTATAGGTAGTGAGGACTTGATGCGAATCTCATCTTCACACCATGTAGAACTCCTTGTTCTTGGAAGAATTTACATTCACTCTCTGGTCAAGTTGAGTTGTGGGATGAATCCTTTTCTATACTATATTGTTTGGGATTCTTCTTTGACGTATCTGAATAGTCATGTGTAACTAAGGATGATTAGATATGGAGTTTCCCCCTAAAAGGGGTTCCCTCTGGCTAGGTCAAGGAAACTATCACCATTCAGTTTATCTCTTTTCTTTTGGGTTTTGTGGGTTCTTACTGTGTATTTTTATACTAACCACTACGCGGGCTTTTCCCACCCAAGTTTTGTTTCTTATGAAGAATATATACCTTTTGATGGAGTCCACAAAGGACCTGAGGTAGGTGGATCTTAGCAAGCTATTTTTATGAGGTTTTTAATAGAGTTGGGTCGAGGATCTTTTTGGTAATTAATTTTGTTAGTGATGCCCTCCTTCTATGCAGGTTAGATGTTTTTACAGTATTCTTTTTGGTGGGAACTTGTTTTTTCATTTTTACTTTAGTACATATTCTATACTCTGGTTTAGGATAGAAATATACATGCATTTTAGTTTTATCTTCTTATATCACTGTGCTATTCCATTGAGGTGTTTTTGGGTGTGTACGTGAAGGTACTTTAGGCATAAGCCACCCAGAGTTTAGTTAAGACTTCAGCACTTGTCGCCAAACCATAGTATATGGAGTCGGCCATGGGGTTGTTGTGGCTCAAGCCCAACATGGATCTGGTCCTGACAAAAAATGGATTAGACATAGATATATAACATAGAACCCATGTTCCCATGACCAAAATGGAAATTGAGGAGAAAGGATATGCAATTAATGTCTAACACACATGACACAAACAGTGGATAACCCTCACCTCTAACACCCAAATAATGATTATCCCTATACACCTCAAAAACCGAAAACATAATGATCACATTCATATATAAGGGGAGTAATAAGAATATAATAGATAGATACAGCCCACCCATGTGGTAATATAGATAAACAACCTAGAAAAGGGTTATATATGTCAAAGGGGAAATTAGGGGGTGTCTTTCACATCAACAATTTTAAAATCAAAGTTCCAACTGAACCATTAACACCAAAGCATGTGTTGGGATTATAGAACCTCTTACATTTAATAAATATTAAATTAGAAATATATTACTAAACAATGAAAAACACCCACACATTAAAAACATTTTAAATCCACCCTTAATACATGATCCTTCTTCTTTGAAATAAAAAATATGGCCAATGACCTTCTTTTCCATCAAAAACATTTCAAAAGTTCTATTAAAGAATTATTACAAGGGTAATCCACACACTCGTTTCAAATCACCATTCAAAATCAATTAAATAACCCCTTAGTAAATATTTTTGAGTTTAACACCTCCCATTAAAACAAAACTCTCTTTAAAACACAGTTTTCACCCATTGAAACTCTAATGGATTCATAATACAAACATTTATTATAAAACCAATTAAAAAATATATGAACATTTCAAAAACCATTAGAACAAATAAACATTCCATTACAATCATGGAAACATGTAATTTTTAACAGAAACCTTTTATTCCATGTCCCAAACATGATGAAATGGTTTTAAATCAACACAAGGATATCACATATATTCATACATTCGATAAAAAGAATTTAGAAAGTACAAGAAAATATTTTATTAAAAATTGAAATAATTAAAAAGAAACCAATTCTACAGAGAAGTGAAAACCAAGATAAAACATGTCATGTTCTATGACTACCACCTGATAATTTAAGATGATCTCCTCTGTAAGTCATAATATTCCAAACCCAGGGAAAGAACCATCCCAAAACTACAATCTTGCTTCTATTGTGAAATAGGGTACTAATTAGGAGGGGAAATTATAATGTAATGAATACGAAGGAGTAGAGGATAAATAAACAAAGATATTCTGTGGAATCACGTGAATAACACCATATGAAGGCTATAAAATAAAGTAAAAGGATATTGGGCCTCTTTCTTGGATTATGTAGGGTTGGCCAACATAAATTGTGAAAAATTTGTCTAAAAACCATTTATTTTGGGAGATAACTTTTGTAATTTCATTAAAATTTGAACACATTGATAGGTTTCATAGTTTGTCCACACTATTTTCCAAACTGTGCACCAACCTCTACCTAAGACTGGGGCACAGTCATAGTTTTGTTGTACTGTTTCCCAAACTATGCGCTAAAAAAATGCCATCCTCTATCTAGTTAAAAGAGTCCACATGGTTTTTGGGTATCTTTGAGCTATTTTAATAACCATACCAAATCCAAAAAAATATCAATCACCATTACATGACAATCCACACTAGTACTTCACGATTACTAATAACCATTAGGGAAAAACAAGATTCTCCTAAAAATCCTTAAAAACATGACTTTCAAGTATGAACAATAATTAAAAAAACACTCAATATAATAAAAAATTATAGAAAATAAATACTATAGTAAAACAAGTGGTTTATTAGTTATTCTTTATTAGTCTTCATAGATCATCTATATCAATAGTTAAAGTGAAAACAAATTCCATAAAATTGATGATAGTTTTTGATAAAATATTTTTTCAGTTTTTTATAAAATGGAGGGGAAAATACACAATGTAATGTCTATATATGAATGAAAATAAATAAATGTATATTATAAGTAATTTTTAATGGGCTCTTATATTTTCATTATTGATTGCTTTGATTCAAATTTTTCTAACCATATTTTAACCAACCTTCCTCTCCATCAAGTTATAATGCCTCCTCCCTTAAAACAATTTACACATAAATTTTTTTTACTTCATTAACCAAAATATATTTTAATACCACATTCCCAACAATGGTAAACTCATGAAAAAAAACTATTTACTATGTCCCCTTCGTCCATCAATTGATGGTGACATTCCACTGCCGCTTCTTCTTATTGAGATGTTTCTAGAATATCTGTAACTCTAAGGATCATAGAACCAAAAATATATTCATCCATGGAAATGCTTAGTTGTGATGACTTCCTACGATCCCACTCTTAGATGATCAACATCATAGTAGTGTAAATAGTACAATATTCAAACACTCCAATTCCTACGGTCACTAACATATGGAAGATCCTATGTAAATTTTTTTATACAGACCCTCCATTGGAATTTTTAAAATTGTATTCTATATATTATTCCACTAGTGATTAAATGAGGATTTGTCAAAAATAATAGACTTAGGGTTATATTTAGGGTCAAAACCAGATATTAAAACCTATTACATGACATTTTTACTCATAGGTATCACATATTAATCACACCATGGGATTATTGGAACCATAATAACTATGGACCTCATATGTTCTGGAATACAAAGTGTTGAGAGGAAACTTCTATAGAACATCCCCATACTGTATGGGATGAAATTAATGTAGTTAATATAGAGGGTATATAAATCAGTTGTAATTTTTTCATAATTTTTAAAGGGTGTTATAGGTTCTCACCTACTCCCACTAGATCATTAGATACTTCAACAGTTTATACATCCCCATGTTGTGTAACATAGGCATACTCTGTAGCCACTATTTTTTAGATCATCGCTGAAAATCCATTTACAATAACTATAAGAAAATATTTATCTTCTATTGTAGTGTGGTAATATGTGGGAACTTTTCACTCTATCATCATGGTCACCTCAGTGATCTACAGAGAAAGGAAATATTGATGTGGTAAACCATCTATGAGAGTTTTTATAAAATTATTGAGTAGGTTGAGCAGGTATACTATCACAAGATATTGATCCATTTAATACTTTATATTAAGAGGTGAAGTAGTTATAATGTTTGTCCAATGAATTAACATAGAAATATTTTCTATATATAAGTTTGTAAGATCATGGAGTCAAAGTCATCAAGAAATATAGAATGATGGTCATGTAGAAATACATAATGGAAGACTTATTTCCATACAATTTTTTTTGAAATAATTGATCTCATTAATTAATGAATTTATATATATTATTGATATAATAGAATCCCCCATGACTGATTCTTCAGTATGTGTTACGAAGCCTGTTATGGGAAATAAAAAAAGTAATGTAATCCAAAATCCTGGTGTTTTCATTTGATGGTCACACTTGATACATCTAGTCCTTTACTAATAGGAACTATATGGTTATCCACTAGTGACATCCTCTATGATGTTGGATTAAAAATATCATTAGTATTAGGTAAAAAAAATATTTAAGTTATTTTTAGTAAATTCTCATGGCCTAATTAATAAGTATCCATCTCAAAAAGTACGATTCTGTAATTATAGGGGTGCAATATAAATGTTAGAATGATAATACAACGGTGAGTTTTGAAAAATGATCACTTTCTCCCAAGATAATATGTTTTTAAAATATGTAAAATTTTCATCGATGTCTGACCAAATATTATGGGTTATATTGTTTTATATTTGGATTGAATAGTTCTAGGAATGAAAATTTATAGAGGATCATGTCCCTATATCTTTTTCATTATCCTCTAACTCAATAATGAATTCACTTTCACTAGAGTATATTACCCTACCACACAAACCATCATTATTCCAACCATGATATACTAGGGATTTTTTTGGTTCCTATGCTACGTTTTTCCTCTATTATAAAAATATAGTTTAATATTAGAAATAGTCAAAATTGATGATATTATTTTTAAATAATCATAACAAATATCACCAGGTTTTAAGAGGTGATCTCATTCCTCATTAATTGACTAATTCACCAACCATTAACTAGTTCATTAATCCATCTTGTATTATACCATAAACATGATGCAAATTATGTAATCCATCATATGTAATAGCATCTCCATGTAATAACCCAAAATGTCACTACGTATTTTATTTAAATAAAATATTATGTTTTTAGATGTTTGTATAAAAATAAATGATCTAAATCAATTAAAAATATATTATATGATCATTTTAATGAAATTAAATGAAAAACAAAACCTCTAGTTAATAAAATGATAGTATTAAATTTAAAATTCTTATGGTCAGCGGAAAAATAATTCATATTATAAAAACATTGTTCATTCTCAAGTATCCCTTTAATGTGTTAAAAATTACATATCACACTTTTAAATAATAATTATTATAATATGTAATATAAAAATATATGAAATTATATATTAACATTCATTAAATTAAAAATTTTTATGGAAAAATATCAATAACACTTAATGTTGAAAAAAGATATTTTCCAATAAAAGATGTTTTTATATTGTGTATTTTCATTTAAGAACAAAAAAAAAATTTAAAATTTGAATTAGATTAAAAATATTATTTTTTTAATTTATATATCCCGAATTATATTATTATGAATTTTTTATTTTTTCTAAAATGGTATCCTTTAAGGAGAATAGTTAAAACATAGTACTTACATAAACCTTAAATTTTATAACTTATCATTATATAAGAAACACCTATTTTTTTTAAAGATTTTAATTGATCAAATATGTGTTCAAAGAGTACAAATATACATTTTATATACTAGTACAAATTTATAAAACCAATTTATAACATTTTATGAACATAAATAATATTTTATAGTGAAAACCCCAGTTTTTGATATTTTCTTTTATTTAAATCTTATTAGTTTTTTTGTAAAATATTAATTTTTATTGATTTTAAATTAGAATAAATTTTATTTTATTATATTAAGGTATTTTATATAATAAGAAACAAATAAATTGTACTTTTATGTTACACATAAATTTTATGCTTAAAAATTAACATTTTCTAAAAATAGCTTTTTACGCATTACGTGGGATAATGTTGGAAATGTTTTTTATTACATATAGAAATTTTATCTGATAAAATGTATTTAATATTTTTAATCATTATGTATAAATTATTTTACTTGATAAATTTTATTTTTTGGTATTAAAATTAAATTACTTTGTAAAATGTTTTATTAATACTATAAAAAAAGTAAAAAGTGAAAATTTATAAAGTAAAGGACTTGAAAACATTTGTAAAACAAGGCTTCAAATTCATGGTCGATGGATTATATACCTTATTTAATTTAAACATGATTTATTTCCCATTTATTAATCTTCTTGACATGTGAAACATGGGGCCTCTTTATATTCCGATGAAATATTTACAAAAATGCCATTATCACGACTTATAAAGGGGCCTCTCACCATCCTTTAGAGACCACTCCAAAATTTCATTTTTATATTGGAAAAGTAAATAATATCCTTCCAATATTATCTTATTTCACATAATTTTGTTTATATTCAAAATAATTATACCAAGTCCTTCCTTTTTTACGGAGTCCTCCAATCTAAATCCAATGTCTTCAATGCGAGTACTATTTTTCCCCAACTTCTTTTCTATTATTCTGTACGTTTAAAAATATAATTTTTTCTTCATATATATTTAAATTATTATTTTTTATACTAAATTTCTTTTTTTCTAATGTAATTATTGTTAACAACATTTTTCCTTTCCATTAAGAAAAATGAAAATTTCATTTGTGTGTGTGTGGACTACCGCTTCCCTAAATAAATTATCTCATTTTTCATATAGTTTCTTCCATAATGAATTATGTATTTTAAGATATATTTTACCACCTTAAAAATATATAAATAATATAATTATTTTTCTAGGAAAATTATATTATTCCAAAATAAACCACTTTCATAATCATAATCATTCATTAAGTAAGGTGTGTTCATGTTTGGGTAAGAATAACTACCTAATAGAACAATGACATAGAATATTATCATGGAATAATATTAGAACCTAATTGTCGATAATATATGATATAAATAGTTAAATAATAAATTTATTTTTATTTTTAATGAACCCATTAATATTAAAGTCATTAATTATGATACCGACTTATGATCTTTAAAAATCATTTAAATATTCTCATCACTAATTTAATAAATATAGATCATAAGAAAAAAATACCATATAATAAAATAGTAAAATTATAAATAATTACAAATAATCAGTTAAAGTACCTTTTATTATATATTAATGATGATATTTCAAATAATAATGAAGAACAACAATATAATTACAAAACTATTACATATTGATCAATATTACTGACACTAAATATTGAAAATATATAATAAATAACTAATATTAATGTATATAATAATAATAAATATTTTTTATAAAATTTTATAGATATTAATAAGGATATATAATAATTAATTAAGATATTTACCTTGTTATACATGATATTGAATCACATTAGTTGGAGTTAGGAACTGTGGTAAAGGGTTATTTGTATCAAATTTAATTTCATGAGACATAGTTCTTATTGGGAACTTTTATATCTTTAATATGGTGTGAAATATTCCTAATGAATTTATTGTACCATATTCATTTAATTTATGAAGTTTGAAGATCTATATCAAGTTCATTATTTAAATGGATTTAAAATAAAAATTTACCGAATTTGTAAGGGTTATAGTCAACTCAACTACCATTATTAAGTTGTGATGCTTCTTCTTGAACTTCTTATTGAAAAACTGGTTTCTTCCACCCATAGGATTTGTTCCATGGTATAATCTCTTCCTCCATGGGTAAAATTAATTATTGATTCAATTATTCAACATTTATAAATTTACTTCTTAATGGCGTATTATTGTTTAGAATAATTCTCATCCTCCATAAAAAAGGATTACACTCCTTGTCCTTATTTATCTTTATCTCCAATGTTCTCCATTATATTTGGAGATTTAATTATGTGTTATCTCATGTAAAATTCATATTTCTATTATATTCTATTAAAAAGGATTTTTAGTTAATCTTTATACAATGTGTGTTTTCAAAATAAGTATTCAAAATATTAAAAAGGATATAAATCTTCCATTATTGAAGACTATTTTTAAAATTATATTTTTTAAAAAGTTTTCAAATAATGTTTTTAAAAAAATTATCTTTTATTCAAGGATCGATAATTGAAGATTGTTTTTAAATGAAATTTTTTTCAAAAATAATTTCTTTTATCTTTTAATTCCTTTCTGTCTATTTCAATGATTTATTATTTACATTTATTTCCAAATAATGAGTGTAATGATTCCTTATTCTTAATATCTCAATGTAACCTCTTTGGATAATAATTTTAAAAATGATCCATAACATCACTTTTCATGATTAATTTTATTTTATTTTTCTAAAAACAATTATTATGGATTCCATTCCACTTTCCTATTTATAACTAAATGAATTATTTCTATTGAAGTTATTATTTCAGAATCTACCTTATAAATTTTCACAAGAAATACTCTTTTGGGTGATTTAATTTTTGGGTATCCGCTATTTATATTCATTATGCCAATTTTGGGGGTGTAATATGGAAATATTGTGAAAAACAATTATTCTATGGGTAATGTATGTTATAATTAATGATTGATTCTTATTGGAACTCATATGTCTAAACAATTGATGGGTGATGTGTTATATCACCCTATAATGCGTAGGATATAGTTTTATATCTCATTAAATGACGACTTTGTGTATGGGAATAATTACATTTTAGCTATACTCAAAAGTTTGTGAGTTGGTATAATTATAGTTAAGCTATAAAGCCAAGATTGTTAATGGGTATAATATCTATTAAGAAATTCTCAAATGGATCTGAATGAGTATAATTGTTGGTATGAAATGCACACTAGGTTGTGCATGGTTATAATTTTTGTTAATCTCTCGTCAAAATGTTTCACCTGAGTATAATTAAAGTTAAGATAAGATCAAAAGTCAGTGTCTGGGTATAATTATAGTTATTACTTGATCACAAGGTTGTACATGAGTATAATTATAAGTATTCTTTTATCACAATGATTTTCATATGTATAATTTTAATTTAACTATTCTCTCAAGGTTGTTCATATCTATAATTATGGTTAATATATTCTATCAAGGTTGTGAATGGGTATAATTGAAGATAAGATATTATGACAAGATTATGTGTGGTAAAAATTTTGGTTAAGATATGTTATCAAGGATATATTTTCCTATCCCTATATTTATTACAAACTGTTTTGTATATTCATATGCCTATTTAATGATTTACTTAATCATGTTTTTTGATTAATATTTACACACTCTTTTAACTCTCATTTTTTTATGCCAATACTTATTCCATGGCACATGATTTATGATTTATACTTTGTTGGGAATAATTTTATTATATATCTTTATAATACATATATACTCATCTTATGATCACTTATTATCATTAGTTATTATCACTTATATACACCCTTGTAGAGTATCTATGCTCTCCCATTTCTTAATTTTCCATCCCCTAGGTTATGAAGATGAGTATAAGTAATGATAATTGAAGAAGGTACTCTAGTGTAGTTATATTATAGAGAAATGATCACATGTTTTGTGACATAATTTCCCTATGTATCATGTCCTCGAAGACATTAAACCTTCAATTCTTTGGATAACGTGATAATTTTTTAAATATAAGGTTTTTATTATTGAAATGATGTGAAATAAATATATTATTATCTTTGGTCTTTATAATCCAACTCTATGATATTATTTCTATTTTTTATGTTAACTTTTGATGTCGAAACCCTTTTATTCCATGACATTATTTATTTAGGGGAATATATATCACTTTATTTGGTTTCCCATAAGCCTTTTACATCTTTACAAATGAAAACATACACAAAAACTGTTATGATTCCACATAAATGTGACATCTTAGTCCAGATTCACTTATAAGTAACCAAATATTATTTTCCACTTGGACTTACTGTGCCTCCACATATTCTTGAGTTTTATAACTAGGAGCAATGGTTAGTGATAATAAAATGAGCAGAGTATAACCTCGTGATATGAGTAAAGAACAATGGGTAAATGTATTAATAAAACTCAAGAAGTATTAATAATTGATATAGTGGATGTAAGCATCCATTCAAAATTAAACTGAATATATAATACTCAGTATTATATGCAAAATAACGATGTCATGACACTACGAAAGGGAAGAAAGGGGGAAATAGTGAAGAAGACATATTTTATGAATGGTATATAAAAAATTACAAAAATATCCAAATCTAATCCCATACCATAATGAAAATTTTTTCTTCTATACCACAATAATTAATCCTACAACAAAAAAATCAAACATCCATGGATGCAAGTTTTTCTTTATCCCTAGCTTCATCCAAAATGTCTTTCCATGTACCAATTGATGGTCCAAATAGTGTGTGAGTAAAACATAGTAGGACACCACTGATAGTATCTAATACTATCCAGTATGTGTGTATATCATGAAGTAGTTTGTAGGTAATGATATTTAAAGTGGTAAAAAATAAATAATGATCATATTTACTTGGTTTTCCATGGGATTCCCAATCAGAACTATCTACTTCAGAAAAATCACGAATGTATTTTCAAGGTAGTTATTTTATAAAAAGGTAATGGAGCTATGATTGTATCAATGGAATATTTATATAATGGTAATCATATAATGGATAAAAATGTCCCATATTAGTTATGACTAAGTGATCAAGATAAAATGAGGTAGTCATGTATCAAAATGCATTGATTTAATCCAAGTGGGTTCTCTAAAATTGATGTCACATCATTTAATTAAGTTAAAAAAAATACCATCCAATGAAAAAACATAGTAAATCTAGGTAGATATCATTATAAACTATAAAGTCAACACCATATGATCCTATCAAAGGAAGTTTATAACAGAACCTAGGTGTCGCCTAAGGATTGGTATAATTTTATTTTCCCATTGGCCCATCCATGTCACATCATATTGGAATCAAATTTTATTCATTGGTAGAATATAATATCATATTATTAGTGATCTAATATAATTAATTCCATATAGTATCCATGTATCACTCCCTACAAATCATAATTCCCTTAAAAAATCATAAAATTAAAATTTCCAATGAACCATTCCAAGGTGTTCCATAAAGAAACCCATGATTTTCCCAGGACATTTCATAATTCCATTTGTAACTATTTTAATCCAATTTTGGAATATCATTAGTTTGTGACAACTGAAAAAAATATAGAGGAAATAATCGTACAACAGATATTGTTTCACCACCATTCACCTTTTATTAGATACATCTTGGCCATTCTAATTAGAAAAAAGAATAAAAATCCTCTTGGATTGTTTTTTAGTAATATATAACTCATAGAATAATAAGGAAATAAAACTAATCAAACTATAAGGTAATATATTAAAAGATATAGATTACTATAAAGGGTGTAATTAGGTGAAAATTAGATAAATAATAAAAGAAATTGAAATGTATTCAACTAACATTCATTTAAGGATGAACACATGATGGGTCTACAATGGGTAACACAACAATGCATCACATTTACATCAAAAATTTTGGAACTTAATAGACTACATTATGTATACCCCTAGTAAACTTCTCATTTATTATTTCCTTATAATAAAATCCATTATGGGAGAGATTTATGAAAAATAAAAATTCCACATAAATATGGAATATTATATTTCGTAGATTTAAAATTAAATACCGTGAGATAAATGAATAAATGAACTAATTTGTTACATACTATTACCAAGGGGAGTCCATTGAGATGAAAAACAGGTGAATCAGATGTTGTATGGAGGAGTTATCTCAAGTATTTTTAAATAGGAGGATCTCTCAAATAAAGGGAAGACCAGCTATTCCATTTAGGAAATAAATGGGAGAAGAAGGGGAAAATAAATTTAGGAAAAAATTGTAAATTCCATACTTCTAAATTGGTGGATGGTTTCACTGCATGATTTTCCAAACAATGACTTAACCATGTTTCATTACTCTCCACATGGCACAACCCCTGGAATGGTTTGGAAACAGATTAAAAAACCATGCACCCACCATGAATATTACACATGCAACATTTCTATAATATTTTCAAGAACATATGACCTAAATATTATCATTATTAAATTTTTGAAACACATTCTTTGGTCCTCATGTTTAAGAATGATATTTACTACTAACCATGCACCAAATGTGTGCCCCAAATTGTTTTTTAATAACAAAAGCTCTATGATCAGAAAAATAAATAGACACTCCTAAAACATTCCTTACTAATTTAGGTGTTATCATATATATGAAATAAAATATTTAAAATAAAATTTAAAATATCTATACCTTGTGAAAGAACAAAGATCATACATCCTCCCATCATTAAAATAACTTCTCCCTGAGTTTCTATAAGGGTGGTTGATCATCATCTGCAAATAATTATATCCACTGGTTATATATGTTTGTCTCCTGCTCCCATTTCAAATCCTATACAAGGTATTTTGGCCATAACACCCATAAAAGATGTTTATATCTAGAATATAGAGACTTCATGATTCAATGAATGATAAAAATAATATTCCCCTCAAAATAATCACTAACATCTAACTCAACCTCATAATGATAATGAATATATGATGGGAAAAAATAGTAATAGAGAAGATATAAAACATAGATGATGTAATGTATCATTAGACACCTCTTAGGTAACTATAACTAATAAGCTGTTCTATTGACCCTCTAGAAAATATCAATTTTTATAATGAACCTAGGTTCTAACTTCCCTTATTTTCGAATCCCTCTTTTCCCCAATCCCGTTGAAACAGATAAGAATGCCAATTCTCCTACAACAAACACCATGGGTCGATGATGATCATTGGTGTAATACATCTTCCTAGGTTGAGATGAATCTATACATTTCCAAATAATATGTACCTACTCCAATTTCTATTCAATGAGATAATTTCCTTATAGCACTTCCTCTCTTTTCTCTAACCAACATAGGGTAAAATTAAATGAAATTCCATGTGTGGGATCATATGGATATGTATAATAGTAACTTGGAAGAAATTATTGTAAGTGAACTAACCAATGGGTATAATTTTCTCCCAATATCTTCCAAAATAAATTATTTTTGTCCTTACATGCCCTATAGAACCAAATTGTATTCTCAGATTGACTGTTAGACTAAGGGTGGTATGCTATGCTTAGAAAAACCTCGTAACCCAAAGCCTTCTCTATCCCCCACTTGAACTGAAAAGTGAATCAAGAATCCCTATCTAACAAAATTATATATATAACTCCCTGAAGTATTATTATCCCCATAACATATATTCTCCCTATATCATCACTAATATGGTCTCATGAATAGATATAAAGTCGTTGACTTTCATAACCCAATCAACGATCACCCATACTACATTGTAGCCTCATGGTGACCTAGGAAAACCCATAAAAAATTCCATTGTCATTTTATCCAATTTTTATTTTGATAATAAGTAACTACAACTAAATCATGACTGGTCACTATTGTTCCACCATCCCCAACTGATAGTAGATACACCGAGCATCAAATCCAGTTATCTCTCTTTTCATACAATGAAAATAATAATATTGTAAGAAGTCATATTACATATTGGTAATAAAAGGATATACAAAATAAATATTGTCATTAGACTGTCACATAAATTCCTCTTTGATGTCTTCAAGAACCTAACATTACCATTAATGTACAGTATGACATCCCCATCAATGGTCTAACTAGGCATTCTTTCCTCACTTGAAACATTCTTCCTTATAACCAATACCCTAGGATCAGAAAATTGTCTCATATTGAATTGATCTACAAGTGATTTTTTAAATGAAAAAAATAAGAAAAAGATTACCATAAAACTCTTAAATCTAAATATGCATCTTAGAAAAAATAACCATCAAGATCCACTCTCCACAGGCCTCCTGAACTGCTTGTGTCAGAGTCTTATGGCTTAGAGAATCTAACACATTATTTCCATTTCATGGAGTGTAAGTAAGATCAATATAGAAGGATTGTTGGTATTAAACCATCCTTTTATCTATGAGATTCAATTTATGTTGGGTGAATATGTGTTTGAACCTTTTTTCTGTGTATACAACGAAATTACCCCAATGAATTTTTTTCCTCCAACAATGCAAGGCATGTAACACTTTTTCTTGATTGAGATCAGTAGTCTAGAAGTTATGTTCTTGAGGTCTCAACTATAAATAACTGTATTCTATGAAATGATTCTATTACATTAAAATATATCTTAGTACTATGTTTTATGAAACTTAATAGAACATATATCCTCTACTATGATCAAGGGTAATCTATATTGGTATAGAGGTCTGTATTCATCTCAACTCCTGGAAGTCTTTCCAACATGTTTTAGACCATAATAATTTGACTCCCTTCTTATTCAATCCCATAAGTGGCATGAAAAGGCCTGATAAATCCATCATAAAATTTATATTATATACAACTAACCCAATGAAACACCATATATAAAATACATTCTATGGATTCTCCATATACATCATAGATCTCACCTTCTCTAGGTCTATAGAAACTTATCCTATGATAAAATATGACCCAAAAAGTAATTTTTACTAACCCAAATTGAACTTTTTTGAATTTAGAATATATCCTATTTTAACTCAGTGTGGTGAATATAATTTCATAGTGTTTTTAATTAACAATTGGTTTTTATGTATACACAGAGATGTCATCCCTTAAAATAAATAGAAAAGAAATTTTATATGGGTGGAAAACTAGATTAATCCAAGCTATGAAAAAAATAGTGTGTTTGTGATGCAGAATAAAATTAAAAAATACTGATAAAGACTATACCTACGTAAAAAGGCATTACATGATATTTGTTAGGGATTAACTCATTATTGGTGATAGACTGAACTGTAATTTATTTTCATGAAAAATAACCCTCCTCAATGATGGGGAATAGATCATCTATAGAAGGATAGGGATACTGTTTCATAACTATACAGTATTAAAATTCTCAATAATCCATAAAACTCTTGAGTTTACTATCCACATTATTATTTAAAAGGATAAGGGAATCCCACATATATATATTGGGTGGTATAATCCATTATGATTCAGAGTCTTCTTGTAATCTCTTGATTTCCTAAAGCATAGTTGGTTCTATACTGTAAGGAGGAATAGATAGAAATACTACTCCTAGAACTAGCTCCACAATAAACTCCACCACTCTCCTAGGAGGTACCCTATAAAATTTATCAGGGAATACATACCTATATTGATCCAAACCTAGAGGGAAATTCATATGAATCAATTCTTGATCATCTATAAAAATATTAGAAATATGGTCTGACACTCTACTCAGCCCTTGATGCTCATGTTCAGATTGACTGTCCTAGTCATCCCAATCCCATTTATAAAGATATATATAGACCTATTGGACATTAAAGATGATCTACTTAGAAAATAATACATGTATGATAGGTAACCAACCAGTCCATCTTGAGTATGATATGGAATCCCATCATCTTAATGAGAAAAAGGTTCTATAAGAAATAATAACCACCAATATAGAGAGGGTATTCCCTACACTAGTTTAAACATTCTTAGAAAAATAAAATAAGAGTTTTATGTATAATGACCACATATAAATACTCAATAACAAGGATTAGACACACCATTATAACCACAAACATAAAACAATTCAAATCACCTATGTCATATAAAGTTGACAATAAAGTAGAGGCTACTATAATCATTCCTTGTAATATAGATGGATTGATAGTATAATCCTATGGTATAGGTTGTACTTCATGTAGCTAACCAAATCATTATCCCTGAGCTAAACCTGACTTCAAAAATAAGGATAACACTATTGGTGATATTCTTCATAAGATTGGCTTTAACAACATTGTCCTCCCATAGACCTAAACGATGGTTAGTTGTCAAGATCCTTGCCTAATGTGGATCTATTGGTCCTGCCCCAAAATGTTAATTCTATGTAGAACTACTCTCACTGAGAACTAGAGGGAATTTTTTTAAAAACACTAAAGATTACCCACCTTTCTACAAGATCAACACTCAATTAGGTCCTTGGGACATTGCATTTTCTTATGACCCAAGTAACTACTCTAGTTACAAACCATATAATTTTAATTTATCACTATCTAGATTCCACCACCCCTATAAACAACTCAGGTAAACTCTTCCTTCCTCTATATGTACCACTTTCTTATCTAGGGGCGGAACCACCCTATCCCACACCTTCAACTTACCTTAGATTTTTCTCATAGATGAGGGACTATTTTACTATCTATGAAATGGTGGTTAATAAGATGATGTTTAATTGGGATCACATGGCATTTATGATCTCATATATCTCTCAAATTCTTGTCAATATTAATAATTCAAATGAATAAATGGCGCTTGTTAAGGTGAACTGAATAGTACATGATAGACATGGTACCCTCCTGTAGATGCATAAAATCCCCCACTCATTCCACTCTCAGCTTCTCAGAGATTTGTAATCATAGAAATATGTATGTAAGTCCCTATAGATCATATAATAATGATGACCTATATATGTAAAAAAATTCAACCAACTATTAGTATAATAATGAAGAATATAAATTGAAATTTTGACCCTCCCCTCTAGAGGCGTCTCCATATGTTATGAAATAATCAGCATGGCCTGTAACCATGACTCAATAACTTAGGGGCCACCATACCCTAATAAAGTTGATGTATGGTTCTTCTAAAACTCTCATGTAAACATTTATATAGACAGGGAGGGTTGAGGAGATCACTATATGCTCTGTACCGACCATAGGAATCCCACTTAAAACTGAGATTCATTTACCAAATCACGTATAGTGGGAGGTTCTGCAAGTGTAATTACTAGTGGGTTAGGTGACAATACATTTGGAGTGTGGTCATCACCACATTCCTAGCGTTCATCATGAGGATATCATGATGGAATATATATATATATATATATATATATATATATATATATATATAATTCCCAACTACCACCTTATAAATACTTCAACAACAGAGAAGATTTCTACATAAAATTATGATAGGTACAATGCTTTCCTGTAATAGACACAAATACAAAACAACGTATCCTTAAATACAGGTCTAGCTCAAGGTTACATGTTGTGTAGTAGAGGTCACAATATACGAAGATTAAATTAGAAGGTATAGATAAATATGCCCTTTTTTTAATTATAATATCCATTTAATAAAAACCACTTTATTCATAAAACGAAAATTTATTGAAATTATTATGTTCATTAAATAGTCCTCTTAGATGAATTACCATTACTAAGTAATAGAGGAGTGTATTTTATATGCTACAATTTTCACTTAATGTTGTTGTTAACCGACTCCTATATTCGATCTTAGGGTGTAGCAAGCGGTATACAATTATTTTACTAGATGAATTACCATTACCAATTAATAGTTGTACAGACTTTACAAATTAAAATTTTCATTCATGTAATTGAAATCAACTAACATTTCATTTAATGTAACAAAATTAACACAAATAAAACATGTGATAATTGGTTAATTATGGTATCACCATCAAACTATAGAATAAACACAGTTTAGGTTGTTTCAAATAAATTAATAACCAATTATTTTGTTTTTACATTTAATAAACATTTGTACAATTTCAAATATCCTAGTAAATGGACCAACTATATACAATGGGCATTACTTGTAAAAACATAAATGTGGCACAAAACATACCTGAAAGATATCCTCATCTTCCTATAATGATTCGTGATTAATACTCCTTTGATCGACTCTTCCAAGGGTAAAATAGAATCCACAACAACAATAATAATAATACTAATAATAATACCACAAGTCTGGGGAATCACCAAATGATGAATTAATACAACAAAACAAGAAGAATCCATAAAAAATTTATCTTCCTAGGTAATTTCTCTTTTTCCCTATATATGGGTTAGCTATTCCCATGGAAAATCTCATAACAAAATTCCAATACATTTCTATTATTTATCTACTATCCAAAAATTGTCTGTTAAAAGGAAAACATTCTCAGAGACAACTTTTTGGCACCCTAGACTCGATTCACTCATAAGTAACTTAAACCAGTTTCCACAATGCCTCAATCCCACCTCCATGTATAGCAGAAGATGAAACTAGAAGTGAGGGTTAATGGTAGTATAATGGTGAGTCTATACCCTTCTTATTATAGTGTATCACATTGGTGAAATATATAAACAAACTCATAAAATAATAAATAGTGGAAATAATAGATGTGGACTTCAAGACAAATGTAAACTAATATAAATTATACCTTGTTCTATATAAAAAATAATGATGTCATGATGCTACAAAAGGTATGTAAGTTGAAAAGGTAGAACAACACATACACAGTACATGATATAAAAAATATACAAAAGAAAAAAAAATCTAATATCATAACATCTTGAGAAATAGCTCAGTCCTCTACTCCCATAATCTCTCCCAACATTGAAAAATCCAGTGTCTATAGTTAGATGTTTTACATTGTCCCTACCTGCATCCATGAATTATATTTGGGTACCAATCAGTGTAATAGATAGGGTGTGAATAATATTATTTTGGAAACCACCAATGGTCTATAATTTCATCTATTCTATTACTATAAATAAAACAATATATATGAAATAGTAATGATAATAGTAAAAAAAATAATTATCATGTCAACTTCGTTTAATCAAGGGATTACCAATTAGAACAACCTTCTTTAGACTAATACCGAATGTCTCTAAACAGTTATTATTTTATAACAATGGAGTGGGACCTAAGGATGTATTAAATGAATCCAAATATAATGATAATTGTATAAATGATCAACCATCTCCATGTTAATTATGACTTAGGGGTCCAAAAAATGAATTCATGTATCAAAACACATTGACTAAATCTAATCATTTTCTTTGATAGGACAGATTCCACATTTAAATAGGGTAAAAAACTTATTCTTTCTTCAAAAAACCATGTAGGGAATCTAGGTATCATTCAAAGAATACTATAAACCTAATACCCTATGATTCCATCTAAGGAAATTTTTAATGGAACCCAATTATCAATGAATGTTGGGTGCAATTTCATTTTCCATTTGTAATATCAATGGTATTACATATAGAAATCCAATAATTTCCCCTATCATAATATAATATCATCTTATTAGTGATACCATTAAATAAATTCCATATGGGATACGAGTATCACTCTTGACACATCATAACACAATTCAAAAAAAATAATTCAGCTAAAATTTCAAATGAGACCGTCAGTCGAATTCCATAATATAACCCATGTTTCGCCCATGAAATATCACAATTCAATTTATATCTCCATTAATTAATATATTATGTTTCATGTATAAGAGAAAACTCCACAAAATGTAAGGGGGAATCAATGGCTAATTTATATGGTCACACAACTATTCACATTTCATTTAGTACCTTTTGGCTATTTTAATTATAAAAACAATCCAAGTCAACTTGGACGGTGGTTTGGTCATATGAAACTCATTGTATAACAAGGTAGTAAAATAAAAAAACCCAAAGGAATGGTATTAGTGGATTTAGGTGACCACCATGAGTGTAATAATAAATACCTGGGCTTACGAATACATTGTATTGTAATTGCATTAATTAACTTTCATTTACGGGGTGACACACGGTGGGTCTGGCATGCACAACAGAATGAACCATGAAATTGAAATCAAATTTTAGGGAAAAATAATACATCTAATAACTTATACCATTATTAATATACTCATAATTTATCATATTTTAATATAGTATCGAAATAGAAAACTTGAAGAAAATGAAAAATTCCCTAAAATAGGGTAGATTCAATCACACATATATAACATTCAATACGAAGAGATAAATGTGGAATATGTGTAACAGGAATCATCATATAACTGATGAGGATTCAATGATATAAGTGGTAGTTGTATCAGACACTGTATAGAGGAAATATCTCCAAGCCTAGGTGGGGATGAGTAGCTATCAAACATAGGTAATAGAATATGTGTATTTGAGGGGAGGAAAGGGTAGAATAATTTTTAAAGTAAATAAGGTAATAATCCTAAATTCACACATTTTATAGGGGTCATGGTTGGGAAAAAATTCACTAACCATGCACCACTATTTTCCACATGGAAGACCCCCTTGTATGGTTTTCACATTGTTTGAAAACCCATGTGTACATTGTGCAGATCACATCTGAAACATGACTGAACCATTTGTCATGGTTTTTTGGCCTACCATACATGGTTAGTCAAACTAAAGACCATCAATTCTGTGACACATGGTTGATCCACATAGTTACTACCAACTGTGTTCCAACTGTGTGCCTCATACTATTTCACCATAAACTGGATCCCCGACCTCCAAAATAGCCTCCTATGCTCCTAAAACTGTACTTAATCCATTAGGAATTCTCATATAGATAAAATAAGAGTTTTAAAATAAAAAATTAATTGAGTTTTACATTGTATAATTTCTATGATCATACAATATAGATATCATGGGAAAGCATGAATTGTTTTCCCACTAATCCTTGAATGGATTTTAGGATCCCTCATTTTTAATTGTTTTCCTAAACTTTCATACTCATATATGATATTACCCCATTATTACATGTTCAATCGTCTTAGTTATGGTTTATGTAATGATGTATACTCAATTGTATTCTCTTAGGAATAAAATAAGAAATATTAACCTAAATTAATTTGTACTTCAATGTCATTACAATTCTAATGAGTTTTACTCATAGATCGCTACACACTATATAGTGTTAACAATTCATTGATAGTTGGTACACTATTTTTAATCATCTATAAATGATACAAATTCATCCATTCATGATCATTACAAGATGATAGGCTTATGAATTCATTATGTAATATAAACATGAATTCAGCCTAAGTTGTATCCTAAGGCCATTAGCACCCATGTATTAACCTCACATCCATACTTCTAGATCTATTTCTAGAAACATACTCTTCACATACTATCATGATACCTACTAATGATATACAATTTTATCAAAACATAATCAAAAACAATTATTGAGTTATTTATATTCCCAATACCATTTTAGGATTAGAGCTTTAGGGAATTAAGAATAACATTAATTAACAAACCCCATATATTTCTCACCCAATGTAAATTTTTTAGTTATACCTAGAATTAATTATTTTATAATAATTCTTTAATATATTCCCCAAAAACTTTACACACTTCAAACCTACCTAGATATATCATATGTGTTACCCTTCTTCATCACCAGGTGAAATGGAATCATTTGAAATGTGATATCAAAATATTAAAAAGGTCCAACATAATTATGAAGCTATCATAGAATAAAAAAGGAATTAATGATACAATAAGAATAAGTGATAAAAAATAATTCCACATAAATATCCATATAAGATCAATAATAATCGATTTCATAGTGATAGAATGAATACTATTAGATATATTAATCCTTTATCCAATGCATCATAATTCTAACATTTAGGCTCATGCAAAGATCTTCATGATCTTACCATCAAGGTCTCATTCCAATTCATCCTACATATAATTGAGACCTTATTTCAATACATCTTATATGTATGAGGTGAAATACACCAAGTGATACCCGTTATTATTTGTCTTATGATACTGATATATTTATCAAGAAGACATCTAATTTTGATCACACTCATCACTTTCTAATCCCAATACATTCATTATATAAAATACATGAATCACAGTACAATACATAATCCACATTCCTTGATAATAAAAAATCATCCATATTAAGATAAACTATTTTCAATGACTACTAGAACATATTAAACCTACCTTAGAAGTTAATAATTATCCATATAAAACTATGAATTATATGTATTTTTAATGTTTCCTTTATTAAAATATGATATATATTTCTTTTTAAGAACAACCAAATTGTTTTATTCAAAATAAGGAGTTTACATCATATTGAGTAATGGATATATGACTATGAAATTAATAGAAATGATGTATAATACATATATAAAAATATAAAAAATTCACATGAAGGAGAACATCAATACATTATAAATTAATTCATTTTAGAAATGGAATGTATTTTTGTAAATACAGATGAAAATGGAAGATTTATTTTAAAAGAAAATTATTAAAATTAATGTAACCTTTTCATAAAAACGATGTTATAAACCACTTCCAAAAATATTTTCAAAAGGAGTGCAAGAGATATGTAAAAAATTAATTTTAAAATAAATTACAAAAAATTATTCAGGAAAAGAAACTATTTTTAACACCCCAATCTTCCACGATACGTTTCTCTTTGAATAATGCAATAACTTGCATTATACGCAACTTCATGTTCTAGCACACCATGACCTACCAGACTAGCCGTTATGAATAGTAATACACAATTTTTTAAATTTTTTAAATTTTATTTTTCAAAATGGACCTCATTTTTGGATTCGGAATATCAAAATTAGCTTATGGTTATTTTTTTATTTTTCTAAAAACATACAATTTTTTATGAATAGTGAAAACAGTGTATTATTATTTAAAATCGATTTTTATTTAAATAATTATATTTGTTATTTATTTTAAATTAAAAATAGATACATATTACCTATATTAGTTCAATGTAATTCATTAGAGTCATCTTATAATAATATTATATGTAAAAATAGATTTTGAAGTTTTTAACGTCTTTTACCCACCTTCTAGGCGCATTTAAAAATTTAAATAAAACGTAATTTTACCACTTCATTGATTTGAATTTCAAAACTCCTAGAGACACAGTTGACATCAGTATGTGAAATTTTATTCAATAAGGTGAAAATAATTTTTAGTGAATAACAACTTTTGAATTTTATTTATCACAGTTAAAAGTAAATAGCGTAATTAAGGGTAAAAATGATATTATAATTACACTAAAACATGTTCTAATTCTATTGGATATGTTTATTTGTACCAAAAAAATCAGAGGAATAAAATATTTCCCTTTTTTATCCACTTGTATTAGATTATAAATTTTTTTATCGTTTTATTTAAAGAAAAGTTAAAAAGTGTTAAATTCAATGTTTAATAACTAATTTTTTTAATATAGGAATATACGTAAGATAAATTCAACTATAAATATTAATTAGAAATATAAAAATATTTCCTACATCATGGTATTTTATTTATAATTTTTAGACATTAAATAACTAAATTTATTTATGACGCAATGATGATCTAGTAATTACATTATTAATGAAATATTAAGATAATTGATATTATAAATATTAAAATAAATGTAAATTTAGAGTTTTTATGAATTACAAGAATTTTTTTGGATAATATGACATGTTAGGGTTGATTAAATAAATTTTTTCGAAGTGATAATGTTTTTATGACTTTCACAAAAACCAAATACTAAACTGTGTCAAATTTGATATAAAACATTTTTTAAAACAAATACTTTTTTATTAAATTATATAAAAGTCTTAAAAATATAATGTTTCTCCAAAAGACTTATCTAATGATATATATGTAATTAATGAATGACATGAGGTTCTCTTGTTATTTTATAGTATGTTTATTGACCATGTATTATAATAATACATGAAGACATGGTAAATGTTAAACTATTTAACTCAGAGTTAAATCTAAAAGATAAGGTTACGATGGTGACCTAAACTTGTCTAAAACCTATTTTATGAGAGTTTTTATACCTATCCCCACCTTACCCTAGAAATAAATCCTTTTGGACTGATTATAAGCCGAAAATGATTTTATACTAAAATTATATTTCAATCTTTTCCTAAAGTGACCCTCACCTCTCTTATAAATGGGTACTCACTACTCTATTACTTTCACACCACAAAATTCATTTGTCTCAGCCACCCATACTCAAATATCCTCCCAGATACCCTCACTATGACATAGAGTAATTACTTTTATCAAAAGACCAACCAAATTAACCATTTTATTCAAATCAAAAGGAAGAACCTGAAGAAGATTTAATTATTTCATCACCTCTTTCAAATTTCTTTTCTTCTTCCACTTCCACATTATTTGTTGTTTCCATAAAAAATAACTCTAGTACCTTATACATACTATGATGTTATTATAGATATGTTATAACCATAGTTATTATTTTTCAATCCTATGAATGACAATGTCACAATACATGTGTATGTACGACATACCATCTTCACGTTGTAGTGTAGTTTGTTATTCAACACTTCATTATTTTCATGGGTATAATAATGAATTTAAATGATGAAAATAATAAATATAACATGTTTATTATTCTTTATATATAATATAACATCCAATTACATGCAATTTCACCACTAATATAATGGTATTGTCGCTTGTGTGTATGTACAACTTACTATCACAACGATGCCATATGTTGTATTCTCCAACATAACCATTCCAGAATAATTTCCATTTTATGATTAAAAATAATGTATAAATACTTAATATCAATTTTTATATGAATCAAATAAGTCCTATCCATAACAAACATGACTTACATAACAAAACATATAAAGGAAAATGAATCAGTTAACACCCAAAATAATGATGATACTAAAATATTATTAACAAAAAAATATTATAAGAACATATGTGATATAATATTTATGTATGTGGTTATTGTATAATTTAATAAAAATTATTTTACTATTATATAAGAGTTTAACATACCCTCATATATGGAAAATTACTAGGTAAGGGTTTAGTTTACAATCTCTTTATTATTCGAGATTGTTTATACGTAAGTATCTACTGGGAATTCATTTCCATCCACATCCGTGTTTCATAAAAATACATTTCAAAACATTTTTAATATTTTCTATTCTATATTTTAAATTCATTTATACACATTTTTTAATTATTATACAAAATATTGGAAGGAATCTTTTCATCATTTTCCAATCAAGGTACTTTTTGAACTTTTTGTCAAATTTAGGAAAGAATATTTTTTAACATATACCGTGGGTGCAGCTATTATCCACCGTTATAACACCTTCAAATATTCCCTTCAAAGCTTATAAGAATATTTAAAAAATAATTTTTTTCATTTATAATTACATTTATTTTATATGATTTCAAAATAGAAAGATATATTTCTCTCAAATAATTTTTATTTCATCTATGTCCACATCATTTGTTGGATTTTACACTTGTTAGAAGTTGATTTATTGTGATACAATATTAAATATTGTATGGATGGTTTTGTGATATGTTTGAAAGTGTATGTTCTATTTTTATACCATTTATGGTTTATGTTTAATGTATTGACATTTTTTATGCTAGTTTTAATACGAATTTTTATGTTATGTTTCAACATATTCATATGAGGAATGCATTGGACTTAGTAAGTGATGGGTGGAGCCCACTATACCTCCTTGATGGATCAGTAGGTCTCATGAGTCAAAAAAATGTATTGGAACAAGGTCTTGACAAAATATTTATTTTTGGTCTTAGCACGAGGCCTTGACTATGTGGTTATGATGTCTGGTATTATGCATTCCATCATTATGAAATTTTTTATTGATATTACATGTGATTATTTGACTAGTAGAATTTCAATGTGAATAATTCAATGGAATTATTTGATTTATATTTTCCAGGTTATATTGAGTTTTATGTTTAAAAGGGTTGTGTTTTAGTCTTTCAAATTTCCTTAAATGTTTATGCTTATTTATAAAGGTTTATGTTGTATTTTTATCCTTACTGAGAATCTAAGATCACCACTTTCTTATGTTTCATTTTCCCCATGATACGAATAAGTATATTATGATTGAAATGTAGGAATAGGATAAGGGATATTAGTGTATTCAAAGGAGTCATGATGTTGTTTATTTTTAATTCATGTTGTAATGTAAAACTTATTTTTGTATCTAGTACTTTTATAGCTACCAAACTAATCAGTCTTTCGGGACTTGATCTCTTGTGATCATGCCAATGTTATGTAATAATGCACCGACTCTGGGTAACTAGGGTCGGGTCGTTACAGTTGGTATAAAAGGAAGATTAGTACAATCCTTAGAAACTATATTTAGATAATCTATGATTAGATAACATTACCCTAATATATACTTTGAGGATTAGTATAGAAAAACATCCAAAAAAATTGGAAGTGTAAATATTATGTGGGTTTTCCAAGAAATACATCCCTATATGGATAAGAGTTGGTACAGGTGACTCTGGCACAAATGTACCTAAGAGTGAAAACTTTGACAAGGAGGTTCAGGCTTGACCTGGGGTATCCTTGTACATGAAAACATGCCTTTCTACACTCTTGGTTATGAAACTCCTAGGTGGATATGATTAGGATAGTTCACATTTTATTTACAAAATTTTATGAATTATTTATGAGTAAATACTTCTTAAAAGAAAACATTTTTGTAATTATGCATTATATGCATAAACTATTCAATTTATATTAGGTATTTTACTAATTTATAATTATGTGTTGGGACTCATAAAATAATCTAGTGTATGCCATTGTTTAGAAATGGATGCTATTGGAAGGGATGTAAACTATATCAACGCACTTACTCCATGTAGGGATTTCCCTCCTACTCAGGATAGTTTTAGTGGAGCTGGTGATGCAAATGGTGCTAAACAGCTTATAACCACACTGGGACAACTCACTCATGTTTTGAATACTATCTTTACCCATATAGAGCACGCTGATCAACAATGTGAAAGATCAATGTTAGACCGATTCATGAGGCAATGACCACCAACATTCAATGGGACTAAAAATCTATTCGTAGATGAGCAATATATAAGTTCCTTAGAGAAAAATATTTCAATCTTTGGGGAGTTATGAAATGGAAAAAGTTGTCATGATAGTTTATCCCCTCACGGGAGATGCAGATCAACGGTGGTCATTAATTCAAAACACAAAGGATGATGAAGAAGTATAAAATTTGTAATGGAGGTAGTTTAAAGATATTTTCTTAGAAAAATACTTTCCACATGACCATCAAGCGGATATGGAAAGTCAATTTCTGAGTTTGAGGAAAGAGGAGTATGAGTATATTGAAAAGTAAGAGGCTAACTTTACAAGGTTATAAAGACATGATTTAGATTATATATGTTACCCATGGAGTAATATTGTTCGATTCTTTGATGTGTTAAAACAATTTCTCCATTTAACATTAGTCTCATAATCCTTCTCATCATTTAAAGATATAGTCTCATGTGTTATAATGATAGAAAATGAATTCTCAAAGTCATATGACTTTAAAGAAAAATAAGATGAGAAGATATCTGATTAACAATCTGGAAATGAAAATAAGAGGAAGAAGGGAAAAGTCGAATTTCCATCCTGTAATAAATGTTGGAAAAAATACCCTGGTACATTTCTAAAGGGGATGACAGATTTTTACAAGTGTGGAGAAAAAAAGGCCACCAAGATCATGATTGTAAGGGAAAGAAAGATGGTGTCAATTTTGAATGCTACAATTGTAGATAAAGGGGTAATTATGAAAATGAATGTCCTAAGGGCCAAGGAAACATACCTCAGAATAGGCCAAGAGAGCAAGGACAAGATTATGAGGTCACTACTACTAAGGTTGAAACTCCAAATGATGTGGTGGAAGGTACCTTAATCATTTCCTCTTAATTAGGCAATTCTTTATTTGATTTGGGATCATCACATTTTTTCATCTCTTCCCACTTTTTAAAGAAAATTAGATATTTCCAATTTGACATAATAAGGTATTTTTTAGTCAAAACTCATAAGGGAAGTATCATTTCCACAATGTTTCGTCAATCAGTTACCATTATGGAATATAAACTTTTTTTATCTGATGATATTATCATCATACCCAAGATTGAATTTCATATAATCCTTATTATGGATTGGATTTCGAACCATGATGGCAAAATTTATTGTAAGAAGGAGGTTACATTTTTTGATGATAATAAGGAATACCGTATCTTTATAGATAAAATGTCACCATATTATTCTCATATAGATCCACCCCAAGTATCTCTACTAAAATCAATTATTGGGGAGGAAGATAGTGAAATAATTATGGGTGAGTAAATTTATTTTTAAATTGAGGATGTACCTATTTTGAAAGAATATTTTTATGTGTTTCCAGTGGATTTACCTAGACATCATCCAGAATGAGAAATTTAGTTTTCCATTGACTTAATTCCTATTTCAAGGCACATATCAAAGACACCTTACAAAATGGAGACTATAGAATTAGTAGAACTAATGAAACAACAAGAGGAATTGAGTAATAAATGATTTATTCACCGTAGTGTTTCTCCATGGGTAGCCCATGTTATTTTTGTTAAGAAGAAATATGGATCTATGATGTTGTGCATTGACTATAGGGAGATAAATCCTATAATAACAAATAATAAGTATCCCCTACCTCACATGGATGATCTGTTCGACCAACTTTATGGAGATAAATATTTTTCAATGATTAACCTTCGATCTTGATATCATCAGTTGTGCATGAAGAAAGAATACATTTTGAAGACAACATTTCAAACTAGGTATGGGCATTACATGATTACACTAATGGCTTTTGGACTGACTAATGACCCCTCTATTTTCATAGATCTAATGAACAATGTTTTCATAGAATATCTAGACGACTTTGTATTGGTATTTATTGATGATATCTTGGTATACCCTAAAAGCTACTAAGATCATGATAATAACTTGTGCACTATTATAAAGACTCTTAGAAGAAATGAATTATATGATAATTTTATCAAGTGTGATTTATGGCTTCATAGGATTTCTTTTCATATCCATATTGCCCCTATGGATAGAATCTATATTGATCCATCAAAGACAAAGGCAACCCAATAATGGCCAGCACTTACGAGTATATCTGAGGTATGGGGTTTTATTGGTATAGTATGTTATTATCGACATTTCATCATTAATTTTGTCTAAATGGAAAACCCATTAACTAAGCTCACACATTAAGGATTTAAATTTTATTTTACAAAAGAGTGTGAAAAATGTTTTGAAGAATTTAAGAGAAGATTAGTCAATGATTCTATCTTAACTCTATCATCGGGGAATGATGGTTTTGTTATATATAGTCATTCTTCAATGAAAGGACTTGGTTGTGTCATTATGAAAAATGAAAAATTTATTTCTTATGCGTCACAGTAGTTGAAAATTCATGAATAAAACTATACGACTCATGATCTTGAGTTAAAAGATGTAATATTTTCTCTGAATATATAGAGACACTATCTCTATGGTGGAAAATGGGAGATTTATACTGATCACAAGAGTCTGAAGTATATTTTCTCACAAAATGAACTCAACATGAGGCAAAGACGATGGCTCTAACTAATCAAGGATTATGATTGCACAGTAAAATTCCACGTATGGAAGTAAAATAAGGTTGTTGATGCTTTGAGTAGAAAGGATCATGGAATTCAGAATAAGATGAGATTTGAAATGGATCCTTTGTTCATGGACCTAATAATGATGGATGTGGGAATAATCATGGAAGGTGAGACATCAATAATTTTTCAAATGGTTTCCAAACCATCTTTAATATAAAGGATAAAAAGTTCTTAGACTGATGACGAGGAGTTTCAAAATGAAATTAATTATGTGAATGATGGGAGATTGATCGACTACGTATATGAAGATGTAATTTTGAAATTTGGGAGGAGACTTTGTGTTCCCGATATACATGATCTAAAAAGGGATTTGTTGGATGATGGTCATAACTCAAATTTCTCTATACACGCTGGTAGAAGTAAAATGTATAGATATTTGAAGGAACACTTTTATTGGGACAATATAAAGAAGGAGATTGTTTATTATGTGTCAAGATGTATGGTCTTTCAATAGGTGAATGCTGGAAGACAAAATCCTGGAGGAGTTATGAAACCTCTTCCCATACCCGATTGGAAGTGGAATGATATTACAATGAACCTTTTAATAGGGATACGAAAGACTCCTAGAATGAACGATACAACATGGCTCACTGTTGATCATCTTACCAGTTCAGCACATTTCCTTGCTATAATAGAAGATTTAACATTTGAACGTTTAGAAAGAATATATATTATTGAATTTTTAAGATATCATGGTGTACCCCTATCGATTGTTTCTGATCGTGATCCACATTTCACATCAATATTCTTGAAATATCTTTAGAAATCCATGGATACTGAACTTCAGTTGAGCACTGCCTACCACCCTCATACTGATGGACAATCAATAAGGATTATTCAAACCATAGAAGACATGTTAAGATCGTTCTCACTTAACTTTCATGGTATATGGGATCAGTATTTAACTCTGGTAGAATTTTCCTATAATAATAGCTTCCATTCAAGTATTCATATGGAACTATATGAAGTGTTATATGGAAATAGATTTCATAAACCAACATTATGGGATGATGTTGGTGAAATAAAACTTGTAGACCCGAAATATGTTAATGAAACAATAGAAAAGGTGAAGATTATCCAAATTGACATCAAAGCAGCTCAAAGTAGGAAAAATATCTATGTCGTTAATCGAGGGAAGGAGTTGGAATTTCAATTAGGTGATCATGTTTTCTTGAGGTCATCCCCCTGTAAGGGTGTTATACGATTTGGTAAAAAGGGTAAATTAAGTCCCACGTATATCTGACCTTTTGAAATTTTAGAACAAATTAGAGTTGTATCATACTGTTTGGTAATGCAGCCAAGTCTCTCCAATGTTCATGATGTGTTCCATGTATCACTATTGAGAAAATACACGCCAGAACCAACACATGTACTCACCTATGATGTAATAGAATTGGAACCTGATTTGTCTTATTGTGAAGAGAGAATATCAATATTCTTGATACCAGAAAACAAGTGATGAGAAACTGGATGACTTGTCCCATAAATTTTCTTTGGAGAAACCATAAAATGGGAAATGCGACATGGGAACCCAAGGAACTTATGATGAAGAACCACCTGAATATATTTATGCAGTAATACTATAGAAATTTTGAGGAAGAAATTATTTGAAGGAGGGGAGAATGTAACACGTCAAACTTACAAAGAACGATTCTCTTTGAATAATGAAATAGCATGTGATGTACGCAATATCGAGTTCTAGTACACCACGACCAACCAAACTAGTAGTAATGAATAGTAATAGACACTTTTTTAAATTTGATCAATTTTATTTTTCAAAATTTACTTCATTTTTGGATTCAGAATATAAAAATTAGTTTAAGGTGATATTTTTGTATTTTTCTAAAAACATTCAATTTTTGATGAATTGTAAAAAACACTGCGTTATTGTTTAAAACCGACTTTTATTTAAATAATTTTTTTTGACTTTTAACGTCAAAATTGTTTCATATTATCTATATTAGTTCAATGCAATTTTTTATAGTCATTTTATAATAAGATTAGATGTATAAAATTTATTGAACTTTTAATCAACTTTTACCCACCTTCATGGCATGTTTGCAAATTTTCATAAAACATAATTTTACTGCTTCTATGAATTGGAATTTAAAAATCCAAGAGACATGGTTTACATTAGTAAGTAAAATTTGGTTTAATAGGATGAAAATAATTTTTGGTGAATTGTAAATTTTGAATTTTATTTACCGCGGTTAAAAGTAAATGGGTTAATTAATGTTAAAATGGTATTATAATTACCCTAACACGTGTCCTAATTCTGTTGGATAAGTGTATTGTGACAAAAATAAACCTTATTAATAGAATATAACCCTTTTTGATCCACTTGGATTAGACTAGGACGAAGAGTTAAAAGTGTTAAATTCAATGTTTAATAAATAAACCATTTTTAATATATGGTTATACATAAGATAAATTGTACTATACATATTCATTATAAATATAATAACATTTCCTACATAATGGTAGTTTATTTATAATTTTTATAAATTAAATAATTAAATTTATTTATGATGTAATGATGATGTTGCAATTACCTTATTAACGAATGATTAAAATAATTGACATTATAAATATTAAAATAAAATTAAATTGAGAATTTTGATAAATTCAAATAATTTTATAGGTTACTATGAAATTTTAGGGCTGATTAAATAAATTTTTTCTGAAGTGGTAAATTTT
This sequence comes from Viscum album, assembly GCA_963277665.1. NCBI lineage: Eukaryota > Viridiplantae > Streptophyta > Magnoliopsida > Santalales > Viscaceae > Viscum > Viscum album. The sequence goes on along the minus strand of OY728162.1, from coordinate 1,520,984,620 downwards.
TTATGACTTTCAAAAAAATCAATATACTAAATTGTGTCAAAATTGACATAAATGAGTTTTTAAAACAAATACAATTTTATGAAATTATATAACATCCCTAAATATATAATGATCAACCAAAAGACATATATAATGATAGATATGTCATTAATTAACCACATTAAGTTCAATTGGAATTTTATAATATGTTTATTAACCATGTATTATAATAAAACAAGAAGACATGGTAAATGATAAACTATTTAACTAAGAGTTAAATCTAAAAGATAATGTTACTATGATGACTTAAACATGTCTAAAACCTATTGGTTGATAGTTTTTAGACCTATACCCACCTTATAATCTAAATAAACTCTTTTTTATCCATTTTAAACCGAAAATTATTTTATAATAAAATAATATTTCAAGCTTTTCCTAAAGTGACTTTCACCTCTCTTATAAAAGGGTACTTCCCCTTCTCTTAATTTCACGCGTCCAAATCCATTTCAATCATCCAAACCCTAATAAAATATCCTCCAACTACCCTTAGTTAAACATATAGGCCTTAAATTGATCATAAGGCCTACCTAATGATACCTTTTGTTCAAATGGAAATAAAGAGCCCGAAGAAGAGGTAATTATTTGATCACCTCTTTCAAAGTTCTTTTCTTCTTCCACATCCCATTTCTTTGTTCTTTCCATACCAAAATAATAACCTCGGTTCTTTAAACATACTTTGATGTTATTATAAATATGTTACAACCATATTCATTACTCTATTCATCCTTTAAATGACAACATCACCATATGTGTGTACGTACGACTTAACGACTCCACGCTTTGGTGTAGTTTGTTATTCAAAACATAATTATTTGGATGGGTATAATAATGAGTTTAATTGATATAAATAATGAATATAACATGTTAATTATTGTTTATATATAATATATCATTTAATTACCTAAAATTTCACCACTAATAGAATGATATTGCTGCTCGTGCGTACGTACGACTTACCGTCTCCATGATAGGATAAGATTTTGTTCTCCATCATAACCATTAATGAATAGTCTCCATTTAATGGTTAAAAATAACATTTAAGAACATAATATCAGTTTATATATGAATCAAATACATTGTATCCATAACAAATATTACTTACATAACAAAACGTATAAATAAAAATGAATCAGTTTACACCCAAAACAATGATGCGACTAAAATATTATTAACAATGAAATATTAGAAGATTATATATAATATTATATTTTTGTAATTTTTTCTTCTATAATTTAATAAAAAATATTTAACTATTATAAAGGAGGTTAACGTATGCTCGTCTAAGGAAAAGTACAAGGTAAGGGTTAATTTTACAATCTCTTTATTATCTAAGGTTTTTTATACATATGACTCTTCTAGGATTTTTTATCATCCACATCCCTGTTTCTTAAAAATGTATTTCAAAACATTTTTACTATTTCCTATACTATTATTTTAATTTCATTTATACACTTGTTTTAATTTTTATAAAATGTTTTGGAAGGAATATTTCCATCGTTTTCCAAGCATGGTACTTTGTGATCTTCTCGACAAATTAAGGAAAGAATGTTTTTTTAAAATATATGGTGTGTGTGGATATTATCGACTATTATAACACCTTATAAGCTTACCTTAAAATATTAGAAGAATATTTTAAATATAAATTTTTTATTTTATAATTACATGTCTTTTAAATGATTTCAAAATTAAAAGAGATATTTCTATCAAATAGTTTTGATTTCATCTATGTTAAGATCCTTTGTAGGATTTTTTAGTTGTTTGAAGTTGATTTATTATGAGAAAATATTGAATATTGTATTTAAGGTTTTGTAAAATGTTTGACTATGGATTTTATATATTTATACAGTTCATGGTTTATGTTTAAAGTATTGACATTTCATATGGTAGTTTTAATATGAATGTTTGTGTTATATTTCATCATTTTAATATAAGGAATACATTGGACTTAGTAAGTGATGGGTGGATCCCACTATAGGTCCTTGATTCATTGGTTGGTCTCATGAGTGAAAATATTGTCTTAGCACAAGGCCTTGAGAAAATATTTATTTTTAGTCTTGGAACGAGGCCTTGCCTATGTTGTTATGATGCCCGTCATTATGCATTCCATCATTATGAAATTGGCTATTGATATTACATGTGATTATTCAACTAGTAGAATATCCATGTGAATATGAAAATGGAATTATTTGATTTATATTTTCCATATTGTGCTGAATTTTTTGTTTAAAAGTCTTGTTTTTTAGTCTTATACATTTCTTTAAATGTTTATGCCTCTTTATGAAGGTTTCCGCTATATTGTTATCCTTACTGAGAAAATGAGCTCACCACATTTTTATGTTTTATTTTTTCCTGGATGTGAAGGTGTGTATTATGATTGAACTACAGGAATAGGCTATAGGATATGGGTTTTTTCAATGGATTCATAATTTTGTTCCTTTTCATTTTATATTGCAATGTAAAACTTAGGTATGCATCTCTTACTTCTAAGGCTACTAAACTAATGAGTCTTTAGAAAATTGATCTCTTGTGATCATTACAATGTTATGTAATAATGCACCAACTATGGGTTTCCGCTATATTGTTATCCTTAGGAGACTGGATGAAATGGGGGATTCAATGAGGAAACTCGTGGTTGTTCTGAACCAACTATCAAGGGGTCATGATCAACCACTTGAACCTTGGTATGTTCTGTAATGCATCATGTATGAGATGACCAATCTATGTGGAAGTTCATGTAATAATTATAAAGGTAACCATTAGGGTTTATATGATCCTTACTTTTTAGGTAATTATGGGTTACTCTATGATATGTTGGAAAATGAAAGGCATGAGATAAACTTGAGGTTAAAATATGTTATGATTATTTTTGAATATTTCATCTCATTTTGGGGAATTTTTTAAGAATTATATAGTTTTGGAAAAAGGACAACACGCAGACCGTGTGACAACCCGTCACGCCAGACAAAGTTGCGGGAATAGAACCCACAACCAAAGTGCGACTGGTATTTATCTCCAACCACTGGACTACGTGAAGTCCCTGGTTAGTATGACTTATTCTTTTTAGTTAGATGATTTAATGAATTAAGTGTAAGATTATTTTCAGTTATCTATGGAAATTAGTATCCTATCATGGAGGATATGTGATTAGGTTAATTACTTTTCAATATGAGACTTTTAGAGAAACTGATGTTATTTGGAGATAAGTGTTAATTTGTACCGTGGAAGACTTTGTGACTAAATCCTTCAAATATTTGGGTTTCAATCTTAGTTTGGTTTACTTTGAATAATTGTATGGACAAATTGTTTATAGAATGGTCCTCGTTGGACTTTGGGTTTTTTTGGACAAATTTTGGAGATTACGAATAGATTTTCTTTTTATAAAGGGTTATCCTTTTCTAGATTATCTGATCTTGTTCTAACAATTTTGGTTCTGGTAAGGTTCTAAAGACATGGGAAATATATAGTTATCTTTTGTGGATTAGGTGATTCTCAAGAAGTTGATTATAGTACTCTTAATGTGAAAATGTCTTCCTAAATACTCATCATTTGGGGAAAGTATGAGTTTGTGTAAAAAATATAGTAAAAGTTGAAAGTCAGCATGACAAGTAAGTATGTTTCCTTAAGATCAAAAATAAATTCCTCAATGAAAATTAACTTAAAACAAAAAAGTTTTCTATTAACTTTTCCTACTGGGGAATCGAATACCGTTTAACCCATCACAAGTTTTTGATTTTTTTATGGTTAAGTTCTCCTAGACATGTTTACTATCACTCTCCCTTAGAATATGACCCTTTGTTTTTTCCTCCATATCCATATTTTCCTACATGTAATCCTAGTATGGGTTAACTCGGGTGACCTTTGTACTTCTCTTTCTTTATTTTAATGTGATTTTTTTTACCGACTCATATTCCAATGTGGGATTTTCAATGAAGTTTCCAAGCCCAATTTTAAAATTACGCGGACGCAATTCCCAAAAGGGGGGAAGGATGTAACACCCTGGGTAAATAAAGAATATGACATTTTTACATTTATCCAGATTTTTGAATAAAATATTAATATTACTTTAAAGGGGACACTATACTCGATAGCGTACCCAATACGCAACAACGAGTTTCTTGGGAATCTTACGTTGCACTCTATTAATAAAATAATATTATTTAAATGGTAATTAATGCCTAGCCATTTTAATTGTGGGAATGAACAGAACTAATTAAAAAATGATTATATATGTTTGTAAAATATTTTTACTTTTTACAATAAATGTTAGAGGATTAAAAATGCGAATGAATCCAATTTTAAGCGTAAACATTCAAATATTCTTTAAAAGGTCGATTAACCGTCTTTTGATGGAGATCCTCTTTTAAATATACTTTTTGACAATTTTATGTGTTATATTTGACAAAATAAAATTCTTCTTTAGAATAGGGACATCAAAGTTTACTTTGTGTAAATTTTTGGTATTTTTCTGATAAAGTTCAATTTTTTAATGAATAGTGAAAAATGTTGTATTTTAATTCAAAACTACTTTTTAATATAATTTAATTATATGATTTGATTATATTTTGAATTATTTTTAAAGTTTAATTAGAATATATTTTTACCATTTAATCCAATAGTGGTCATTGGAATTAATTTCACTTTGAAATTGGACTTAAACTAGTGTCAATCTTTTAATAGATATTGTTTCTTAAAAACACGCTATATGTTTTGACAGCGGGAATTAATTATTAAATTAATTAATGCAACTTATTTGTTTTAAATTTTTTAAAATAGAAATCATTTTTGAATTCGGAATATCAAATATATCTTAGGGTGAATTTTTGGTATTTTTCTGGAAAACTTCAATTTTAGATTAATAGTGAAACCACTAAGTGGTAGTTAAAGAAACTGATTTTTCTATTAAAAGAAACTTAGCCACTTCTGTGATTTGATTTTCTAAAATCCGACATACATGGTTGTCATTAAGAATTAAAATGTGGTTCAATGATATTAAAATAATTTTTGGTGAATAGTATCTTTTAAGTTTTATTAATCACGATTAAAGGTAATTAGTGTAATTTATGGTAAAAATAATGTTTTAATAATATGAAATGACCTACACACATGTCATAACCTCATTGTATCTATCATGGCCGACCAATAAAATCCATGGGTCAACTTGGGGACCCCATGGAGCCACATTGGTAGGAAAATGACATAAATAACTTTTTATTTAAAGGTAAAATAAAAATGTCACAAACATGAGTTGTTTTACTAAACTAATTTTTAAATGGGGTTATACAAGTATTAGTTTTGACTATAAATATTCATTAGAAAGCTAAAAAGATTTCCTACAACATTATTTTTTTTAAATAATTTTTAGACATTAAATAAATTAATTTATTTATGACACCATGATGATGCAGCGATTACCTCATTATTTAACGATTTAAATAAAATAAAAAGATAATGTAAAATCTAAGACCTAAACATGTAAAAAACCTATTTGATGGGTGTATTTCGTACTCTTATCACCTTATACTAAAAATATATTATTTTGGGACCTTTAAAATCCGAAAATCATTTTATAATAAAGTAACCTTTTATAACTTTCCAAGAGTGCCCATCATCTCCTCTTATAAAAGGCCCCCACCTCTACCACCTTACCGAAACCTCTCAAGCCTTTGGATCGACCAACCCCTGCCCATTTTGTCTCTCCACATCCCTATATTCATATTGTAAGCCTCACGTTGGGAAGAATCATTTCCAAGGAAGCCTTTGAGCTCAAATCAAAGAGAGTTACCCGATTTAAAGGTAATGTTTTCCCTTGTGTTCTTTTCTTTTATTTTGCTTCTCCATACCCCTAAACTCTTTTTACTAATTGTTTTTGTAAAAAAACTGGTATAATAAATATACTAGGATGTTTTTATATGAAGGATTCGAGATACACTTTCACACACCTCCGTATAATGGTTAAAGAACATATTTCTTCTGTGGATGGCGAATTACTGCCTCACGAAACGATGATTGTTCAATATTCTTTTAACACCTTAAAAGGTGACCATTAAGATGTAACTATATTTATATATGATATATAATATGTTTATGTTTTACTTAAACTTCTGTATTTATCATTTATTGAATACATTTATGGTTTCCATCATGGGTAAACGCGATATCTTCATTTTAGGAAGTGCGGACTACCGCCCCCTCAAAGTGAGTTGATTCGTTATTGCCAAATGTGGGACATATAAAGGATGGAATTAATGGTATTACATATGATATCCTACTTGAATTATAATATACCTTTATATAATTATTATTTCATTCCATTTAATACAAAAAAAAAAGAAATGAAAGTAGCGTTCATGCGTACGTACCGCTTACCGTCTCCATGAACGGTACATTTCATTTCTTATCTCCAAATGTTATGTACTATTATAAGTAAATATATATAATGGATATATATATGTAATATATTAGATCCAAATGATGGATATAATTCTGGAATTATAATATATATATCTCTCATTTTGTTTTAATTCCATTAATATGACAAAAAAATGAAAGAAGCGTTCATGCGTACGTACGACCTACCATCTCCATGAACAGTGCTTTTAATTTTTTTATCTCCAAATGATATGGAATAGTATAAAATGAATATATACTGGATATATATGATATTTGAAACATAAATACTATTCTGGATATGATGTTCCTATAACTACATGGAAAATTCATTTCCAACAAGTTCAATTTTTACTCATGTACCGAACATCGACAAAAACGTCTGATATGAACTCACTTTATTAACCAATTATTATAAAATTATAATATGTGATATGAACTGAATAATAATATTTAAATTATTTACTTAAGATATTATAGATTGACCAAATTTTATTATTCAGGATAATAAATAACGATCGAGTCATGTCAGACACGAGGTATGGGATCCTACCCCTCTCTTTCTTTTTAAGTACACTCTTTTATGTCATTCCTTTTAAGCTCATATTTCTTAAGATTGGGATGTTATTTTCTATTAATATTAATGTACTTTTTTATATTCAAATGATGATAGACCCTATTTTATCTCATCAATCCATTTTGGATGTTTTGAGTGGCACCGTTAGGCTGCTGAATTTTCGTAAGAGATCCAACCTCTCTCTTTCTTTTTAAGTACTCTTCTTTATGTCACTTCTTTTAAAATCCTATTTGTTATGTTGGGGGATGTTATTGTATATTCCCCTTTCATTAAATTTTATGTTAATATGATTAAAGACCCTATTTGATATCATCAATCCATTTTTTGAAGTTTTAAGTGGCGTCGTTAGGCTGCTGAGTTTTCATAAGGGATTTTTCATCTCACTTTTATTTCTGTGAGATTTATGCTACATTTTCCACCATTTCCATTGAGTGGTATATTTACTTCCCATTATTCTAATCATTGGGTAATATAATTTCGTTTATTATTATTTACATCAATGTTGTATTGTCCTTCTTTCATGGGGTGTATGTTTCGAAAGATACCCAAGTCGGTAAGGGAACCTTTCACCCTCCTCTTTTTATAAGACTTCTTTTGATGGGTATTTTAATTTACATAATGTAATTTTTGGATATGTTCTTATATATCCTTATTGATGTAAATTTTATGTCCAAGTGATGAGATACCCTTTTTATCTCTCACCAACTCATTTTCTGAATTTTGTAGTGACGTCGTTAGGCTGTCAAATTTTTGCAAGGGAACTTCTTAACCCAATTTTGATTCTTTGGGATAAACATGTAATCCTTGAATATGTCGTTCTATGAATATGTGTGAATAAACTCTTATTGTTTTACACTTAATATCAACTTGTATAGAGTGTATTCGTTTGTCACACATAATTATGTAATTGATTTATCCTTAATCCAAGGATACCGTCTTTGTAAGGGACATCGTCTCAATCTCCTTTCATTGAGGCATATTTTGTTTTATACTAAAACTTCTTTTATACGGTGTATAATCCCCATTGACTTTTACTCTTATACAAAAGGAATATTTTTTATACGAAGCGTTTTACTAAACTACAAAAGGGAATGTTTTTTTCGTACGTATGCGGCGACAAGGACTTCTCTGCCGTCGTGACCATTATTTGAGTTTCAACTTCCTCTACCAGACATACCTTTTTTTATTAAAAAATAAATAACATGTTTTATTTTTATTTAATTTTTTTTATTGAAAATGGTTTTGATAATGTTTTTTATCAATGTGTTGTATTGATATCTTGTGATTGAAATGCGGTAATGTTATGTTTCCTTATGCATGTTTTATGTGACATGATTATGTTATGGTTCTTGGGAATTATTATGAAGAAGGGTGGTTCCGTGATAAAATAAGGGCGGGTGAGCCCGATATAGCTCTCCAATGCATTGGGTAACATGAAGGAGTTAAATGTTAAGGTTTCTCCGAAGAGATTTACGGAATATACTGTGATGGGTATTTCAAACGTAACCAAGAGGGTTACTCCCTACGTAAGAATGTTATAAATGCCTCAAGTTACCTTTGTGTCTTGTGATTTCTATGATTTATTCATTATTTGATGAGGTATGCTAAAGTGCGTTTGTTTTATGGGTAATGTATGATTTCATTCTTATGTATATATGTACTCATGTTTCCTTTCCATATTTTTATATCCCTTATTGAGCTTTTTATGCTCATCCCAATTTTTTGAAATGTTTTTCACACGTCAAGGGAAAGGTAAATGATGTTATGATAGAGTCAAGGAAGTGTCAAGAAAGAATCCATTTTTATTTTAAATATTTTTCCATTGATGAGAAAAATTAATACTATCTTTTTTGTAAGCACTTTGTTTAAATGTGGAATGTAATTCAAGTTTTATGATATAATTCTCTAAAACTCTAAACCTGAAAAGATCCTTAATGTGAAATCTTGTAATAACTCAAGATTAAGTAAGGTTTAAGGCTGGGGCCTTATAACCAATGACTAAAAAAAAACAAAAATAAACATATTTGAGTAAAATTAATGGGGTTTATTAAATAAATTACTACCAATTTCCCCAAATTGTAATTGAAACATAAACAGTGCTGATAAAAATTATATTTTAAAATACAACCTCATTGATTTTATAACACGTGAATCAAAACCTATTGAAAAAGATAAATTTAAAAGTAAATTTAAATAAAATTATTTAATATTTGATACTATATATTTTTCAAATAGTTTTAATATATATATATATACATATAATTTAGTGGAAATAGATGTGTAATTCTAAAAATATCTCAAAGAGGAAGTATGGGGTAAGAAAACCTAAAATGGATTTTCCCTTGGTCATGCATATAAAAAAATCATGTGTAATTAATTTATATTTATTATTCATCTATATAAGTCATATATATATATATATGTATATATCTATATATCATTTTCATAAGTTTTTTCTTACCCATTTTATCATAATTTGTTCAAATCAAGTAGTTAGGTGTTAACTATTTTTTTATCATCCATATATTAGTTTAATGGTTGCGATATAGGCACATTGGTCATGGTTTATCTGAATATAAAATTTTAATAATTTCAAATATATTCCATTAATACACTTTATTATATTCAATAACCATTCATGAAAGGAGGTTAGGGAAAATGAGGTACTTCATTCATGGAAGTTGTAGTCGGAACATATGCATTAGTTTCATTTTTATTTTTCCATGGATGGATATAAATGGAGGTAGATAATGAATTATCATTCCAAAAACAATATTATTTCAAACATATAATATTAATTTATTATATATATATATAACCATCCATACGGGGTGTTGATGAAAAATGAAATATGACACTTCATGGAGGCGATAGTCTGCACACACACATGAGCAAAGTTTTCATTTTCCATTGGATGGAAAAGTGATAGAAAATGGTTATACCATCAATATAAAAGCATTTATGTGTATTGATGATATTTATTTTGATATATTAATAGAGTTATTGAATATTTTATGTATGTGGAAGAATAAATAAAATTGAATGGGATCAGTAAAGACAATTACCTCCTCTAGGGATATCCTAATTATGCTTAAACCTTAAGCCCACATTGCCTATTATTTTGGTGATAAAAATACATGCAGGTAATGGAAAAAGTGTTTGGAAAGTTATTTCAATATATATATATATTGACCTAGGAAACATTGGGTGTGTAGATAAGTGAGGGGAGGATGTTCTCTTTTATAAGTGAGAGGAGTGACACACCAGTAAGTACTATAAAATTTTAAAATACAATAATGTAATTTTTAATTAAATGTTTCGAATTTAGTTACATTTAGAATACATGATATGGAATGGTTATGAAATTAAAAATAAATAAAAAAAAGACATGTTTAATTGAGATTTTAGGACTTATCTCTTAGTTTAACCTCCACATTATCCCTTTATACCCTTACGGTGGCGAAATATTTTTTACCATGGAAACTATTATTCATGACTAAAAAATGAAATGATAACTATTAAATAATTTGAATATTTTTATTATAAATGAAGAATAAATTTTATTAGATTCAACACCCATAGTTGAAGAAAATTAAATTTTTATATAAGTACACAAAATATTATAGAAAATAGTTTTAAAAAAAATATTTTTATGAATAAAAATGATTTTATAAAATAATACTTTATTGAAATGACAACGTTTATTGGTTTAAAAAAATTAGAGTTATGTAACTTCAAAAACAATTCAACACAGGATGTAACATTGTTGTTACTTAATTAATGAAATGGATATAAATAGTTCTTTTATCAAAATAAAACATCACATATGTTCAAAATTTCAGACATGGGACTCTAAATTCATAATAATATTTTTAAAATTTTTATTTAACTTAATAAGTTCATTTTATATCAATAAAAATGTTTCACATATTTCTGAGTAATTCTTATATTATTATGACATCATAAAATTTTGAGTATTTATAAAAAATGGTATTTTTCAATATTCCCAAAAAATTAATCATTTTCTGAAAAATCCCAAAATATCACCTTATGATAATTTTAATATGATAAATAAAAATTGGAGTTTATTTCATCCAATTTAATCTTTGAAATTTATTCATTTTTAAATTTAAAACAAAAAATATAATGAAATTATTTTTTATATAATTGTTTTAAAAAATATTTGGTCATTTTCCAATTTCACATTCGTTAATAATTTCATGTGTGTCATGATTTATATTTTATTTAATATTTTAATAAAAATTATATAAAAATTAAATTCAAAAATACCTAATGAAAATTTATTAAATGACTATATATATATAATAGCCATAAGTCCAATGAACATATATAAAACCAACATATATCCAATTTACATATTATATTTCTATATATTTTCCTCTATGATTAAATAATATTTATTCAAATTATTTATTTAATATCATCCAGGTATGTATATTATATTTCTTATGATTTTATATGTTTCCATAGTTGGAGTTGAGGTTATAATCTTTATGCATAATGATTTAATGATAGTAGAATTCTTATATACATATATATTTATTATGCATGTAATTTTCTTAATATGGTTTAATATTATAACTAATTAATGTATTATTTATGATATTTATTTTTATTATTTCATCTTAATATAGTTTCATGGTTCATTTTAGTTTGATGTTTCATCTATCACAAGTTATGATATATACTAGTTTTATTTAAAGGAAAATGCATACTAAAATATTGTGGGGATACATTTTTCTACTTAAATAAATTACATCCTCAAAATTTTAATTTGTTCTAACAAAAATTAATATATCATGACATAGGTATAATCTCATACATCTCTTTTATCATGATATTTAACTTCACTATTACCACTAGGAAACATAATAAATTTTTAATAAAGGTTCTTAAAATGATGTATTTACCATTATAAGGCTTATAGATGTGAATCAGTTTCCAAAATCGTTATCTAAGAAATATTACTTATATATGAATAGATATATTTATATTACACTTGATTGATTTTTAAGAATTATATTACCATGTATATAGATAGTATGAGAAAATATAATTACTTTATTTTTTCCATTCTAGAAGTAAAATATCATCCTTTGGTCGCATTTCAAGTAGTTTTCAACCTCCTCCCCATCTCATGTACTAAATGGTAAATAACCATGATGAATGTTTTAATTTTGAAATAACTAAAATTAACATGTAATCGATCATAATACCCACAAAAGGATGAAGAGGTATTCTTCCTATCTACAGGCTTTTACTAAAACTAAAAAATGGAAAGCATAAGTAATTATAATACATAATGAAATATTAATAAATCTTCATATAAATAAAAATCCCATTAATATATAAATACTCAATAATAACACCAAAAGTTCAATATAACTCATTCTATAAAAAATTAATTTTAAAACTATTCAAATATACTTTTGACAAAACATGAAAAACAAAAATCAGAAATATTTAATGAATGCATATTTATCTTAGAAATTAATAAACCTCAATAATAAATAATTTTTTCCAAAAAATAATTGAAATATATACACATTAAAATAGATACATCTTTCAGAAAATAACCTAATTCATCTTGTTGTAAAATTAATCTTAAATCCTCAAGGTAATCCATACTGATCATCTAATATTTCAAGTATCAATTAATCTATTATCCCAATTAAACATAATTACAACAATATCAAATCCATAATAACATATTGAGATTCTCAATAATGGATTATATATATCATATGAATTAAATAGAGAATATTCCCCAAGAGTATCAAATAAGTTATATAGTTATGACTTCTTTTTCTGTACTGAGTGAAGATTGAGTAAATACCCAAACAATGTTTTTTAGGGTTATTACCCTAAGGTTCATCTATGCTAGAGCATGCATACACTTTTTTTATATTGAGACAAGGACATTATTTCATGAAAACCACACACTCTTTACATTACCAAAATTTTTTGGATGTTTTCTTATACCTAAACATATCTAAAGAGTTTTTGATAATTTTGTATCATTATAATCACTAAAAACATAAAATCCCTTATCAATTAATATTACTCAATGCTAAATAACATAAATACCAAATGGTTTTGTACACATATATCATCATTACTAATAAATTTAATAACATTAAAATCCAATCAAACAATACCTCATGACGGTATCAAATCCTTTTAACTTATGATTAACCATAACCTTATTATCCCATGATGGAATCAAAAATCCTTAAATAATCCATAACTAATAACATCATATCATATAAAGTTATTTTAACCTTAATCCAATACCAACTATAGTAATCACAGACTCATACTCCTAGAACTAGTGTTAAAAACAAACTCCTTAAAAACTATCATGATACCAACTAATTAGACTCAATTTTAACATCCATAATTAAGAGGATTTATTGGTTCACTTATATACCCAAGACCTTTTTATGTTTAATGATTTAGAGTATTAGTAAAAAAACTAATTAACAAATAACATATATTCTCACTAAATGGAAATTGTTTCCATTATAACTTTATTTTTTATTCGATAATAAGCCTTTAAAAAATCCCATAAAAATTCTCCAGACATGATAACCTCATTAATATATCATATATATAACTATTATTTTGTAGCTAGGGAAATGGAAATATAATAAGGGTGAGATCAAACACTCAATAAGAGATACCATACAATGGGAGATATTATATAATAAAGAACAGAAAAATGATATGGAATGAATAAATGATAATAAAAAAAATTCCATATAACTAATCACATAAGACAAAAATAACAAATTTTATACGGAATAAATAATACTGGAAATCATAATCCTCAATCCATGATATCTTAATATTATCATTGAGGCCCCATTCCAAAACATCATGAGCTTACCATTAATATCCCATGCCAAGTTAACTTTCATACAATAGATGTCTTGTTACAAGACATATCAGATATATGGGATGGAATATACCAAGAGATACCCATTCATTTTCACCTCATGTGACATAAGAATTCATCAATGAGTAATATAATTATAATCCATTTATGTCACTTACTAATTTCAATAAATTCACTACATGAAAGTAATAAATAACAATAAAATACATAAATATCATGACTTCATAATAAATTTTCATCTTTATTAAGATAAAATATTATCAATTTTTCTAATTACATAACAATCCCACCTCAGTAGTCAATAATAATCTATAGAGAAATAAAAATTATATCAAATTTCAATGTTTCCTAATTCAATTAACAATCCATATTTCTTAGTAAATATCCTGAATTAGATTTATATATAATAAGTTTTTACCATGTATGAGGTAATGGGTATCATACTAAGTCAATACAAGAAATGATATATAATACATCCAAAATAATAAAGAAAATTGACGTGAATGATACAATAAATTTTTAAATAATGATAGAATTATTGTAATGGAAATTCATTTGATAACAAGAGAGGAAAAAGGAAGTTAAAATTTAAAAAGTAACACTCAAAAAAAATTTATAACATTTTCATAAAAATTAAGTTAGAAACTACATTAAAATATATTTCCAAACTTTTTTAAAGGAAATTTTAAAAACATATTTTTAAAATAACATTGAAAATTTTAATTTTTGAAATAAAATAGGATAATGTAAGAAAATGTGAAGTATAATATAAAGAATATGAATAAATGAAATTAAATCCCTTTCAAAACATGGAATAAAATAATATCCTTTCAATTTAATATATAAACAAAAAAATCCCTATAGTAATGAGAATAAATATTAAATTTTAAACGTATAATAACATGGAAGGGAATATAAATAATGAATAATTTTAATTATGGTTGGGAAAATTGTTAATGTGAAAAAAAATAATGAAAGATTATTTTCATAGTTATAAAATAAATTCAAAAAAAAATATAATAACATTAAGAATATTCCATTTTAATATTAGAAAATATATCCCAGATTTATTGAAATTGACATTAATTAATATATTAAGTATATGAAAAAAATTTCATTAATTATAATAATGAATATGGATATGGAGAAATAGTATCCTTGAAAAAATATATTCATATGTTAAACTTAACATATATACATTGTTTAAGTGGTTTGGGGTACTAAAGTTAGTTAAAATTGAAAAATACTTATAAAACACCAAAATAACCACATTAAGAGATCATAAATGAGGTTTAGGGAATATATGGAATGAAATTTACTCTATTGTAAATAAGAAAATAAAAATCCTAATAAATGTGAGATTATAAATAAAAAATTAATGCTTTTAGTACATGTGAATAAAAAGCTATTGAGAGAGAGACCATGAAATGTAAATTTAATTGACATGATTTATAAGTAGATCAAGAGACGTGTCATATACACCACATAATGGAAGCATCTATTATATCTACTAAACCTGGGTGTTCCCCTGCTTATTTGTCACCACCACAATCAACCACGTCGCCAACTTTAGCTAACCCATTACCAATTATCCCTCCATATTCTAATTAGACACCCGATATACCCATCAAAATCAACTACGACCTGTGCCATATCACGTCCCGTCTCCCCACCTAGGGTTTCCCTCTTCCAGCAAATTCCTCCAGAAATTCGACTATGAGCTACGCATTCCAACGACCCATCTACCCACTTACGGTTTCCCAGTTCTAGCATCTTCCTACAACGATTATCCATAAACCTCCAGCGTATCCTTCCAGCAACACACAGAAGCCCCTCAAGCTATTCTATGGAAACTCCTAGGATTCCCGCTTCGGTGTTTCCTTCCCTCATCTGGCTCATCCCACAAACTACTTCCCACTTTCTCCTCACTATTTTACTACTCCTCTTCTACTCCTTATCCTCAAGAATATGGTCATATCCTCTTACTATTACTAAAAAAGATGGTCAGTATCCCATATCCTAGGTTTCCTAGTCTTATTCATCTCCTTCGAGCTCTACCTCCTTCATCCAAGAGTCTACTCCTACTCCCACTCTTATCAATCCCTCCAACCCCCTTACCTCCTAGTTGTGAAATCCCTCACTGTCTATGAGGATTACAAGCATTATCAGTCTCCTCTGAGCTCTACCACGACAAAGCATGCCTCACACCTGCTTCGCAAATCCATTCACCATCACCTAATTCTGCTATGTTATTTGATAATAACTCTTCCAGTTCCATTACAGAAATTGAAAAAGGGTCAAAATTTTTCCTAAACGCATATCCAATCATCTCATGCATCCTGCATATGGTTTTTTCTCCTCTATAGCTTCTCTGTATTATTTTTCTCTACTTTATTGTTCTCCACTTCACTTTTTTCATATGATTTTTCCAGAGTGTTGTATAATACAGTTCTTCACACTAAATCGATTCTCATAATTTTTTTGATAATTATTCAGTTCTCTGTAATATATAGATTTTTAAGCTACTTCTGAATTTTTCAATGCACATTTGTTATACTCATTTCAATTTTTTCTATAACTAAAAGATAAAATTCATTTACTCTCATAAATTTTATATAATTTGAAATTATTTTTATATTGATTATAAACAACTATTTTAAAATTTCTTAGATATAGCTTTTTTCATGTTAAATATTTCTCAAAACGATTCCATACATAATTGTTAATACATTTTTCTTATACAAGATTTGTTTTTCAGATTTCAGATTGCATATTGATTATTCTAAACTCTTTATATATTGTTTATACATAACAGTTTTCTTATAAATATTTTTTTGAACATTTCAAATACATAATATTTTTCTTATAAATAATTAATTGCAGGTTTCCTATTGTAGATTGTTTGTAGATTGCATATTTTTTTTATGTTGTTATAACATAAATGTTTAGTTTGTATGTGTCACAAATATTTTCAAGTTTCCATAGTAATCTACTATCTTTATACTAGAAATACCAAAGTTGGGTTCTTTTCAACTACTTATAACCCATACAAACTTCTACATCTATCAATATTTTTTCATCCCTCCATACTAGAAACCCCCAATCTCTATTACTTGACTCCTCCATGCACCACAACTAATAAAGACATTTCTTCACCATCGATCTACTCCAACATCTAAATTGTGCATATCTTTTAGTTTTTTTTCTTTTGACCTACATGCTACTCACCCCTTTACAGTTACAAATAGATCTTCAGAACCTCTGTCATAAAATCATGTCTTCAACATTATACATATTTGATCCCTTAAAAAAATTTCACCGTTAGATCCACATAAATTAATATTTTTTTCACACATGTGTGTTGATTTATTTTTTATAAATTCTCTAAAATTGTCTTCAATATTCTTTAATCCTTATTTGATATGAATTTTTCTAAAATTTCTAATACATGTC
Source organism: Viscum album (assembly GCA_963277665.1). Taxonomy (NCBI): domain Eukaryota; kingdom Viridiplantae; phylum Streptophyta; class Magnoliopsida; order Santalales; family Viscaceae; genus Viscum; species Viscum album. The sequence goes on along the minus strand of OY728162.1, from coordinate 1,520,967,245 downwards.
TACATTTTATTATTCATAAAAAACAACTAAACTACATTTAATTCTTCTTAGGAACTATGTGCAACTGACCCCTTTACAGTTACAAATAGCTCTTCAGATCCTCTGGCACAACAACTGGTCTTCACCATTATACATATCTAACCATTTCAAAAAAAATCACAGGTATATCCATATGTAATAATATTTTTTAACATTTTTTTGCAGTTTTTCTTTTATAAATTTTGTAAAACTATCTCCAATATTATTTAATCCATGTTTTCTATGAATTTTTCTAAAATTTCTAATGCATATATTCTTTTCTGATTTAGAAAATATAATTAAATGATTTTGGTCAGTTTGAATATCTGAAATCTTTACTAGCGTTGAAATATTCCTATTTTTCCACATCATATCATATAGAACCATTATGGAAAATTTATTTAATTTAATAGGTAACATTCCTTATTAATATCATACATCTTTTCTGCAATGTTCATTTCAATCTCATAAAAACTGTTTAATTACATGCTTAGTCAATTTTCATATTGTCTTCCCAATTTATATTTCATTCACTCTTCTCACAAATATGCATAGTATGATTTTGTTGAAAACCTAGAGGATTATCTAAACTGAAAACCAATAAGAACATGCAATCCCCATTAAAAACTAAGGATGAAAGGTTTCATAGGAGACTACTAATGAAAGAATTGAAAAAAGGATGTTAGTTTTGTATTACATTGACTATATACTATTCTACTATTTATCATTATTTCAATACATATGTTTACTATATTACCATGATAACTATTTCAACGTCTACAAAAAAATTATTCTATGAGATATACCGTGTTGTCTTGTTCTACAATAAGTGAACCACTCCCAACTAATGATAGCTCACGAGGAGGAACACTCATTCCATTATATCCTTGATCTATCAATGGTTTTTCAATATAAATTTACTAGTTCATTCATTTAGATTTCATACTTTACTTCAAACAAACACTTATTAATAAAATTTATCTTTTGATTTTTTGGAATTTCCTAATGAATTTTCTACACTGTCAAGCATATTTTTTGGATCAAGCATGTGAAAACATAGAGTATAAACCATGGTACAACATGTTGTGCCATTTTTTAATAATAATTTCACTATAATCATAGAATTACATATTTGTTATATAACATTGGAATTTAACAACTCAGTCTATCATCATTACGTTAGCTAGATTTGAAGAATGAAGATAATATTCTCACATACTCATTCCTCGCCTATTTTTCATAGAAATCATGTCTCATACTTTTACACATTTTTAACCCTGTTAATTGAATGTAATTTTTTATGCATTTCCCTTGCAACAAATACTATATTTCTAATATAGTTACTCTCAACAATACTTCTTTTTCATTCCCAGTAGTATTATAAAATAAAACCCATAAATAAGATATTACTTTTTTATTTCTATAATTCTATTAGATGAAATATTAATGAATAACATACATCTTCTTGTGGTCGATAATAACTACTCTTGGTGTAGGTTCTATCCATAATCAAGATGTTCCCAGTACAACGACTCATATAATGTCATAAATATATTTATGAAGACATGTTGTAATACATCTTACTGTACATTTACATGTATGTGGTTGTACATGTTTAAATTTGAATGTTTAAAACGTTTTTTTAATGTAATATCACTATAAATTTGACTAAAAATGGTTACGTAAAATCATTCACTACTACTTCAAATAGCGGATAATGCCATTTAATTGACCTCACTTGGATTAATTCATATTTGGTCATTCTTTTGATGAGTATCTATTCTCAATATTTTTTTTCAGTTATATATATTATATTATTACGATAAGAAATTAAGTTTTGAAAAGTAATCATTTATTAAAAATGTTTGTTTACATTTGTATGGCATCAGATACAAACATATTTAACATAATTAATAGATTTTCAAGTGTCCATTTGAATTATATTTTCATTCTTGTATTTCAATTTAATGAGATGAAACTAATTTTTCATTCGATATAATTTTTCATAAATGGTTTCAAATTTGTTTATCCAAAATTTTATCTACTATCATAATGTTGTATATATTATGTCTATTCTTCTTCCATTAATAAGCATCACTATCTTGTGATATTAATATATTTAATATTCATGTTTATTATTGAAAATTAAATTGTATACACCCAAATCCTGACTTATGTGAGAATTACATTACTTTTTCAGAATACTTAATACATGACAAAAACAGATGCCCAATGATCGTATTATTTTAGTGTATTTGGAAACTCAGAACGTAATCTTCTAATCATGGTGAAAGATCTTCAACATCTCCCATAAAGATCATCCCCTTTTGGTTTTCTTACCTAAACCCTTTATTTATATCCTGGGGTAAATAAAACATAAAAAGGGTGAGCTCAAATGATCAGAAAGGCTAAACATAGAGAACATAAAACAATCCATAAACATTTGAATGAAAAAACATAAACAAAAAATCTAAACATCCAAATATTTAGCAAGGACATAAATCTTGGAAGTATGTAAGGAATATATCATAAAGGAACATCAATCATAATAAAATAACATGGGAATAAAACATGTGATTGTGGAAACCATTAAGCACATGATATGATTTCCATAGTAGCCAAGGCATTGCTGCCAAGACCATCTTAGTGGACAAAGTCCCTTTCTGAATCCAGTTTACTCCTCGTTCCAGTCCTGTATTACAGAACCAGATTAACTTACCATTCCAATCATGTCTATCTCATGAGATATAAATCATTACCCAATGAATTTTATGGAGATATAGGTCCCACCCATCTCATAATGAAATCCTTCTTTCGTGTTCCAAAAAATCATAAATCATTCATCATAACATAACCCATGTAATAGAATGCGATTCTTAAACATCATGCCATCATAACATAATCCATATAAACAATGGATATCATTTCATAATAAGAAGAATCAAACCATTTAAATAATGGATACATTATACATGAAACATAAATATATTAAATAATGTCATTTTAGATGGAAAATAGTTTTGATAAAAACACTTGAATTGAATTCTTGAGGAAAATATCCTTTTTTATTCAAAATCATTTTCTTTTCAAAAAAAGCCATGAAATTTTAAAATATAAGGGTTTTTTTTAAAATAATCATACAATGTTGTAGAGGAAGATTCATAAAAATGAGGCATTAGGAAACCGTAAAAATCTATTCACGTTGTATAAGTTAAAAATAACATTCCCCTCATACTTTTTTCCGAAAAGTCAAAAAGTTCCTCGTGTGGTAAAAAAAGTAGGATTCTTTTCATAACATGTGGTAAAATTTCAAAAATGGGTAAAAAGTACATTAAAAATACATAAAAACATTTTTAGAAAATAGGTACATGGATGATAATAAAAACTGCAGTAAATACTTACGAATAAACAATCTCGGATAAAAACGATATTGGAAAAGTTATCCCTTACCTTACGTCTGATATGATTCATATGTATCTGAACATCCTGTATAATGATTTAAATAATTTCATTGACTTATTAAAAAATCATATTCATTGTTATGATATCATATATGGTTCACTTATGACTTTATATTACCCGTTCTTTTTTAAATTCCTTGTTAAAAAAGCGTTTTGGGTAAAATCGTTTAATTTATCAAACGTGTTTCGACTTGTTGTTCTTGATATTATTACTTATATCCTGATTTACTTAATTATATAATGTAAAACATAATTTATATATATAATATATATTCATCATATACATATATATATTATAGATTGATAAATGGAATGAAATACACCGTTCATAGAGACAATAGGCCGTACGTACACATGAATGCTTTTTTCATTTCCTTATTGAATTGAATAGAATTACGTAGATGACATACATATATATATATATACATATATCCAGTATCATTATTATGTCATATATTTAATTTTTATTCATTATATATACTTTATAATCATTCAGGAATGGTTAACATGGAGAATGAATCTCATCGCGTTGTGGAGACGGTAGTCCCTACGTACGCACGAGTGATGATATCATTCCCATGATCGTGGAATTGTATTGAAGTGTATGTATAATATTTAAGAATAAATATCACTTTACAATAATCATATATAGTTATCTATTTACACCATTATACCCATCCATGTAAGGTGGTGGTCGAAAAAACATTACACCACGGCATGGAGATAGTATTCTGTACGTACGCATGCACGGTGATTTCATTTTCCGTAGGATAGATAGAAGGTGAAATAGGGTTGTTTCATATTGATAATAACATATAAGTATATAATTAATACCGATGTTATTACTTTATAATGAAACAACTAAAGAAAACGAAGTAGAAGAAGAAAAAAACCTGAAAGAGTCGGTAGAAGAGATTACCTCTTCCTCGATGAACCTCCTTTAAACATATTCTTAGGGAAGTAGACTTGGTCTTTTGAGAATCCAAAACCTCAAGAATGTTGCTAGGGAAGTGGAGAAGGTAAATGGGAAGGTTTTGGTAGAGCTTAAAGGCTCCAAAGGGTGTAAAGAGAATATGGAAGGAGTTCCCTTTTTATAAGGGAGGAGAGGGGTACTTTAGGAAAATTTAAAATATTATTTTATAATAAAGTCATATTCGGTTTATAATAGCTCCAAATTTATTTATTTTGAAGCTAATGTCGGTAAGGGTCGAACTACTATAAACCAATAAGTTTTAGGCAAGTTAAGGATAATATTTTAACTTTATCATTTAGATTTAACTCAAAGTTAAATAATTTAACCTTTAACGTGTCTTCTTGTTTTCTTATACTATATGGTTAATAAACTTACTATAACAAGACAAAAGAACCCCAAGTGGTTCACTATTAATATATATAACCTTATATAAGTCATTTGGTGGAACCTTATATTTTTAGGAATATAATAACAATTAATAATATAATATTTTTTTTAAAAACTATTTTATGACAATTTTGACACTCTTTGGTAATTGATTTTTGTGAAACTCATAACAGAATGATTAATTAGAAAAAAGTTAATTGAATCAATAATAACATGTCATATTAACCTATAAAATTAGTGTAATTCATAAAAAGTCTCAAATTAAATTTATTTGGGTATTTATAATATCAATTATTTTAATATTTCATTATTTAGGTAATTACTGCATCACTACTGTGTCATAAGTAAATTAAATTATTTAATGTCTAAACTTTATAAATAAAATATCATTAGGTAGGAAATCGTTTTATATTTATAATGAATATTTATAGTCTAATTTATCTAATGTATAACCCTATATTAAAAATGGATTAGTTATTGAACTTTGAATTTTACTATTTTAACTCTTTTTAAAATAAAATAATAATAAATGTCCTAATCTAATCCAAGTGGACCTAAAGGGCAATATTTTATTCCTAAGGTTGTTTTTGGTCAAAGTACACTTATCTAATAGAATTAGGACATGGATTAGGGTAATAATAATATCATTATTGAACCAAATTTTACTCATTGATATTAATTGTGTCTCTCAGATTTTCAAAATTCCACTCACAGAAGTGGTAAAATTATGTTTTATGTAAATTTTCAATTTCTCCTAGGAGGTGGGTAAAAGACGGTGAAAAGTTAAATAAAATTTTTATATATCATAAATTATTATAAAATGACTCCAATGAGTTACATTGAACTTATATAGGTATTATGTATCAATTTTGACCTACTAGCAATTTAAATAAAATAAATAATTATTTAAATAAAAAGTCAGTTTTTAAATAGTAACCTAGTGTTTTCACTATTCATAAAAAATTGAATGTTTTCAGAAAAATACCAAAAATTTACCGTATTCTAATTTCAATATTCTGAATCCAAACATGAAGTCTATTTTGAAAGATAAAATTTATAAAATTTCAAAATGTTGGTATTACTATTCATAATGGCTAGTTCATCATAATATTATAATAATATCTCGTTTAGTGAAACTTGGTGTTGCGTACTACACACGCTATCAAAGAAGGTCTTGATTGCATGTAATGAAAGCCAATTCAGGGCCGCGTGTAGTGAAATATCCATTTGGTGTTTTATATAATATAATCAAAACTTATTTCATTTATACATTAAACAAAAACTATACTTAATGTTGCGTAGAATAATTTCCACAAAACGAACATGAAATTGTGTGTAACACGAGCCAAGACTAGTGTTGCATACACTGTAAGCTAATACGGTGTTGTGTATAGTACAAGCTAATCCTGGTGTAGTGTATAATAGAAGACATCAATGATTTTAAAAATAATATATCTTCTAAAATCTCGGGGTGTTAAATTCTACCCCCCTTAAAATGAATATCAACCTCAAAATTCATCGCGGTTATAAATGGTTTACTACTTGAAAATTCTTTCATAGAAACCCACATCGTAAAAAGGATTACTAAAACATAATTTTAAAAGGGGAAGTTAGAATAATAACAGTGACCCAAAGTAACTCAGCACGGGGTTTCCACATAGGACAACATAGGTGAAAATATGGATATGGAAGATAAATATAACCATCAACTTCTGATGAAGAGTGGTAGAGGAAATGGCTATGAAAAAGCCAATAATCACAAAGCCATAAATTTGTGATGATCTAAGGTACCATCTGATTCATCATATATAAGAGAATTAGGAAAACATTCTTTTTTTTTTCATGATCATTTCCCTAATGTTGATGAACTTTTACATGAGGAGAAATACTTACTTTATTTCAGTGTAATATCATCGTTGGTCATTCCATGAACAATTTCCACTTAATATGTATTTAAAGAAATGAAGTTGAATTTTCATTCATGATGTGTTAGCAAATCATGTGATAGAATGATAAGTCATCCCATCTGTTTCTATCATAAAAAGGCTAGCATAAGTTATTAAAAATACATATGTCCATCTATGGTGAGATAAATAATATATGATTCCAACAATGGACTTATACTTCATCTATCATACTGATTAATAAAATAAACTAGTTACTACTAACCAGGGACTTCCTGTAGGCCACTGGTTGGTGATAATGTCCTGTCGCACTTCGGTTGTGGGTACGATTCCCACAGCCTTTTGCAACGCGACGGGTTGTCGCCCATTCTGCATGTTGTCCCTTTTCTTAAACTACACTATTATAACATTCCATCAATAATATCAAAAAAAATTCAAGCCTTAAACAATACTAACTTATGTCCAATATAATTCATTCCAATATTTAGGCTTGTCTAAAATACTTCTGTCCAATATCATAGTATAAAGAAAACGATTACTTGGAAGGTCACATAACAAGCACGTGAATACCATCATTTATCCCCCATATATCATATGATATATCTTGTTGGTCACAATCCAAACATGTGAATACCTTAATCATGTATTATTTTGAAACATGAATTACCATAGAAACTTAGTGAAAACATCAGTGCTGTTAAAAGTTAACTCTTTCCACTTACCAAAATCCAAAAATTACTATATACTCAAACAATGATATCACTTTGTCCTTATATTAGTCATGAGCTCATTAATACTATCAAACATCTCATTATCTCATTATCCTTTCATTATGCACATATCATCTACCTTCCAAAATAATTTGAATAACCATTCATGGTTATCGATACCATTCATCATTATACTTTCAAAAACACATGGAAAGACAATAGTGTAACAATCCATAGATTTTTCGTTATTCCATAGTACCATACATTATTCTTGATAAACATACAATAATTCCACTAACTTCTTAAACCGATGACTGAGATTCATCATTTCTTTCACCTCATATTTCATTTGTAGTCTCTTCATCATCATCAACATAAGTACTACCCATACGACCATGTTTATTCTCTTCATGAAATTTTCCCTTATAGCACTGTTTTTCATAATGCCCATACATTCCACATTTAAAACATTTAACCATTGTAGATGCCATAGCAATACCATTATCCTTGTCCATGGTGTTAACTGAACCTTTTCCTTTACAATTACTGGATTTGTGTCCTTATTTTCCACACCCAAATCATCTTCCAGTTCCTCTAAAAGATTCTCCATGATGCCTCTTACGACATTATTTACATGATAGAAATTGAACTTTCTTTTCTTTATGATCATCATGAAACTCCATCTTTCTATTATTAGCTGAGTCAGGAAACATACCATATCTTAGATTATTGGTCATATTATGTGATTGATGATTAGGAATAATAATGATATGTGGACCTCCAGATCCAATTTCATTTGTTTGCTCATGAAGAATGTCATTCCATTGTCCATCATATCCTCCATTATCGTGAATCTTCCCAGTTCCAGCCATATTCTAAAACCCAAGAAGAATAGTGTGAGAGGACAAAATCATAATCAAGGGGGATTACCTTCAATATCTAACATCTTAGGTTATATTATAAAATCATTACTGTAATTCTAGGACTTTAACCTATACTTATGAATAACCTTAGGAACATCCATATACATACCATAGAAATATCTCAAGAGACCCCACTTAAGTTTTCACATCCTAGTTTCCAAAGGTTAACTAAACCTTCGTGCGGATACCAACTTTAGAGACCCAAATCATGACGTACATGGACATTACATTACTTTTGTGGAATACTTAATACATGACAAAAACAGATTCCCACAGATCGTATTATTTTAGTGTGTTTTGAAACTCAGAACGTAATCTTCTAACCATGGTGAAAGATCTTCAACATCTCCCATAAAGATCTTCCCCTGTTGGTTTTCTTACCTAAAACCGTTATTTATATCTTGGGAAAAAGAAAACATAAAAAGTTTGATCTCAAATGCTCAGTAAGGGTAAACATAGAGGACATAAAACAATCCATAAACATTTGAATGTAAAAAACTTGAACAGAAAATCTAAACATCAAAATCTTGAGCAAAGACATAAATCATTGAAGTACATAAGGAATATATCATAAATAAAAATCAATCATGATAAAATAGTATGGGAATAAAACATGTTATTGTGGAAACCATTAAGCACATTATATGATTTCAATAGTATCCAAGGCATTGCTGCCAATACCATCTTAGTAGACAAAGTCCCTTTCTGAATCGAGATCACACCTCGTTCCAGTCCTGTATTACTAAACCGGATTAACTTACTGTTCCATAGATGTCTATATCATGAGATATAAATATTTATCTAATACATTGGAGGGAGATATAGGTCCCACCCATCTCATAATAAAATCATTCTTTCGTGTGCCACAAAATCATACATCATACATCATAGCATAACCCATGTAATAGAATGTGATTCTTAAACATCATGTCATCATAACATAGTCCATATAAAAAAATGGATATCATTTCATCATAAGAAGAATATAACCATGTAAATAATGGATACATTATACTTGAAACATAAACATATTAAATAATGTCATTTTAGATGGAAAATAGTTTTGATAAAACAGTTGAAATGAATTCTTGAGGAAAATATCCTTTCTTATTCAAAATCATTTTATTTTCACAAAGTGCCATGAAATTTTAAAATAAAAGGGTTTTTTTGAAAATAATCATGCAATCCTGTAGAGTAAGCTTCATGAAAACGAGGCGTTATGATACCGTAAAAATCCATTCATGCTATATAAGTTGAAAATAACATTCTCCTCATTCTTTTGTCTGAAATCTCAAAAAGTTCTTCGTGTGGTAAACAAAAGTAAGATTCCATTCATAATATGTGGTAAAATTTCAAAAATGCATAAAATGAAATTGAACATACATGAAAAAAATTAGAAAACATGGACATTGATGATAACAAAACCCCAGTAAATACTTACGAATAAACAATCTTGGAGAAAAACGAGATTGGAAAAGTTATCCCTTACCTTACGTCTGATATGCTTCGTATGTATCTGAACCTCCTGTATAATGATTTAAATAATGTAATTGACTTATTATAGAATCATATTCATTGTTATTATATCATATATGGTTCACTTATGACTTTATATTACCCGTTCTTTTGTAAATTCCATGTTAAATCAACGTTTTGCGTAAAATCGTTTCATTTATCGTATGTGTTTCGACTTGTTGTTCTTGATATTATTACTTATATCCTGATTTAGTAAATTAAATAATGTAAAACATGATTTATATATACAATATATATTCAGAATATACATATATATATGATATATTGATAAATGAAATGAAATACACCTTTCAAGGAGACGGTAGACCGTAAGTACGCTTGAACGTTGTTTTCGTTTCCTTATTGAATTGAATGGAATTAAATAGATTACATACATATATATATATATATAAATAAATCCAGTATCATTATTATGTCATATATTTAATTATTATTCATTATATATACTTTATAATCATTCATGAATGGTTAACATGGGGAATGAATCTCATCGTGTCATGGAGACGGTAGTCCGTGCGTAAGCACAAGCGATGATATCATTCCCATGATCATGGAATTGTATTGAAGTGTATGAATTATATTTCAGAATAAATATAAATATACAATAATCATATGTAGTTATTTATTTAAACCATTATACCCATCCAAGTAAGGTGGTGGTCGAAAACAGATTACACCACGGCGTGGAGACGGTATTCTGTACATACGCACGCGTAGTGATTTCATTTTCCATAGGATGGATAGAAGGTGAAATAGGTTTTTTTCATATTTATAATAACATATAAGTATATAAGTAATACTTATGTTATTAATTTATATGGAAATAACTAATGAATATGAAGTAGAAGAAGAAAGAAACTTGAAAGAGTCGGTAGAAGAGATTACCTCTTCCTCGACGCACCTCCTTTAAACTTCTTCTTAAGGATGTAGAGTTGGTATTTTGAGAAGAAACAATCCTCCAGATTATTTATAGGGAAGTGGAGAAGAGAAATGGGAAGGGTTTGGCCGAGCTTCAAGGCTCAAAAGGTTGTGAATAGAAGAGGGAAGGGGTGCCCTTTTTATAAGGGAGGAGAGAGGCACTTTAGGAAAAACTTAAAATATTATTTTATAATAAAGTCATATTCGGTTTATAATAGCTCCAAACTGATTTATTTCGATGATAAAGTGGGTATGGGTTTAAATACTCTCATCCAAAATATTTTATCCATGTTTAGGATTCTATTTTAACCTTATCATTTAGATTTCTCTCTAAGTTAACTAATTTAACCTTTACCGTGTCTTCTTGTTTTCTTACACTATATGGTTAATAAACATACTATAACAAGACAAAAGAACCCCAAGTGGTTCATTATTAATATATATAACCTTATCTAAGTCATTTGGCTGAAACGTTTATTTTTAGGAATATAATAACAATAAATAATATAATATTTGTTTTAAAAACTATTTTATGTCAATTTTGACACAATTTGGAAATTGATTTTTTTTAAAATCATAACAGAATGATTCGTTAGAAAAAAGTTACTTAAATCAATACTAACATGTCATAGTAACCTATAAAATTATTTGAATTTATAAAAAGGCTCAAATGACATTTATTTGGGTAGTTATAATATCAATTATTTTAATATATTATTATTTAGGTAATTACTGCATCACTATTGTGCCATAAATAAATTAAATTATTTAATTTGAAAAAATTATAAATAAAATACCATTAGGTAGGAAATCGTTTTATATTTATAATTACTATTTATAGTAGAATTTATCTTATGAATAACCCTATATTAAAAATGTTATAGTTATTGAATTCTGATTTTAACTATTTTAACTCTTTTTTAAATTAAATAATAATAAATGTCCTAATCTAATCCGAGTGGACCTAAAGAGAAATATTTTATTCCTTAGGTTGTTTTTGGTCGAATTACAGTTATCCAATAGAATTATTACATGTTTTAGGGTAATAATAATATCATTTTTACCCTTAATTACCCTATTTACTTTTAACCGTGGAAAACAAATTAAAAAGTTACTATTCACAAAAAATTATTTTTATCTTATTGAACCATATTTTACTCCTTGATATTAACGGTGTCTCTCAGATTTTTTAAATTCCACTCACAGAAGTGGTAAAATTATGTTTTATGTAAATTTTTAAATTCTCCTAAAAGGTGGGTAAAAGACAGTGAATAATTCAATAAAATTATTATATATGTAAAATTATTATAAATTGACTCCAATGAATTACATTGAACTTATATAAGTATTATGTATCAATTTTCACCTAAAATTAATTTAAATAAAATAAATAATTATTTATATAAAAATTTGGTTTTATATAGCAACCTAGTGTTTTCACTATTCATCAAAAATTGAAGGCTTTCAAAAAAATACCGAAACTTCACCCTAGGCTAATTTTGATATTCTGAATCCAATAATGAAATACATTTTGAAAGATAAAATTTATAAAATTTAAAAAAGTGGGTATTACTATTCATAATGGCCAGTTCATAATAATATTATAAAAATATATCGTTTAGTGAAACTTGGTATTGCGTACTACACACGCTATCGAAGAAGCTCTTGATTGCATGTAATGCAAGCCAAGTCAGGGATGTGTTTAGTTAAAGCTCCATTTTGTGATTCATATAACATAATCAAAACATATTTCATTTATACATTAAACACAATATATACTTAATGTTGCGTATAATAATTTCCACAAAACGAACTTGAAATTGTGTGTAACACGAGCCAAGACTAGTGTTGCGTATACTGCAAGATAATACGGTGTAGCGTATAGTACAACCTAATCTTTTTGTAGTGTATAATAGAAGACATCAAATAAATTAAAAATAATATATCTCATAAAATCTAGGGCTGTTATAGAAATTTAGTATTTTCTTCTTGAAAATATGAATTGAATCATATCTATGTGTGAACACATGGGTGAGTACTAGTTTGATTAATTGTAAAAATGTCTCAAAGAATAAGGTCTGAGATGAGAAACCCTTACCTTATACTCCTTCTTTGTTGGATGCATTCCAATATCCTTTCTAATAAATTTATATTCAATAGTAATCTATATAAAAACCATTTTTACATATATATTTCTAAATATTATTTATTAAAAACATATTTTTAACATTTAAATTATAATTCTTTGTTAAAATAATTTATTTAGTTCTTAAATATACTATTTATCATGCATATTTTGATTCAGTGGTTCCAATACTTTCACCTTGGTCCAAGTTTAATCACCTCCAAAATTTTCATAATTTCATATATACCAAATTTATACAAAATATAAAATTTAATAAGCATCAATGTAAGTTGGTTATAAAAAATTAAATATGACATTCATAGATGGGGTTTTCCACACACACACATAGATGATGTTTTCATTATTTTAATAGATTGAAATAAATAAAGGAATATGAGGATTTATATTTAAATAACCTTAATAATTTCTTAAATATAATATAAGTTCATTAAATCCATTTCTAAAACTAGGCACATGAGGTGGTGCTAAATTATTAAAATTGTCACTTCATGGAGGCGGTAATATGAAGTATTCATATGCGATGTTTTCTTTTTTGCATGTAATGGAAATGACATATAAAATGGTTGAATGCACAATATTAGAAAGTTTTAGTATATTAATGACACTAATTTTATTATATAAATATGTTCATAGCTCCCTAAACATAATCACCAACTAATAACATGAATTTAGGAAAATATTTCATTATAACATATTTTCAAGACATTTAATGTTTAATGTTTTTGATAGTTAAGGAAATACAATTATTGAACAATACTCATGTCTTATTCGACAAATATATATTTTCAATCTACACAGAAAACTTATTAATTTGTAACATGTCTTCAAAATCTCCAACAAACTCTTCTCATAAGATACCCTTCTAGAATCATCTTGCATATTACTTTTCTTCATATCCTTTATAAATTGAATGATAATAAATGGGAAAGATTAGATGATCAGTAATAGTAAACACAAAAAATTATAATAAAATACAAAATTGATAATAATATGAGAATAGGGATATTAAAATGTAGTAAAATTAATAGTAATTACTACATATCAATTTTTTTATAATTTTTTATTTTAATAAAACATATGGATAATGAAAATTATAATGTTTTTTGATGTCAATATATGTTTAAAAATAATGCTTTCAAGAATGAGCTATTTTTCATGTTATTCTATAAAGAATATAAAAAATAATTTTAGAAACAGGAAGAAATTTAATTTTATAAAATAAATTTTATTTTTTAATTTATAATACTGAAATTATATTAGCAAAATGTTTTGTATTTTTCTGAGAAACTTCATTTTTTTTTTGAAAAATACTTAAAAATACTACATTTTAGTTAAAAATTGCCATTTCATTTAAATCATTAATATTTTTAAATTATAGTTTAGATTTTTTTAAGTTCACATTATATAAATTATAAATATATTAACAAAATATATTTAATTATAATCATTTTCACATTGAAAATTAATATAATAACTTAACAAACTTTTTAACATTTTTCTTCTCTAAAACACTGTTTTTCATTTTGTCTACTGAATTAGCATTAATATTAATTTTTTCTATTATATTAATTTAAATTCAAAAAAATTAATTAGTATTATATTTATATTATAATAATATAATCTAAAATTTTTACCAAAAATATTAGTAAAGGTGACTAAAATCAATCTCATTGATTAATGTCTAATTAAGCTTAATTAGGAACTAATCCTTACTCTTGGGTTCCCAAATTACATAGAATCTTGTAAATCATCCATTTTCTAGAAATATTTAATCCATTAAACTAATATTATTTATTTGTTTTTAGTACTTTTGATGGGTAATAACATGTTCACACATAACTTGTTTTGAAAAATTCCATGTGAGTCCTTTACTATCACTATAAAACGACACCACCTCTCCCTCCCCTTAACACCTATCAAACAAATTAGGTTCAAAAAATGTCTTATAAATAAAATTATAAACATAACTCTCTTCCTCTTAGAATCCCCTCCTTGGTCAAAAACAATGCATTGAATCATTTTCATACAAACCAAAAGTAGTTACCCGATTAAGAGGTAACGTCTTCTTCAAGCTCTTTAAATTTATTTTTCTTCTCTACCCTATCCACCCCACGTATTCTGTTATTATATAAAAAAACATATATATTCAATATAATATTATTCTTTTATGCTACGGTTTCTATCTACACTCCCAAAAACTGCCTTCTAATGGGTAACAATCATACAATTTATTTGTATGGTGAACTACCGCCTCACTAAACGGTGATTGTTCATTTTTTCCTTCACCACCTCTAATGGAGAAACTTATGATGAATAATCTATATATATTTGATATATTATATTTATTATATTTATTATTTCATTAATCTTGTATATTAATTTTTTAATATATATCTTTTTACTTTTCATTTGGTGTAAATACATTAATTTCATTTGAGGAAGTGTCGACTACCTCCCACTAAATGCAATGTGATTCATTCACACACTACATAGAATGTATTAAAGATGGGTTTATTTAAATAATATGTTATATATGATATAACTATTATAATTAAATAATGATATATATACAATTATATAAATATATCTTAAGTACACTGTTTTTTCAATATGATAATAAAAAAATAGAAACGAAATTTAAGAATATGTACAACTTACCATCTTCATGATTCGTGTAATACATTTCATACCTCAATATTATGTATATTATTTAAACAAAAATATACTAAATTTAAAATATATTTATATTATTATTTTAATTTAGGTAATCAAGATATATGTATAAGGACTAGATATAAAAAATTAATACACAAACGAAAAAATAAAGCAAATATTACCCAAAGCATAAACTTAACATGATAATTGATAAAAAGGGGTAATATAAATTCATATTAAGTAAAAATATGATATTAGATATAATAATGAGTTTATTTAAAATATTTATCATAAATTCATATTTTTTATACAGGAGGTTTGAACAAGTACGACGAGAGTCAAGACACAATATAATGGAATTTCATCTCAGTTTTTATTGCCGTGAGATTCATGCTTAATTAAAAATTCATTCCTTTTTATGGTGTGAATAGTAACTATAGATGTATTATATAATTCGTATGCTTAA
The DNA here is from genome assembly GCA_963277665.1 of Viscum album. Classification (NCBI taxonomy): domain Eukaryota; kingdom Viridiplantae; phylum Streptophyta; class Magnoliopsida; order Santalales; family Viscaceae; genus Viscum; species Viscum album. The sequence goes on along the minus strand of OY728162.1, from coordinate 1,520,951,148 downwards.
ATTTATTTCTATTTACATATCCATTTTATTATCTTTCTTTCATGATATTTATGTTTCAAAATTTACCAAATCGATAATGTAATTTTGTCTCAATTTTCCTTCCTTCATAAACATGCCATGTTATACACCTATATTTTTCAATGAGGTGTATATAATTCATTTTGAATTATATATCATGAATCTGTTTATTTTTATTATATTGTATGGTTTCTGTAATTTAATTTTCTTAAATGGGTAGTATGTTTTAAAGCTACTAAGTGGAATGCTTTTATTATAACAATCTCATCGGTTTTCAAGATTGATTATGTTTATGATTCCTATAAGGAAATAATATGATCCATATCTTATGAAAATTCATGAATTTTCGACTCCACTTGTTATTCATGATATATTCATGTAATTATATCATATTTCCACTATTTAGAACATAAGATTCTTAAAAATTTGTTTTTATGGAAGCTGGTCTTTACCCTCTATTTAGTGAAAAAAAGTGTTCCTTCAAAACCATGTTTTCCTAAAATTGTTTCAAAGAATATTATACAATTATCTTAAAATAATTATAATACATTTTTAGCCTTTTTATCTCTTACCAATGTCTTCAAATGAATATTCGTGTCTCTTTCTAGACAATGAAATTTTCATTTCTTTTTATCATGAAAAATGAATGTTCTTTTTATAGTGTATAACATGAATGAAATTTCCCACCATGGTTTCATTGAAGATTATTTTTCATGTTTAAAAGGATATTTTTTCTGAATTTAATTTTCAAAATTATTATTCAATTAAATGTTTTTCAAAAGGGATTCAAGCCACTTTTAGAAGTTTTAAATGAAAATTTATTTCAAAATGTTTTCAAAATTCATTTATATATTAGAAAGGAAACTGTGTTTCCAAATATTTTCAATCTCCCTTTATATGTTTTCATTGAAAAAGGTTTTCAATATTTCTTAAAATAATTATTTATAGTATTTTAATTTTTTATGAAAATAGTTTTGAATTGGTTTTTTTGTTTTAAATTGAATTTTTAATAGAAGAAAGGAAATGTTCTTCATGAAGTGTTTTTAAAATATCTTTCAAAATTATTACCCATGTAAATAGAATCCATTTTTGTTACTCATGAATTTAAGTGGAAATGATTTGGTGTTTCCATTCATACTATTTATCTCAATGGTTTATGTTTTAATGCAATGATGTTTATGATACCTATTCTATTTCATGAGTTATATTATTTTAAGACCTAATTATTTTCATGGGTAATTCATTCATGAAGTGATTATGAAACATATATATTTTCATAGATTATGATGTGATGAAATGATAATTATACCCATTTTATTTAAGTATTTATGATTTGATTTTTGAAAAACTTATCTCTATTTATGGGTCATGATATGATGAATGTTTCATTTCATAAATCATATATGAATACTATTATTATGAGATGGGTGGGACCTATATCTTGCTCAAATTAATCGGTTAATGATGGATAACTCATGAGTATAAATGTTATGTGTGAACATGATTACATGTTCACAATGTTATGCATGTACCTGGTGGAATTTCCATAATTTTTTGTGTGAACCTAATTACACATTAATAATTTTATGAGAGAACCCTATTATATATTCATAATGATATGTGTGAACCTGATTAAATTTTCACAATGTTATCCATGTATGTTGTTTCATGTCCATAAGTTTATGTGAGAATCTAATTTCATGTTTACAATGTTATTCTTGAACCCGATTACATGATCACAATGTTATGCATGGACCTGGTTTCATATCCATTAGGTTATGCATTAACCTGATTACATGTTCACAATGTTATGTAGAGACCTAGTTTCATGTCCATAAGTTGATGTAGGAGAATTATTTCATGTTCACAACTTAATGTGTAAACATTTTTCTACTTATAGTTGTTCACAATATTATTATCAAAGATGAAATCCATGAATTCCATGTTTTATTCCTATGTTATGCCTTAATGTTTTATGTTTTTTATATCCTTATGATATGTCTATTATGAAATATAAATGTTTTTTATGATCTATAATATGCAGGGTATCATCTTCAAATGTTTTTCTAATGTTACATACCCTTATGTTCATTTTATTATTACACATTTTCTTTATTTACCCTTAATGGGTATAAGAGCACACATATTTCTTATGTTTCCATTCCTCAGGTTATGATGAATGGTTTTAGGTAGAATTTCTAAATCTTGATATCTTTATGGGTGATGTTGAAGATATTTCACTAGGATAAAATATTTTTTTTCTAGGCTTCTATAGTCACTAAACTATTACCATCCTTGAGCATGTATTTTTGTAATGTACTAAATATTCTTCTAAAATTATGAAATATCCATGTTTGTTAAGCCTAGGTTACAACAGTTGGTATAAATGGAAAGGTTTGGTCAAAACATGGATACTACTATGATACTACATTAGTGATACCTCTATGAATATTTATAAGGACAAGTCTAGGGATATCTCTGCAGATAGTTATATAGATTATTTGACATATAAGAAAATTTACCATAATTTTGGTAAAGGATAGTGTGAGTTGTTTTTTTTTTAAATACATATCTATATGGATAATACAAGTGGATGTGTATCTGAAACATATGTTCCAAGGGGTATCATCTTTTCTAAATTGTCTCAGGCTTGAATCGTGGTAAAATGGTAAACAACAACAAGCCTTGAGACACACCTTATTTGAAAATGCTAGCGGATATGATTTGGGAATTCACAAACTCATTACGAACCATCATGAATGATTTAAATAGAGGATAAATATGAATATCATATGACAAATTTAATGTGTCAAAGATTAATGAAGTATGAGATATTTTCTAGGCATCCTATAAGTAAATTTTCATGATTAAATAGTATACCATTATGATAAATGTTTCTCACAATATGATTTCCTGTTTTAGTAAATGGTGATAATTATAAGGAACATGGTTAACATTAAATGTTTTAGATATGGAATGTCTGGGTATTATGATAATGTATTTCCTAAGGTGAAATATCATAAAGATAATCATAAAGGGGGTACAAGTATTGGTTATACTTCAGAATACAATGTGACAACACACTACATGTGAAAGGTATGTGATGCGCTCCTAGTGCTATTTTTATTAAATAGAATAATCATGATTAGTTTGAGTTTTAGGAATCTTAAGATAATATTAATATTTCATATTCTAGGAAAGAGGTATTAAGGAATAATTATTGAAGCCATAGTGATGGTTTAAGAATAAGGATTGGATGAATGAATTATTAATGTTTTGGAATTCAAAGTTTATGTTATAGAATCATGAAATATATATTTAATTTAAGGATAAGTATTAATTAAGTATTGAAAATGACTTGTTAAATAGTGATGAAGGCCAAGGAATATGAGTTTATGGAAATGTGATATTTTGATTTTGGGAAGGAGACTGTTAATTAATTCCTGAAAATTTTATAGTATTTTTTGGATAAAGATATTTTGGTTATGAGTAAATAAATTTGATGGTAAAGATTACCCTAGAATTTAATATTGAAATTTTTTTCAATGTCATGGAGGAGAAGATTACATCTTCCTAGAAATGAATAATGTCTCTGATAATCATTAGAATAAAGAATCATGCCTATTTTCCCAAGGGATTTATTTTAATTAAGGTTATTACCAAGTTTCAAGATGATTTTCCATGAGGGTATTGACATGATTGGAATATGACAACCATGTGGTACATTGTGATGTATGGGGGATCAATGTTAAGCTGATTTCATGAATTTTATTCTAAATCATTGAATTTTCATGTTTTAAAAGGTTTATAATGTTATAATATTATGTAATGTTTAATTATAATCTAGATGAAGTCAGCAAGATTATATTGTTATATCCCCATACGAGGATTTATGTACATTGGATAACCTACTCAAACTAATTTGTGTTAATGATAACTAATGAAAAATGGGATAGAATTTCATGGATCTCATGATCTATTAGTGATTGGGGAATTCAAAATTCAAAATTCATTTTTAGAGAAACACATGGAGTGGGTCAAGGAACCACAAAGGGTGATGTTTTTTTTTCAAATAATGCATGTATATATTTTGATGGAAATTCTTCAACTTCAGGAAAAAAGGTTCTTGAAACAAAGAAAATTAACATAGTGCATTCATGTTTTACGAGTCAGAAGGTCCCTTAAATCATCACAGATTTATGTAATTCTGATTTATTATATTCTCCTGGCCTTATTCTCTATCACTCTCTATCAAAACATGATTATTAGATTTCTCTTCCATTCCATGTTTTAACATTCCACCTATGATCCCCTACAGGGAAACCCAGCTTTGTGTTACCCTAGGTAAGTGTTATGGTTCTAAATTTCAATTTATAAATCAAGAATTATCAATCATTTTTAGGATGTGGGTTTCTTATGAAATGAACATTCAAGTATAAAAACATTGAAAACTAGAAAAAAATTGATGGTGAAATTCATTTTAAGGTGGTTAGAATGTAATATCCAAATATTTTGTGATTATTTTTTTATATTTTCCATTTACCATGACACTAGAAATAGTTTTAAATATATATATATATATATACATATATATATATAAATATTAATACACTAATTTAAACATTCCTTTCATGTGGAATGAACTTTGATTTTTCAACACACAAAACTGACTTGGACTGCACTATATGCAACACGACATGGCATGCACTACACACAACACTGCCTTAGAATATGTTACATGCAATACTGAGTTTCTATGAAAAATAATTTTATTATCATAATTATTTAAATTAGATAGTTATATAATAAATATAAAAACATAGTAATATGAATATTAATAACTACGTTTCAAATATTTTATAATTTTTTATATAAATAGAACATATTGATAATGAAAATATAATTTTTTATATAGTCTTTATATGTTTTAGAATATTATTTTATTGAACGAACTTCTTTTAAAGTCCTTCTATTAACCAAAAAAAATTATTTTTAAAATTATCTATAAATTTAATTTTAGAAAATAAAATTTATTTTTGAATTTAGAATGCCAAAATTAGTTTACAGTAATTTATTGGGATTTTTCTAAGAAACTTATTTTTTATGAACAGTGAAAAATAATACATTTTAGTAAATAAATTCTTTTTCATTTATATAATTAAGATTTTTATATTATACATTATATTTTTATGGTCACATTTGATCAATTGTACATCTATTAATACAATATAGGTCAATATAAACAATTTTATATTGAAATTTAGCATAAAAACAGAACAATCTTTTGAAAATTTATCTATTTTAAAAACCCGTTATTTAATCCTATTTTTGGGATTAACATTAATCATAATTTATCCAATTTGGTGAATTGAATTTCAAAAACTCAACAAATACCATTTTAATTAGTATGATATTTAGATTGTAAATAGATCATGTAATGTTTTCCAAAAAAGATCATAAAAACTACATAAAATTAATCACATCAATTAAAGAGGAATTAGGATAAATTATTTACTAAACATTAATCATATGGGCCTAAATTACCTATACATGTGTGGAATTATTGCACCATGATTCATTGTTTCATTTTCACCCTCTTACAACAATGTTAAACTGATTTTGTATCATAAATTCCAAATTTATAAACAAATTTCACTTCATCTATGATCAATCTATTTTGTGTTTACCAATCATAAAAGGGTAATTTTACAATTTTTGATAATTACATAGTTTTTGGAGGTGATTTAGAGGGACCATGATGAAGTTCAAGAAATATGTGCCAAACTACGTAGGATCCATACACACCATTGGACTCAGCCACATACTTCTATGGAACCATTCATCCAAATGGGATGAAATTTTTTTTCCTGGTCCAAACATCATTAGGATACATTTAATATAAAGTAACACAATCTAAATTCATCTATTTAGAGGCCCATAAGAACCAATCTATCCAGTACACCAAATTTTCATGAAGTCAAAAGTGGTGTAATGTTATCTGTCCATATCTCAAGATGTAGTTTTCCAAATGGTTCCAAACATTCAATAGAGATATTTAGGAGGTGTCTCTATAACTTTTTAGTATTTTAAAATGTTAGAAAAGATTATATGTCCATCAAAAAACATTGGATATGTGGTTTCTCAAAATCATGGTGCCCAAAACCACCTTTTATATTTCATATAAATTAACACATTTGGATCCTCATTTGTAAGTTCATACAAGGAGTGACGTGCTGCCAATTTGGGGTTCCATGAGATTCCTTTCTTCACACTTGAAGTTATGGAGGCCCTTATCCTCATAGGGGGATCATGGATGAATAAGTAGTTTCACTATGGCTTCCTCCTCCTGTCGATGTAGGGCTAAAAGGTGGGTGTTTATTGTGAGAGAGATACACACATGTCGAGGAAGTTAAAATGCTTCTATTATCTATTGGATTGAATTAATTTGGGTTTTAAAACGTTTATTGCATGTATCTTACATTATTTTATATTTTAAGTCTGGTTTTCATGCATGTGAGTGTTATGATCATAATTTCAAACTAATGAGTTTGAGGTTTTAAGTGCATTACTTCTGTTGTTCAGATTGGACTACACAAGAATCATTTTATTACCCACTTTCTTGAGATTTCAATCTGATTTTTAAATAATATTCCATGCATACATTCTGTACATTGAAAATATGATTGTTATGTCAAGGTTTGGTTCTTCAAGCATTAAAATAAAATCTTATAAATTAACCAGGATTCCAATTAATTTCAAAAGAATAATTATACCAAACCTATGTGAATCACAAAGAAAAATGAACTTGAAATGTGTTTAGTGGAAACAAATGACATATTTTTCTAATATTTTTCAAAATCCACTTCGTTTTTTAACTAATAAACTGTTTAAATTAAGTGACGTTCTTAAAACTGTTTTCAAAACCACCACCTCTTTTTGCAATCTCTATTAAAAATACAGACTCTAAACCAATCACCGGTCCATGATATACAACATAGGTTCTTCCCTAGACTATAAAATCATCATAAAATTATAATGAATTTGACCTTTCACCATAGAGATTTCAAAATTTGGCATCGTTGTAGGATAACACTTTTGTTTCTAGTGTGTGTTTCTTATAAAAGTATTACTTATTTTGTAATTACAATTCTGACACTTTTCTTTCATAAAGTTTTAATATGATTTATAAAATAATCCTTTTATAGGCCTTTTTCATGAAGTGATCTTCATCAAAGGAACTACTTCCATTCGAACATGAACCACAGAGGATCCTATGTTTGTGACCCTAAGATGCACAAGAGAACCCTTTGAAGGAGGACACATCACATCTTGAAATTGTTCTTGATCATTCCTCTACTTATGGAACCCAAATTAAAAATTAAAATAACTTGTATGACATAGATGAAAAGAATTTAAAACCAATAGAATTAACCTCACCTGATCTTCATGTCCAACCCACATATATTTGAATACAAGGCAAGGAACCCAATTTTGAACTAATGTCTAGTTTATTTCACTTCATACGAATATTTCATGGGATTTTTGGAGAAGTCCAACTGAAAAATTTAAATGAATTTCATACTGGGTGTTTGAAATTTAATCATACTAATATGGATGAAGGTCACCTAAATCTTATGTTATTTCATCTCTCATTATAAGATACTGCAAATCCTTGGCTTTACTATGTAAATTTCCAATTAGAGTCTGGGTGGACTAAAAATGAATTTTAAAAAAATACATTCTAGCCTCTAGATATACAAAAATAAGGAATGAAATTTGTGTAATAAGGAAATATCAAGGGGAAACTCTTCATGAATACTTGGAAATATTTAAAAGTATTTGTTCAAGTTTTCCACACGACCAAATAAGTGATCAAGTTTTTATTCATTATTTTTATGATGATTTATGTCTAATTGATTGAAATATGATTGATACTACAACAGGTGGTGCACTAGTTGATAAAAAACAAATTGTTGTAAGAACCCTAATTAAGAACATGGTGCAAAACACTCAACATTTCATTTCGTGGTCTATTGTACCAATTTAATGTGTCCTCGAGGTGAAAGTTTTAGAGTATGGGAAGAATGTAGAAACCATGTTTGAAGAGGTAAATACCATTCTTCAACAACTTTCCCTTTCCCAAGGGAAATCAAAATCTCCTCCTCCCTTCTATCATGTTATCAGTTTTATTGACACCCATAATTCTAAAAAATGCCCCCAACTGATAGAAACCTCTAAGAGTTGTGGGAAAATATTCCCGAGATGCCATTTTAACCAACCCTTTAGGCACGAACCATACAATCTATCCAACCCAGGGTGGAAAGATGACCAATACTATATGAAAGGGGGTATGAAAACTAACCTCAACAACCGTGGAACCAAATGGGGTAGAGTAGTCATCCACCACCACCACCCAGAAATCCTCAACCACCCCAAAGGACATTCCAACAACCCCCTTCATAACTCATTCCTATCTTAGAATAAATGATGAAACAAATGGATTCCAACAACCACCAATTCCAACACACTTCCCAAGTATCCATACAAGACATAAAAACCTAATTAGTCCAAATTAATAACACAATGGGGGGAATTAAAACTCATGGGTTGGGTAAAATACTATCTCAACCATTAGTAAACCATAGGGATAACGGAAATTTTAGAGTCATCGCCCTTAAGAGTGGAACACAACTAAAATGTCAAATTTATCATCCATAATATTCATACCCTCTTAAATAAGCCTCCATCCCAACCATTTAATATGTTCCAAATGCCGAAGAAAGCATGTCCTCAGAGAATCCCTTCCAAATGAAAGATGGTGTTTGTTGATGAGTCACCAAGCCCAACCACTACTCTTCCATTTACTCAAAGAGAAACCCAACCAAGTATAATAAAATAAACAGAATGTGACACAAAAATATTTGAATCATTCAAAAAAGTGAAGGTTAACATCCCCTTGATTGTTTTAATGAAGAAAATTCCACAATATGACACGTTTCTGAAGGAGATATGTAAACACTGAAGATGACATTGAGGTGATGAGAATGTGATCTTGAGGAGGAATGTCTCAGAATTGATAGAGCGATCACTACCTAAAAATTCAATGATCCTAGAACATTCTAAATTCCATGCACTATATGGGATTATTCCTTTCACAATACTAAGATTGAATTGGTTTCTTTAATAAATGTGATTCCTCATTCTATTTAATGTTATTTGTAATTCAGGGAATAAAATCCCACACGAATTGTTGTTCAACTCGAAAATTGGAGTACAACACACCCTTCTGGAATGTTAGATGATGGTCTTGTGAGGGTTAAAAATGTAATTTTTCTTACTAATTTTTATGTGCTAAAAATTGAATATGATATGATGAATAGACATGCCCATATTATATTTGGGACACCCATCTTGAGAATATCCAAAACCTTAATTTACATTCAAAATTTTTCATTATATATGAAGTTTGGTTGTGACATTTTCAGCTTTAACATATTTGAATCCATGAATCACCCCTTATAATAACTTTCCTCTATCTCTGTTAACTCTATAGATGTACTCTCTTTCCTGAAAAAACTTCTTTTCCTTACCCTGATCCCCTTTATGAATTTTATTGATTGATTTAAATTCTAGGTAATGTATGGTGCATTGATTACTGTAGTGGTCTAGAAAAAATTAATGCATGTTTATTAATTGATGATTTCATGAACACTAAGGATAACATTACCATTGTTGATACTGATAATCTTGTGATAGGACATTCCTCATCTGAGGATGATACCATTGAGTAATTATCTGATCATAGTGACCTATCACTTTCACACAGACACCCTTAAATCAAAAATCCCCCTAAATTGGAACTAAAACAAATACATAAAGATTTAAAATATCTTTATCTTGATAATGGAAACAAGTTTCCTTCCATCATTGATAGTTTACTCCCTCCTGAGCATGAATTGAGACTGATTCAAATTTTTAGGGAGTATAATCATTATATGGGATGGAAAATTATAGAAATTCCACGTATTTGTAAATCAGTTTGAACACATCATATATTGTTTAACGATGAGGCCAAACTAGCGAGGTAGTCAAAATGTCGACTGAACCCAAACATCTTAGATGCTGTTAAAAAGGAGGTCACAAAATTAATTGATGTAGGAATCATTTACCCCATCTCTGATAACCAATGTGTTATTCCAGTGAATGTTGTTCCCAAAAAAACATGTCTTACTATAATTAAAAATGAAATCAATTAGTTGGTTCCAACTAATGTGAAGAATAGTTTGTGTGTCTGTATAGACTATTGCAGACTAAACCAACACACTATGTAGGGCCATTTCCCAATGCCATTCATTGACTAAATGTTTGAGAGGATAGAAGGGAATTCCAATTACTATTTTTTTGATGGGTGTTTTTGGTACATTCTGATCCATATTTCTCCTAAGGATCAGGAAAATAAAACCTTTACTTGCCCCTTTGGCATATTTTCCTATAGGAGGATTTCATTTGGTCTGTTCAATGCTCCAGGTACTTTCTAGTGATGCATGGTTATTATTTTTTGGATTTCCTAGGTAATTTAAAAGAAGTATTCAGGGATGATTTCAATATTTATGTCTCCTCATTTTATGAATTAATATGTATTATTGGTTCTTTCCTACGTCACTATATTAAAAATAATCTTGTATCAAATTATAGGAAATGCCATTTCATGGTACGACAAGGTATAGTTTTGGGAAATGTCATTTTTGGAGATGATATCTAAGTATATAAATAAAAATTTTATTTCATTTCTTCCCTACAATTCCCTAAAAAGTTTTTATATGTTTGGTCTTTCTTATGTTATGCAAGATTTTACCATTGTTTCATTCATGACATCAGTAATATTTCACTACTCCTATCCAAATTTATCCATAGAGAAATAGAATTTTTATTTGATAAAGATTGGGTGGAAGCTTTTAATAAGATAAAATAGAGTGTGATTTTACCCCAGTAATCCAACCTCCTCGATGGGATTTACCATATGATCTCATGTATGACACATCTAACTATGTAGTTGGGTAAGTCTTATTACAAAGGGTTCACTGAGCTCTACATTTCATTTCCTATGCATCATGAACACTGGACCCTACCCTAGAAAACTACAGCACAACAAAAAAATAATTAGTTTACATTGTATTGGAATTAGATAAATTCAGGTCTTACCTTTTAGGGTGTACTGTCATTGTGTTCTCATATCATGCATCCCTCAGGTATCTCCTTAAAAAATGAAAGCCAACCCACATCTCATTCACTGGATGCTCATTCTTTAGGAATTCGATCAAGAAATTAGGTATAAAAATTGAGATGATAATGTAGTGGTTGGACATAGTAGTAGGATCATCCCATCCTTCAACATTAACTCATCCCCCTGTATTCCCATAAATGATATGTTTCCTAGTGATCAACCTTACCGAGTTCAAGATGTTATTCCTTAGTATGATTAAATTGTAAATTATTTAATAGCATCTTGCATTCCAACAAATTTCAAAAATAGTCAAGATGACCATATAAAACACAAGTCTTGTTGTTACATTTGGGATGACCCCTACCTTTGGCGGACATGTAGTGATCAATTCCTCAGGCATTGTGTTACTGATAATGAGTTTTAGTTTTTCCTTTGGTTCTGCCACACTCTTTCTTATGAGGTCCACTTTGGTCCCCAATGGACTACTCGCAATGTCCTTGATTCTAATCTATTTTGGCCTACACCTTTTCAAGATTCCCATGAATTCTGTAAATCTTTTACTTGCTGTCCAAGAATGGGGAATGTATCTAAATGAAATGAAATTCCTAAACAACCCTTTCTTCTCTATGACATTTTTTAAGTGTGGGGAATTGACATTATGGATCATTTCCCCAATTCATTTGGATGCAGTTACATTCTTCTGGAAGTGGATTATGTTTCAAAATTAGTACAGGCATAAGACACGAGGATAGATGATTCCATGATTGTTGTGTAATTTTTTAGAACCCAAAATTTCTGAGATTTAGATTACCTAGGTTCATCCTTAAAGAACAGGGTTCTCATTTCTAGAACTAAACAATTCAATATCTTTTCCATTGGTATTGGGTCGGGCATCAAGTATCTGTAGATTATCAACCATAGACCAATGGTCAAACTGATTTGTCTAATAGAGAGGTAAAAATGATTATTGAAAAAATAGTTCAACCCAACAGAAAAGATTGATTTCTTAAACTCTATGATTCATTATGGTCTTATCGTACTGATTTCAAAACTACCATTGTATATTCACCTTATTGGTTTGGTTTTGGAAAGATTTGTTATGTCCCTATTGAGATATAGAACCAGGCTTAATGGGCCTTTAAAAAATGCTAATATTTCTAATATAGGTACTTATAGAATGTTACATATTCAGGAGTTGGAGGAATTAGAAAGGGATTCATATGAGAACTCTAGGATTTATAAGGAGCGAACCTAAGTGGCCCACAACTGCCTCAACCTTCATCATCAATTTCACAATGGGTTGAAGGTCCTCTTCTATAATTCAAGGTTGAAATTGCATCCATGTAAACTTCTTTCCTGATGGTTTGGACTATACATAGTTTCTAATGGTTCTACATTTGGTGTTATTTTAGTTCAAATTGAAGAAACCACAAAAACCTTCACATTCAATGGGAAGTGGTTGAATCACTTTTATAAATCCATTCCAGAGTCCCTGATGGAGGAACTCCAAGTCCAAGAAGTAGTTTATGATTAACACTCACCAGGTTCTATCCTTCCTTCCCACATTTTCATTATTACAATGATACACTTCATACTCTAGGTGTGGGGGGATGGGTACATTCTGGGGTTAGTTATGAATTTCCATAATCTTTTTTTAATTTCTTGTTCATATTGAATATTATTTTCAATCCCCCAACATTTCCTCCCTCACTTTTGTGCTGTAATATTTTTTTTGTAATGCCCACTTTACCATGGAAAATGAAGCTCGTTTAATCATGGAAGATATAGAAAATGAATGAGGAATTTACCCTGTAATATTGTTTAAAAATATTAAAAAAAATTATTCCAATGATGAAATGTGTGTTTTATATTGAATTTAACATTATTGAGTGACTTTTTCTTTAAAATTGTTTCTTTATCGATCATGTAAATGGATGTATAATTATGAATCCTTTAAGAATAATGGTACCCTTTGTATGATTAGATTATCAGAAAATTGTTTCACTTAATTTATTCACACATATCTGCACCCAACCATGAATTGTGAATATGTAATACTCAATAAATGGTGAATATAAGTTAGTTAAATATTTATCTTCTTACCAAAAGGATTTTCCATATAATCCTTCCTTATCTGATTTTTTTCATTACTATACTTGATTGAGCTATTCGTGTGTGCCAATTATTCGACTAATTTAGACCCTAAAAACATCAAAAAAATATAAAAAATTAGGGTTTCTAACTTGGTAAGGTCAAAAACTACCCTTCCTCACACTTTTATCTTGTTATAACTGTTATAATTAGTGTTGTGAGGGGATCAAACAAGGGTTAAGAGAAGAGTGTGTGATTTGATCAAAGTGTAGCTTAAATTAATTATAATAATAGAAATAAATAGATGGAGTGGTAAAATGTGTAACATAAGGTGATATCTAGGTTAAGATTTTATGTTTAGACTTCCTGGAATTCTTAATTAAGTGGGTCTTGAAATTTGGTTGCAATGAATGTAGGGTAGGTTTGGTGAAAAAAATCATTTAAGTAGATAAACATTAAAAGAACATATATTTATTTGATAGGAAGTGGAAATAAATTCATTTAATGGTTTTTACAAACACATGTGGAGATTTGATGACCTTTTACACATTTGTATTACATTATCAAATTAGTATCATTGATATCCATGATTTTCATGTTGATGTAATTTATGAGACATCTTTTTGTATGATCACCGAGAATAACTCCTTGGTGTGATTTTTTCTTGGACAACATTGCTATCACAGTTTAAATTTTCATTGAATATTAATTATTAATGTTGTTTGGAATATATACAGATGAAATTTTTGGAAATGTTATTTTTACTATGATTGTAAATGTTTATGTGTGGGGGTGTGATCACACCATGATTCACTATTTCATTTTCAGCCTCTTACCATTATGATAAACTGATATTGTATCATAAATTAAAAATTTAATGACAAATTGAACTTCATGTTTTATTAGTATTTTTTTATCACCTATAAAAAGGTAATTTTTACTTTTTTTTATAATTACATTGTATGTAGAGGTGATTCAGGGGGGGCATTATGAAGTTCCAGAAAAATGGCCAAACTACACAGGATCCATACACACTAGTGGAATCAGCCGCATACTTATATTGAACCACATATCCAAATGGTGTTAACCTTTTGGCTTGGTAAAAAATTAATTGGGATATATTTCATCAGATGGAACCCAAGCCAAATTCGTCCACTGAGATGCCAATCCAAACCAATCTGTCGAGCACAATGAATCTGCACTAAGTCAATAGTGGTGGGCGGTGATCTGTCCATTTCTCAAGATTTTGTTGTTCAAATGGTACTAAAAATTTAGTGGAGATTGTCAGGATGTTGGGATAAACCTTTTTATATTTTTCAATAGTTATATATGACTATCTAGCCATCAAAAACCATGGGTCAATTGGTTTCTCGAAATCAAGGTGCCCAAAACCACCTTCCACATTTCCTATAAATTTGAACCTCGGGCTCCCCATTTGTAAGTTCGACCAAAGAGTGAAGTGATACAATTTTTGAATTCCAGAGGAGACCTATCTTCATCCTAGAAATTATTAACACCACTATCTTCATAGGGGGTCCCATGGATGAATAACGAGTTCCACCCGTACTTCCTCATCCTCTCTATGTTTGGATAAACGGTGGGCTTTCGTTGTGAGGGAGATACACACATGTAAATGGAGTTACAATTATTTTATTATCTACTTTGTTGGATTAATTTTGGAGTTAAAACATTTCATTCCATGTATATTACATTATTTTATATTATAATTCTTCTTTTGATGCATGTGAATGTTATCCTCTTAATTTCTAACCAATATGTGTGAGGTTTTGAGTGTGTGACTTGTGTTGTTATGATTAGACAATGTAGGCATCCTTTTCTTAGACACTTTCTTGATAATTCAATTTTATATGGAAGATATTATTACATGAATAAGGTTTGGACCTTGAAATTATTATTGTTATGTCAAGGATTGGTTCTTTATGCACTGAAATACAAGCTTAGGAATTAATCTGGGTTTCAATTAATATAATCTAAAGAATTACACAAAACCTAAATGAATCTACTAGAATAATGGACTTTAAATGTGTGTAGTCAAATTACAACAACCCCTTTTCACATATTTTTTAAAATCCATTTTTTCAACTATTAAACTCTATAAATTAAGTTACATTCTTAAAAGAATTCAAAACTATCCCCTATTTTGGTAATATTTATTAAAAATAAACACTATAAACCTATCAATTCTCCTTAAAAGATGGCCTAGTGTCTACACTAGACTATAAAGCATCCTAAAATAATAATAAAATTGATGTGTAATGATACTGAGGTCATAAAACACCCGTTGGATAGCCATATTTAGTCCCTAAACCTTGAATTCTTAATTTTGGTTTGATTGGTATGTCTTTTTAAGGTATAAACAATTGTACACCAAACTTGTTTTAAATAATTTCAAGTGAATCATGTTACATCCATATTAAAGGATAACACATGTCCCTCATCTCCACACATCTAAAACTTCTTAATTCAACCAAATACATCCCAATACACTTTTAAACATCCTTACCTTCCTATTATAATCCTATACTTGGGAATAAATCAATATGAGGAAATCTTTTAGTACAAAACAAAAGTAGTTACCAGATTTAGAGGTAATGTCTTCTCTCAAGGTCTATTATTTTATTATCCTTCTCCACCCCCTCCACTGTCTTTATTACATGTTTCTATAAAAACACCATCATATTAAATATACTAGAATTTTTTTTAATGAAAATTGTTTTACCTACACTTACGCACACATCCATCTAATGGGTAATGAATATATTATTTTTGTTTATGGAAAACTACCACATCACTAAATGGTGGTTGTTCAATTTTCCATTACCGCCTCTAATGGTGAAAATTATGATGGAAACTTTATTTATATATTTCATGTATTATATTTATTATTTCTTTAATCTTATTTATTCCTTTTACAAAAAATATCTTTTAACTTTTTTTTTTGTTTAGAACACGATAATTTCTTTTGAGGAAGTGTGGGCGACCTACCCCTCAAAGTGATGTGATTCATTCACGATCTACTTGAAATGTATGAAATATAGATTTAATGAACTTATATGATATATATAATATAATAATTATACTAGAATAATTACATATACACATGTATATACATATATTTCATGCACTTTGTTGCATTCAATATCACAATAAAAACCGAAACAGCATTCATGCATACATACAACAGATTGTCTCCATGACCGGTGTAATCCAATTAAAAATTAAATATTATAAGGATTATTATAATAAATATATACTGAATATAATAGATATTTATATCATGATGTAAATTCTGGTAATCATTATATATGTATAAGGACCGAAATTATGACAAATTAAGACCCAAGCAAAAAACAAAGCTAATATTACACCAAGTATGAAAATTGATAACAAGATAGTAATATTAAGTCATAATAAATCCTAATATGTTATTATATATAGTTATATGTTTCATAAAATATGTATGATAGCTTTATATTTATTATAAAATAATATTGAATGAGTACAAAGAGAGTCAAGACTCAAGATAAGGGGATTTCATCTCACATTTTATTTCCATGAGATATAGTATATATTAACCACTCATTCATTTTGTGTTGTGTGTATAATTCCCATGTATTTATTATGTTATTCATATAAATAAATTTTAGGGTATTCACATATCCATTTTATGATCTTTCTGTCCTGGTATTTATGTTTCAAAAGTTACCAAAACGGTAATGTAAATTTTTCTATATTACACTTATTTAAGATTCAAGCCATGTTATACACATATATTTTTCCATGATGTATATAGAAAAAATTTGAAATTTTATATCATGAATTTATTTATATTAATTATATTTTATGCTTCATGTAATTTCATTTTCATATATGGGGAGTATGTTTCAATCTCACCAAGTGGTAAGAGTTTATTGAAACAATCTCATCGCTTTTCGTGATTATATATGTTTATACATCTTTGATGTAATATTATGGTCCATCTCTCAAGAAAATTCATAATATATTCATGTATTGGTACTATATTTGAACTTTTTGGTAAATACTATAATTAAAAATGTGTTTTTAATAAAGAAATACTTTACCCTCAATTTGGTTGGAAACCTATGTTCCTTCTAAAACATGTTTTCAAAAAAGGGTTTGCAAGAATATTCTAATATTATACTAAAATTATTAAAATCCATTTTAACATTTTTTTTCTATTACCAATGACATCAAAAGAATATTCTTTTATCTTTCCAAATAAAAAATTTTTATAACCTTTTTACAATCTAAAATGAAGGTTCTTTTTACCTCATACAACATGTATGGATTTAAAGGGTTTCATTTTATAAAATATTCCATTTTATTTTTAAAAGATTCATTCTTAATAAATATTTTTTAAAAATTAATTTTCCAAAAAATGTTTCTCAAATGCTTTACAAGACACTTTTCCTAATTTTTATGGAAATTTGTTTTCAGAATGTTTTCAATATTCTTTTAAATGTTTTTAGGAAAAATGGTTTTCAAAAGATTTTCATTATTTGATTATATGTTTTTAATAAAAAAGTCTAAAAAAATGTTTTCAAATATTTCTTTATAATATATCATTTTTATATTAACGAAAATGGTTTTCGAAAGACTTTTACATTTTATAGAGACATTAAAAGGGATATTTTCCACATGAAATGTTTTTAAAATATCTATAAAAATTATTTCCCATCAAAGATGGAATCCATTTGTGTTGATCATGACTTTTTGGGGAAATGATTCAATGTTTCCACTAATACTATTTCTCTAAATGTATTATGTTTTGATTTCATGAAGTTTATGATACATTTTATTCTTTCATGGGTTATATACTTTTAAAACCTACTTATTTTCATAGGTCATGCTTTCAAGAAGTGATTATGAAACCCGTCTCTTGTCATTTTTTTGAGGTCATCATATGTTAATGATTCCTATTCCATTTAATAGGTTATCATTTTCTATTTATAAAACCTATATCTTATTAGGGGTCATGACATGATGACTGTTTTATTTTGTGACACATGCATGATGATGTTATTTTGAGATCGGTGGGAGCTATATCTCCCTAAAATGAATTGATAAAATACGGATGACTCATGAGTATAAATTTAATGCATGAACCTGATTAAATTATCCCAATAATATGCATGGACCTAGTTTCATGTCCAAAATTTACGCATGAACCTGATTACAAGTTCAAAATGTTACCAGTGAACCTTATTATGTTTTCATAATATTATGTGAGAACGTAATTACATTTTCACAATGTTATGCATGGAGATTGTTTCATTTCAATAATTTTACGCATGAAGCTGATTACATGTTAACAATATTATGTGTGAACCTGATTACATGTTCACAATGTTATGCATGGACTAGGTTTCATCCCCATAATGTTTTTCTTGAATATTATTATAGGTTTAAAATTTTATACATGGACCAAGTTTCATATCCATAAGTTAACCTAAGGGCATGATTTCATGTCCTTATCATAATTAGTGAATCTATTTAAACTTATACATGTTCACAATGTTTTAAAAATTGGTCATGCCACAAATTCTAGGTTGTATACCTGTGTTATGATTTAATTTCTTATGTTATTTATTCCCTTATTATTCATTTATTATGAAATGAAAAAAAAATTATGATCAATAATATGTAAGGCAGACTGTTGAAATGTTATGATCAAGTTCCATACAATTTTGTTCATGTTATTCTTACACATTTCATTTATTTACCCTTACTGAGCATCTGAGATCACCACTTTCTTATGTATCCTTTCATAATTTTATGAAGAATGATTCTAGGTAGAAGTACTAATGGTGGATATATTTATTGGAGATTTTGATGATCCTTCACAAGGATAGATGATTTTGTTTCCATGTTTCCAAATACACTAAACTATTATGGTACTCGAACATGTATGTTTTTTGTAATATAATAAATATTCATCTAAAATGATTTAATATCCATGTATGTTAATCTTGGTTCACTATATCCTTTCCATGATTAAAGGGTTATTTTTAAAAAAAAAATGTATTTAAAAGTGATTTTTAAAGAAGTGGTTTTCCAAAAGGCTTTCCAAAACCATAGGATATTTCTTTCAAGAATGTTTTTAAAGAACCTTTTATATTATTTCTATTCACCAATAATATCAACCATTTATTTTACTTCACTTTGGGAATGTTGTGTTGATAAAATCCATAATATTTATCTGGATGCTTTATAATTGATTTTTCTATGGATATTATTGACATTAACTTCCTTGAATCCTTTGTTAGTCTCCTTGAATTATTCAACATTCATATGATACATTAACATTATATATACCATTTTTATACACAACATCTATCATTGATATGTTCATTTCCTAATCTGTATACCATTTTAATATGGTATATTCATTTATTTTTGTTGGATTATTTGGTGAATTATTGATAAAATCATATCTCTTACTCCAAACATATATTTGATAAGGGACATTATTAAATATATTATTCAATATATGTGAAATAAGTTTGGAATGGTGTGACACTATATGGGCCTAGTTATAGATTTCCCTCATTGCACTGG
This sequence comes from Viscum album, assembly GCA_963277665.1. NCBI lineage: Eukaryota > Viridiplantae > Streptophyta > Magnoliopsida > Santalales > Viscaceae > Viscum > Viscum album. The sequence goes on along the minus strand of OY728162.1, from coordinate 1,520,931,215 downwards.
TGGTATCATGGGATAAGTCTATTGGGTAGCCACCATAGATGGGATTTAACCCCATATGTTGTATCACTTTTTATTAGAGGACATGATGGTAAAGGTACCATGTATCACAAAAACATGGTGTGCTATAATTAAGCATTCAACACATTTTGGTTCAATTATTATTCATCTATGAGATTTTTTTTGACATATCTGGGGATACATTTCATTTTCAGTTATTTGATTAAATGGAATGTGTTTTATTTTCTTTCATTTCAAAATTAATTTTTCCTTATCAAGTTATTTTAATTTCATGTGTTTTCAATTATTACATTTCTATATTTTTTATAAACATTCATCTTATTTTATTTATATAATTGTTTGTGTGTTCCTTTATATACCATTCCATATTTATAATTCTCATTGAATCATTATTTCATCCTCTATACATTATAATTACTGATCATTTGAGATCATCTTAATTATTTTTTACTTTCCCTAGTAATCCAATAAGAAATAATGTTATTAAATGATATGTTATATGGTATAATGATATTTTCATCAAAGTTATTTATTTATATAGAAGAAAAAAATTATGTTGTAATTAGTGTATTCATTTATAAAAAAAATAATGTTTTATGTACCTTGTTTACCAAGAATAATAAAGTATTTGTTCCATTGGGATGTGATTTACGTGTATCTTATGCCAATGTAATTCATAGAAGACATTGACTTTCGGCCTTCTTGGGTCATCTCACTACACACTTCCCCAAATGAAATTATCGTATTTAAACACAATGAAAAGTATAAATATATGTGTTTTAAAATAATTAAAGAAGCTCAAATACATAATATATATTATATATATCATATATAAACATCATACCCATTATAATTCCCAACCATGAGAAGTGTTAAGGGAAAACAAACAATCATTCTTTCGTGAGGCGGTAGTTTACTGTACACATAACTGATATGTTCGTTACCCATTAGATTGAAGTGTGTATCAGTGTAGGTAAAACCTTAGCATAAAAAAAGTTTATTACATTTATGATACTATTTTTGTTTTATATTTATGTAATATAGAGATTATAGGGGGTTTAGAATGGAAATTAGATAAAGGAACATAGGGGAGGATGTTACCTCTTCTTTGGGTATCACATTTTGGTTTTCAACAAAAGGATTACTTAGATTGTTTACTGAAATAAGGGAGGATTCAGGATAAATTTAGAGATCATGGGAGTTGTATTGGGAAGATATTGGCCAAACTTATGTCATTAAATATGTGTGAGGAAGTGGGAGAGGTGGTTTCCTTTTACATGGAAGGAAAAGGACTCACTTGTTATTTTTGAAATAATGTTAGCTGTAACGATGTTTTCACCGAAAGAAGTCAAAAAAAAACCAAAATAAAACTCAATAATGTAAGATGAGTGGAAGACTAATGGCTTAAAAAGTGTTTTGGACTAGTTTCTAGGTATTTTGGGCCTGTATGTTTAATGTTTATTTCCTTGTTACACTTAATTTTTCCTTAATCATTGTAATTAATTTAAATTACTTTCACTAAAATTTTGTGCCAAAACTAGGATGAACTCATTTGAAATTATTAATTTTGATGATTCAAAACTATGAAATCAATTATTATAAATTCCACTAATAGAAGTGACATGAATTAATTTACATTTAATCCCACAGATAGATGAAAATACGAGTTTTCAATATAAACATTTTCAAAAGGTTCCTAATTTTTATATTAAATTTAAATTTGAAATTTGTTAGAATTAAATACATTGGATTATTTGATAAAAATTTAATCTAAATAAACATTAAAAAAAATTAACCACAAAAATAAATTAGATGAAAAAAGAGTTTTTTATTAAAATTAAGTATTTATCACTATGCATCAAAATATGATACTTCAAAGGGAAATATCAAATTTCCACCCTAGCCTTATAATTTTGTTTTTTTAAAATATTAAATATATTATGACATAAAATCTATATAAATGTACAAAAAAATAATTAGAAGTTTTTTCTCTATTAAAAGGTCGTAAAAGTTCCTTAATAAAAATAGAGGGATTGTATGTGTGAAAATGGGATTTTTTTTACTATATTATGTTTATCAAATATTTTAGATGAATATAAAAAATATTTTATTGGATATATAATAGATATATTACTTTAATAAAACTCTCTAATTGTAATTTATTTAATTTTTTAGGATAAAATAACATTGTGAGCGTCAAAATAGATTTCTATAAAAACATTTCCTTCATATTCATATGGTTCAAATATTTATTTATAATTCATTTATAATAACTGAATTCAACAATATATTTTCATTATTAATTTAATCCATTTCATAACCATCAAATTAACATCTATTTTATTTTTTATTATATTAAATACTAATATTTTTAATGTTATATTATTGTTTGGAGACACTAGGTTTTACATGTTACGCATGCCATCGAGGAAAGTCAATATTGTAGGTAATGTAAGGGATTCATGCTAAGCTTTCCTGGGAGGCTTTCGAAGTTCAATATCATAGGGGAAGAAGAATTTAGGATATTTATGGAATGAATATGAATAATCAGAGAATACATTCTGTAAGGATATGCACTACCACAAAAACAGTTTTTCCCAGTGCCCTCCCCCCTTTATCAGCGCTTTTTTTTATCGCTGATAAAGTCCCCCCCCCTTTTCAGCGCTTTTTTTTAGTGCTGATAAAGGTTCGAATTCATAAAATAACTAAAACATTATTATTAATATATTAATATATAAATATATTTATATTGATATAGATATAATATATAATTTTTAAATATATTTTAGATAAGTATAAATGTACATTAACACTTCATATACTTAATATATAAGATATTTAGTGAAAATAGCTTCTTAAAAAATTAAAAACAATCTTTTTAATTAATAAATTTCTAATTATTATCGAGTAGTAGTCATTTAATAACAATTTTACAACTAAAAAAATCTAAAAAATTAAAAAATGAATTCAAAATAAGTTGAAAACGCAACTCAAACTTCAAATGGCCATAACTTTTGATCCGGGTGTCCGTTTGAGCTCTACCACATATCAAATCGAAGCCTGCGATGAGCTCTACGTCACTGTGACTTGGGGAACCCCCGTCAAGTATATTTCGAGGCCAAAAGTGGACAATAATTCCTCCAAAACTGAGTTTTTAGTCGGGGTACCCAGATGTTTTAACATTTTGTGGGTTTTCAGCCTCGTTTGAAGGGATATTATTGGCTTTTTTGGTGGGGACTGAATTTATTCCAAGGTATTACATTCATATTGATATTATGTCTTTGAAATTTTATCGTTTTTTATAATGCGATCCTATTTATAATCAAATATATAACTATATGTAAATATTTTCTATATATTCACACCTAAAAATTAAAATTTTAAGATAAATAATTAAACATATTTACATATAAAATATATTAGCTCTATCTAAATAATAACTAATATGTATTTTATTTCAAATACCAATATATAAATATTTATATAACTACTATATATTAATATAACTATATATATATATATTCATCTAGCTATATATATATATATTAATATAACTACATATATATTAATATTACTATATATATTAATATCATTATAAATATATATATTAATATCTCTATAATTATATATATTAATATAACTATATATATATGTATATTAATATAAATATATATTACTATACGAATAAATATAACTATATATATATATAGATATATATTAATATTACTATATATAGATATATTAATATAACTATATATATATATTAATATAAATATATATTACTATATGAATAAATATAACTATATATATATAAATAAACATATATATTAATATAACTATATATATATATATTAATATCACTATATATATATTAATATAACTATATATATATTAATATAACTATATATATTAATATAACTATATATATATAATAATATAACTATATATATAATAATATAACTATATATATATTAATATAAATATATATTACTATACGAATAAATATAACTATATATATATATCATGAAATAGCAAACAAATCAAAATAGAGTAGTGGTAAGGGCTTAGGTGCGTGGGGGGCAGGTCTCGAGTTCAAAACCTGCTGGAGGCAGAGGCGCGCACATGGGGGTGAATGTTGGGGGCTAGCACTGATAAAGGGTGGAGGGGGTTCGTGCGGGCACTGGAGTGGATGAAAAGCGTTGTTAAAAGGGGTGATCAAGCACTATAAAATCCCCCCCCCACGATTGGCATGCTTTTTTTAATTTTTTGTAATCTTTTTTTAATTTTTTTTAATTTTTTTTTTAACTTTTATCAGTGCTTTTTTAAAAGCACTGATAAATGTGTCCATTATCAGCGCTAAAATGAAAGCACTGATAAATGAAGCGCTGATATAGGACCCCTTTATCAGAGCTAAAAAAAGCGCTGATAAAGGGGTACTTTTATCACCGCTTTTTTTTAGCGCTGATAAAGGGGACCCCCCCCCCTATCTTCACCGGATTTAACAGCGCTTTTCCTAGCGCTGTTAAAGACCCTTTTTAGCGCTGATAAATGGTTTATTTGTAGTAGTGATGCAATGGATTCATGATCAGCTTTCCTGAGTGGATTTGGAAGGTAGATCTCTTTGGGGAAGAACAATGCATGACATTTATGGAGTGAATATGATTAATCAGATATTAAATTTTGAAAGGATATTGAATGTGATCCATCCATACCTGAATACCTTGTACCATCACTCTCAATGACTTGTGGGAACATGGATTATTATCTTCTGGTAGCAGGATTTGGGGGTGGGAAAGTTGTGGTTCCCGGGCTGCCCCATTCTAGATCAATACTTTTCTGAGCCAAGTCGTCATCCTAGGTTTATACAGGCTATTCTTGATGAGTGTCAGTTTTCTATTTTTAGTAACTTAGTCATGAGTGAAGATCATGATAGTCTTATTTTCATTGCCTCTACATTGGGTGTTTTCTCCACCAAGGATTTTTATCGTGCAACGAGGGACATGTCGAATGAAGATCCATGGAGGAGGTTCTATGGTGCAAGGAGATTCCATCCAAATTTAATTTTCTACTGTGGTGTGTGAGGAATAAAGATCTTCTTATGGATGAAGATCTAAAATGTATGGGAGTATAGACGGATTCTAGGTGTTGGTGTTGCAGGTCTTCCAAATCTGAAATACTGGGGCATCTCTTCTATGATAGTGAATGGGACAGAGGGCTACGAAAGGCTTTCCAATCCTTCTTTGGTTGGAATGGGTATGATGTGGTGCATGATAACTTCATTATTTCATGGTTCAAGATGCTGGTACATTGGGATATAAGAATAAAGAAAGGTTGATCATTATAATTGTAGGGTGCTGGAAAATTTGGAAGGCTATAAATGAATATCGTCACAAAAACATTGTAGGATCTTAGGTGAGAATTATCTTCAAATTGAAAACATGCTTCTGGATTTGATTAGGCTGAGTCCGAAATGTCAATCTGCTCCATCTGTGAGTGTTGTTATGCGGAACCTGTACTACGATAATCAGGCTGGCAGCATGGGGCAGGTTCAATGGGTTCTCTCACGATCTCCCAGCCATGGGCTTAAACCTAATTCAGATGTGTCACTGCTCGCATGGGAGATGTGTGGAGGAGGTGTCATCAGAGACCAATAGGGAATGGTTCTTGCAGATTTTGCATCATCGTATGGAAGAGGAGATGTGTTGTAGGAAGAGGCTATGGCCTTAATCACGGTACATGAGGTATGTAAACAAAGGCAGATCATTTTAAAGATGGGGGAGATAGATTCTATGATCTTGTACGAAGAGTTTCTCTGCCAAGTTAGTTTTCCTTGGAATATTGATTATACCGTCAGTAGATGTTAGTTTCTCATGGGGAGTCATACGAAGATCTCTCATATGTGGCTGGAAGGGAATATGGTGGTTTATTTTCTAGCATCAATGGAACCTTCGAATCATATTATGGTTTCGTTCATTAACTCTGTATATTTTCCTAACAAGGGGATGAAATTTTTTATCAATGATGTTATGGGTCTCCAATACTTTTGACCACATCGATCTTGCAGTGTGCAGTGTCTTGGGTGGTTTTTAAAATCAATAAAAAGTTTATTTTTTAGTCAGTGTTACATGAAATGATAAATATCAATATGATTAAATTAATTAAATAATAATAATTCCCAAAATATTAGGGTGTTACATTATACCCCCATAAAATTAATTCTATCATCAAAATTCATCTTGGTTATCAAAGGATTAAAACATGATTGTTCCATTCATAAAACCCACATCAAAAAAATGAAAACAAAAACTCCCTTAAAAAAGAATTTTCGAACCTTAACGGTTACCCAAAGTGACTAGTAACTAGCTTTCCACAAAAAAGAACATATGTGTGAAGTGAAAACATTAACATTGAAGAGAAATATAACTATAATGTTTTGGAGGAGAGTTATAGAGAACTTGGTCGATAGAATGTTAACAATGACAATGCCATAATTCTATTATTATCTAAGGGTCCATTTGATTTATCAGAAAATAAGTTACAAGGTACACCTTTCTGGTTTCTATATCCTTTTACTAAGGTTCAATAATTTACATTAGAAGTTATACATAAATTATTTCATTACCTTTCATAGGTACAATCTCACACTTTGGTCATGTATTGACCAATCCCCGATTCACCAATTTCTCCATAAAAAAGAATGGTTTATTTTTCATTCATTAAGCACTAACAAATCACGAGGTCCATGATAAGTAATTACATCTCTCCTCAGTTTCCATCAGCACAAAATTGTTTGATAAGGTTATAAAATATGCATAAATCCTCATGTGATGAGATAATACATTAATCACACAAACATTATCTGTATTTTTACTTAAATATCCTATAAATGGTTACCCATATAACCCTTATGAATGATGAAAATCCCGAACATTATAAATAATGACACTAACTCTGCTCAACAGTGATCCCCCATTTGTCAAAAAATAGATCTTTGTTGTTACATTCCAAAAATGTGAATATCATCATCGTATATTTTCTTAAAACATGGTAATAACTCTAATTACCATAAATAAAGATTGGAAATAATAATAATTCCTTATTCTAAAGGTTACTAGACATATTCCATTAATCCAAGAAGTTTTAAAATTCATCCATGATTAAATAGTCCATTTTTCAAAAAATCAGTAATCAGATCTCGGGTAATCTGTGTTATATAATATACTTAATCAAAATAAATAATCTCTTTATCCAAGCTAAATAAAATTTTCTCAAAATCTAGTTCACATAAAGGGTTCCCTTACATTAATCAAAATATCACATTTTTATTTCTTCATCACCATTAAACATATCCCTTTAAATCATTAATGAAGAATTACACTAAAAATACTTATATATTTCAAGAGTCGTATGAGATAATATTTTAATTCCAAATCATAAATTCTTCATTCGTACAACTTTATTCATAAACCATTACTCAGGGTTCATCAAATTATTCCTTAATACCTATTTCATAAAATATTAAATATGAATAATTTATTAAGGTTTATCAACCTAAATATAATCATTCTTATTATTTTTAATGTATCAAATATTGTAAGAATATCACATACCTTTCACATGTCATTTGCGGTCTCTTTATCATCATTTGTATAACCAATACTCATACCATCTTCCTAACTCTATTTATGATATTTTCACTTGGGAAATAGATTTTCATAATTCCCATACATTCAATGTATGAAACATTCTATTTTAACCATGTTCTATAAAGTTATCTCCATTAACTAACACTGCAATTCATAGGGTGAGAAACAAATTTCATAGAATAAAACCTCATAGTCATGAAAAATTACATATAGGATGTAAAAATAATGAAACCTAGTTTTTAATTTATGAAAAATTTGGTTTATGAAATTTTAATAGTAGTAATATTCTTTTCAATTCATTCATGATGGTTTTTAAAGAGTTTGTGAATTTCTGTAGCATATCCCCACTGAGTTTTAAACCTGTTGTGCAGCAAGGCACATTGTTGTGTACCATGTTATAATGAGTCAGCCACACCTTCTCAGAGTTATTACACCTAGGTACATATATTCCAGATTCACATCCACTTGTAGAATCAATGCATGGATTTATTTATAGGAAACCACTCACTCTACCCTTTACCAAAATTCTAGGATGTTTTCAAAAAATTTAACTCATCCGTGTTCTGATCATTAAAGACATCCCACGACATATCCTTTTAAATATAACAAGTGATATCACTAAATTTTTATCATCCTAGTTTTTAAATGTTGAATAAACCATAACTATATACCAAATATATCAAACCAATCATAATTTATACACATATTACATTATGTTTTCAGAATATTTAATACATTACAAATACAAATTCCCAACTACTGTATTAGATTGGTGTGTTTCGAAACATGTAAATATAAACAATAGTATATAATCATGCTGCATTATCTCGATTATATTATTCATGACTAGAACCCATTATATACATATATTACTTAATACATATCTTCAAAACTAAGGGAAGGAATTATAAAAGTGGTGAGATCATATGATCAGTAAGGGAAAACAAGAGAGACATGTAAGAATAAACCTAAGAGTACGAGTATGAGAACGTGATCATAACATTAGAATATCATACCTAGCATATCAAAGATCATAAACAAGAATCATGGAATACAACATAGTATTTCATAAGGCAGTAATTATAAGGAAAAAAATAACATAATCCATGAAAACATAACAAAGGAAAAAGACATGGAATTTTGGTATACACATAAGCATATAAAATCCTATGTCATGTATTCCCACAAGGACCTTCATAACATGTTAGTCTTGGGATAGTCACATATTTACCTGTATCATATTGGGATCCCTTCTCATGTACCCTATTATTTTGGGCCTCAGATTCCCTCCCATGTAGACTCTTGCTTCAGGCTTGGGATGTACTCCCGTGTAACCTATGATTTCATAAAACATTCATCCTTACCCAATGCATTGGAGGTAGATATTGGTCACAACCCTCAGAAATAAAAATTTCAAACATTCATGTTCCATAAGATAATAAAACATGAATCATATCATGACCCATAAAAAGGTATGGGCTTCATAAACAACATATCATAACCCAGGAAATGTAGAATAATAAAATATCAATATATTTTTTATTCAAATTATTTTTTATAATAACGGTATATATAGAGTGTAGGGGGATGAAAATAAGATAACAGAGGTTGAGGGATGATGTTACCTCTTCTTTTGGTAATTCCATTTGTTTTTCACCAAAGGTCCTCCTTGTAATTCCTTCTACATAAATAGAGGATTTGTAGAGAAAGTTAGGGATTGTTGGAAGTGTATTGGTTATATCTCGGTCATGACTATGAGGATTTATAGGTGTGAGGAAGTGGGAGATGTGGTGGCCATTTATAGGAAAGGAAAAGACTCACTTGGTATTTTTGAAAACTAGTTAGGTGTACTGACATGTTTACCTAACAAAATCCCTAAAAAACCAGAAAAAAAACAATAATGTAAGAAGAACAGCTGAATTATTTCTATAAAATGAGTTTGTAAAAGTGGAGAGGTGATTTTCAACAATACGTTTAAGGATTATTCCCTTGTCAGACTTAATTTTTCTTCTTCATTTTAATTATTTTTAATTACTTTCACTTATATTTTTTTTTCAAAAATACGTATATTTTAATTAGAAATTAGAAATTATGATTATTTCAAATATTTAATCCATGTTTCCAATTTAAAAACACATAATTGGAAGAAAATAATTTAAAGTTAATCCCACTGATGGGATAAGAATATAGGCTTTTAAAATTAAAATGTTAAAAATATTGATATTTTTTATATTAAATTTCACTACAAAATTGATTCTAATGACCTAAATGGGATTATATGATTAAAATTTAAAGTAATTAAACTTTATATTCAACTAAAATATAATCTAGTCATTTAAATAAATTATACAAAAAATAATTTTTTAATTAAAATTTAGTATTATTCAATATTCATCAAAAATGAATCATTATAGAAACATACTACAAAATCACCCTAACCTAATTTTTCTGTTTTTATTTTAATTATTAAGTTTATTTTAACAGATAATATTCATAAAAGTTTCAAAATCATTATTTAACATAGGATTTCTATTAAAAGGTGGTAAATTATCCTTAATAAAGATATATGTTCTTATGTGCAAAATTGGGTTTGTTCCTATCTTATATTAATCAAATTTGTTGGATGGATATAGAAAATATTTTTTTTGGATATTTAGCATATATATTACATTGATATATCTCCCTAATTTAATTTAATTTAATTTAAAAGTATAAAATAGATTTCTGAGAATCAAAATAGTTTTCTATAAAAACATTCTCATTATATTCAACTGTTTCTTATATTAATTTCTAATTCCTTTATAATTAATGAATTTAACCATTTATTATCATAATTTAGTAAATACTATTAATAAACACCAACTAAATGAATTGGTTTTATATTATTATATTAAATAAAAATATTTTTATCAATATATTATAGTTTTGTAATAATGAGTTTGAAGAGGAAATGGAAAAATAGTTAGATCCATTCAGCAACACATTAGAGAAGCTCAAAGTTGATAAAAACATTATGTTAAAAATAAAAAGAGAAATATTGTGTTCAAATATAGTGAAAATATATTACGTTGAATATATTATTGGAAAAAAATTACGATATTTAGAAATAATGGGAGTCTAATCCCCATATATATCAGTACATGTGAGATTCTTTAATATATCAGGACAGTGGCTTATTTTTAAGTTATTCCACTAAATTTCCTTGTTGTTCATGATGTGTTTCAGGAATCTATTTTGAGATAGTACATAGATGAGATTTAAAATTTATTTAAATTATAATTTTTACTTCTAGAGCATGATATATTATATGAAGAACAACTTGTGGTGATTCTGTATTGAATAGATAAAGTACTATCGAACAAGAAAACTCAATTGTGCAATTTTTTTGGATAAAACATAAATTTTATGAATCTATGTGGGAATATGAGGATGTAATAAAATATAAATATCCCCATTTTTTATCTTGTTAATGTAATTTTTATGTATAAATTCTTATAAGGGGTAAAATATAACCCCCTGAGATTTTAAAATATATTTCTATTTAATAAATTTGATGTGGTCAATATCTTATAAAGAACACAAAATAAAACAAAATTGAGTAATAAACAATTGAAATATAAAATTAAATAAGTTATTAGGTATTTAATTGAAATTGATAAAATGAATTACTTTGTAAAAAGGTTCAAATTCACTTATTAAATACCATTAATTCTTAAGAAACATTTTTGAATTGTTTTATAGAATTATACATTTTTGTAAAATTTAATAGTTTTGAGGAATGATTTAAATATATATTATTTAATAACATAATTTAATAATTAATAGTGTAATTTAAGTTTTTCCATGAAGAATTTATTTAATGATAAGGGCTATTGTTCTAATAATTTCTGGTTAAACATAAATATTTTATATAAAATCATTATTTTATTGTAAATTATTTATTTAAAAGTAAGTTTATATTATTTAGAGAATAAAAATTATGCAAATTTATTGTTCATATATGTATAAAAATTAATTATCAATCTTACATTGATTTCTAATTATTTATATATGATGATAAAATCCATTTAATTTGAAAAGGAATTTTTTTTGGAAAAAGTATTGCTTTATCAGATAAATGTATTTTATCCAAATATTTATTTTAATATATATTTGAAAATAATTTTAATCTAATTTTAAGATAGTATATTAAATGAAAAATATTAATATTTAATTAATGTTTGTTACTAGACATGGAATGAGAATAAAATAATTTTTATTTTATTAATACATTTTTTTTTCTAAAAATTGATATTATGAATTTTGTCAAGGGGTATTAGTATTAATTTATAACACCTTAAAAAATAAAATCTGATAAAATGGATTACATATTTTAAATCATAAATTTAAATTTTATTATAAGATTAATTTTATTTTTAGTCACAGTGAATTGTTACCATGGTAAAAGTTAACTCATCGTAGTAATGGTTAAAATTGGATAAAATGGGTTAAACTAATGGATAAGGCTTTAATATCACAAAATCCTTATATTTATTTTTAATATTTGAATATATTTGTAACTCTAATCACCTTATATTTTAAATCAGGCTTCTTTAATTCCACTTTCACATGAAAATGAATTTATATTATTTTAATGTTAAGGGTGTATACACGGGTGACACTCTCATCACTAGTAAAAGGGCACACCATATCCTTACTTCTCTACAAATAATGGAAACCGTATCTCGACCAAGATATACCAAAATAAATTTCCAAATATCTTAAAAATGTATTATATATTCTGGTATCACCAAAATACAATCCAAATAATGCTTAATGTGTAAGCTAGAGGAGGATACCCAAAGAAAGTGTAGTTGTACTAACTGAGTTATCATAAGATTATTTATTCTTCCACCTCTAATAAATCAATTATATCGATCCTAATATGGTGACAAAATTATCTTAAATATAATTATATTTTATTATTTTTATATAACTATCATATCTACTTCTCATACATCAAATATAAAATGAATGTGTCGCTCATGCGTGTATGCGAACTACCGCCTCCATGAAGCAATATATTTTATTTTTCATTATTATCTCTCATATATGATTATATAGTTATATTTAATGATAATATTTTATAAAAAACAAAATTATGAATTTATAAAGGTAATTTAATTTTTAATTTACTTTCTTTATATCCAATGAAAAAATGTAAATATCAATAGTTTGTACATGTAGACTACCACATCCATGAAGTGATGTAATTCGTTTTTCATCACTAACATACATGGATAATTATAAAATTTTACGTAATAAATAAATACTATATATATATATTAGATTTTTAATATTCTTTATGTGATTAAATAATGATCAATATGAAAGGATTATAATCAAAGAACTGAAATATGTTTGGAAATAGACTAATTAACACATGAATATTAATTTTGATGAATAGTTATTGATAAATGGGTAATTATAAATTATAATATAATGATATGTAATAATAATAGTATAAATAAATATAAATTTGTTATACATTAGGTTATAGAATGCATTAAGTTGAGACATGAGGTAAGTTTTTCATGTTACAACCTTACTTTTTATTGAAATTGTTTATGTTTCAATTTCCATTGTAGGAACATGTATATTTATTCTTTCATATCCCCCAAGTATTTTATTATTGTATGTATATTTTATTCCATGTACTATTTCAATTTCCCCACTTTTTTACTCAAAAGGATTGAAAGAGCATTTTTAATACAATCTACCCTTATTTATTTTTATCCCTTGGGAATATTTTTCCCCTATTTCCTTATTTTCCAAAATTATTTTACGAATGTTATAATATATTTTTAAATTATTAATAAATTTATTTTTATTATATTTTATAATTTCTTAATAAAAATATAATTGAATCTTTTTATCATCTTCTAAATAGATAATTTTTTAATTTCAAAACAAAGGTGAGAAAAGAATGTTTTTTTAATATTTATAGCATTAATGGATCTTCCCCTATCTTTTACATTTTTTTCATGAAGCATCCTTTAAAATTTTCCATGTTTTTTCAAAGAAAATATTAATAATATTTTTGTGGTTGTTGATGCCAAAAATTAGGAGGAGGAAGAACAAGAGGAAAGTCTTTGGGGCTGCCTCGCGAAGCCCTTTTGTGGAGCCCCATGGCCCCGCGGCCACTGCGGAGTAAGGAGGAGGGATGATCCGCGATCCGATTTGATGTTCACGATCTCGTCGTGGAGCAAGGAGGCGGGATTCTCCATGTTCCAATTCGAAGTTCGCGAGCCTGCCACAGAGCAAGGAGGCGGGATTATCTGCAAACCCCTTTGACGTTCGAAACCCACCACGGAGCAAAATCCAGCTTCTCGCCGAGTGAGCTCTACATCGCGGCACCTCTTGTCTATAAATACAGGGCTCCCCTCGATCCCACCAGAAGGATCATCCGATATTTTACCTTCTCAGCTCTCAAATCGCAAAGATCTTTTTGTTTTGTGAACCATGAGCTTCTCAAGGTACCTTTTAATCGCGAAGGGCCACCCCCTTTGCCTTATTTTAACCCCTCTTCCGAGATGGATGCCTTTTGCGAAGCCCATGAGACTTCGCAAATGAGGTAGATCCCTAAGGGTACTTGGTTCTTCACTGAGCACTTCCTCTTTGCGAAGAACCCTCTATGCACATGCGACCTGCATACTAAGGCGGGATCACTGTGCCTCGCGAGGAACATTGCTTCACAACATCTTTCTTCACGAGGCACCCATGCTTCGCGGGGATTTTCTTCATGAATGACTTTCCACTACATGAATCACATGCACATGTTCCCTATGCCAAGGCTGGGTCACTTCTCTTCACGAAGCACACCCCTTCGCAAAACCCCTCCATTATGTGGAGCACCAGAGCTCTACAAGGCTTCTACCTATAAACTCTATTGCTCTGTGACTCCTTTACCTGTGTGACCTCTTAGGTTTTCATGATGAAATTTCAATGTCCCTTGGACGATGCTCTCCATTGTGTTGCTTTTCCTCATGCTTCTTCACAAAGGAATGCTAATGGCTATTTCTTTTTGAAATAGCCACGTTAATGTGGACCCTCAATGGGTTCACCTCTCGACACCCCCCAGTCATGGTGTTGCATGTCCCTTCTCTTTACCAAGGTGCAGAGTGTACCGATTATGTAAGTCCTAGGGGAGAGGATTAAACACACCACATTCAAGTTTCAGGATGTTAAACTTCCAAGCATCGTCTTTATCACCACATGACATTAAACTGTGTCCTCGCCCCTTGCATCATACGTAGAGAACCCCAGATCAGACATTCTTTACACCCACTCGTCTCAACGGGAGTGAAATCATCCTCACATGGAATGAGATCCTCTTTGGTGAGGCGGAACCTATCCGTAGGGAAGGGAATCCACCTTTTTGTAATCCCCTAGCCTTTCTTGCATGAGGAAGCATCACTCCACCTCCTTTATTCTTCAGGGCCAAAGGCAAGCAAAGGGCATGATGGGAATGGTGATCCTCCACTCTTTTTTCCATGCGGAATCCCTCCCATGCTGGTCATTGCAACCATTGGGCCTTCCTCATAGAGTAAGTCCTAAACTCCATCTCCCTGGGTTGCTAACCATGCATAAGTCCATGTTTCCTCTTTGGGCTGCTAACAATGTGTAAGCCCCACTCCACTTCCCACGGATGTACCTTTCACAACGTGATCATCAGGTCTCTCCTGCTTCTTGTTTCTCACACCGAGGATGGCTCACGTGGTCTTAGAGTAAGCACTGACCAGGACATCCTCTATGCGCCATATAGAGTGTAATCCCCACACCTCCTTTGGAAACTATGTAGACTTTTATCCATGCCAAGGCAGGGTACGTAGGATGCCTCCATGAGGTTCAATCCCACCATCCTTCTTGACCCCAGGACCTCATTCATGTCAGTTTACTGATCCCCATATACGAAATAGGATGTCTTTGATCCTTGCCAAGGAAAGGTACGTAGGAAACATTATTGAGGTTCAATCCCACCATACATTAGTCCCGAACACCTTCACGTTGGTGCACCAGTGCCCCATTCTGAACTACGTGGACTTTGATCCTTGCCAAGGCAAGGTACGTAGGATGCCTCCATGAGGTTCAAGCCCAACATCCGTCTGGACACAAGGTCCTCATTCATGTCACTTTACCAAACCCCATTTCAGAACTACAAGTAATTTGATCCTTGCTAAGGAAAGGTACATAGGAAGCCTCCATGAGGTTCAATTTCAACAACCGTTGGTCCCAGCTCCCTTTACGTCAGTTCACCCACACTTTGGGATTCCACAAAGCATAAGCTCCAATGCCCCCGAATGTGAACTAGGTGGACTTTGATACTTGCTAAGGCATGGTACGTAGGATGCCTCCACGCGGTTCAAGCCCAACAACCCACCGAACCTGAACACCTCACATTGGATAACCACCATCCTGCATGATGTTTAACTATATTCTCCCCTAAGGAGCGGTAAGCCATTGCACCCTAATTAGTGGTAAGCCATTGTTTCCCATCCGACAGTAAGCCATTGTTTCCCCTAAATAGTGGTTGGTCTTTGTACCCTATTCAGCAGTAAGACGTGGCAATCCCCTTTTTTGGACCCACATCTTTGGTCTATCCTAGTGGCTTCAGACCAACTCGGGTTGATAACCACATGTAAGCCCCATACACATCATCAGGTTATTGTCCTATGTGTACACCCCAATTCAAGACCATTTCATGGTCTTTCCATTAAGCCTATGTGTTTCGTGAAGGTCATTCCCGAACCCATAGGTTCCACTTCCTCTAGGTCTCATCAATGCATCCATTCTCAAGGGCCACCCCCTTAGGTGTCCCATCGCCCTACCGAACTACACAGACTTTGATTCCCTGCCACGAGGATACATAGGATGTCTCCTCAAGCCTCAAGCCCAAAATTACCATCGTCTTCATGGTGGTTCCATCCCATTCACCATCCACTTCATTCAATACTCCATCACCCATATTGATTATTATTCAGGCTGCCTCATCCCAGTGAGGTCATGTCAGCTCACCCCTACAAAAGTGTACCTTCTAGGGGTTATTCTCATTGGATCCACTCTAGTCAGTGTTCTAATCAGTCTGATCCATCTCTGTTAGACATTAAACTTGCGGTATACCCTGTGTTAAACATGGGAAGCTGAGGAAAACCTCAGAGACATGCCTAGGGAATACGATTCCTTGAATTCAACATGGGATACCTCGGGATTCCGCACCCTAGAGAAGCCCTATAATAAGGGACCAAAGATAGATTCACCAGTGTTCCAAGGTCTAGACACACCAGTGATGTACAACGTGACTACTCCCCTGACCGAAAGTTTCTTCCCTGACATGACCCCTTGGAATTTCTTGACAAAAGCAGTATAATTAACCGGTGTCCATGAAGATATGGCACTGGGAAGAGTTTCAAAAACAACGTATTAAATCTATAAGGGAGACCTAGACTAGGTAATGAGATCCAAGGAGGAATCCAAAGAAGTAAGAGTTGGCATCCCACCTTCCTGTTTCGATCAAGGCACATACATCCCTGAACAAGCGATGGATACCGCCCACCTTTGGAAAGCAAGAATGCAGGGAAACAGAGCCGTGCATCCCAACATTTGAACGCACGCACCCTGGCGAGAGCGTTGTAAACAAAAATGGTGAACCCAACATTAATCTCTTCTCAATGAATGTGGAGATTAATTACATTCGAGACATCAGTGGATTAGCATGTCACCAGATCCAGTTATCCGTCATTGGGTCCCGCCAAGAAAATAGTGGGGTTGGTGTGAATCTCACCAAGAATTTGGGGCAGTAGAACGTTGGACATCTTGATATGTGACATTGTCGGCGTAGACCCCTCTTACAGGTCATGGAATAAGGGATGGTGTTGGGGAACTGGTCTTCGATTACTTTTTTATTTCATCACTAATGAGTTAATCTCCCTGCTTTTCAGAAACCAAGTTGCTTCGCCCGGAACTCGATCACTGCCTACCCACCGATGTAGGGGCATGTACAGTAATAGTGTTGTAATACCACGTGGATAATCCTCTTCTGCGATGGTCTCAACAGCCATGACCATGGGACACCCACTCCCCATCTTCCCCTACAAGGTTATTTAGTGGAGTGTAATAAATGAACATTAACGCTGATCCGAGGAGGAGGGGATCATCCCTATGACGGATTTAGACCGCCTAGATTTAGAGGAGTCTGTGCCTCATCATTTTCGCCGACCCTGAGGGCCTCGTAGGGAGCCACTTATCCACAATCCAACATATAATTGTTTCTGGAGCCTATCCCCAAAACACCTTGATGACTCCCTGCCCTACGCCGATAAGGTAGGGGATGTTCGAGCTAGCCCTATCAGGGTCCCATTCAAGGGACTCCCAGTGAGGGCCCCCACCAGGCCATGTAAGCAATGCCACCCAGTCACACTAGTCGAAGACCAGGTAAGCCACATACCTAGACCAACAGCTCTGGTCCTTCCGACCTGATGCCAACGTCGGGTGCAAGCTGAAGAGGACATCCACCAAGGGGTGTCAACGTCAGCGGCTACTATGGCCCAAGCCAATACTGATGCATATCACTAAATCCTTGTATACACAAAGCAGGGAAATTAATATGTCCGGCCTGAATTGAGGCACCAACTGCCCCACGGGAAGGATGGGTCGACTGTCTAGGTCACTAGCACTGGCAGTGGCCACCGTGGACTAACCCGCAGTGATTTCAGCTAGTACGGAGACCCTCCCAGTACCACTACCATGGTGAACACGGGCCTTCCCTGCTTCCACGCTCAGCATGGAGGTCTGACCCATGCCACCTTCAATCCAAATGAGGGTCCTCCCCACAGTGGTGATGCTCAGCACATAAGTCTCTCCATATCTCACTACACTGGGTATGGTGTCATTTATCCTACCAGAGACCACAGGTATGGAGAAGTTACACATCTGGTCACTCTCCAACATGGTAACGCTCCCCGTTTTCACATAGAATCTAGAGAAGGTACTCCTCGCCCCAGCAATCAAAGGATGGAGGGCCATATTCGCTTCACTATCACCCAGCACGGAGGTCATACCTGTGTTTAGCTCAACCAGTAGAATGACCCTCCTTGTACTGATATCACCAGGGGAAATAATCATGGAGGTCCTCCCCATACTCCTACCAGCTCCATCAGAGGTCTTACCTACTTCATCACTACCCACAGAGGTCTTCCCCATGTCCCCTTTGATATCTATCCTGGTGCTCCGCGCTCCCTGACCTACTCAGGCGGAAACCCTCTCCGCCCCAACACCAGTAGAACCGAAAGACCACTTCCTGTAAAAAATCTGTCCTATCTAAAAGAGCCATCTAGGGGTAGTATGGAAGGTCATCGCTTGCATAAGAATATTTCTGGGAAGGTCCGGACAGAGATCAGGTCAGTCTGCTTCTCAAACTCTAAAGCAAAGTACGTCTCAGCACTAGAACCCTCCCCTTGGTCCTCTCCGTTAAGGGTTATGGTAGGAACGAGGAGCATCATCCTCATACTCTGATAATGTGAGGTCTACTGGATCCCTGCCTCCCTCTTTATATGCATCTAGGAGGAATAAAATTGGGCATTGCCCCTGGTATAGACTATGCAGTCGCCACCTCCATAACCAGAAGAACCCTCTACCTCGACTAGAGACCAAGGAGAGCTATTTTGGGGATCAATGGAGGAAGATCCACGGTGTATTCCATCACCTTCACTCACAGATGTTATGAAAAAAACCCTAGTCGCTAGCCTGTCTTATCGTGACATAGAAGCCAAGTCACTATA
This sequence comes from Viscum album, assembly GCA_963277665.1. Taxonomy (NCBI): domain Eukaryota; kingdom Viridiplantae; phylum Streptophyta; class Magnoliopsida; order Santalales; family Viscaceae; genus Viscum; species Viscum album. The sequence goes on along the minus strand of OY728162.1, from coordinate 1,520,911,735 downwards.
CTTTTCGGAGGATAGCCTGAGATTCGGTGACCAGTCATCCCATTCGGCATATTCCCCACCGGATATCTTACCGTCATATTGGTATGCCTCCGTACCATTTCTAGTTCCTCAGCCTCCCCAAGTTGATGAAAAGGGAAATCAAGGGCCAGACCCTGAATCTGAGATGAGGAGCTTATGGGATATCCTCATAGTGGACCACTTCCCTGAGATGTTTTGGCCAGTAGTGGCACCGAATTTTACCGTGCCAGAATCCCTTACACAAGATGAGTTTGAATGTTTCTACCGAACCCTATGGGTGACGCACTTCCGCCTTCATCATCAGTGAGTGGAATATCGTAGGATCTAAATGCATTTCGAGGACATCAGTGAGAAATTTCATTTGGTCGATCTGGCTATGCTCCCTATGGCCCAATACCCTGAGTCACTTGGCCACCATATAGCCCATCAATAGAAATGCATTCAGAGTTTTAAGGTACTCTATAAGATTATCAATGAGGCTTCCCCCCACATTCAAGTCCATGGATAGGGGTAGTACGCTGCCCTCCTCTTTAGTCCTATACAAAGGTAGCCAGACTCGATAGGCTATATTGAGGATATGCCCCCAAGAAGAGTCATGGTCTACATGGATTACCTGTCAGAAGGGGAGGATGGGCTAGAGGTTCTTGATGGGGACCTCGCCCCTGATGGCATGCTACCACTACTAGATCTGTCAGGAAAAGTTACTTTCCAACAGAGTAATCTTCTAGGTCTCCCTACACCCACTGAGGTATTAGTTCTCAGTCGGAATCTTGGTAAGGGTAAAGAGAACCTTGGGGCCAAAAAAAATTCCGACCCTTCTACCATAGTGCAGAAGATGGAGGAATACCTTGAGAAGGCCACGTTGCATCAACAACTTTCAGAACAAAAAAAGATGGTGGATGACCTCATGGCCAAACTAGCTGTAGAACAATGTCCAGATTATGGTGATCTATGATCAGTAATGTTGGGATTGACACAACTCCTCTTAATGTGTTGCCTCTAGGTAACCCTGAACATCATGCCCACGTAGAGAGGGTAGAGGATGTAACTTATGGAAATTGGGAGATATATGTGTCGCCAAATCCACCTGAGCGACACATTAATTGATGGGAATGTTTCCTCTAGAATTTTGGATGACCTAATTGAATTAATGTTCAAACATTACAAGCGGTTTCTTACAGGTTTGTTCAAAGAACTAGAAATATCCAATGATTATCTTTCCATTTGTGCCTACTTTCCAAAGGTAGGTGCTAATTAGTTGTGAACTGATGAGACTTAGGAATTTTCATTGGTCGAGAGTATGGGAGGTCGGACTCATCCAACCTTTTTAAGGGGAATTATTGACTACTCCGGAACTCTCTTTATAGATTTAAGTTATGTTCGTGATTCCTTATTACATTACTAAGTATAAAATGAGCTTTTCTTTTTATCTGAAAATCAATGATTAATATATATGAGACTTATAGAATCTTTTATATGTATTCGAGGTTTTTCATCGATAGAGAATCATCTGTATTTTTTTAGAGATTCTTAGTCAATGGTATCCTTCAATACATTATATAAAGGTCTCTTGGTCATTATGATGACCATACTGGTTCTAAATCCACTCAGTGGGGCACTTGAAGTTTATTTTCATTTAGAAGGAGATGGATTATTTCAGAGTAGGGATCGTACATGCAGATGGGATACCTACGTTTCCTTTTTTAGAAAAGGAATCAGAACCCACGTAGTTCGAGTAATGACGTATGAAGTTTATGTATGATTGATGGCTCAAAGAAAGATTTCATAATTAATTTTCCACTCTAAGATCATGTGAGTCCTGATCGATGTGAGAAACATGAGGTATTGATAAAACCAGAGAATTGTTCCATCATAAGAAATGATATGGGACTAAGGTATATATAACTTCCCAAATAGATGAATATTAGGTTTCATTTCGGGGAAGAAACCCAGAGACAAGGTCCATAAATGTATATTTACTTTATGGATATTTGGATACTCTAACTTAGGGCATACTCATGAGGAAGTTTCCCAAATTAAGAGGGGACTTATGATTGGGTTTTACTCTTGAGAAGGAAGCCCAAGTCAAAAGGTAAATTAAGACTACTTCAGAGAAATTATGACTGGGGCTTAGTCCTGAAAAGGAGGCCTCATTTAAGGAAACTATGGTTGGGGATTACTCCTGAGTAGTATGCCCATATTTGAGAAATTATGACTTGGACATACTCCTAAAAATGATTCCCATGTTAGGGGACTTGGGTCTTACTCCTGAGGATGATTCCCAAATTAAGAGAACATGGATTGGGGCTTACTCCTAAAGAGGAGGCCCAAGTTAAGGATTCTCTCATCTTAAAGGATGAGGTTGAAGGAATGAAATCACTAACCTTAGTGACATAAAGATATGTAAATCACTAGGTTTGGAGAGATGTTCCACATAATTCCTTTCAGATAAGGAAGCAAACAAGGGAGCCATGCCAAAAGAAATGGCTTTAAAGAGGGTTTTGAAGGCTGGATCGTGAATAGGATAGGTAGATAGTCATAAGAGAGGTGAAATAGGCAGGAGAGGCACCCAAAAAGAAGTGGGCGCGCAGGCCCTGCGTGGGCGCGCAAGTCCTGGTCATGTAGGTGTACCTGCGCGACACATGGCTACTTGCATGATGGTCAACCCTTAAGGTAACACTTGGGCGAGACTTGGCTAAAGACTTTAGTACTATCCGTAGGGGATTCCATAAAGGTGGCGCGCAAGTTCTGTTTAAGGGGTAAGGCGGAATGCAAGTGTGTCCATTTCCCTTCAGGGCTGGCCACTTAGGCGCGCAAGTGTTGATGAGTTTCAATAATTAGGCCTTACTCCCCCTCTTTAGATCTTCCTTTCTAGGTAATAAATTACTTAGAAGTGTTTGGAAGATTTTAGAAGAGACTGGGGCACCGGGAGATCAAATCTGAGTTTTTGGAATTTTTCCTCCCTGAAAAGGGGGGCCAACCGGGGGTATTTATAGGCTGGTGAAGACCCTATGCGAAATTCAAAGAGGGGGCTCAAGTCACCTGCGCACCCATTGGGAGGCGTGCAAGTATAATTACACGACCTTGTTGTAACTTGCGCGACCCAAGTGCATTTGAATCTTTGTTCATGCCTTTGTCAATTTTTTATGTTTCATTAAAGGATGATTCACTTTGGGTTCAAGGTATTTCCCTTTTCAATTCATTAGACTCTTTGATGGAATGGAGCATCAAAAAAATTCCCCCCTCAGAGTTGGATCTGAAAGAACTGTAGATGTGACTCTGAGGAAAAGAAGAAAACCAAGGAACATGCGGCGTGCAAGTTCTATTGAGCACGCAGATTGCGGTGTGCAAGTGGGAGCCACACAGGCGTTTAAGCACACAGGGTTGCGGCCTGGCCTATATATATGCGGTCATTCCTCGCAAAAAGCACCGAATTTCAAAATTTTGAGCTATTGCCACGCAAGTTCCCTTAACCGCGCAAGTTGCTCTGTTTTTCGCTGTTTCGTTGCTGTCACACTACTGTAGAGGTATTTGGACTTGCACGGTGATACCTGTGCACTAATACTTGCACGACAAACTTATACTTGCATACCAATTTTTGGGACTTGTGCACCTTAATTCCATAGCCATTTATTCACTTTTCTTCAAAAAAATTACGAAAAATCAACTAACTTAAGAATTAATTATTCAACTTTTGTGAAGATTAAATGGCTCCCAGGAGAATAAGAATGGTTGATGAACTAACTAGCAAGCGAGTAGATTATTTGATGAGCGTCATTGGCCATGATTATTATATTGTCTTCGACAACACTCTTCCAGATTTGTCCAAGTATCTGATGAAGTATTATCTTGACTTCCCACATAGAATTTATCTACCTTTGTATGTCTATGGTCATCTGTGAGAAGTCATCATTCCAGAGGCAAATAAAAATCTCCCAATTTCTTGGTTTCAGAATTACACCAATTTTTCTTTAGAAAATATCTCATGTGGAGGAGAATTTATAAATACTGGAACAGTGGAGAAGGCCTACATAATGCATCATAGCCCATGTACCTCAGATATGAAACCTCAAGAGCCTAAGCTGCAACCACATTGTTATCCCTCAATCTTCTAAAACACTCAAATTGATTGATCCAAGAGCTAGAAGAAGATTTGGGACTTTCATCCTAGAGGAGGTGTGAAGCCAACTTAGATGTTGGCATACTGGGTGTGACAAACCTGCGCAAAGGTTGTTGAGGATTTGAAAGTAGCTTCAATATATGAAGCCGTCTAGGCTGGGAAAACAAATGTTTATAGGAATGATGATTTTGTACCAGAGATACTCATCCATTGAAGCCCAGAAACCATTTCTTTCAATCTGACTCATGGAGAATTAAGAATTAGTCTGTGGGATGTTCATAAGATCTCAGGGGATCCAATTTTGGGTGATATGTAAGATGAATTCATCCCCACCAAGGTGACTTGGAATGATTCAGGGAAAAACCCATCTTTGGCTCGAGAATTATTGATAATCTTTCACAAGCTCATGAGTTCAGAGACCTCCTTAACTCATTCTATAAAGGATATTAATCCGGATGAGTGGTTGAATATGTTTCTTACCAAGAAGTAGGAGAAGGAGCCCAAGGATAAGGGATCAAAGGAGAAGGGATCAAAGTGGAAGGGGCCCAAGGAGAAGGGGCCCACTCGTCCTACCACCTGCCCCAAAACAGAGAAGAGGGGTGCTCCAGACACATTCTGTTTGACCTTGTAAGTAGGAGAATTTGAGAAGTGGGGATACGAAGTGAATCAGATGATACCAAAGAAGACTTGTCTGGCGGGCTTCTTGGTCTTGTGTCTCAATGTTTATATTTTTCCAGTCAGGGACTCAAAGGGAGGCGTCAGGACAAGGACCTTCATTATTGCAGCGAAGTTCGATGAGGGGAAAATGGTTGGGTTGGCTACCCCCATTTTAGCAAATATTCACAAGAGTTTACTCCATTTCTTCATTGGTAAGTCTCCTTTGAGAATAGTGGGACCATTCCATGTTTTGTGGGGATGGATCTCCACTCACTTCAAGATGTATAATGTCAGAACAGAGTATAGATTTCAAGAAGTTCTTTCAGGACATTAGTGCAGGCATTCTCTAGAATTTCTCCACTAGCTCTCAATTATTAAGACATGTAGGTGAGGCTGAGCATGTTTAAGGAATTCAATTTCTTTCCTTATGAATATCCGCCAACCGGGTGGTTTTTTGATGATGGAACAGGAAGTCTGGAATTGAGGGCATACATGTTCGCCTGTAGAGATGGTGTTCTAGTCACCAGGATTGACAGAGAGATTATATGCGAGGCCTATGCTCCATACTGATTTTCATGCTAATTCAAGTGTTTGCAGCAAACTATTGTATCTCTCCCTGTGCATGTCAGGTCAGAGAAACATTCGATGGTTTTCCGGAAACTATGGTTGCTGACATCTAGGGAGAAGACCGGGGAAGTATTTGATCTACCTGTTGAAAAAGCGGTAAATAACTTGACCACACGGTATACTAAAAATGGGATAGCATCATACCCTGGAGGGGTGCTGAATCACCCAGTTTATCAGGTGGGGAAAAGGAAGAGAACTATAGAGAAAGAATCCCTTCACCTGGAAGGTGATTCTTCTACAACACCCGAATCTGATTCACCTGATTCTCAAGATGGGGATGATGAGGCACAACATACGGAAAAGCTTCCTTGTGCCAGATATAATCCACCTGTCAGAATCAAAAGACCAAATCCATCAACTCCTAGTGAGTTTCTTCATTGTGGAAATTTAATCACCATTAATTTATAGAGCAACAAGTATTATTTTCTTGTTCTCTATCTGTAGCTACAAGAGCTGGGAAGAAGCAGAAGTCTACGTTTTTAGGACCTTCCTCGCAGCCTTCTGGTACACATACTGAATATATACAACCATAGGTTGTCCAGACATGGCATAGTTTATACTTCGGTGCTGAAACTGCCTGGATGGATTTGTGTGAGGGGCTACACCTCCCCAGAATAGGGAATATTTAGGCTTCTATAGATATCTATTACAAGGACAACCCCGATGAAGTGTGGGCTTACATTAGAGAGCTGTAAATGCTCATATATGCCACCGATGATTACATTCCTATCACCAAGTGGGTGAAGAAAATGATAGATCATGGCCCCACTGAGGGGACAGGTTGTTCCAGAGATGAGGAGTGGAACGACTACGTGGCACCTGAAGATGTAAGTCTCTTTCCCTATTTTCTTTATAACTTGATTCCAGTTAAAGCTTTGTTACTCAAGGAAATTATTCTCTTCATCCTGCAGCTGGAAAAGATAAGAACTGATGAGGTTCCTTCACCACAGTATAGCCATGGTGGTACTGCCTTTGGGGCTGCTGGTGAATCTCCTCACGAGTCAAGAGAGATATCTCCAGGCTAGCAAGCCATGGATGAGGAGTTGGATATGGATTTCCATTCTCCAATTCATGTACTTGTAAAAGCGACTTCCAACACTCCCAAAAAGCCAAAGAAGAAAAAGTATCGAAGGAGGAAGTCCACAGCTAAATGCTTCATCAGTAGTGGTAAGTCCTTCAGATAATCATGAGTCTTAACCCATGAAAATATTACTGATACCTTTTGGGATTTCAAGGGCTTCTTAAATTTCCCCTCTGAGGGAGAGGATTGACCCTCCTCTAAGGACCACTGAGGGTACTGGTGAACAATTACAAGTTCAGGCTGACTTGGCTGCTCCTGGAGAAGAGCCAACATCTGTTCCCAGTATCCTTCCTACTACTGTTGCAAGGAGAGAAGAAACGGATTCTAGTAAGTTAACAATGCTTCATAAAATGTTTAATAAAACATCAACTAACTTCCATTCCATGATATTTTAGGTTCAAACCCTACATTAAAGCTTTTGGAGGCCATTGCAACTGCCTCCGCTAATTTATCTGAAGAATATTTCCAGGGTTAAAGGCCGCAGAATGAAGGTCGCCAATAAAACATATCAAATGCTACGACTGGTGAGATTAACCAGGATTATGAGATTACATTGGATGGAATGATGGAACATGGCGCATCTTTTGAAGAATTTTCAAATCTTGTTAATTTACCATGTAATTTAGAAGAATATGGATGTGGGTGTTATCCTCCATCCTATTAAAAATAAATTCTTATTATTTCTGTAATCATGATCGGTTGAAATGTGCAGTTCTATCTGAGAAAACTGATGAACTGCCAACGCCTGAAGGGGGTACAAGAAACCATACTATTGTAGAGTCATTAGCCCAAGTAGAGCAGAACCACGAAGAGATTCCTCAAAATCACCCTGAAAATCCTACTGTAGATAGGAAAGATATGGAGGAGACTTCTCAGGTTACTGATCTAGCATTGGGTAAGGGATAACAATTTTTTTCGACTGTACATAATTTGTAAGATAGTTAATCAATTTTTGTTATCCTTTGAAACTAACCAAAGCTTTCAATTGATTATGCAAGGCCATCAATTTTAGTGGATAGATCTATAGGTGAAGCCTCAACCTCCGCCCCAACGGGAATAGAGAGTGAAGAAACATGGGTAAGGGGGGAAGAAGCAGAACACGACACTTCCCTAAGTGCATTATTCCCAGATTATATTACCCCCTGCGACAGTGATGCTGAGTCGGACCCAGAAGTACAAAAGGTTTTTTAATTTTCATGATGCAAGGCATGGCAGAACATATGGAAGATCATATCTGAAGTGCCTCTGAAAGATCTATCATCGACGATCCTACGACTGCATCTCTATTTGTCATGCTGGGACTTGGCGGTTTTGGATATCAAAAGATCCATTCTGTAGTAAAACAAGTCATCTTAACGAGGGAGCATGAGCAAAAGTTCCATTAAGATTTAAACAGGGTGAAGCTGTCAGCCAATATCAGTGAATTGGAGGTTCAGTATCTCGAGATGAGGCTAATTATGCTTCTAAGATGAAGGAGCTGAAGCATAAGATCAAAGATAAAGTCGTCCAGTAGATGAACCTTTTGCAACAGTTAGATGTTGTTACTGGGGAACTTGACCAACTAAATAATTCACTGGAAGGATCTCAAATGAATGGTATGAAAGCCATTATAGATGCCAAGAATGCACTCCATCAAGCTGAAAAGAGTGACGTTGGTCGAGTGCAAGAGCATCATGTGGCTGTTGATGAAGCTTCGGATGCTGTAAATCAAGTGAATATTTATGTTGATAGGATTTTTTAATTCTTGGAAAATAAAAGAGACTCTAGTATTTGGATGTCCTTCTAATTCTTGTGCATCAAATGGAAAAACACTTTCATTTTAAATCATTTGGGCACACATTTTACCGCTACCCGCTTTAAATTTTTACCGAAGCCAATGGGCCTAGTAAACATAGTTTGGTTTTTTCTAGGATTATTATAAATTACCCTACAAACATTAAATCTTTTAATAGATCAATATTACCTAAATCATATGAATAATGTATGTTTAGTGAGCTGGGACTTGAATTTTATTTAGATTTTCCTTGTATTTTGTGGGTTGTTTAAATTCATGTACGATGGACATAAAAAGGCTAATGTTTAAGGTCGAAATAGCTTTGACCGAATGGATTAAGATTGACACAATTCCTTGACAACATATCTGAAAATATATTAACACACTCAAGTATGAATGAAAACATGTAAACATTGACCTGATTAATTTTAAATCTAAGGAATGATATGAAAAAGGGCTAAAATGCATTAGAAGAAGTAGTTCCCAAGAATGAAGTTACCATTATTTAAAATACCCGGTAGGGGGTTGAATTAAGCAGGGCTGCCTAAGGGCATTGGCTGCATAGTCAAATAATAGTATCTTTTGGCTGAAAAGTCTTTTATGTAGACTATGTATGCAAGGCTGCCTAAGGGAACGTGCTGCATAGTCAGTAAAAAAGAACTCTCAGAAATTTACTTTTCTACTACTAAAAAGCTAGTAGAAGTTTCTAGAGATTCAAATTTTCCAAAGCATAGGGTTTGTTGTATGGAGAGAGGTACATGAATATGGAGAAGATATTTCCAAGAAAGATCGTCTATGAACTGGATGAATGTCACTCCTACGAAGGTCAGACCCAAACGTAGGGAAGAGAAATATAAACCACAAACTTTAATACTTTCAGATCATGAAAAAGAATATGGGAAAAATATGTTAAGGATGGGTATTTTTTGCGGATCCTTACATATTTTTGATAAGACAAATAAGAACAAAAGAGGTTTTCATCCCAAGAATGAAGATACCATTATTTGACAAACTCGTTAGGGGGTTGAATTATGCAGGGCCACCTAAGGGTATTGGCTGCATAGTCAAATGATAATATCTTTTGGCTGACAAGTCTCTTATGTAGACTGTTTATGCAAGGAAGCCTAAGGGCACGTGCTGCATAGTCAGGAAAAAGAACTCTCAGAATTGGACATTTTATGACCAGAATTCAAGAAAAGGGTTATGGATATATGGATGTATTTAAGGTTAGGAGTATGACACATAAAAATGGGAATTTGTTTAATGCATGTAGAGATACACAGACCAATGCTAACCATAATCATGTTGTGACTGGGTCCTGAATTCAGATGCTGGACTTCACTACGTATCCCAAAAGGATAGGAATCAAGCTATACATAGTTTTTAAAAATAGTTTAACGCCATGTGGGAAGAAATTATGGGAGATCTTATTTTAGGTTCATAGAGCTTGGACCATGACAATGAATACACAGTGTGTGTTTTTATAGGAACTTTTCAGCCAGTGGACTAAAAATGGAATTTGGGATTAGGCCCAATGACATGGGGCTAGATTCGAGAGACACTCGAATGTTTCTATGTATCCCATAAGAATGGGAATCAAGCTGCATGTAGTTATTTAAATACCCTCTGTACAGATTTGGTTTGTACAAGTTAAGGGTGAAGGGGGACTTTAGTGCAATGATGGTTTGACCAAAGATAAAAGGTTTAGTAATTTCCATGTATGCACATAGTCTTTAGAATATAACATGATTTGAAGATCAATGTAAATAATGATTCCCTCTTAGGTGAGGGTATCAAAGAATTTTTTAGTTTATTTTTGTACATGACAAAAGTGTTGTAAAGTTTAACATCATGTAGAAAGTAAAAATTTGATCCAATGTGAAGAGATTGGTTTTGTGCTTGAACCTCATGAGGTTGCCTACGTACCTATCCTAGAAGGCAAGGATCAAAGTCCACGTTGTTCGATTAAATATTGAATTAGTGATCAAGTTGTTTTTGGGGACAACGACCTAAAAATGGTGTTGGGACTTACACAAGGTTAGTGGCCTAGAGAGGGTGTTATGGTTGAAGTTTACTCTAAACTCATGTGAGTCATACTTGGTGTGAGAAACAAGAGTTAAAGACAACCGTAACGATGCACAGTTTAATGTCATGTAGGACATATGAATGGACTATGTAGTTTAAAGTATTGTAGTGAGGACTATTGGGGCTCCACAGTTTAGTGTCTTGTAGCAAGGACAAAATATACTTTAATGTCATGTAGGACGTATTAAGGGACTTCTGTATATTTTATCGTCATGTATCTAGGACTATGGGGACAATACAGTTTAACATCATGTTGGACAAAAGGGGGACTGTTCATTTTAATGTCATGTAGTAAGAAAAAAATATGACATAGTTTAACATATTTTTGGACTTATTAGGGACTTCTTTTCAGTTTTACGTAATGTAGGATGAATGAGCAGTACAGTTTAACATCATGTAGGAAAAATAGAGGGACACAGTTTAACGTCATGTTGGATGAAATGGGTGCAAATAGTTTAAGGTCATATGCTCGGACTGTCAATGGTGTAGTTTAACATCTTGTTGGACGATAAAGTATTTTTGTTACACAAAATACTTTTTCCAGAAATCTAGAATTGGTTAGAGTAGTGATGAGTTCTCCATCCATTGAGATAAAATAATAAGCTCCATTGGAGTAGACCTTATGTATTGAATAAGTTCCTTCCCATTTTGGCTCAAGATTGGAAGGTTTCTTTCCTGGTGCATTGGAGTTATGAGAACTAATACCAATTCTCCCTGAATGAATGAATGAAAACAAAATTTTTTGTTTAAAGCTCGTGATATTCGATTATAATAGACTTCCAAGTGGTTCAGAGTGAAAAATATTTTCTCATCTAACCATTACAATTCATCCAATCGCTTTTGAGATTGTTCATCTGTAGATGATTGATCACAAATGTCTACTCTGAGTGAGGGTAATTGAACCTCAATGCTCAAGACTGCTTTTGTTCCATATACCAATGAATATGGAGTTGACCACGTTGCAGTGTGGGTGGTGGTTCATTAAGCCCATAAAGCATAAAAACGTTTATCAGGACATGATTTCTTATTTTATCCACCATCTTTTACAGTATGGTTGAAAGAGTCTTGTTGAAAGCTTCTATATGACCATTATCCATTTCATGATACCGAGATGAATGATTGGATTTGATTCTTTATTCTGGATACAACTTCCTCACCTCGTATGAATAGAAGTTGGTGCCATAGTACATCAGTATGGTATGAGGGACACCAAATATGGTAATGATGTTAGACTTGATGATGCTAACAATGCATTTAGAACTGACTTATTTGAGGGGTATTGCCTCTGCCCATTTGGAAAAGAAGTCAGTAGTAGTAAGAATATTCTTCAACTACTTGGTTGTAGCTGAAGGATATGGTCCCACTACATCCATTCCACATGTGGAAAATGGCCATGAGGATTTAGCGGTATGAAGAAACTCTGTGGTTTGATGAATGAAGTTGGCATGCTCCTTGAAAGAATGAAACTTCTTTGTGAAATCAACATAATCTTGTATCATTGAAGGCCAAATGTATCTAATCCTTTGAATTTGATCAGATAGTCTATGTCCAGACTGGTGGGAACCACAAACTCCTGCATGCACTTCTTTCATGACAGCCATTGTCTCTTCAATATCAATGCATCTAAAGAAAACTCCATCAAAACCAATTTTTTAGAGAACATTCTCTAAGTGATCTGGACTATCATAAAGAGTAAAATTGACCACACATCGCCAGATTTGTTCTTTCTCGGCTCTATCAGGTGGTAGTATTCCATTTTGAAGGTATTACCTGATAGGTGTCATCCATCCTATAGTAAGACCATATGGTTCAGTAATGGGACTAATTTCATTGATTTCCTCTGTTCTGATTTGAACATAAGGTGAAATTGTATGATGGTGGAAAATACTGATGGTCGTCTCGTCCTGATATGGATCTTCCAGAGCTGTGGCTATATTAGCCAATGCATGAGCTTGAGCATTTTGTGATCTCAGGACATAAGAAAATGTCGGTTCCGAAGGAAATTCTTCCATTAACACTCTGATGTAATCATAGAAAGGTATTAGTTTTTCTTTTCTAATTCCATAATCCCGATTGACTTGATTGATTACCAGGTCTGAATCACCCTTCACCTTTAAGTGACTCACTTGTGCTTGAAGCGCCAATTCCAATCCAACGATAAGAGCTTGGTATTCTGCTTAATTATTTGTAACACCTGCCAAAAATGATAAGGAATAAGGTAGAACTACCTTTTCCGGGGAAATGAGTACAATTCCTAATCCAACTTTGTTTAATTTAGGATTTTCCATTTTCCTTCCTGTTGGACTTCTGGAAGCACCATCAAAGTACATTTCCCATGTTTGAAAACTATCTTGAATAGAAAAGACTTACTCATCAAGAAGTTCAATATCTGAAGATGTATCTTTTACTGAAGGATGTTTAGTAAGGAAATCAGCCAGAGCATGGCCCTTTATTTCCTTTTGAGATGCATACTGAATATCAAACTGCTGTAAAATAATTTCCCGTCTTTCCAAACGTCCTCTAAGCATTGGACGACTAAGGATGAATTTGAGAAGGTTATTACGAGATATCAATTGGACCTCGTGATGTTGCAGGTAGTGTCTCAACTTCTGAACTACAAATATTAATTCTAGGTAGCACTTCTCAATATTTGAATATAGGGTTTCTGCTTCAAGCATATTTCTACTGAGATAGTAGAGGCTATTTTCATTCCCAGTATCATTATTCTGTGCATGAAAGGCACCCAATGATCGCTCTAATGCAGTCACATAGAGGATAAGTGGTATTCCTTCAACAGGTGGCATTAACACCGGTGGAATCAATAGATACTTCTTGATAATATCAAATGCTTCTTGACATTCTTCAGTCAACTTGTAAGTGACTCCCTTCTTCATCAATTTAGTGAAGGGTAAACTTTTTCCTGCCAAATTTGCGATGAAACGCGGAATATATGCTCACTGTCCTTGAAGTCCTCTCAATTCCTTTCAATTTCGAGGAGGTGAAATACTAAGGATAGACTTTTTGTTCTCAGGATCGACTTCGATATCACGATGGTGTACAGAAAAGCCTATAAATTTTCCCGAAGTTACCCCAAAAGAACATTTTAAGGGGTTCATCTTAAAATTATGTTGCCGAAGTTTATGGAATATGAAATCCAAATCAGCCAAATGATTATAATGTTGTTTGGATTTAACCACCAAATATTCCACATAACATTCAACAAACATTCCTAAAAAGGGTTTGAAGATATGATTCATGGCACACTGATATGTTGTGCCTGCATTCTTCAGGCCAAAGGGCATTACCCAATAGCAAAACACACACTGAGGGGATTTGATGGCTGTAGATTCCTCATATTCTAGAGAAATTCAGATTTAATTATATCCAGAATAACCACCCATAAAGGAAAGTGCTTCATAGCCATTTGTTGCATCAATTAAGAGTTATGTAATCGGTACTGGAAAATCATCTTTAGGACAATGCCGATTAAGATCCATGAAATCAATGAAAACTCTAATATTCACATTCTTCTTTTTCACTGGGACAATATTAGCCAACCATTTGGGATATTGAACTTCTCTATAAAAGTTTGATTTGAAAATTTTATATACTTCAGCCTCAATTATGGAATCATAGGTTGGGTGTGTTCTTCCAGCGGCTTGTTTGAATCCTCAATGTTCTTCTGGCGAACCCAAACGATGAGTAGAAACATCGGGATCAAGACCTGGCATATCTGTATAGTTCCAAGTGAATATTTCCCGATTTTTCTTTAAAAAGGAAATATACATCTCTTTCTCTTCAAGAGTCATGGCCACACTAATTAAAGTGGTGTGTGGATATAATTTTGTACCCAGATTTATTTCTATGAGTTCATACACGGTGGTAGAGATACCCTCTTAAAATTTTGGAGGAGCATCCCTGAGATCTTCCTCTTCTTCTTCAATAGGTGTTATTTTTTCTGTTTCCACTTGTATAGTATATGAAGCAGCAGAATTTCTGTGATCAGAAGAGATGTTAAAATTTGAACATCTTGAAGAAGAAGCTTCCATTTCCGACCCTATTGATGATGAAGGGTCTTCCATGGGAAATATATAGAAGATGATGGATTGAGAATCAACATCATCATTCACTTCTGACATTTCTGTAACTTCTTCTAGCCTGATTGGTGATGTATAGACCTGGTGGATTTTAGCGTATGAAATAAATACATCTCCATTTGAGCTTTCATCATTGCTTGGTGGATCACCACTTTCTCCCATGTTGTCTTGCTTGATTTCCATAATTGAAATTATGGAGATTTCCACAAGAATATTTTGATTTGGGTCCATCCTATCAATTTGAATGATATGCAATACTTAATCTGTACTCACATGTGAAAAGGTGTTTACTGGAATCTTTTCCAAACCATATGGGGCATTAACTTTGGTAATCTCTTTTGTTGTGGATTCCTCCTTTCCCTTCATGTGATAGAATTCCATCTCAATTTATTTAGATTCACATGTCTTGAACGGGGAATTATCACCATACAATGTCCCAAATTGACCATCAAAACAATATTTGAGACATTGATGGTATGATGAAGGGATAACCGCATGTTGATGTAGCCAGGGTCTTCCAAGAAAGATGTTGAACGCTGAGTCTGGATCAACAACCATAAAATATGAATTGGATACAAGATCTCCAAACTATGTTCTGAGTGTAATCTCTCCCAGTGGTTCTTGTTCATTTTTATCATATCCTTGTAACATCAAATTAAAATAAGATAAATCAGATTCTGTGAGGCCCAATCGACAAAGTGTATGAATGGGGATGAGGTTGACTCTTGAACCATTATCAATGAAAACTTTTTAGACGTCTACACCATTGACCTTTCCAGATAAGTACAAAGGTATAATATGTCCATGCATGAAAACATCTTCATATTCATCCGTAAAAGATATCACTGCATGGCATTATATAGGATTATTCTCTACATGGAAGACTTCAGCTGCAACCGTTTCAGTTTCAAACTACTGAGGACTCGAAAAAGCCTTGATGAGTGCCTCTTGAAGATCGTTTGATAAATTCAAAGCATCCAGAATTGATAACATGTTTGGTATTTGGAGAAAGTTTTTCAATACATCATACTTTTGATCCAAAGGTCTGCATTTCCCAATAAGAACATGTGGTTTCGCAGGTGCCTTAGAAGTTATTGCTTTGGAAGTTGATGCATCTTGTACTGGGATAGGAGTTGGTAATACTCCTGGCATTGGAATATTAGACCGATTAGGTCTATTTACTTGCTGAGAGAAAGAAGTTGGAACCCTCAACCGATTTTCTAGAACAACTATGCTCAGACTGAATCTACCTTGTGTGGAAGAATTTGCTTGTTCTTGTTGAGCTCGTTGAAGGGCTCTGCCATGAGTTTCTGCTACATACATAGTTCTAGTAGGGGTAGAATTGGAATAGTGACCTTTGAAAGATCCACATCTTACCCTATACCCTAAGTCTCTGGAGCTTCCTCTGATTCCTCTATTTGATACGGGGAACCCCGGTTCATCGAGTTCAAAACTGTGATTGTCATAAGGATCTATTAAGCGAATAATATTAACAGAACCGAAGATTAACTCTTCATCCGATGAAGACTCTACCTGACTATCCAATTTAGGTTGTTCCATTTGATGGGTCGGTGCCCTTGGCTTCAATGGAGATGGCATAAAATCTTCCAAAGTCAAAAACAACATGGGCTTTAACACGATATCATCTTCTTCTGATTATTCCTCTTTCTTTGAATTAGGTTGTTTCTTTGAGGATTTTACCTCTGTTGAAGAGGGTTTGGCTGCGGCATTCATGGAAGAAGAAACAATTTGTTTCTTCAATTGCATTCTCAAAATGGCATGAGTTCGGTTGATCATTTTTCTGACCACCCAATCATCATATTTATGCGCATTTTTGTTCTTGACTTCTTGAAACTCTCCTTCCTCCTCTGTATCTATAGCAGTAACACATGCTACCTGAGATGAACAACCCTTCAGTTTGACTTATCCCAAGTCGACCATTTACTGTAGGAGGTCCTTGAAGACAAAACACTCCTGAATGGGATGCCCCAACATTTGATGAAATGGGAAATAATTGGGATGGTCTTCATTGCCTTCCTTGTTTGGCCTTTTGGGCCTTGTCAATTGAACCAAATTATATTCCAGAGCTGAAATTAAATAACCAAGAACTTGTTCATTTTAGAAAGAGTATGCTTTACTCTTCAGATCTTCAAATTGTTTTCATCTTTGATCTCTTTGATCATCTTGATGAAATGGACTCTATTTTTGGCACTCAGGAGGTGGATCCCTTCGAGAAGGTTAAGGTTTTGAAGTAGAGTGGGTACATGTTCTTGTTTAATCATATCTATAGCAGTCTCTACTCTACCCATTCTCCTTCCTGGAGCTAATGAAATTACATGAGCTTTATACTTAGTCTTCATAAGAAAATATTATATATGTTGAGTGATTGAAGTAAGGAATCGAAAACCTCTTGTGTATTTCATAGGGATCAACGGTGTGCGCAACTCATCACGTAAATTTTCCACACTGATTGGAAACAATTCCTCTTGAGGGAGTGCTAAGCTGAGGGAATACGTTAATCCATTCCAGTGAGAAATGAAATCCAAAACCCTTTCATTCTCCCATTGCATATAGTTTGTATGATCAAAAATGATTCTCTTTGGCAACATTGAGCTAAATTGAAGAAGGAATCATTGGCGTAGATCCTCCCATCTAGAAATTGATTAGGATTGCAAGCTTGTATACCAGAAAAAAAGGTCCTTGTAATGATTGTACAAAACACATGATCTTAACTGCTTCCTTTTGTTAAGGGGTTCCCATCATAGGATCACGACGAGAAACAAAATGTGTTAAGTGTGGCTCTGGGTCTCCCGAACCATTAATGATTGTGAATTTGGTACTTGCAAAATTTGATGGGGAAGGAATTCATCAACCAATTCATAATAAGATCTATTTTTTGGTTTAATTTGAGCACAGTTTCCCTCCATATCTTCCAACCGAGCTGTTAATGACTCAATAGTAGTTATTAACTTTTGAGAAAGATCCGGTTGAGCTTGGACCTGAACCGGTGCAATAAATGGAACTTGGACAGATGTGGTGGCTGGTACTGCAACTGATGATAACACCACCAGTTGTTGTTGCACTTGACCCATAAGATTAGACCTATGAGGGTGTACTGGTAGAGGAGGATATTTTTGATCCATCTCAGTAGCCGCAACAAATTCCCTTGGCTGACTGACTCCAGCACGCTGAGGAGGAAGACTACCTTTAAGTAGTTCTACATTCAACATCCTCAATTCCTTCATTTATTCCTCTTGTTGTGAAAATCATTGCTCTAGTGGGAGTGATTGGCCTTCTCCAGAGGAAGGGTATGTAACCAGATTCATTCCTTTCCCATTATTGGCTCCTTTTCGGAGAGGGAGAAGTGAGTTACTTGAAGGATTACCTAGATTCTATGTAATCCTTTGATTTCGTGTACACACACCTTCTTCATTTTTGTATGTCCATACAACTTATTAAGCAGGAACCTCTTCATCTGATCCCTCTAAGTGAGCCTCATCTGGTGGATCATCAACAATGGAATTGATGACATTAATTGATGCATAATGAATTGCATCCCTTCTATCAGAATTTCTACAATATTGTCTTCTTCCATGTTAAAGTTGAGACCTTGCCTTTTGTCGATTTGATCCCTCAGGAACTTCTTGATGAACCGTAATTTGGGGGGAATCTCCGGATAATTTGTCTCTTCGTTCCTCTTGAGGCTTCTTCCCTAATCGATAGAAGACTAAATTTCTCTGAGGATGAGATTGATGATTTGAAAAAGTCCCTAGTCCGGTGGACTGGGGCTGTTCCTGCTCAACTTCTCAAATCCTATTTGTTGATTCCAAGGGTTGGGTTAAAAGATTCCCCAGTCTAGAAAGCTGGGGTGGTTCTTGACATGCTATGTCTGGGACTTTCTTGAAAGATCTCCTGATCTTGAGGACTTTAGTTTGGAAATTAGTTGGATGCATCAACCTGTATCCACTTTTATCACCCGACTCAAAAGACCGTTGTATGATTTCTGACACTTCAGTAACTTGGTGATGTGCTTGCTCCAAATGAGAGTCATGTTCAATATTCTTGTTTTCTTGATGCAGGAGTAATTCAACAACTTGTTCTCGGTATGCTTGATTTTGAGAGGAACTAGTTGAAACTTGTTTTTGGAAAAGCTTTTGAATACAAACAAAACCCATCGACTGTGGCTGGCCATGGGCAATAACATTGCATGAGACCATTTTCGGTGGGCTTTGCTGACTAGAGAGCATAGTGAAATGTTGTGTTCCCTGAACACCCCATCCCCTGATATGAATACCAGATGGGGCATTGGCAATTAACTGGCACAATCTTCTTATTGCATCAAAGCACGAATGTTGAAGGGCTCTCTGCTGTTTTTTAGCCCTCAGATATTGAGAAACTGAGAGGTATGCCAAGTAAATTTGGAATTTTAACCCTTCTATTATCTTGACATGATTTTCATATTCATCATAATATAATTTTTTTTTCAACTGACAAATAGTTTTCTATTTTTTGAGACGAATATCATGAATTACATCTTCGGAATGTCATACTGAAAGTCATCCAAAGGTCAAAACATAACTGGAAGTTCACCTTTTTCCAGTTGTTTTCTCATATTCAGTACTTCCTCTTTATCATTAAATGAAGATTCTTCTACATGATTAGACCAGAGCTGCTGCTTCCTTGTTGCTTCATCGGATTCAATAAGATTGGTATAGAATTCACTGATCAAATTAGAAGATGAATGACCCAGTGGTGGTTTAGAGAGTGACCTAAACCCCAGGATATCTTCTGATTGAGAAAGTATTTCACATATTATTGGTAAGCATCAGAAATTACTGGCTTCACATTTTCAAGTGCCTCATGATAAGAGGTATTTCTCATCACTTCATTGTCCATTGGAGAATTTTCCAGGAAATGTGCATTATTACTGCAGAGAGGACTTTCGCATCTAAATTCATCATCATGGTGAGGACCACTATGGTGGTTTATAGAAAAAGATGAAACATTTTTCTCTTTGATCTTCTGGCCACAAAAAGGGTTCTTGTGGCTCTCATATGAAGATGAAACTTCGAGATCAACCGCATTTTCATGAAGCAAGCATTCATGAGGAAGTATCTGATGCAGACCTTCAGAATTAATGTTCCCACTATTGGGAAATAAGAGAGTAGAATCTTGAGTTGCAACAGATAATTGTCGGAGTGCATCAAGAACTCTAGCATCAAGAAGGGCCTTATTATAATTTGGCCCTTGATTTCTTGACTGCGTTGGGTGGGTCTTCTTTTTAGACGCCTTCTTAATCACTTTAGGAACCACTTGTTGACGAAGGTGGTTATTATGAGCAGTTGTATGTTCCTGCTCCGGATAAATGTTCAGGTCAAGCTGATTATCGGCACTCAAATCAGGTGTATGTGCCTGACTTGGTTATCTTTATGATATGGGGGAGTATGCCCCACAACCCTCTTAGACTGGAACAAATGTGTGTGTCTATTCTGGAGTGAACTATTGATGTGTCACTCCACTAGTAGGGATAGATTTATGTGTCTTTCCCTGAGATGCTACTGAAGATGTTATAATATCTTGGCAGGCATCCAGTATATGAGCACGTATTTTCTTCTGCTCCTTCACCATTGATAAAACATGCTTGGTGACATCACCTGTCGGAACAGGAATATACATCCATTTCGTGCTTGGAGTAGGTGTGTGTTCCCGCTCCTGTCCTCCTTTTCCTGCCAGTGAATACTGACAGTACTCATGTGTGGGGGCAGAGAGTTGAGTCTGCCTCTTGTTTGTCTCCAGAGCATTCCGACTGACTTTCCAAATTATACCAAACGAGACTCTTGGTAGGACTGATCAATACTAGGAGGTGTATGTGCCTTCTAATTGTACTCCTCCGAACGTGGTTGATGAACTTCCTTCAATACTGACAGACGAGGCTACTGGCAGGATTGATGAGTGTAAGCAGTTGTATGTGCCTATTTACCAGTTATTAACACATTGGGTTGGCGGGCTCCATCACATGTAGTCAAACGATCCTACTGACTAGACGATGATTTATAAACAGGTGTATCTTCTTGTCTATAGTACTCCACCAGAATTGGCTGATGGGATTGGCGTGCTGCTTCGAGATGAGTCTGCTGGACAGCGGGATTAAAACGGATGGGTGTGTGTTCCCTCTCGTTTCATGCCACTAAGTTAAGTTGGTGGACTTCTCCAGAGATGGATGAAATGAGAACATGCTCAATTTTGACTGTATTTCACCTCTGGTGGTTCGTCTTGCCTACTCGGGTTTGAGGAACCTGAGCTGAATTCCTGGAGATGATACCCTCATCATGTTGAGGGTGCACTGTCGCACGATTCTGGCGGTGATTATTGATGGGATCCCTCGAGAAGGACACCTATCTCCTTAAATTAAGGCCCTGAGGGACATACTCATTCACCTCACCAGAATATGGGAGTGAATGGTGATTGCATTCCGCGGATAACGACCCGAAACGGTTGGAGACGGTGGTTGGTACCACCTGCTTCTTGATCGCTGTTCATCGCTGTCTGGATGACCAAGGAGAATTATTGACTTGGAGGGCTTGTCGAGCAGACTCTAGAGTCGGAATAGTAGCATTTTGATGGTACTAATTAACTAGTGCATTTGATACCCAGTGCTGAAGACGATGAGTAGTTGATTTCGTTCTCAGAGCAGACGACGATTCAGCAGGAGTAGCAGCAGATGCCTTCACAGCATATACATTCACATCAGAAGTATTCACAGGTGTGAACATAAGAGAAGCCATTTCTGTTTCACAAAAGATCTTGGAAAAGAGTGCTTTATTGATATAACAGACGTAATCAAGATATCTTTGGCCACTACATCTTTTGGATGAGCACATATGTTATTTATTTCTTTTTAGTCCCTCTCATTGAGTTTAAATAGGGGTCTAACAAATAAGTAAAACTTCATTTTTAACTTGGTTAAGTATTCACGTCGGGTTCACCATTTTTTTGTTTCCTCTTGAATTGGGGATGACCTCATTGATTTATGGTTCAAACATTCCAAGAAGTTTCTAACAGGTTTGTTCGTAGAACCAGAAACATCCAATGATTCCATATCCATTTGGACCTACTTTCCAAAGGTAGGTCCTCATTAGTTGTGAACTAATGAGACTTAAGAATATTCATTGGTCAAGAGGATGGGAGGTCAGACTCATCACACCTTTTTTAGGGGAATTATGTTCTACTCTAGGACTCTCTTTATAGATTTATGTTATGTTCGTGAATCCTTATTACATTACCATGTATAAAATGATCTTTTCTTGAGATATGACAATCAATGATTAATATGTATGATATTTAGAGAATCTTTTATATGTATTCGAGGTTCTTCATCGATAGAGAATCATCTGTATTTGTTTAGATATTCTTCATAACGACCCATACTTTACATACATGGTTAATACTTCAAAATTGAAGCATACTTATTACAATATATAACATAACAATGAAAGGCCCGTATAGGTATAGTTTCTTTAGAAACTGGGAAATATAAACAACTGGTTAATAAAGAATCTACACTATCTCCCATTTATTTCATCATATATATAGTCCCTTTTGGAATATTTTACTTAATAACCTTCTTCCTGACCTAGGGAAAGAAAACATACAAAAGGGTGAGCTCAAATGCTCAGTATGGGTAAACAAAAGAAATATCAATGACATCATATTCATAAGAACATAACATTTTGGAAATCATACCCCGCAAAAGAGATCATAATTTCATAACATTGGATAAATCATGGTAGTGAAATGTAATCACAATAATCATAACTTAAAACATGAAGCTTTGTGGCATACACACATAATCATAGAGAATAATTTCTTATTAGTTTCCAAGAATATCTTAGTGGAAAAAGTCTATTTCGAAACTGAGTCCATTCCTCATTTCAGTCCAATTTCACTAAATCGGTTTAACCTGCTGTTCCAGCCATGTCTATCTCATGAGATATAAATATTTACCTAATGCATTGGAGAAAGATATAGGACCCACCCATCTCATAATGATACCATTCTTATGTGTTCCACAAAATCATAAATCATACATCATTGCATAACCCATGTAATAAAAATGGGATTCTTAAACATGGTGACATCATAAAACAATTCATATAAGATAATGGAATTCATAAAAATAATTCCATCACAACATAATCAAATCAATGTAATAATAGGGATAGAAACAGAACCTTATATTATCTTAGATGGAAAATAATTTTGATAACACACTTGAACTCCATTCTTGAGGAAAATATCCATTCTACTTCAAAATCATTTTTCCTTTCATAACATGTCTTACATTTATAAACTAAAAGAAGTTGATTAAAAATAAAGTTGAATTAATGTAAATGAATATTCCTTGAAATAATGTTTTAAAAATACATTCATGCCGTATAAGTTAAAAAAAACATTTTTCTCGTACTTTTGTAGAAAAAAGTCAAAAGTACCTCGTACGAAAAACAACAAAAGATTTCTTTCATTTCATTTACAAAAAACTCGCCGAAGGGTAAAATTGGATTTAAAAAATTGTAGGTGGATGGAAATAATATTACATATTTATGAAACATGGATGTGGATGATAAATATTCACCAGTAAATTCTGAAGTATAAACAATCTCGGATAAAAATAATATTGTGAGATTTTCCCTTACCTTAGGTCCAATTTGCTTCGTAAGTGTCCGAACCTCCTGTATAATGATTTAAATAATGTCATTGAATTACTCCAGAATCATACTCATTGTTATGATATCATATATGGTCATATTCTTAGCTTCTTATTAGTAATATTTCATTGCTACTTGTTATTCGGGTGTTTATTACTTTTTGTTCTTATGCGTGTTTTGTCGAATAAATTCTTATTCTTCTTTTTTGGTTATAGATACCTCATTTCCAGAATAGTATTAGTGTAATATATATCATATTTATTCACTCAATTCATTTATGTAATCATTATGCAATGAAAATCATGTAGAATGAGTCGCATCACATCGTGGAGACGGTATTCCGTACGTACGCACTGGCGATGATATCATTCTCATGATCGTGGAATTGTATTGGAGTGTATCTATACTATTTCAGAATCAATACCACTTTAAAATAATCATATATAGTTATTTATTTTCACCATTATACCCATCCAAGTAAGGTGGTGGTTGAAAATAGATTACACCACGGCATGGAGACGGTATTCCGTATGTACGCACGTGCGGTGATTTCATTTTCCGTAGGATGGATAGATGGGGAAATAGGGTTGTTTAATAATTATAATAAAATATCAGTATATTATTTATACTAATGTTATTAATTCATAATGAAACAACTAAAGAAGAAGAATTGGAAGAAGAAATAAAGTTGAAATAATCAGTAACGGACATTACCTCTTCTTTGAAGCGCCTCTTTGAGACCTCCTTTTAGGGCACTAATATTGGTCACTAAAGAAGACCAGGACCTCTAGGATGTTTCTAGGGAAGTTTAGAGGATAATATGGTAGGGTTTGTCCGAGCATGAAGGCTCAAAGTGGTGTGAGGAAGAGAGGTAGGAGGTTCCCTTTTAAAAAGGAGGAGAGGGGCACCTTTGGAATAACTAAAAATAATATTTTATTATAAAGTCATATTCGTTTTTTAATAGCTCCAAGTTGAGTTATTTATAAGATAAGGTGGGGATGGGTAGAAATACTCTCATACAATATAATTTTGACAGGTTTAGGTCATTATATTAACCTTATCGTTTAGGTTTAACTCTTAGTTAATTAGATTGACATTTATCATGTCACTTTGTATTTTTATATTATATAGTAAATAAACATACCATATAAATACAAGAGACCCCAAAGTGGTCCATTAATGATACACATATAATGATATAAGTATCTTGGCCGAACCTTAGATTTTTATGAATATAATAACAATTAATAATATAATATTGGTTTAAAAAACTATTTTATGTCAATTTTGACACTATTTGGTAATTGATTTTTGTGAAAATTATTACAGAATGATTAGTTAAAAAAGTTAATTAAATCAATAATAACATGTCATATTAAGATATAAAATTATTGGAATTCATAAAAAGTCTCAAATTACATTTATTTGGGTACTTATAACATCAATTATGTCAATATTTCATTAATAAGATAATTACTGCATCATCATTGTGTCATAAATAAATTAAATTATTTTAAGTCTAAAAATTACAAATAAAATACCATTATGTAAAAAATCTTTTTAGATTTATAATGAATATTTATAGTCGAATTTATCTTATGTATAACCCTATATTAAAAATTATTTACTTATTAAACTTTGATTTTAACTATTTTAACCCTTCTTTAAATAAATTAATAATAAATGTCCTAGTGTAATCCAAGTGGGCCTAAATGGTCATATTTTATTCCTAAGCATATTTTTGGTCGAATTACACTTATCCAATAGAATTAGGACATGTGTTATGGTAATAAAAATGACACTTTTACCCTTAATTACCCTATTTACTTTTAACCGTGGTAAAAAAAGTAAAAAGTTACTATTCACCAAAAATTATTTTCAGCTCATTAAACCACATTTTACTTACTGACATCAACCATGTCTCTCAGATTTTTGAAATTCCACTCACAGAAGCGGTAAAATTATGTTTTATGTAAATTTGCAAATTCTCCTAGGAGGTGGGTAAAAGATAGTGAAAAGTTCAATAAAATTTTTATATATCTAAAATTATTATAAAATGACCCCAATAAATTTCATTGAACTTATATAGCTATTATGTATCAATTTTGACCTAAATTTAATTTAAATAAAATAAATAATTATTTAAATAAAATGTTGGTTATTAAATAGTAACCCAGTGTTTGCACTATTCATCAAAAATTGATCGTTTTCAAAAAAATACCAAAATTTCACCCTAGGCTAATTTCGATATTCCGAATCCAAAAATGAAGTCCATTTTGAAAAATTAAATTTACAAAAATTCAAAAAGTGGGTATTACTATTCATAACGGCTAGTTTTAATAATATTTTAATAGCATATCGTTGTTTAGTGAAACTCGGTATTGCGTATGACGCGAGCTATCAATGAAGGTCGTGATTGTCTGTAAAGAAAGCCAAGCTAGTGTTGTGTGTAGTGAAATATTCCTTTAATTATTTATATAAAATAAAAACAAAATATTTCTCATAAAAGTCTCGGGTGTTACATTCTACCCCCCTTAAAATGAATTTCTCCCTCGAAATTCGTCACATTGTAACAAACAGATGAGGATACATCTCCCTCATCATGTCCTCATGCTCCCATGTAGCTTCTTATAATTGGTGGTTCCTCCATAAAACATTCACCAAGTGAGTGGTCTTGTTCTGTAGGACCTTTCGCTACGATCGAGAATCTCTATCGGCTGTTCTTCATAAGAAAGATCTTGTTCTAGTGGTACAACATCTGAGCATAGTATATGTGAACGATCAGGTATGTACTTTCTCAGGAGAGATACATGGAACACATCGTGAACTTGAGAGAGATTCGATGGAAGCGCCAATCGGTAAGCTACCTTCCCAACACGATCCAGTATTTCGAAAGGACTGATATACCTAGGGCTCAGTTTTCCCTTATTTCCAAATCTCATTACTATCTTCCAATGAGATATTCTTAAGAACACTTTATGAACCACTTCAAACTCTAAGTCTTTTCTTCGGTTGTCGGCATAACTTTTTTGTCGACTCTGATCTGCTCTTATGTGTTCTTGAATAGATCAGATCTTTTTTTCCATCACATCAACAAGATCAGGTCTTAATAGCTTTCTTTCCCCAACATCATCCCAGCAAGTTGGAGTTCTGCATTTTTTCTATAGAGAGATTCACAAGGAGCCATCTGAATACTAGAGTGAAAGATATTATTATAAGAAAATTCCACCAAAGGTAGGTGTTTATCCCAACCACCTTTGAAATCCATATAGAAAGCTCTCAACATATCTTCTAGAGTTTGAATCTTCCTCTTAGACTGACCGTCTGTCTGAGGATGGTAAGTAGTGATGAAACTCAACTCTGTATCCAGAGTATGCTGAAGACTTTCCCAGAACATTGTGGTAAACCTCGGATCCGGATCAGATATAATAGAAAGTGGTACTCCATGCAATCTTACCAATTTCTTTACATATATCCTGGGAAGCTGATCCAGAGAGAAATCCTCTCTAATAGAAATGAAGTGTGCAGACTTTGAAAGATGATCAACTATGACCCAGATAGCATTATTGCCTTTGAATGTTTTAGGAAGTCCAGTGACAAAGTCCATAGTGTTTTTTTCCCATTTCTATTCTGGTATGGGTAATGGTTGTAACATCCCCTTAGACTTCTGTCTCTCTGCTTTAACTTTCTGACAAACGAAGCATCGAGAGACATATTCAGTACATCTCTTTTCATTCAATCCCACCAGAAGTACTCTTTCAGGTCCCTATACATCTTCGTGCTTCCAGGAAGAATAGAGAATGAAGAACTATGAGCCTCATCCTGCAGCTCCTTCTTTATTTCTAGGATGGGAGGAACACAAACCCGATTCTTGAACATTATTATCCCATCACAATAAAGGTTGAATTCAGGAAAATTTCTCACCTTCTTTTGTAACTCTACATCTTCTTTCTTTTCCTCTTTAATCTTCACATGTATAGATGGTTGAACATTCATTTGAGAAAGATAATATTTTTCCCCTTCCATTATAATTCCAAGATCCATCCTCTATAAATACATAAATATTGGATCTTTTATGATCCTCATTATGGATAAGCTAGCAGCGTCTTGTCGACTTAATGCATCTCCCACCTTGTTTGATTTCCTAGGGTGGTAATGAATTGAGCAGTCGTAATCCTTAATCAGCTCCAACCGTCTTCTTTGGCGCATATTCAGCTCCTTTTGTGTGAAAATAAACTTTAAACTTTTATGATCAGTATAAATGTCACACTTTTCTCCATAAAGATAATGCCTCCAAATAATTAATGCAAAGATTACCGCAGCTAACTCCAAATCATGATTTAAGTAATTTTGCTCATGGATTTTGAACTGTCTTGAGTCATAAGCTATCACCATATCATTTTTCATTAGAACACACCCCAATCCCTTCTTGGATGCATCACTGTAGATCAGAAACGTTTCTCCACTACAAGGCAGTGTGAGCACAGGTGCACTGGATAACCTTATTTTCAACTCCTTGAAATTCTCTTCACATTCCTCCGTCCAAAAAAATTTAACTCCATTCCAAGTCAAATTGGTGAGTGGATTAGATAATCGTGAAAAATATTTCACAAAACGTCGATAATATCCAGCCAAACCAAGAAAACATCGGATCTTAGTTACTATTGTTGGTCTCAACCATCTTTCGATAACATTTGTTTTTTCTGGATCTACAGATATCCCCTCTTTTGAGATTATATGACCCAAAAATGAATCTTTTTGAAGCCAAAATTCACACATGGTAAATTTGTCATAAAGATTCTCCTTTCTCAGGGTCTTCAATACAATTCCAAGTGATCTTCATGTTCTTCCTTGCTCTTTAAATAGACAAGAATATCGTCTATAAATACTACCACAAACTGATCAAGATAGTCTCTAAAGACTCTATTCATTAGATCCATGAATATAGCAGGGGAATTAGTAAGACCAAATGGAATCACAATAAATTCATAGTGTCCATACCTTGTACAGAAAGTCGTCTTTGGTATATCCTCCATTTTGCCCCTAATTGATGATACCCTGAATGAAGATCAATCTTGGAAATGTATTAAGCTCTGCGTAGTTGGTCAAATAAGTCATCAATGCGCGGGAGAGGATATTTGTTCTTGATAGTGATCTTGTTATGTTCCCGATAATCAATACAGAGTCTCATTGATCCATCTTTATTCTTAAAAAACAGAATAGATGCTCCCCAAGGTGATGCACTAGGGCGTATGAACCCCTTATCAAGATTCTCTTGGAGTTTCTTCTGCAATTACTGCAACTCAATTGGGTCCATTCTATAAGGTGTCTTCGAAATAGGCAAAGTACCCGGTACGAGTTCGATTAAAAACTAAACTTCAGGATTTGGTGGAAGACCCAGTAATTCCTCCAGAAAGACATCATCAAACTCCCGTACAATGGGCATATTCTTAATCGTGTGTTTATCTCCAACCATTTGAGATAAATAACCTTCATTTAGTGGAATCAAGACCCATAAGATGGAAGAAATTTCCACTGGAAGGCTATGTCCATTCTTGCATCGATAGATGACCATAGATTGATCTGGAATATGAAATGAGAGTTCTCTTCTTGGGAAATTGATATGAGATCCACATAGAGAAATCCAATCCATGACATGAATCACATAAAATTCCACTATAGGAAGGATCAAAAGATTTGCAGGAAGCACTTTCCCAAAAACATCAATTGGAGAAGAATTATAAACTTTTGATGCGACTGTTGTGCCATTAGGGGTTGTCATAGCTAACTCAACATCTAATTTTTTAGGTAATACGGTGATACCCTTAGAATATTATTCATAAATAAAAGAGTGGGTGGATCCAGAATCAAATAAAACATTTTCTACTTTAGAGTGGATGATAAGTGTACCTTTCACCACTTCGATATCGTACTCCACATTGCTGATAGAAATTTCATGTGACTTTCCTTTGTCTTTAGCCTTAAGAGTTTGTTGACATCAATGATTATCAACAACCCTTGGATTAGGGCATTGATTGGCATAATGTCCCATTTCCTTGCACTTGTAACATTGAAGTGTAGGAGGTGCACTCTGTGTAGCCTATTCTTTGTTAGAATCACTAGACATCTTCTTCCCATCATTGCGGCATTCAAATGCCCGATGACCTTCTTTTACACATTTGAAACATTTACTTGTCCCTTTAAGACAACTCCCTCCAGGTTTCTTTCCACACTTTGGGCATAATGGAAAACTCTTCTTCTTTTCAGTGTGCTCATTAGATTTTCCTTTTAATTCCATTTTCCTCTTCTTATAAAACCCATATGACTGATGGGGTACTCCAATCTCCATCTCAACTTTGAGATCACATCGAATGATTTCCTCGTAGCTATTGAAGTCCCTTATGGCTAACGCCCTTCAAAAACATGGTTTTATGCCACTAAAGAATCGATCGATCTTACTCTCAGGTTGGATAATAATACTAGAAGCGTACCTTTCAATACTTGTAAAATTTTCTTCATAGGTAGCAACAGATTCATCATCCTTTTTCTTTAGTTCATGAAACTTCTTCTCCATCTTTGTTCAGAGAATACGAGGGAAGTACGTATTGAAAAATAAGTTCTTGAACTCGTCCCATTCCATGGACTCAATTTCATCCCTTAACCTCATATTTTTTATAAGATTCCACCATTGATCAGCTTCACCTTCCAAGCGATAAACTGCTAAGATGACTTTATCATGTTCAGAACATTGAAGAACTGAAAATATCTTTTCAGTAGTACTGATCCATTGTTCAGCAACTAATGGATCAGTAGACCCACTGAATGAAGGTGGACGTTGCCTCATGAAGGATTCAACAGAATATTGCTCCTTCCATTGCTCATTTGGAAGTCCTGCATAATTCATAGCTTGAGAATGTTGGGAAATCATGGCTACAAGATTTTTTATTCCATCTCCCATAATTTTTGGTTTCTTAGGGGGACAATCATTGCATTGCCCGTCGCATTCTGCATTAACACGGTTCCTTAGGGTTCCAACCATTGACTGAAACCAAGAAGAATAGTGTGAGAAACACTAATTATAATCGAAAAAACACATAATCAAGAATAAAATTTCACACTTAAGGTCTTATCATAGGTTTTTCATGGCCATTTCTAAGATTGTGTTATATGATTAGACTTATCCTTAGGGTTCTTACTGAGGCTTTCACATCCTAGTTTCCAAAGGTTGACTATACCTTTCCTCTACTACCAACTATAATGACCCACACTTTACATATATGGTTAATACTTCAAAATTGAAGCATACTTATTAGAACATATAACAAAACCATGAAAGGACTGTAGAGGTATAGTGTCTTTAGAAACTGGGAAACATAAACACCTAGTTCATAAAGCATCTACACTGTCTCCCATTTATTTCATCATATCTATAGTCCCTTTTAGCATATCTTACTTAATAACCTTATTCCTGACCTGGGGAAATAAAACATACTAAAGGGTGAGCTCAAATGCTCAGTAAGGGTAAACAAAAGAAATATCAATCACATCAGATTCATAAGAACATAACATTTTGGAAATCTTACTCTGCAAAAGAGATCATAATTTCATAACATGGGATAAATCATGGTAGTGAAATTTAATCAAAATAATCATAACTTAAAACATGAAGATTTTTTTCATAACATAATCATAGAGAATCATTTCTTATTATTCAAGACTCATTTCTAAGACTATCTTAGTGGACAAAGTCCATTTCTGAACCAAGTTCATTCCACGTTTCAGTCATGTTTCACTGAACTGATTTAACCTGCCCTTCCATCCATGTCTATCTCATGAGATATAAAATATTTACCCAATGCATTGGAGGGAGATATAGGTCCAACCCATCTCATAATGATACCATTCTTATGTGTGCCACAAAATTAGAAATCATACGTCATTGCATAACCCATGTAATAAAAATGGGATTTTTAAACATCGTGACATCATAAAACAATTCATATAAGATAAAGGAATTCATAAAAATATTTCCATCACAACATAATCAAATCAATGTAATAATAGGGATAGAAATAGAACCTTATATTATCTTAGATGGAAAATAATTTTGATAACACACTTGAACTCCATTCTTGAGGAAAATATCCTTTCTACTTCAAAAACATTTTTCCATTATTAACATGTCATACAATTTTAAACTAAAAGAAGTTGATTAAAAATAAACTTGAAAACTTGTAAAGGAAGCTTCTTGGAATTTTTTTTTAAAAATCCATTCATTCCGTATAATATAAAAAAACATTCTTCTCGTACTTTTTTTTAGAAAAGTCAAAAGTACCTCGTACGAAAAACAAAAAATTATTTCTTTCATATCTTATACTAAAAACTCACCGAAGGGTAAAATTGTATTTAAAAAATTGTAGGTGGATGGAAATAATATTACATATTGAGGAAACATGGATGTTGATGATAAATATTCCCCAGTAAATTCTGAAGTATAAACAATCTCAGATAAAAATGAGATTGTGATATTTTCCCTTACCTTAGGTCTGATTTTCTTCGTAAGTGTCTGAACCATCTGTATAATGATTCAAATAATGCCATTGAATTATTCCATAATCATACTCGTTTTTATGATATCATATATGGTCATATTCTTAGCTTCTTATTAGTAATATTTAATTGCTACTTGTTATTCGGGTGTTTATTACTTTTTGTTCTTATGCGTGTTTTGTCGAATAAATTATTATTCTTCTTTTTAGGTTATAGATACCTCATTTACAGAATATTATTAGCGTAATATATATCATATGTATTCACTCAATTCATTTATGTAATCATTATGAAATTAATATCATGTAGAACAAGTCGCATCACATCGTGGAGACGGTATTCCGTATGTACGCACGAGCAATGATATCGTTCCCATGATCGTGAAATTGTATTGGAGTGTATGTATACATTATCAGAATCAATAACAAATTACAATAATCATATATAGTTATTTATTTGCACCATTATAACCATCCATGTAAGGTGGTGGTGGAAAATAGATTACACCATGGTGTGGAGACGGTATTCCGTACGTACGCACGCGCGGTGATTTTGTTTTCCGTTGGATGGATAGATGGTGAAATAGGGTTGTTTCATACTTATAATAACATATCAGTATATGAGTGATACTGATGTTATTAATTCATAATGAAACAACTAAATAAGAAGAAGTTGAAGAAGAAATAAGTTTGAAATAATCGGTAACGAACATTACCTCTTCTTTAAAGCGCCTCTTTGAGACCTCCTTTTAGGGAACTAAAATTGGACTTTGAAAAAGACCAGGACTTATAGGATGTTACTAGGGAAGTGGAGAGGAGAAATTGGTAGGGTTTGGACGAGATTGAAGGCTAAAAGTGGTGTGAGGAAGAGAGGGAGGAGGTGCCATTTTATAAGGGAGGAGAGGGGCACCTTGGGAATAAGAAAAACATTATTTTATTATAAAGTCATATTCGGTTTTTAATAGCTCAAAATTGAGTTATTTCTAAGATAAGGATGGTATGGGTCTAAATCCTCTCATCCAATATAATTTTGACAAGTTTAGATCATTATATTAACCTTATCTTTTAGTTTTAACTCTTAGTTAATTAGATTGACATTTACCATGTCACTTTGTATTTTTATATTATATAGTTAATAAACTTACCATAAACATCCAAGAGACCCCAAAGTGCTCCATTAATGATACCCCTATCATTATATAAGTATCTTGGCCGAACCGTATATTTTTAGGAATATAATAAAAATTAATAATATAATATTGGTTTTAAAAACTATTTTATGTCAATTTTGACACTATTTGGTAATTGATTTTTGTGAAAATCATAACAGAATGATTAGTTAGAAAAAAGTTAATTAAATAAATACTAACATGTCATATTAACATAGAAGATTATTTGAATTCATAAAAAGTTTCAAATTACATTTATTTGGGTATTTATAACATCAATTATGTCAATATTTCATTAATAAGATAATTACTGCCTCATCATTGTGTCATATATAAATTAAATTATTTTAAGTCTAAAAATTACAAATAAAATACCATTATGTAGGAAATATTTTCATATTTCTAATGAATGTTTATAGTAGAATTTATCATCTGTATAACCCTATATTAAAAATAATTTACTTATTAAACATTGATTTTAACTATTTTAACCCTTCTTTAAATAAATTAATAATAAATGACCTAATCTTATCCAAGTGGGCCTAAATGGTCATATATTATTCATAAGGTTGTTTTTGGTCGAATTACACTTATCCTATAGAATTAGGACATGTTTTAGGGTAATAATAAAAACACTTTTACCATTAATTACCATATTTACTTTTAACCGTGGTAAAAAAAGTAAAAAGTTACTATTCACCAAAAAATATTTTCATCTCATTGAACCACATTTTACTTACTAACATCAACCGTGTCTCTTAGATTTTTGAAATTCCACTCACAGAACTGGTAAATTAGGTTTTATGTAAATTTGCAAATTCTCCTAGGAGGTGGGTAAAAGACGGTGAAAAGTTCAATAAAATTTTTATATATCTAAAATTATTATAAAATGACTCCAATTAATTGCATTGAACTTATATAGGTATTATGTATCAATTTTTACCTAAAATAAATTTAAATAAAATAAATAATTATTAAAATAAAAAGTTGTTTTTTAAATAGTAACCTAGTGTTTTCACTATTCATTAAAAATTGAAAGTTTTCAGAAAAATACCGAAATTTTACCCAAGGCTAATTTCGATATTACGAATCCAAAAATGAAGTAAATTTTGAAAAATAAAATTTAAAAAATTTCAAAAAGTGGGTATTACATTTCATAACGGCTAGTTTTAATAATATTATAATAGCATATCGTTGTTTAGTGAAACTCGGTATTGCGTATGACACAAGCTATCAAGGAAGGTCACGATTGCATGTAAAGAAATCCAAGATAGTTTTGTCTATAGTGAAAGATTCCTTCGATGATTTAAATAAAATAAAAACAAAATATTTCTCATAAAAGTCTCGGGTGTTACATTCATAGTCAATGGTATCCTTCAATACATTATATAAAAGTCTCTTGGTCATTATGATTACCATACTGGTTTTAAATCCACTCAGTGGGGCACTTTAAGTTTATTGTTATTTACAAGGACATGGATTATTTCAGAGTTGGGATCGTAACCACAGATGGGCTACCTATGTATCCTTTGATTTAGAAAAGGATTCAGAACCCATGTAGTTTGAGTAAAGACGTATCAGGTTTATGTATGATTGATGTCTCAAAGAAAGATGTCATAATTAATTTTACACTCTAAGCTCATGTGAGTCATGCTCGGTGTGAGAAACAAGAGGTATTGATAAAACCAGTCAATTGTGCCATCATAAGAATTGATATAGGACTTAGGTATATATAACTTCTCAAATAGATGAAGATTAGGTTTTATTTCAGGGAAGAAACCCAAGAACAAGGTCCATAAAGGTATATGTACTTTATAGAGATTTTGATACTCTAACATGAGGCTTACTCATGAGGAAGGATCCCAAATTAAGAGGGGACGTAAGATTGGGTTTTACTCCTGATAAGGAAGCCCAAATCAAAAGGTAAATTAAGATTGGTTAATAGAAATTAGGACTGGGGATTACTCCTGAAAAGGAGGCCCAGTTTAAGGAAATTATGGTTGGGGCTTACTCCTGAGGAGGATGCCCAGATTTGGGAAATTATGATTGGGGCTTACTCCTAAGGAGGATGCCCAGGTTAGGGGACTTGGGGCTTACTCCTGAGGAGGATGCCAAAATTAAGAGAACATGGATTGGGGCTTACTCTTGAAAAGGAGACCAAAGTTAAGGATTCTCTCATCTTAAAGGATGAGGATTAATGAATGAAATCTCTAACCATAGTGACATAAATATATGTAATTCACTAGGTTTTGAGAGATGTTCCACATAATTTCTTTCAGATAGGGACGCCAAAAAGGGATCCATGCCAAAATAAATGGCCTTAAAGAGGTGTTTGAAGGCTGGATATTGAATATGAGAGGTAGATAGGCATAATAGAGGTGAAATAGGCAAGAGAGGCACCCAAAAAGAAGTGGGTGTGCAGGTCATGTGTGGGCGTGCAAGTCTTGGTCGAACAAGTGTACCTACGTGACACATGGGTACTTGCACGACGATCATCCCTTAAGGTAACACTTGGGTGAGACTTGGATCAAGACCTTAGTAATATCCCTAAGGGCTTCCAGAAAGGTGGCGTGCAAGTTCTGTTGAAGGGGAAGGCGGCACGCAAGTGTGGCCATTTCCCTTAAGGGCTGGCCACTTAGGCGCGTGAGTGTTGATGAGTTTCAACACATAGCCCTTACTCCCCCTGTTTAGATCTTTAGTTCTATGTAAGAAATTACCTTAGAAGTGTTTGGAAGCTTTGAGAAGAGACTAGGGCGCTGGGAGCTCAAATCTGAGTTTCTGGAATTTTTCCTCCCTGAAATGGGGGGCCCATCGGGGGAATTTATAGGCTAGTGAGGACCCTGGGCGAATTTCAAAGAGGGCACGCAGGTCACCTGCGCACCCATTGGGCGGTGCACAAGTATACTTGCGCGACCATGGTGGAACTTGCGTGACCCAATTGTATTTGAATCTTTTTTCATTCCTTTTTAAAAAATTTATGTTTCTTCAAAGGATGAATCACTTTGGGTTCAAGATATTTCCCTTTTCAATTCGTTAGACTCTGTGATGGAAATGAGCGTTAACAGGGACCCAGCCCAGGTTCCCTCAGCTGCTCCACAGGCTGCCCCACTAGTCGCTCCACGAGCCACATGGCTTGATAATCTCATTGAATAACCTTCCAATGCACTGGTGGTTAGGGACCCCATAAAGACAGGGACCCATGCCCAGATGATCCAATGGAGGAGCTCATTTCCTACCTCTAGGTGTTGGAAATGCAACAGATGTCACTCCCACCTAATGGCAATCCACATCCGGCGTGGGTGGACAATATACCAGGACCCCCAAGTTTTGGAAATCCCACCTTCTACCCCTTCAATGGGACGGGTGACCCCCCACAACATCTGACCCACTTTTCTTCAAGGTTTTGGACCATGTTAGGGACTCCAGTGAACCAAGAGGTCGCCAAGCTCTTGTGTTTTGGACATACATTGGAAGGGCCTGCATTTGTCTGGTAGAGCCAACTCCCCATCGGGTCAATAACAGGATGGGTGGATCTCCGCAGGCAGTTTCTGAACCAGTTTAGCTCCACCATCTAGAAGACATGTATCACAAAACTCTTCAAGTGAAAATAGAGGCCTAATGAACGTGTCACGAACTTCATCACCCGGTGGATAGGGCTGACATATTCACTTGAAATTCCACTGACTAAAGAGAAATTATTGATTATGTGTGTATGAAATGTTAATACGGAACTGTTTCCCTCTATGATCACCCAAAACTACCCTGGAGGATTCCGAGACTTCTCTAATAAGGCCCAGTGCCTGGATGAAGCCCTGCAACAGGACATCCAGACATGTCTATTGCCTCCTTCAAATTCTATGAGGTGGGCCGTTAGAGCCGAACCCGCTGCAGTGGCCCAAATAGAGGCCCCTAGATAGCTATAATTATTACCAGTGGAGCCGCCTCCGCAACCTCGCAGAGGCCCGGCACCACAGTCACAACCTCCAGCCCAACAACAGCCACCTCAAAATCAGTAGTCTCCCCTGCGTAATGCGCCGCCACCACCCAGGTGGGATAATCAGGCTTCACCCCTTCGATAGGATCCTGCAGTCCCTCTTTAGAATCGTGCTCCCAGGGCCATCTTTCTAGACAGAATCAACCAGACCTACTTGTTCAACGAGAATCAAGTCCCTGGCTATTTCTGAAGTGCCTTGTAATAGGGGATTGTCCGTTTGACTGAGTGTAGAAGGCCATAAGAGGAAAATTTCACTGATCACCCCAATTACTGCCCTTATCACCAGATCCTAGGGCACACCCTCAAACAGTGATATGTGTTCAAATAATGGCTCCCGCACTTG
Source organism: Viscum album (assembly GCA_963277665.1). Classification (NCBI taxonomy): domain Eukaryota; kingdom Viridiplantae; phylum Streptophyta; class Magnoliopsida; order Santalales; family Viscaceae; genus Viscum; species Viscum album. The sequence continues at coordinate 1,520,874,516 of OY728162.1, read as the reverse complement.
TTCTACAACAACATATTCAGGTTGATCCCAATCCCATCATAAGTGGAATGTGTCTTTGTGACGTCATATGGAAGCAGCGGCAGCGAAGGTGAGTGGCATCAGGTTTCTAACCACAGGTCCCATAAGTATGATGACTGGAGGGATCAGACAATGGTCTCCCATGACCATGGTATCATCCGTGCACGCATGAATCAACATGAGCCTTTAGAAGCTATAAATTCTACTTCTAGATCATCGTCTCAGCCACCCGTTTCACAGAAGATCAAGCATCGGCGGTGCAAGGGAAGGAAACATGCCCCACCAATGCCATCATCATCCCATAATCTTAGAGACTTCATTCCTCGGAGATGGAGATCCCTCCCAGAATCATTCCGGTAGAATATGAGTCTTCGAGTCACACTCAAGGGTACACTTTGGTAAATATCGTGGAGATATAAAACCCTTACATGACACCCGACGATGGGGGCAGCAGGCAAATCTCCCCAACATCCCCAGCCTACGCCAGCGTCGGCGGAGCCGTGGCTATATGGCTTATTGAGGCACACCATTTGACACTTACATCTAGGCCATACACACCAATGAGACGAGACAGTAGGCCCAGCGTAGATCTCATCATGTGCAACCTCCTCATCTGGGGTCATCAGTCCCACCTCCACCGCCGTTTGTGCTACTAGACTAGGCAGATCCTCCCAGACCTCGTTGTGATCAGCCACACTCCATGGAAGACCGGTCTCAACCAGCTGGCCCCCATTCGGTAGTCACTTTGCATGCTTTGACTAGTGAAAAGAAAGACATTCCCACCACCAGTCAGCCGCGGGTCTAGCTGACATGATCCTTCATGCCTCCTATCATAGTACAGACTCCTATAAGTGGAATTTCACTCCTGGTGCAGAAGTACGATGTTATTAAGAATTTTTCCATTGTTCCAACAAGGCTCTCCATCCTTGACGCCCTTCACATGTTTTTATACATGTGTGAGGCCCTCGTTGAGCCATTAAGAATCCCACTTCAGTTTGAGATGGAGGTGGCAGCTACATAGGCCTTTCACGGTGAGGAAATCGAGAATGCTGAATGCCATGCCATCATATTGTTCTTTGGAGAAGATGAAGGTTCTCCTATAAATTGGAAAATTTTCCCATTTCATATCACTAGCCAATTCAACAGTGTTGAAGTTCACCACTGCCTTGTCGAAATAGGCTATGGGAGCATCATTTCCCAACATGCACATTGTAGAAACTGGGGTTTTCCGAGGACGACTTCACTCCCTTTGACCTGAAAATCCAAGGTTATGACTGGACAGAGTAGACCCTGGTCGGAAAGGTTCATTTGAAGACCCAGTTCGGTGGCCTAGTTGCTAGCACCCAGTTTATTGTTGTCTCCCAGGACACTATGTACAATGCATTGATGGGTAGACTGTGGCTCCATTTTCACATGGCGGTTCCCTCATCGTATCACTTGTTCCTAAAGTACTCCCTTAATGGTCGAGTGGGCATACTCCAAGGTGATGCATCTCCTTTTGCCTCTTGTAAACACCGCTATTTGGAATTCAGCTACTACAAGACCAAGGATAAACATATTCAGGCCAGCGAGGGTGAGCCTGCTATGGTTGCAACCGACCCCTGGATAGGCCTGAATGGCCCCTACATCTTCCCAATCCATCAGTTGGAGGCCACAACCCCTGATATGGGTTAATGTTTTGTTGTCTCCAGGACAAGGGGGAACCATATTTCCAGATCTAGGTGGTTTCGGATGATCACCTCATATTTATATACAAATCAGAACCTAGTGATCTCTAATCCCCTACTCCAATAAGGTATCAGGATGTCCACCCCTCAGAAATGGCAGTACGTCATACTTGATTATTTCGCTGGGCTAGAATAATCCGGCTCAAGTCGACTTGCAACTATTTCTTTGATATTATCAAGAATGGCCCCTTGGGCCGAAGACTAGATGGGATTGGGTCAACAGCTTTCATTACTGTGGTTTCGATGGCATAGGAATCTCCCAATGCAGTGACCACTACCGCTCAGGCTGGCACTAGCCTCTCCTCGGGACCTGTTGACTCAGAGAAATCTCCCCCTACCGGGTATCCTGTATCTGTAAGTGATTAATATGACCTAGATGATACTCCCATACCTTTGAGAAGGGATTTTATGCCATGGTAGATGAGTTGGTACAGGTAAACCTTGATAGCGAGGCAGATCCGAGACCCACATTAATCAGTGCCGCCATGGCCCTCGGGGAGCAGCAATGATACGCAGATTTCCTGAAACAGCATCGAGATGTTTTTTCCTAAAGTTACGAAAATATTCCAGGACTAGATCCTCGGGTATCCATCCACCACCTCAGTCTCCCAAAAAAATCATCGTGGGTTCAAGAAGCCTCCCTGAAAGATGCACCCTTCTCATGGTTCCATGGTCAAGGCTAAAGTCGATATGCTCATCAGATCTAGTTTCATTAAGGAGGTCTAGTACCCCAAATGTCTAGCCAACATTGTGACAGTCAAGAAGAAGAATGGACAGATAAGGAACTTCATCGACTTTGGAGATCTCAAACATCAGTGCCCGAAGGATTATTTTACCCTTCTAGTGATGGAGTTGCTAATCAATGCTGCGACTAGGTTCCAAGACCTTTTTTTCATGGATGGGTATTTTGGATATAATCGGATCCAGATAGAACATTAGGATGATGAGTTTATAGCCTTCAGGGCACCACAAGGTATGTTTTGTTACCAATCCGTGCCCTTTATCTTAAAGAATGCAGGTTCCACCTATCAGCAGGCCATGCATCACATATTCAAGCCAATATTTGGGACATTGGTGTAATGCTACATCGACGATATGGTGGTCAAATCACGCCAGTGATAGGACCATGTCATGGATCTTGAGAAAGTGTTTGTCTTCCACCGTTCTCACCACCTAAAGATAAACCCATTGAAGTGTTCCTTTGGTGTCACCTATAGGAAGTTACTCAGCTTTAATGTCAGATACCGGGGCATTGATATTGACTCAATGATGATCAATCCATTCAGCTATATTTCTCCCCCGAGCAACATTCGGGAACTTCGGGTCTTCTGAGGCCATTTGTCCTATAAACTCCAATTCATTGTTAATTTATCCAGAAAGTGGAATCCCTTTTCTTTGCACATAAACAAAGGCACTACCAATGAATGGGACAAAGAGTTCCAGACCGCGTTTGAGGAAATCAAGTAGTATCTGATTCAGCCTTTGGTCTTAATGCAACAAGTCTCTAGAAAAATTATGGACCTTTATGTTACCACCCTAGAAGAATCTCTCAACGCCCTTCTCACCCAGAATAACAACGAGGGAACTGAACATAGTTTCTACTACCTCAGCTACATGCTCCTTGATATGGAGACCAGATATTCTCCTATCATGAAAATATGAATTGTGCTCGTATTCGCAGTACATTAGTTGCGACATTACCTGCATCACTATAAGGTAAAATTGGTGTCCCGATTAGACCCGTTGAAGTACATCTTGAGCTATCCCATACTAACAGCCCGCCTAGCACGGTGGGCAGTAATCCTCTAGCAGTTTGACATTAGGTTTGTTCCTCAGATGGATATTAAGGGGAAATCATTAGCGTACAACCTTCCTACCCATCCAACCCCCACAGACCATTCTCTAGACCTTTATTTTCCCGATTAGAAAATCCTCTCAATATATCGTGACATTCTGTGTTGGAAGATGCATTTCAATGGTGCTTCTCGGAGGTCCACCGACAGAAGTCTCAATAACCCCAGACTCAACATGATAGGCTTGGGTATTATATTTATAACCCCAGAACAAGATATTCTTCCATACTCATTCATGTTGTTAGAAGGCTACACCAACAATGAAGCAGAGTACCAAGCCCTCCTTATGGGCCTTGAGCTTGCCCTTGAAATTGATGTGCCCCATCTACATGTGAAAGGGGATTTCGAGCTAGTAATAAAGCAAATCATTGGTGACTATATCTCCAGAAATCCATAGCTCATACCATTTTTGGAATTCACCCTCCATATAATGGCCTATTTCTCATCTTGGCTAGTGGCTACCCATGTACCTGAGTCACAGAATGGTCGATCAAATGCTCTGGCCAGCTTAGCTGCATCACTTGCAGAGCCCAAGAAAAATGACTTGTTTATCCATGTGGCACATCAGAGAGTCATTTCTATCATCACTCCAGATGATGATGGCATCCTGAAAGTAATCTATCTTACCATCAGCACCTCTATGTCAGGACCCCCAGGTTCCCCAGATGCAATGATTGAATTCACTCCCGATTGGAGGATACCCTTGTTTGAATACTTCCAACATGATAATATCCTGGCATATCAGGCCAAGATCGAGAGAATCTGATTCCACACACTGCATTTTACCCATCAGAGTGGTCCCAGTCTTGAGAGGATCCTCTAAAAGTGTGAGTTCAATGGTGTTCCCCTCCATTGCATCCAACGAGTTGAGATTTATGAGGTCATGCAGGAAGTTCATGCCAGTTCATGAGGTGCCCATCAGACCGGGCTGAAGTTGTCCCATCAGATCTGAATAATGGGGTACTTTTGGCCCTCTATGATCCATGACTGCATCAAGTTCACCAAAATATGTCAGGCGTTCCACGTTTATGCCAACATAGTGCATCAGCCACCAGAGTGCCTCCACACTAACATGTACTCTTTTCCCTTTGCAGTGTGGGGACTAGATGTCGTGGGACCATATCCACGGGCGACAGCTTGCCAATGTCGGTTCATCCTGACCACTATGGATTTATTTTCCAAGTGGGCAGAAGCAGTTTGGCTCAAGGAGGTCAAGTCCCATTCTATCATTAACTTCATGAGCTCCAATATCATCTACTAGTTTGGAGTCCCTCATGTCGTCCTCACTGATAACGACACAAAATTCCGGGAATCCGAGTTGAAGAAGTTGTATGCCAAGTACAACATCCGTTCTAATCATACCTACGTCTACTACGTGCAATAAAATGGGAAGATTGAGTCATTCAACAAAACTCTCTCTAACATTTTATAGAAAATGGTTGGTCAGAAAAAGAATAGTTGGCCGGACAAGCTCCCCAATGCCCTCTAGGATTGTTTGAAAATGACTCATAATTCCACCCAAGTAACTCCATATTCCTTGGTATAAAAAACTGAGGTCGTCATGCCTATCGAGATTCAATTGACTTCATTACGCACAACAGCCTATGATCAGAAGGTGCTAGATAATGTAGTTTAAATTCGTCTGGCTGATTTTGAAGCACTTGATGAAAACATGCTTCATGCCCTGTACAATTTGGAAAGGCATCATAATTAGATAGTCAGAGCCTTCAATAAGGGAATTCGCCTCTGCTTCTTCCTGCAAGGCGACTTGGTATTGGCCCTCCAGATACTAATGATACCTGGCAGGAAACCACCCAAGTTGGAGCCCAAAGGGGAAGGACCGTACAAAATTTACAAGGTTTACCCCAATGGTTCATACTCCCTGGAAACTATGGATGGTGAGAGTATAACTCCCCCCACCAATGCCATGTTCCATAGGCAATACTTTTCCTTAGCCACCAGGTCCAACATGACCCTAAACTGCTTGGGTCACTCATGATCTTAAACTGTATAGGGTCCCACAGGACCATAAACTACTACATCTCTTATTATGTTAAAATGTATAACGTCTCGTAAGATGCTAAAATACACCCTTATAACTACATAAGGCTTGATTCCCATCCTTATGGGATACTTTGGAATGCTCAGACACTCGGTCCTCATTCCAGACCCCAAAATCTTCTCATTGACTATCCCCCCTGGGTATAGTTCTCTCAACGAATCTCCATATGGTGTAGTACAGGCTTCTTTGGCCCCGTTCATGTCATATTAATGATTATTGGTCCATGTTCTCCCACACGCTGATACCGACCTCCTCATGGTGTATGTGGATGGTATTGGTCCTCGATGAACATCAACTCAATAGCTCTCGCATCAGCTGCTTTTCATGACAGATGTGGTAATGGGAGGCCCAAGCAGCCTCATACAGGCCTACACTTATTATATCCGCCCAAAACTCCTCACATGAGGCCCTACATAGTAAGACCAAGCCCAATCATATCTGAAGTTGCCACCCTGGCGTAGGTCCCACTCCTCGGACCATCACTTCCCCGGATTTCTCAGAGCTGCATTCAAGATTGTATGATACAAATGGGGGGATGTCTATGGATATAAAGCCTTATTATCAATGTTGTTCAGGTGATTGTGTTGGCATTCAGAATTGATGAGTGTGATATCTTCTAAAGTATGGCCATCAGCCACCCTGAATCACTAGCATTGGCACTCTGTGCTCCTAAACCAGTAAGGTGGATCGCCCCTACTTCCTTCAGGGATAAGGACGTCATCCCTCATCCTAAATCCGTAGAAAGGAAGCTTCTTCCATAGTGGGTAGTTCTTATGGATCTCCGATAGCATCTCTACCAATGAACTATGGTCGGAATGGCTCTGAATCAATTCCCCTTGGCCCAACCTGTTCGCTATCTCCATCCTTCGGGCAGCATCCGCAAGGACCCCCATGGCAGCCTCTGGATGAGTGATTTATTTTTTGAGTTTGGTTAATATTTTTGTTTGGTTCGCGAAGCTCGTTCGTGAATACTGTTCACAAAGCCCTTCCCCATCCTTCCAACTCCAAGTTCCAAAGTGCTCCGACATGAAGTCAACCACTCTCTATGCACCACGAATCAGATGGACCGATTCGTGGAGAGAAACCGCAGAGTACATGGAGCTTTGCAAATCAAGAGTGCTAAATGGAAAATTCGTGAAGGAGACAAAGGAAAAAATAGAGGTCATCCACTCTATTTATAGGTGATGACCCTTGGAGTTTCACAATGAGCTTCACGACGCGCCTAGCCGACCATTCACATTCCCGCTCAACGATCCTCCTTCACGAGCCATCTCTGTGAATAGCCAAGGAATTTTAATGATTGAACCTCAGACATTGACCATTTATTTCTCCTTGGATCCATGTTTGAGGAGGGCATTTGTTGACACCAAAAAATATGAGAAATAAGAATAAGAGGAAAGTATCCAGGGCTACCTCGTGAAGCCCTTTCGTGGATCCCCAAGGCCCCATGGACGCGACGGAGAAAGGAGGTAGGATTCTCCTTGAGCTGATTTGACATTTGTGATCCCTCCGCGGAGCAAGCAGGTGGGATGATCCATGAGCTGAATTGACATTCGTGGGCCCACCGTAGAGCAAGGATGTGGGATGCTCTGCGAACACCTTTGACGTTCGCGACCCTCCGTAGAGAAAAATACAGCTTTGTGCAGAGCGAGCTCTACTTCGTGGTACATCTTGCCTATAAATATAGGGCTCCCCTCTATCCCCCCAGATGGATCATCCGATCCTTCACCTTCTTAGATCTCAAATCGCGAAGCTCTTTTTGATCTGTGAACCATGAGCTTTTCAAGGTGCCTTCTCATCATTAATAACCTCCCCATTTTCCATATTTTAACCCCTCTTTCGATAGGTATGTCTTTCGCAAAGCCCACGGGCCTTCACGAAGAAAGGGGATCCCCAAGGGGACTCGTGTATTTGTGGAGAACATACGCTTCGTGAAGCAACCTCTATGAACATGTGACCCAGATGCTAAGGAAAAGTCACTGTGCTTCACGAGGCACATTTCTTCACAAAACATTGCTTCATGAGGCACCCATGCATCACAGGGAATTGCTTTGCGAATGCCTTTCCACTTGTCGAAGCACCTCCTCTATGCACCTATTTCCTATACCTAGGCTGGGAGAATTCACTTCGCAAAGAACACCCCTTCACGAAACCCCTCCATTACGTGGAGCACAAGATCTCTACAAGGCTTCTACCTATAAACTCTTTTGCTCTGTGACTGCTTGTCCTGTGCGACCTCCTAGGTTTGCAAAAAGAAATTTCAAAGTCTATTGGGTGATTCTCTACATTGTATTACTTTACATCATGCTTCTTCGCACTGAAATTCTAACGGCTATTGCTTCTTCGCATAGCCACGCTAATGTGGACCCCAATGGGATCACCGCTCGACACCCCCTAGTCACGGCATTGCTTGTCCCTTATCTTCACCAAGGTGCAGAGGGTACTGGTTATGTAATTCCTAGTAGTCCAGAGTAAACCCACCTCATCCAAGGTACATGACGTTAAACTACCAGTTACCTTCTTCCTCAACACATGATGTTAAATTGTGACCTCTCCCCATGCATCATACATGGGGCACCCCAGCTCAGACATTCTTTATGCCATCTCATCTCAACGGGAGAGAAATATTCCCCACTTTGAATGAGATCCTATTTGATGAGGTGGAACCTATCCATGGGTAAGTGCAACCACCTTGGTGTAAGCCCCTAGCCTTTCTGGTAGGAGGTAGTACCACTGCTCCTCCTTTCTTCTTTTGGGCCAATGGCCAGCAAAGGGCCTGATGGGGAACGATGTTCCTCCTCTCATTTTCAGTGTGGAATCCCTCCCCTGTTGGGAATTTCCACCATTGGGCCTTCATCCTAGAGTAAGTCCCAATCTTCATCTCCCTAGGCTGCTAACCAAAAAAATACCATGTTTTATCTTTGGGATTCTAACCATGCGTGAGCCCCACTCCACTTCCCACAGGCGCCCCTTTAGCGACGTGATTGTTAGGTCTCTGATGCCTCTTGTTTCTCACACTGAACATGACTCACATGGGCATAGAGTAAGCGTTGACCATGACTTGCTCTCCAGGCCGCCTAGAGTGTAAGCCCCATACCTCCGTTTAGAACTAAGTTGACTTTTATCCTTGCCATGGCATTGTACGTAGGACGCCTCCATGAGGTTCAAGACCACCATCCTTCGGGACTCCAGGTCCTCATTCACGTCAGTTTACTGACCCCCATATCCAAACTCTGATGACATTTATCCTTTCAAAAGCAATGTTTGTAGGAATATTTCTCGAGGTTCAATCCCACCATCCATTGGTCCTGAACACCTTCACGTCGGTGCACCAATTCCCCATTCTAAACAACATGGAGTTTGATCCTTGCCAAAGAAAGGTACGTAGGAAACCACCATGAGGTTCAATCCCATCATCCGTTTGGACCCCAGGTCCTCATTCACGTCAGATTACTAACCACGATTTATGAACTACAAGGACTTTGAAACTTTCTAAGCTAATGTACGTAGGAGGCCTCCACAAGGTTCAATCCCAACAACCATTGGTCGTGGATCCCTTCACGTCGGTTCACCAACACTTTGGGATGCCTTATAGAATAAGGCCCAATGCCCCCCCCCCCATGTGAACAATGTGGACATTGATCCTTCCAATGGAAAGGTACGTAGGAAGCCTCCATGAGGTTCATGCCCAACAACCCACCGAACCTGACCACCTCACATTGGTTCACCATCGTCATGCATGACATTAAACTGTATTCTACCATATGCTTCAGTAAGCTGTTGTGCCCTAATCAGTGGTAAGTCGTTGTTTCCCATCCGACAGTATGTCGTTGTGTCCCCTAAATAGTGGTAGGCCATTGTACCCTATTCAGCAATATGACGTTGCAATCCCCTTTTTTGGGACCCACATCATTGGTCTATCCTAGTGTTGTCAAACCAACTTGGGCTGCTAACCACACGTAATCCCCATACACATCTTCGGGTTATTGTCCTATGTGTACACCCCAATACAAGCCCATTTCCTGGTCTTCCCATCGAGCCTATTTGTTTCAAGAAGGACAATCCCCAACCCAGAGGTTCCACATACTCCAGGTCCCATCCACACGTCCATTCTCATGGGCCACCTCCTTAGGTGTCCCATCACCCTACCGAACTACACTGACTTTGATTCCCTACCATGGGGATTTGTAGGAAGTCCCCTTGAGACTCAATCCCAACATTACCGTCGTCCCCATGGTAGTTCCATCACATTCACCATCCACTTCATTCAACACTCTATCGCCCATTTTTATTCTTATCCAGGATGCCACATCCTGGTGAGGTCATGTCTGCTCACCCCTACATCTGTGTAACCTCCATGGGTTACGGTCATCTGATCCCCTCTAGTCAGTGTTCTGATTAGTCTAATCCATCTCTGATGGACGTTAAACTTGTGGCATACCCTATGTTAAACATGCGAAGTTATGGAAATCCTTAGAGACATGACTGGGAAATACTATACCTCACATTCGACGTGGGATTCCTCGGGCTTCTACACCCTTATGAAGCCCTATAATAAGGGACCAAAGATAGATGTGCCAGTGTTACAGCATCCATTCATGCCAGTGACGTCCAACGTGACTACTCCACTAACCGTAGGTTGTTTCATTGACATGACCCCTTTGAATGAACAGATTGAAGCAGGGTAATTAACCGGCATCCATGAAGATATCGCACTGGGAATAGTTTCACGAAAAACATATTAAATTTATAAGGGAGACCTGAACTACGTAACAAGCTCCGAGGAGGAATCCACGGATGGAAGAGCCGACATCCCATTATCCCACTTCGATCAAGGAGCATACATCCCTAAATAAGCAATGGTTGATGCTCTCCTTTCGAAAGAGGGAATGCGGGGAAACAGAGCTGTGTGTCCCAACAGATGACCGCACGTGCCCTGGTGAATGCATTGAAAAATGTTGTATTTTTTGTTTTTTAAAATATACATACCGGAAATGATATTTCTTCTTATTTTTCAATGAATTTTTTCATTAATTTTATAAATTTATTTTATATTTGTGTCAGTTTACTTTATGGATTATTATGAGTTATTTGGGATACAATATCATCATATCATCCACTTTATTAAACTAGATGTATTATGATGATGATTTTTAAGGAAGATTTCATGATAATTGTTTCTTTACCAAGGTTTACTTAATATATAATTAAATAATGAATTCTTTAGATCTATTTTCAAAAATATATTTGAAATTCATAATTATGGGATGGGTGAGACCTTTATTTTCTTCCAATTCATTGAGAAATTGTTTATATTTCATGAGATAAATGGGTACAAGAGATTAATCTCATTTTTAAGAGGATACATGGGTGGTTAGGGAATTACTAAGAGGGTACACGAGTGATTAACCTAAGCCTACAATGTGATGAATGTCATAGATGGTAACCTTGACATATAATTTTTATGATTATATTTGTACAAATATTTTATGCCACAAATATATGTCTTATTCTAGTTAAATTATCTCATTGATCGTGATTGATTATTGATGATATTTTACTCTTACAACTCAAGTCTTTTGTTTTTATAATTACTTATGTTATGAATCATGATCTATAGTCGATGATTTATTAGGTATGTCTTTTTATGTTTTGATCATATTTTTATACCCTTATACGCATCTTTTTCTCCCATATGACAATTCATTGATATCCCCCATGTTTACCCTTGATGATTATCTATGATCACCCATTCTAATTTTTCTATTTACCAATTTTATGAATAATTTTTTATGTATAAACTTTCTATGAAGGGTATTATCTAAGAAGAACTTTGGGGGGAGATATTAAATACTATACATAAATATGAATATTTTTATATAATATTTAAATATACCAAACCATACTAGTTATCATGAATGTATTATTAGGATATATGTTGAGTATTTCTCAAATATTACAAATTAAATATCAATGTTCTTATCCGGTCAAATAATCATAGGAATGTGGAACCCAATTATGCCTCTCTTTGGTACCCTATGTAATTTTCACCCCACTATACCTCCCATAGGTGGAATGGTAAATTGGTGCTCTAGCATGCCTATACATGGTGACCTATGTGGGTGGATCTCTATCCCACCACTTTGGAAATGGAGGTTCTTTTCCCTAATCATGAGGAAGCATAGAAGTAAGTGGGTTTTCAGGATGTTTTGGTGTCAAAAACATTTATCTGTCAAAAATACCCTATGTTCCCCTTATTTGCATTAGGTTTTAACTTTGAGAGTCTCCTTTGGATGAAACATGGGTCTTTTTCATAAGTATGTATGAATTTATGCATCACCTTCTAGAACTCTATGTCTGAGATCCTTCAAATGGGAGTTTTCAGACCTTTTTATAGGTAAACAGAGGAAGGGTATAAAGAAAATGATAAATTACCCATAACTGACTCATGCACCCAAGTTATGTTGAACATAATCTATTAGATTAGGGAATGAGAGGGATAGTCTTGTGACACGGTTGTTATGAGAATGGTAGGGACCTGGACATGGATGTGGCCTAGTAAGGACATAGGTATCCCTAAGTGTTTGTCCTAGGCATACAAATTCCTGGGAAAAAAGGCCAGGCATGGGGGATTGGCACAATGAGTTCTAGGAAATGAGTTTTGTTTTAAGGAATCCAATATTTGACATTATTCCTTCACTAAAAATATTATCTATTAAAAATAGTCTAAATCCATATAAAATGTGAGTGAAAAGGTCATATTATAATTTCACAATGAATAATTTATTAATAAAAGGAGATACATGGTAGTGATAAATATGGGAATATGAAGAAAATGAATCTTTTATAAAATAATTAGGGGTAAATATTCATGTTTTCTTGTTAAAAGAATATTTTAATAAGATATGGAATGAATTTTTAATTCATATAAAAAACACTTCGAAGAATGTTTTTTGAAGTATAGAATTTATAGAGACATATCTTCTTTGATTTTTTTTATTATATACTTATGGTCTATGTTGATAATTTGAATTAATAATAAGGTTATATTAATCCACCAAAGAGGTAAATGATTTTTTACATATAGTCTATGTTATTGTATGAATACCAAAAAACACAAAATATATATATCTGGAATATTATTATATAATTTTTATTCAAAATTATAGTATCATAGATATAATTTTACCAATTTTATGTAGGATTTATATTCTATATTTTATAAAGATATATAATGTTTTGACTCAGAATATGTATCTAAAAATGATTATAACTAAAAGATCAAATGATGTATTCAAATTTTAAAGCCATAAAATAGATGAATGTCTAAAGATTCATGGGATATTGTATCATATGTCCAATATGATAACATCATGAATATATTTTTTATTAAAAAGAATAAATTATTTCATCAAAACTATAGTGATAAAAATATTTATAGAAAATGTGATCCTAACGAAATTATATAAAGAACTAGTGATTGTGGTGATATATATATGTAACCAAATATTTTGTGTTCTAGTAAAGATATTACATAATAACATTTATGGTATAACTAAAATTCATGCCATAAATATATATTTTTAAGGAGTAAATGATATATCCTAAATTAGGAAGGTAATCAGGGAATGTCTTGGAGTAATAGAGTTAAAGGTGACTTTTTGATGATCTCATCTATAAGTAGATCATATATTTCATTTAATTAAATGGGGAAAAATATTGTTGAAATACATTAAATATATTTTATTGAAGGAAAAAGAGGTATTCAATCAGATAATGAGAAAAATATTAAATAATACGAGGATGATAATTGTTTCCTACAGAAATTTGAAATAAATAACGATGATTCTGGCTACAATTCAGAAATAAAATCTAAATAAAATGAGGTTCCATAAAATAAAATATCTAAAAATCAATGAGAATAAATAAATATTATGATTAAAAATTATTGATAACTGAATGGTCCTAGATCCATGTTGATTTACCCTTTGCGAGATTTTGAAGACCGAGGTGCTCTGATAAGGCTCAGTGGTAGTCTAGAGGAGTTTGGTTTCAGAAAACTAGAAGTAGCGAGGGTATACGAAATAACGATGGGGTACACAACGTGACCCATTTGGGTTGCATAAAAATAAAATGAGTACTGAGGAGAAGGGTTTTTCATCTTAAGTTGAACTCAAGGTAGTACATGACGTAATGTGGAAGTACATGTCATGTATTGACCTGCCATAGTATGTTTTAAAAAGATATAAGACGATCGGGTTTTTCAAACCCTGCCGATAAGGCTTCCATTCCCCTCATCCCAAGTGACCCAACCGACCCCTATTGAGTGTTTTAGAGATTCCTTCGATAAGAATCGATCTGGGGATTTCTTCTTAGATTTATCTTCAATCCGAGGTCAGATCTAACTCTGATATTTGGTTATATTTTATCCATATTATCATGTTTCACTTTTCCATGTTATGGAATTTGATCTCTATGGTTATAATGGAGTTTCCTTTGGTTTTTGTGGATGTGGTTGTGTCATGACATCCTAGTGTGGATTAAATTGTTGCGGAGAAGGAAATTTTGATCAATTTCATTGATCTGTTGTCATGCAGAGAACATTGGAAACCCATTGAGGTATGGGATTCATTGTTTCTCTATTATTTTATGTGAAACTGTAGAAATAGAATGTTTTAGACCTTTAGATCATAATGTAATTTACCTAATTAAATACCTAAATCAGATTAAATGAATCAGTTTGATCGTATGTTGTTGTTACACATTGGTAACCGTTTCCCTCTTCATTTTCTAGATAGTTTAATATCTATGCATTTCTTTTTATCATGTTCTTCATGATAAAATTGGTAAAGAATGTAATGTAAAATTAATTGATAATTAAATGGATAAAGACAGATAGGCATATAGATGGATCTGATTGTTTTTGTTGTAATTTGAGGTTTATCAAATTTATTTCCATACACATGTTTAATTCAATTGGTTGTTAAACCTGAATAATATTGATGATTTTTGTTTAAAGTCATGTCAAACTAATTTTTTGATTAATTTTTGGTAGCTATGATAGCTTTCATTTTAGGTTTCCCATTGTTGGAACCTATTAATAAAAAATCTATTAAATCAACCTGGTTTAATGAAATAGTTATTGATAAAAGATAATTCATGGTAGGGTTCTGAGATACCCTCTTTCTTGGAAAGGCCAAAGTGCCTTAGGCTAAGACATGTGACAACCCATTTCTTGTGAAGGCAAATTCCCTTTCTTGGGGCCAAGATCCCAATTGCTTTGTTGTTTATTTCCTTCTACTTGTGTTTTGGTGTGATATTAGGGTCGTTGTGGTTGTGGGGGTAGGTAAGCTCATTGGTTGTGGAATAAATTTGATTCCTAGAGTGGCGAGATGCATCAGTTTATGCCCGAGGGTGTCGGGGAGGACACCAAAGATGATGAAATGGGGTGGATGTGAATGTTGGATGCTTGATGAATCTTTTCGGTTGTTTATATTCTTTAATTTCCCCACTAATTGAGGCATATAGTCTTTATTACCCTCATTCCAAAATAGGAAAAGATTCATGGGGTATTCAATGTGCCTTCCATTTTGATCTTATCAAAGGATTATGGGCATATTCTCTTACTATAAGTGGAAAATAATTAACGGGTAGTTCATCTACTCAATGTGATGATCCCCCTTGTGTTTGGAAGCATAGAATGTTTTTCCAAAATGAATGGGAATATGGGAAAATAATATTGATGTTAATAAATTATTAAATAAATGATGTTAACCCATGTCTTTGGAGCTTTCTGGGATGCAATGTTGAGGTTTCAATGTAAAGGGACAACAGACTTTGAGAGTGATGCTAATGAAATATAATTTGTAATTTTTAATGGTTAATTAATGTTTAATGAATTAATTAATGTAAATTGAAACTATTAAAAAGGGAATGAAGTAATGTAATAAAGATCTTTAAAAGGTTGTGTGCTTATATAATACCTAGTCTTAGCAGTGGCAGCCGAGAGTCTGAGAGAAGTTATCTATAGTTGAGTTTATGACTAGGTTTTTCCCATAGTCTGATTGTGAGCTATATTATATCATGTACTTTTTGTGTTTCTATATGCTACCCCACCATTTCAGTTAGGGAAACCGACACCACATGTATTATGAGCCCTGGGGTGTTTTCCGTAACATCCTCATAGGAGGATGGATGACTGACTTCCCCATTTGGCCCTTCTCTCTTCTCTTGGTAGTTACTTGTTCTAGTATGTACGATTGTTAGTTTCTCGATATTTTTGTCTAGAAGGTTGTAATGGATTTCGGTTATTTCACACACATATTTTCTGGATATAGTTTCTTCTATGATACTATAGGTATAACGTTTATAAGTTGTGGTGGATTGAGGATCCTTACTTGGTGTGTAAGCTATAATGGAATGAGGCATAATGCCTGATGTATGATACATGTTATACAAGATGTAGTGTCTCATGGGAACTACCATGTTACATCTTGTTGTGTGGTTAGTGTGGTTCTTTCCATAGGTGTCTGAAGGAAAGAATTTGTGTTGTATTAGGTTCATATTGTGGTTCTGCACCTAGGTGTTTGCAGGAAAGCCTTTTTGGAGAGAGATTCTTAGGACGTGAGACATTGGGGCAAAGCATCAAACCAGTGCAGAAGTGTTAGTGGGGTACACATGATATTCTTTATTATATTATAAACTCTTGTATGCAATACTTGATGAGATTATCCATGGTGAGGCTGGGAACATAGTATACCTTTTTAGATGACGAGTTAGTTTTTCTTGTTATTCATTGTGATTTAGCATGATTTCTTTACTTTTTCCAGAGAGGCTCTGGGGAGGAGCTTGTTGAGTATAATATTATACTCACCCTAGTTAAATATAAACTATTTTTTTTTCAGGTTTCATGGATCAAGTTGGAGATCAATATTGTTATTATAAGCTTGGGGTTATGGAAGTTGTTCGATATTCGTGGTCGCTAATTTTTTTACTTTATTTTGGTACTTGTAGTTTTCCCTTTTAGTTGTAGTAGTTCTTGCATGACATTACATATGTGCACTTGGGATTTATTTTATATTTCACTCTGAGTTTCAGTTGGTTGGTTTCTATCTTATCTATCTCTTTTTATGTGCTCTCTTAGAGGGTCAAGCCTCCCATTTTTTGTGTTTACTATACCCTCGATTCTAGTTGTCAACCCGAGGCCTACTAGAGGTAGGACTTTGGGTCACTATCTCCCTTCTCACATTGTCCACTGAGGAGGTGTACCCCTTGTGGGGAGGGGGTCATGAAAAATTAGTATTTAAATTATGGTTGAGGGATAGGATGGAGTTTAGTGTTATAAAGAGGTGAGGTTTCAAGTGTTGGTAGAGAAACAATGTCAGTAAATTTTAGCAAGTGATGTAAACATTGGAGGTCGGTTGAGACATAGGCATTTGGGGGCCCCTTTGATCCTATTCATGGACATTTATGTTTACAGTGGCTACTATATGAGGTGATACTGGTTGTAGGGTAGAGACCTAGGAAAGGATCATACATCATTCTTCTTTATTCCTGTGTTTGATTGGGTAGACCTTGGGATAGGTTAACCTAAAATTAATAAAAGAAAAAAAATAATTTATTAATTTTGAGTCTTCCATATTCTAGGTTTAGGATCTCAAACTATTTTTTATTTAGAAAGTATGGCTCCAGGGTGAATTCTTCATTAGGTTTTCATAGAACATTTCTAGCAGGCTGCGCCAAAATATTTCCACAGAGTAGAGGTGGATGATGATGAAACTTACAGGATGACACTATGAGAGTTTTGAGATCTAGATTCTATAAAAGAATGAGGGCCCCGTTTTGGATGTAGTCAAAGAATACTGGATAGAGGAGGTTGAGATAGCCTTTAGTTCGATCTGTGCTAGTAAGGAATGATGGGTGTCTTTGGTTGTAACGATGCTCTATGGGGAAGTAAGGTAGTGGTGGTTCTTGTTCCTTGGGTATCTTGAGGATTTGATGAACTCGTGGGAGGGGTTTTGAGAAATGTTTAGAGTCCAGGTTCTTTCTTCGGCTGTGAAGTCATCCATTCGCCAGAAGATTTTTAACATTCAATAACAGATCTCCCTTGTGAGAGAGTATGGAATCCATTTAAGTAACCCTTTATGATATGCTTCGGACCTATTTCTATATAGGGAGGTTAGGGAGAGGCATTTCTAGGAGTCCTTGCATCTTTAGATCCATTTACAGGTTGCCCCATTTATATTGAAGATGTATCCTGAGGTGTTGGTGAGGGACGAGATCATTAAGAGGACGTTACCCACAACTAGATCTTTACAATAGGGGAGTCATCCGAATTCCACACAAAGATGATCTATGGTTTAGGGTTCCCATTTTTTGGGTTAGAAGAGTTTTCTTTTGGCCGAGGGTAGGTCCCAGCCCTCAAATTCTCATTTCTCTAGGGGCAGAGGATCTCAGGCCTGTCTTAATGGATCATGCGCTTGTATTTTTAATGGAGGATTATGTTATGGTTATTGATAGTTTCTGACCATTCATAGTGGTAATCACGCACCAAGTGATCCACTCTAGGATCCTCTATAGATTCAGTTCCAACTGATGCAGTAGTAGTAGGTTTCACTAGCTTTTGATTAGCATAGAGCTGATGGGGAAGGCAGAGGACAACCCTGTGATGCTCCCTTCCCTTAGAAAGCATATCACAACCATGGTGGAGGTCATCATTAGGGTCATAGAGGTCATGGAGGAGGTTTTGGTCAGCTTCAATCCTTAGAGTTGTCAGTGCCAGTCTAGCTAGACCTCATTCGAGGCACCATTTTCTTTTCTTATACTTGGGTATATTCCTTGATTGATATAGGAGTGATGCATTCCTTCATATCACCTTCCCTTGTCCATGATTTGGGGCTTGAGGTATATAGGCTTTCAGTTCCCTTGATGTAGACTACGCTTGTTGGAGGTTGAGGAGACTTGTTTGATGAATGTAGAGACTGTGAGTTAGTTCAAGAAAAGCACTGCTCTTTGGGATATTTCATTAGTTTACAAATAGAACCATTTTATGTCATCCTTGACATGGATCGGTTATATTTGGTGCATGATATCGTGGATTTCTTCAAGAGGAAGGTCGTTATCTTTGATGCTGGTGGAGAGCCATTAGTGTTTGTTGGTGAGAGAGACCCTCAGATGGGTTAGATTCAAGTTTCTTCCTTTTAATCCATGATGGCTAAGCTAAGTCTATGTTATTCATAGGTTCAACAGTTGACGTTTCCCAAGGTGGCAGAAGAGTACCCTAATGTCATTCCATAAGTGATTTTAGCATTAACACCATGAAGAGAGATCGAGTTTGGGATCAAGAAATATCTTGGAGTGTCTCCTCTATCTATTTCTATGTATAGGTTGTCCTCTTTTGAGTTATAAAAACTTTTTATACTCCATGATAGTTTGTTACAGTTTAGTTTGGTTTAGCTGAGTGTGTCTCCGTGGGGTGCACTGGTTTTTTTGTGATGAAGTATAATGATATTTTGCAGTTATTTATCGATTATCATCACTTAAATAGACTGATAATAAATAATGTCTAACCACTTCTAGGGATTGATGATTCATTCATACAACTGAAGGGTGATAGTTGGTTCCTGAAAATTGTCTTGCGGTCAAGATATCATCAAATGCGTGTGAAATATGAAGATATCCCAAAGACTGATTTTTGTAGTCTTCATTAGCATTATATGTTTGTTGTATTGTCGTTTGGTGTGACGAATTCCCCATCTATGTTCATGGAATTGATGAAAGTTATGTTCCATCAGTTCCAAGATAAGTTCATGGTGGTTTTCATCAACGA
Source organism: Viscum album (assembly GCA_963277665.1). Classification (NCBI taxonomy): domain Eukaryota; kingdom Viridiplantae; phylum Streptophyta; class Magnoliopsida; order Santalales; family Viscaceae; genus Viscum; species Viscum album. The sequence goes on along the minus strand of OY728162.1, from coordinate 1,520,855,028 downwards.
CATCCTTGTGTACTCCATGTCTATGGAGGATCATGTAGAGCATCTGCATGCCATTTTGGATTTTTTTTTCAAAAGAAGTTATTTGGGAAGTTTTTGAGGTTTGAGTTTTGGCATTGAGAAGTCTGTTTCTTGGGGCATGTTGCATCCTAGTAGGTGGTAGCTATGGATCCATTGAAGATCGAAGCAGTTGTGTCTTTGGAAGCTGCCAAGAAAGTGGAAGAGGTGTAAAGTTTCATTGGTTTCACAGGTTATTATAGGAGGTTCTTGGATGATTTATCCCAGGTTGTGACCCATCTAAAGATGTTTACTATGAAGGATTAAACCTTCGTGTGTACTGATTAGTGTTAAGTATCTTTCGAGAATATGATGGAGTTGTTGGTATGTAGTCCAGTTCTTTGTCTTACAACAAAGAGAGTTTAGTTTGATTTTTTATGTGATTCTTCACATCAGGGGTTAGGCTGTGTTCTGATGTAGTAGAGATCAATCATTTCTTATTGGTCATGGCAGTTTCATCCCCATGAATGTAAATATGCCACCCATGATCATGAGTTACTGGAAGTTGTGTTTTCTCTGAATTTGTGGAGACATTACCTCATTGGCGAGCGCTCTGTGGTTTCCACCAATCAAAAGAGCCTAAGGTATGTTTTTTCTCAACATGACATGGTCTTATAGCAGTGTCAATGGACAGAGTTAGTATAGGAATACAACTTTGTCATATCATATACACCAGAAAAGTTGAATGTTGTAGCTGATACGTTGAGCAGGAAGTCATGTAGTGATGTAGTACGTGAATATGGTGATTTCTAGTGAGTGATGGAAGAACTTTATATATTACGTATCTATATGTATGATGTTTGGGGAAGAGGTTGTCTTTTTTTATGACCATGCAATCATCTCTAGTGCAGCAGTTGGAAGATCCCTAGTTTGAGGATCAAGAGGTGGAGGTCTGGAGAGATCAATTTTTTCATTGAGAGATCCCAAATGGGTGGCCTATAGATGAACAACACATGGTGTTTTATCATGGAAGGTTTTTTGATCCTTTGGTGATGTGTGAGATGGTTCTTTGAGTTTTACATAGTTCACCTTTAGCAGTGTATCCTGACATGAGAAAGATGTACTGATCCTTGAGGAGTCAATTTTAGTGTCTTGGGCTGAAGCGTGTAGTTTCAGAGTCTTTATCTCGATATTTGGTCTTCTAGAAGGTGAAGGTTGAGCACCGTTTTCCTAGTGGTTTACTCTAGCAATTATATATTCCTTAGTGGAGCTGCAAGGAAATCTCAATGGAATTTTTTAATGGTTTACCTCAACTTGAGGGAGGCCATGCCACTATTTGGGTGGTAGTGGATTGTTTAACGAAATCATCCCACTTTTTAGTGATCAAGGAGTCGAGCTCAGTGGAGGTTTTGTCGAGGCACTATCGGAAGGATGCGGTGAGGCTCCATGGAGCCCCAAGGATGATTATTTCTGATCAAGATCCCCATTTTACATTTAGGGTGTGGAGATGTCTCCAACATTCTTTCGATTCTCAGCTATTCCGTAGCACTACTTTTCATCCACAAATAGACGGTCAGAGAGAGTGGACTATCCAGACTCTTGAAGACATGTTGGGATCTTGTGTCCTTGATTTAGGAGGTTCGTGGATGGGGAACCTAGCCTTAGTGGAGTTCACTTACAACAATATTTTTCACTCCACCTTCAGTATGGTGTCGTTGGAATACTTTTATGGACAACCTTTCCATTTTACATTTTGCTGGAATGGGGTTGGAGAGTCATCAATTCATGGACCAGAACTAGTTCATAATACAACAGAGATGGTTTCAATGATTCATGAGAGGATAAAGGCATAAAAAGATCATAATAAATCATATTACAATCAAATGAGGATAACATTGGAGTTTGATGTTGGGGATCACATGTTTTTGAATGTGACTCCTCGTTATCCGCAGCAATGGTTTGGTCATGGGGGTAATCATTCTCCCCTGTTTGTTGGGCCTTTCGAGGTGTTGTATCATCTTGGATCTGTAGCGTATCGAGTGGAACTTCCCTCACATATGATCTAGATACATGATGTTTTTCTTGTGTCACTGCTCCATAATTATCTTCATGTTGAATCCTATGTCATCGATTTGGGAGAGATCGACATTGACGATGATGGGAACTTTGAGGAGTGGTATGTGGGGATCCAGGACCACAAGAACAAGGTGTTTTATGGGCATGCTATTCCATTGGTTCAGGTCTTGTTGTGAAATAGTGGTGTGGAGGAGAGTACCTAGTAATGTTATTCACAAATACATGCTCAGTACCCTATGTTGTTTAATGTTTAACTCTTTTCATGTAATGATGTCCACTTTTTTGTTCTAGACATTTCCAGTCTATAAGATGGGTTTCTTTTGTTACTTGTTGTGAAATTATCTCTTTGAAAGGTATCTCTCCTAGGAGAGCATTTAGGAGCTTTTTCTGGTTGTTGCGAAGTGTCACGTTGTTCTTTTGATGTTTTTGGGATCATGTGGTGGAAGGAGCCTTAAGAGGTATCTCATAGGGTGGTTGTTCAGATAACCCATTTTCTGTCTCCTCTATGGGTTGGTTTTAGATTCTCGAGGAAGAGAATTTTTTTGAGAGGTATCTGATGAAAGGCCTCAGATCCATGTTGATCAACCATTTTTATGTTTTCTAAGACCGAGGTTCTCAGAGAAGGCTCAGATGATTTTTGGAGAATTATGGTCATAGAAAGCTGGAAGTAGAGGGGTACATGACTGGACTATGTGGTACACGATGTGACCACTCGGGTTGCAGAAAAATAAAATAAGTGTTGAGGTGATTGGTGTTTTGGTATAATTTGAACTGAAGGTAGTACAAGACATGATGAGGAAGTATAGATCGTGTACTGACCCACCACTGTGTGTTTTAAAATTATATCTACCGCTCAGGTTTTTCAACGCTATGGCTGATGTATCCTTTCCTCTTGTCCCAAGCGACCCAACCAACCCCTCCGGAGAATTTTAGATATTCCTTCAATAAGAATCAATCTCAGTCTTCCTTATTCAATCCATCTTTAATACTAGGTAAGATCTAACTCCATTGTTTGGTTTTCTTTGATCCACCTTCTCTCATTTCTCTTTTCCCTAATATGGAATTTGATCTCCATGGTTCTAATGGAGTTTCATTTGGTTGTTGTTGATGTGGTCGTGGTGTTACGTCCTCGGGTAGATGAAATTGTTGTAAAGACTAAGAATGTGATCTGTTTAATTGATTAGTAGTTGAGAGAAGAACATCATAATCCTTTTGAGGTGGGGGATTGAATGCTTCTCTATTTGTTTATGTGAAGCTATATAGATAGCATGTTGTATCCCTTTCTGTTATAATGGAATTGACCTAACTAAATACATGAGTTGGATTAGAATAATTCATATGATCCTATGTTTTTTCTTACACCGTGAAAACATTTTTCCTCATGATTTATTTTCTAGTGTGATATCTATGCTTTTCTTGTTATCATGTTGTTCTTGATGAAATTGGAAAATAATATGGAGTAGGAATGAATTGATAATTAAATGGAAAAAGATAAAGGGGTGTATAGATGGATCTGGTTGTTTTTGTTTTAATTTGATTTAAATCAAATTGATTCTTATGTGAAAGGTTAATTTAATTTGTTGTTAAACCTCCAGCATGTTGATGCTTGTTGTTTAAAGTCAAATCAAATTAATTTGTAAACTAATTATTGGTAGCTATGTAATCGTGCAGTTTAGTTTTCCCATAGTATAAACCATCTAATAATGAATTGGTTTATTCAATATGGATTATAGAAGTGGTTTTTGATAAAAGATAATGTCTGGTAGGGTTATGAGTCAACCTCTTTATTTTAAATTCCAAAGAGCCTTATTCTTGGAGTTGTGAGAGCTCATTGCTTGTGAAGCAAAAATATCTTTATTGTGTCCAAGAGCCAAATGACACTGTTTTTTATTTCCTGTTTCTTGTTTTGTGGTGTGAGCATGAAATGGCTTAGCCTAAAGGGATGTTGTGGTATGTGGGGTAGGGAGGCCTATTAGTTATGGAAGTAGTTGATGCCTAGAGTGGTGAGATTCATCTGTTTATACATGTTGGTATCGATGAGGACACTAGAGATGATTAAATGAATTGGATGTGAATGTTGGGTATTTGTTGAATCCTGTTGGTTTTTTATCTATTTTACGTTCCCCAATTCATGAGGCATCTGGTCTATCTTACCATCCTTCAAAAAGAGGTGAAGATGCATAGGGTGTTCCTTGTGCTTTTTGTGTTTAGCTTCTCGAGGGAGGATGGGTCTACAATCCTTCTATATGTGGAAATGACATGATGGGTATTTCATGTACTCACTGTGTTGAGCCCCCTTGTGTTTGGTAGATCAGAATGTTTTTCTATAATGAATGGGAATATGGGAATGTAATAATGATATTAATAAATAATGGAAAAAATTATGTTAACCTATGGGGTTGAAACTTTCTAGGACATAATGTTGTGCTTTCAATTTAATGGAAAGACTGACATTGAGTGTGCTGCTAATGAAATATAATGTGGAATTGTTAATAGTTAACCAATATTTAATGAATGAATTAACATAAAGTGAAAAAAATAAAATAGGAATGATGTAATTTAATAAATCTCTTCAAATGGTTTTGTTCTTATAGGATACCGAGTATTAGTAGTGGAAGCCAGTAGTCTGAGAGACATTAGTTGTAGTTGAGTCTGAGAGAAGGTTCTTCTCATAGTTTGGTTGTGAACAATATTATATAATATACTTTTTTCTGTTTCTATACACTACCCCACCCTGTTGGTTAGGGTGACTGAAACCCTGGGGATTCTAAGCCATGGGGAGTGTTTTTTCTAACATCTCAGTGGATGGATGTATGGCTAAATTCCCCCTTTAGCCCCACTCTCTTCTCGAAGTAATTACATTCTCTAATATGTACGGTGGTTATTTTACCCATATATGTGTGAAGAAGGTTTTAATTGCTTGCTGTTATTCACACAAATATGTTTTGGATATAGTGTCTTTTGTGCTACTATTGTTATGACGTGTATTGGTTGTGGTGGCTTGAGGATCTTATCCCAGTGTGTGGGCTATAATGACTTGAGGAATAATAACTGACATATGATACACATTATGCAGGATGTGGTGGCCCCCAGTAACTACCTGGTCACTTGTATTTATGTGGTGGTTGTAGTTCTTGGCTGAGGTTTTTTTGGGTAAGACTTTGTGTTACATGAGAATCATGTCATGTTGATTTGCCCAGATGTCTGTAGGAAAGCCTTTTTAGAGAGATATGATTAGGACATTATATGTTGGTGCAAAGCAACAAACCAGCGGGGAATTTCTAATGTGGTACCCTTGATATTCCTTATTATATTATATAATAATATATTTGATACATGATGACAATATCCATGGTGAGGCAGGGAAAATTGTATACATGTTTAGGTGATGAGTTAGTTTCACTTTTTCTCCACTATGATTTAGTATTCTTTCACTACTCTTGCACAAGAGGATCCATGGAGGATCCTAATGATTATATTGTTATACTGACCCTATGTATATATAAATTATTTTTCCATGTCACATGGAGAAGGTTGGAGATCAGGCTGGATACTACTAGCTTGGGGTTATAGAATCATTTCGTGCTTCATAGTCATTCTGTTTTTACTTTCTTTTGGTACTTGTAGTTTTCCCTTTCAATTGTTGTAGTTATTTTATGACATTACATATGTGTACTAGGAATTTATTTTATATTTTAGTTTATGTTGGAGTTGGTCAGTGTCAGTCTTATCTCTGTCTTCTGTATCTGTTCTCTTAGTGGGTAATGCCTCCCATTTTGTGTGTTTATTATACCCTCAGTGTTAGTCGCTAACCTAGGGCCTACTGAAGGTGGGACTTTGGGGGTCACTATCTCCCTCCTTACATTGTTGACCCAGGATGGGTACATCTTATTGGGAGGGGGTTGTGTCAAAAACATCCATTTTTAAACAATAAAAATGAAAAAAAATTAAAATAATACTTTACACTCTCTAAATTGCCCTAAATTGTTTTTTAGACTATTAAAGGGGATTTTGTCCAAGAAAATGGAGAAGTTAGTTAAAAATACAAAAGAACATGACATAGGATCTTTTTCAAACACTATAAGTTAATAACATCGTCAGAACAAAATGGTATTTTTCAATTCAATTTATATAAATATGGAAAGATGATTTAGAATGAGACATGGCATGAATAGAAGGTTTTTTCTCAAATTGAATGGTTGTAAGTTGATAATATTTTTTCTAATAACCACATTTCTTAAGATTATAGGAAAATTTAATTATTTAGTGTTAAATGTATATTTAAGATATAGTTTAATTGATGCAGTAGGACAGAGGAGTCCAAAGTGGAAAATTTTATGAATTTATAGATGTTCCACTTGATGATGTGGTGAGAAATCCCATCATAACTCCAGTAATTTTATATAAATTAGATAGGAGGGAATAATGGAAGTACCACTATCTGGTATCATTATGATGTTGGTATAATTCCATTAGAAATTTAGTGACCAATCACGAATTAGGATAGAGTTCACTGAGTTTCCATTGGAGTACCCCATATCCATTTTAATGGGGGAGTCGTTAGACTTTTATTATCATTTTTTAAAAATAAACTATAATTTATAATTTTATTTTATTAGTTTGATGGATAGATGTCGTCAATGGGAGATATAACCCCCTTGGTTTCAGGTATGTCCTTATGATCATTGTTATTAAAGCCTTTTTCTTTATTTTAGTGTGATTTGGGGAACTTATATAAGGTTCCATGATAGTTTTACAGGTTCTGTCTGATCTGGAGTCAAACATGGGAAGAATCACATGATGGTGGTTGGTGTGTTTTGTTGAGAGTTTCTATATTCAACTCGTACAAACCTAAAAATATTTTGGTTGAGGGTGAGCTGCCCTAGGTTCCATTTTCTGGTCAATGTCAAAAGAGGCCTCACCATTCCATGGTCTTGGGTATGGAAATCCTATAGTAACTAAGGTATGTGCACCATGGTGTGTTGATGGACCATATCACTCCTTCTATATATATCCTATTTGAAGGGAACATGGCCATTTTATAATTACCAATCTATTGTAATAGAAAACCCCATTTTAAACTACTAATTCACATGCTGATTTTGGGGGAGGAGTTAGAGATCCAAGTATGTTCTTATTGGGATGTTTATAGTGTTTATTATAACTGTAAAATTCAGATTATACCCCTTGGATTTCCCCAAACTAGATATTTTGGAATGATATTTTTGGGCTGATCCAGACATCTCACTGCTAGACACTTGTGTGATTTTTTTGGGAGGTCATTTATGGGTTTTATAGTCAAGTTATCTCTCTCATTTTTGGTATTTTTTTATTAAGGTTAGTGGATTTTCTCACACTCCATTTTTCCTAGAATTTGAATGAATATATTGCTAATACATCTTTCTATTATTTTCAATATAAAACACAATATACAAGAGTTTTTGAAAATATTGTTTTCCATCGCTTTAATAAATTTATACTGTTTGTTTTCTAAATGGTTTTTATCTCACCATTTTTTTTAACTTATGTATGAATTATTTTTAATTTTTATAGATTGAAATTTATATTTTAATATCTTTTATAAAAAGTTGCAAAATTTTAGGTTATGATAAAAAGAATTATGGTATATGGTATTCATATACATAATGGTTTAGTTTTATATTTCATCGTACGAGGAATTGTTGGTATGTACTTGGTTCTTAGTGCCAGTTTTTAATGGAGGTATATCACCATGTAATTTCATGGTGTGGTACAGATCATCATTCATGAGTATTGGGATTTTCATTCAATGTGTTCATGTTGTGAGAAACATGTGATGGGTATGAAAATTGGATATAATTAATAAGAAAATTGATTTAATTCATTTTTTTAAATTGAATTTATTATAGTAATAATTTTTGGTATTCTCAGCCCCTGTTTTTTACAAACTATGAGTTAACTTGTTTTTGGTTTTAGTGGAATGTGTTGGGAAGTATCCAGGGGAAATTCTTATGGGGTGTGATAACTCATCCCCTGTATAGGATCTTTGGAAATTATCCCGATTTTACTCTTCATGAAACAAGTAAATGAAAGGTCCCCTTATTCTTTAGTAGAGCATCATGATGCTACTTCCTCCTTGTTTGTTTAGATCTTTTATCTTATCTCATAGTGTGGTTAGAGTGATTCCCCATCAGCCTTATTGTATTAATACTTCCTTTGGTTTTCATAAGTCGTATTTATATAATTTTTCCCATTCGACTATAATATTTATGTTTAATTTTTTTCATTTTAGTTGTATTGTTTATATCTCATGCATTATACAGCTTCAGTGGTTTTTTAATTTTTTTTCTTGATCGATCATATTGTTTAAAAAAGGTAAAATATTCCACTAATGTTAATTAATATCCTCAAATTAATTTATAGTCTTTGGTGCCATTTGTATGTCAAATAAGTTTAGTGGAACCTTCAACCTAGCCCAAGACAATGTCTTTGGTGAGTATGTTACAAATGGTATCACTATTGGTCAGTCTACCATATTGAGATAGTAAAAATGAGATAAAAATATAAAAAAAAATGAAATGTATAGCATGGAGAGATTTCATTAAACTATTTATATTGAACATCACGGTGCTGGTTTTCTTCAGATAAAAAAGTTTCTTTATATACCAATAGGTGTTTCTTCATCCCATCTACATGATTTTAGCCAATGAGTGTAGAATACTAAGAATTAGTGGTGATACTTCCCATGAGGAATGCATTATTCATCAGGTATTTGATGATTCTATGAAATTAGATGTGATTAATTTTCGTTTTGATGATTTGGGTTATTATATGACTTCATTTACTAGTGAGTGATGAATAAGGGGTGTTTTCCCCAGTCTATAGGTAAATGGAACCGGTTAGATGGTGTAGAAACCCTCTTGAGGAGGTGAGATATAACATGGTTGAACCTGGACCAAAGGTGAACCAAAATATTATTCAAAGAATTTGTTAATATTTTCATGATATTAATAAGAAAAATAAAAATGGTGAGCCGTAGAAAGGAGATCATTCTATGAAATTTCAAAAACAAAATCCAAAATTATTTTGGGAAGATTTAAAACCTAAAAAAGTGTATGTGTGGATTAATCAGATGAACTAAATAATTAATTTGCTAGGAACACAAGTTGATCTAAAGTTTAAGATAATAGTAAACATTTTGAGTAACTTTAATTCCAATGGTGGGATTTATCATTCTAATATAAAGTCTACTGAGACCTTTCAATGGAGGATTTTTAACAATTACTCAACAAAAAACCTCCCCCGCAACATTAAGATAACCATAATGACATATTTCATCTATCTTAATAAAGTGAATAAAGAATGATAAAGTGTCCATAAAATTCAATGAACATAGTCAACTATTTCTCTAGAAGAGGCCTATAGTGAATCCCTAAAGGAATTCCTCTTTTATTTTGTACTATTACCGAAAAATTATTTTAAGATAGTTTTCCTCTTTATTATGAATTAAACAAAGATGGTCAATATAAAGATATTGATGGAAAGTGATATTGTAGGAGACTCAATGAGAAGAATAATTTTTTTTCTCTATGATAATAGGTTTGAACTATAATATTGGGAACAAGTGGAAGAGGGACACCTACTTACAAGGTCGTAGAGAATATGAGAATCAAATAATGAATTACTTAGCTTTCCACAATAACCTAATACTTATATTAGTTGTATTCAATTTGTTTCAATTGAGAATATGAACTGAGACTATATGGATCTACCTTTATCATGTCACAGCTATAATAATATGGGACATCTCTAGAATTGTTTTCATAGATATCTGATGCTAGTTACTATAAATTCAACACATGTATCTCAGACTTCTTATTCTTCAACTAGAAATTAACATCAAAATACTTTGTTCCTATGAAGCAAATGAATCTGGGTGATTCCATGGACACCCTAACTCCTAAATAAATGAAACCATATCATGGAATCATGGAGAAAGGGGGAGTAAGAAAGTAGTTATATGGTTCTAATAATATGATCATAGAGGACCAATCAGGTCCTTTAACTATACGAGGTATCGTTCTTCTTAACTGCACTCTTATACAAGTTTTTTTGATAATGAGGCTCCCAAATATTTAATGACATATTGTTTTTTTGAAAAAAAAATATTTCATATTGATATGATTCCATACATGATGAGTAACCAAACAACTCTCATGTAGTGAGAGTGTGGGCGATTTAAATGTGCATCTTGTTTTATAACAATGGACGGAAGACGGTTAAATTGAGACTTCACTATTTTGGACACAGATTTCATTAACTTGTTCATTGAAATGGATTGGTTAGTTTCATGAAATGATAATATTAATAATTATTCATGAAAAGTAAATTTTAAATCATATAATGGGGAAGTGAGTATTTTTAACAAAGATTGGGATTTTAAGGCTAGAAAATAAGGGATTTTATTACCAATGGTTGAAGAAATTTCTTATAAATTAGTGTTAATAAGTTTAGGTAATAATTTCATATGTTATACTGCAAAACTTCTTATAATAGTAGATAAATATCCTAATGTGTTCTATGATGATTTCATCATTTTTACACCTAAAAGGGAAGTGTAGTTTTTTACTAATCACTTTTCAGGGGGAAAATTAATTTTACTTCCATCAATATAATAGACTAAATTAAAGAAGTATAAGATCTAATTGGAATATTTGGAAAGTAAATGGATTATAAGAGAATGTATGTCACCTTTGGATGCACTAGTTTTTTTTTCAGGAATCAATATTGTTCTTGATGACTCTATGTTGATTACCATAAGAAGACTTAAGGTATCATAAAGAATTGATATCCACTACCACAGATTGATTAACATTTTGATCCATTTAATTGATCCCAATGGTTAAATAAAATTGATCTATGTTCTGGGTATCACGAACTCTTGGTTAGGAATGAGGATATTCCAAAGATGTCAATAAGAGTCATTACAATCATTATGAGTATGATTTAATGCCTTTTTTCTAAAAAATGAATTGCTGGTTTTATGGAATTGATGAATCTTGTATTTTAGTAGTACCTAGACTCTTTCATTGTGGTATTTTTGGATTTAATTGATGTTGATTCTCAAAATATTAAATAATATAAAGATCATTTTTAGGTTTTGTTACATATTTATAGATATTACCAGTTATATGAAAAATTATCTAAATGAAATTTATAGATACAGGAAGTCTAATTATATGGACATGTCATTTTTGAGATGGGATTATTAGTATACCATCAAAAATATATAATTTGTTTTTTTAGAATCAACTAGATAATTTCTTTCTAAGATGAAATTTTTTAAGCTTATAAGTTCACTATTATTTCATTGTTCGGTAATTCTCTTGACTCACATCCATGATGACAATGCTCATGAAAAAAGGAACTTCATTCTATTAGAGTGAGTATTTTTAACAATCCTTTTTGAAGTTTAAAATAAGGATGACTTCCACACAAATTATTATGTTTTTAGAAACTTTGAAGGGTTTTTTGGTTCATTATGATGTATTTTGATCTAGACATGGTCATATTCTTAGGCAAGGAGATAATGCTGTAACAGATTGATCATGATAGTTGTGAATTAATGGAAATAATTATCTGACCATTGATTTTGAATTGACTATGGTGGTTTATTATTTAAATATTCAGTGTTATTCTATATTTTGTTTGATAAATTCATGATATTCACAGACCATAAAAGTTTGAAACACATCTTTAGACAAAGGGGTTTAAACATTTGGAAAATACTATAGATGGATTATACCTTGTTGGTCAAATCAAACATGGTTTATGCACCTAGGAAATGAAATTACATAGAGTATTATTTAAGATACAATTCATCCAATCAATTATAAAAATAAACTCACAGTTAGTGGAAATTGATAGTTATGATAGTGGATATTACTTGGGATTACACTAGTCAAACTGAAGTCAATATTTTATATTTGGTGATGCTTATACCCTAATTAGTAGATAAAGTTAAGTATTCTATAATAATTGATCTTTGTTAACTTACCATAACATCAAAACTCAATGATGGGAAGACCATTGATGGATATAATGAAAATGAGAACTCTTTGTTACTTTGTTATGATTCAATTGACATTTTATGATCATTTTTAGAGGAAATAATTCCATATTATAACCACAAAAAATGGGTTATTCATTATATAATTAAAGATATTCATACGGTAATGAGAACTCATTTCTAATTGTTATTTATAAAAATGAACGTTTTTTAGTATTTCTTGAGATGCCTCTCTTGTTAATGGGATATGGATGAGCCCCAATGAAAAAACAAGTATGTTGAAATTATCACTTATAACCATCAAGAAATGGGAGAACATCACTATATATTTTGTCAAAAGCCTAACAGTGTTGATCATGTTTGACTGAGATCCTTATTTTACCTCTCATATTTGGTGATCTTTATAGAAATTCATGGGTATCATTTTATAAATGATCAGATATTACCATCCTAAAATGTATGGAAAACTAGAACAGATAATCACATCATCAAAATACATGCACTGAGTTTGTGTTATAGACTGTAGAGGCTCATGGGGATATCAAATACCATAAGTGGATTTCTTATACAATAATAGTCAAATTTCTTTGAAATATATGGATCATTTTTAATTGTTTAATTATTAACCTTGTTGATATCCACTTCATTGGGTAGATTCTAGGGAAACAAAAAATACATGACATAGACTTTTTAAGAGATGTATGAGAAAATTTAGATGATTAGAAAAAGGATGATGATTCCTCAATTTCATTATAAATATAATTTGGATATTTTTCTCACTTGTTATCATTTCATGTGGGAGATAATGTTTTCTTGAATGTTTATCCAAGTGTTGTAAATCGATGTTTGGTTAATCAAGGTAAATTGTATCCTCAGTACCTCAGACAATTTAAAATACTAGAACCAATTGGTGGTGTGGCTTAACAGTACAGATTACCACCACAAATCATCTTAGAACATAGTGTATTTCAAGTATATAAATTGAATATGTACTCTCCTAATTAGGACCTTATTGTTTAATGAGGCCACATTGATCATACACCAAATATTACTTTTTTACACCTGAATATATGGATTCTAAAAAGATAAGATAATGTGTTATAGTAAAATATTATCCTATTGATTTGAATTTTATTGATGAATGATTATATTTAGGTTGAAACTTTAGAACATGAGTTATAAATGTTGTATTAATGGCATGAATAGTTCCAAAGTACTTAAAATATCTATATTTTTTATAATTTAAATCCCAATGGTGAGAAAAATGTTAAATCCTCGGTTTGAGGTATTTATTTATGTTCATAGTGTTTTGAATCCATTCTCTTGACTTTAGTTAGGCTAAGAGATATTTAGTGAGTTTCATGGAGTGTATTGGACATTTTGGCCTATATTTCATCTTCCATAATTAGAAACATAATATGGTGGTGGGTATGATGTCCTTGTTTTGTCCCTATCAAACACCAGAAAACCTAAAATTAATGTGTTCAAGGATTTTTCTCCATAGGTGGTTTGAAATGAAAAATTTCTAAAGAGGCATCACCATGTGGTGGTATAGGGTGCAATGAGCCTAAAATAAACAAATTTTGGGAACCAATTCATTTTAAATGGTCCTTAAATATCTCCTTTTTCACCTATTTCATATAACTATGGTTTTTTTAGCTCAACATAGTTACGGTGAATGTTAAAGAACTATTCAAAACTACCAATTTGCGTAGTGATTTTTGAGGGGGATTTATGGGTCCACTTACATTCATCATTAGAGGGTTTCTAATTTGTATTATTACAAAGATATTCCTCATAGAACCCATTTATGTACTTCTTAAAGTATTTTCAAATCTACAAACTTTGGGTGATCATATGTTTCTCTTTATTGGTCGCTTGTGGTGTTCTTTTGGGAGGTCATTTGTGGGTATTGTATTCAAGTTCTCTATCACTTATTTTGTGGTGTTATTCAATTAAGATAAGTGGATTTTCTCTCCCTCAATTGTTTACGGAATTGTAAGGCATGGATTTATAAAATATCTTTTTGTGATTTTTAATATAAAACCCATGTTGTTTATTTGTTTGAAAATTTTGGTTCCCATCGATTTATGAAGTTCATATTTCTTATCTTTTAAGTGGTTTCAATCTCAAGGAAATTTTGTTAAACCCAATTTAATCCATGTTTTAATTATTTTGTGATTAAATTCCATCTTCAATTTATTAATGGAAACTGAGAAAAAAATTTATTTTCATAACAAAATATCGTATATGGTCATTGAAAACATGGTGGTGTGGGTTCATATTACATTTTACAGGGCCTGTTTGGTATAGAAATGGTGATTTCTGCTATTTGGGAATGAAGGTATATACCCAAGTGATATCGTGTTGAAGGATGTAGCATTATTGGTGTGTATTGGGACTTTCATTCTGAATCCATGTGCATGTGAGTGTCAGTGAGAGATATGGGATGGCTATTCCAAGAAGAATGAAATAATGAAAACTTATTTAAATTAAATTCTCTTCATAATTTTTTTTTAATTATGGTAAACTGATTTGACATTCTCACCCCTATTTTATATAAACTATGGGATAAGTTATATTTGGTCTTCATACCATGTGATGGGAAGTTTCATGGAGAATGTATACTAGGTATGATTACTCACACTCTATATGCTCACATTTATGCATATAAAGAGGTTGATCTTCATGGAACAGATAAAGGAAATGTCACATTCTTTTCTAGTGGACAATTATGATACTACTTCCTCAGTTTTTGTTATGATCTTAGAGCTTCCAACATGGGTTTGTTAGAGTGATGGAAAACTGATTTTCTTGTGTTAGTACTTCCTTTTTTTTCTTGAGTCACCTTGTTATACATTATCATTGATATTATGATGCTGATATTTTATTTGTTTTTTTATTTTAGTTTTATTGTGTATATATCATGCATAATATAACATGTTTGATTGTTTTATTTTTTCTTGGAAAGATGAATTATTTCTAAAGTGGAAATCATCCACCAATGTTAGTTAACCCATTGGAATTTGTTATGAGTATTTGGTGTCTTGGGGATGTCTCCTAACCATATTGACACCTTAGACCCATCCAAAGCCAATGGGTTGGGTGGGGATGTTATATGAGATTTCTTAAGCTATCTATTTCTTTATCTCCAGTATAAAAATTACATTTACTCATGTAATTATGATAGATCTATGATATTTCAATTTAATGGAATAGGCTAATGTAATACTTATGATATTTCATGAGGTTATATTTTATTTTAATAATTCATTACATTATCTACCATTTCTTCTTATGATTTGAATGTTAAATAAATTTTTTGTAATATATTGGTATTATGTCACTATAAATTAAATATAATATTTAATAAATTACAGTTTATGTCACCAAAAACACGTATTATAATTTAATAACTTATCTTTTTAAAAATACGTTAATGTGATATTATAAATTTACACATTGGATCCAATTGTTCATTCTTTTTGTTAGGTTTTTATACTATTTATTGTGTGATACTTCATTAGATGATAAAATTACCACCATTTTAACTTGTTAAATATCATTCACTAGTCAGCAATTATAGATAATCAAGGATTATATATGAGTTCTTGTGATACTCTATAATGTTATAACATTTTTATAAGCCTTATTTGTACAACACATTATCAAATTATTATTTAGTTAGTTTAACTTTTTTTGATGTTTGTAAAATAATGATATGTATTTTAGAAATTGAGAAGTAATATAAAATATGTCTATGAAACATAATTATATTGGAATATCATGTTTCCATTATATTATAGAATTATGTTTAAAGAATATGTTAATCGATTATAGTTTATGTTTTTAAATGGAAGTTTTGGGTTTTTCATTTTATTTCTCTGAGGCCCACAGTGGGTGACGATATGTTGACTTCATGCATTGAATTTATGGGAACATTGTTTTGTGACATGTCTATCCTTGAGTGTGACTTATATGTTTCTATATATAACAAGACAATGTTTTTAATTAAATAAAATTAATTGAAAAAGTAATTAATTATTTTAGAAATAAGTTATTAGTGGTCATAAAATTAACAACAAATAGTAAGGTAAAAAGGTACTGATTAAATGGGTTAATTGTATGAATTTTATGTTTATATGAATGCAGATTTCTGTTTATTGATTTTTTTTAATTTTTTAATTTTTTCATTGATTAATTTAATTATATGGTGATTTTAAAATGGGTTGATGTTTAATGATTCTTAGTTTATAATTTTTTTAGTAGAGTGTAAGTTTATTAATGAAATAATTAATTATGGCTATGTTGAATTTATTATATGATGTTTAATATGTAGTGATATGTGATATGAACTATGGTCATGATTTTATTATTGAGATTGATAAATCATTTCTTTTTATATTATATGGAAATTTTTTAAAACTTGTTATTACATGAAATATGGAATTTGGTGGCATTGTGTATTAAAGGGGATATAAGATTTTTTATAGTATGTTATTCTATAGGAAATGAATATAGTTTTTTAAACATGAATGAGTAATTTATTATGATTTCTACTATAATGTACAATTTTAGATATATGAATTTAATTTGTACTTATAAATGGTGAATAAATATTGTGGTTTATTTAGAAGAAGAAATTTTTTTGGATTTTTTTAATGATATGATGTAGAAGTATATTCAATTAAATATTAATGGATTGTTATTTTATTGATATTAAATATATTTTTCCTTTACATGAGCATCAATATATGATTTTAGAGGTTAAATTAATCATATTTTGATGGATATTGAGTAAATAAATATTATATATAATGCTGAAAAGTTGGTGATATGATAATGAGTTTGATGAGTAGAATTTTATTTGAGGTGACCGAAGATAAATATGCATATATTATGAAGAAGGTTTATAATGTAATCATTACACCTCAAAAATAATCTCATAATCCCCTAACATAAACGTCAGGTGTATTCATGGATTAGCTATATAAAATTTTATTACATATTATTTCATCAAAATCTAAAATAAGAATCTATAGACAATAGTTCCTTTTAATTATAGTCATATATATAGTTCATGATAGTAAAATAGAATCAAAATAAGGTGTGAGATCAAATGATAAATAGGGAAAAAATATCAATAAATCATCAAGGGTTAAAACATCAGCATGTGATAAAACATGATCATGGGATAAGTTTAAAATTAAAATGAACCTGAAATAATAATAGTCCTCTATAATTCATGATAGATGGGTAAATAACCTCATATCATCAAAAATATTTCATCGTGTTACAGTGTGGAAACATGAGAAAATCATCATGATTCATAGATCATAAAAAAATAATATAACATAAAAGTGTAGAATATAAATATCCTAGAATTCATAAAATGGTGGATCATGAATCACTACATGTTTGCCGCAAATCAATAATCACAATTATCTTATCATAGTGGACCAGGAACCACAACTAGCTTACCATAGTTGTTCAAGAATCACAACTTGTTTCCCATAGTATATAAAGCATAAAAACACATTTCCAATAATGATCTGATGATATATATATAGCTTTAAATTTTTTTTGGAGTGATATATTGGTCCCACCTATCACATTATGATATACCATACATATGTGTTCCACAGGAATATGGATTCGTTCATTATTCCATTATACCTTCATTAACCCATTGAAATGAAATGGGTTTCAATAAAATTTCCTCAAAACAACATCGTAATCCATCCAAATAAAGATTAAATAATATCCCTAATAATGAATAATGTAAATTAAAGTATGTTGACATAAATGAAAAATACCATTATAAAATTATTAGAAATATTATTTAAAAAACAATAAATCATACCATTTTTTTCGATACCTTTTAAAAATAAAAAATTACTTAAATAATTGGAATAGTATACTCTTTTAAAAAATCATTGATATTTTTATATTAGTCAGGATAATAAATAAAATTCATTATGAAAGAAAAATGTGGTCGAGTAGTAAACAAAACAATTCCTTTCACACTTAATAAATAGTGTCAAATGTTAACATAATAGAAAGAGTTAAAAATATTGATTTTAAAACATTTTAAATAATATAAAAGAAAGTTAAAATAAACATAAAATAATTGGATAATATATAATAAAAATATTAAAAAAGTATAATTAATACGAATACGGAGGAAAATGAGTCGGGTTAAAGACATCAAATATTTTAAAGCAATTGTTCTGAAATTAAACCCCATACTATTAAAAAAAATAAAAACACCTTGAAAGAAAGAACTTGTAGAGGAAATTTAAATACTATAAGGATAAATATACTTGTGATATAATATTCCCAATATGTAGTATATATATAATATAAATGAATATAGGTTTATAATTTGAAACATATCTCAAATAAATAAATGAGATTGGAAACCATTATGATTTTGGTAGCTTTTGAATTAGAAGACCTTTAAAGTTAAAAAATGATATAGACTTGTAAATCCATTGAATTTACAAAATAATAATTTAAAAATTGGATTTAATAAGTGCTCAATATGTAATATGTGTCAATGAAGGAAAATCGAGACGAGAAAAACTAAGCTTCGATTCCAGCTTGGTCGGAAAGACTCTAACCTCCTATATAATAAAAAACTATATTAATAACTTATTCCAAAACATTATTCAAAATATTAACTATTTTATATTTCAATCATTATAATTAATTACATATATATAGGTTTCTTAATGTTTATTTTCATCATTGGATATTAGTAATTTCAATTGTTTGTACATATTTCATAAGGGCGATGTTGGGCCACATTCTTTAATACCATGTTTGTCACACCCCCTACCAAACCCCACTAATACCAAACCTAGGATTGTATTTAAGATGAGTATGACCCTCGAACTCCCACAAAATAGGACATGGGTTTATTTCTATCATGATGGTATCTATCAAAATAATGGAAGGCATTAACCTCAAACTATAATCCAAAAAATAAGGAAAGGATCCACTAGTAAACTACAATTATATTAAATAGGATTTATAAAAATTTAATCACACCCTTGAATACATGAAACATAATTAAATAAACCCATGTATAGAAATTCCAAGATCCTAAGATATACGCCATCTCTTATGTTCCACCACAGCTTCCCAAGCACCAGTGTTCCAATTTTTTCTTAGATATATCCAACGAAAATATTTGAAGAAGCACTATTGAGGGGTTATAAAATTTGAGTACTCAGTAGGATTATATTTAAATGATAAACAATATCCATTTAAAATTAATCTTTGGGGTTATATATTTGTGGACACACTATGTAAGACAAATCTAGAAACAATAGTAAGGAAAATTAACCACAAATAGTAAATAAATACCATCATAACTATCTGTTAGCATCAACTATAACAATAAAATCATAAATATCTTCCATATAACAGATAATTTCATCATACAATATTAATATAAATAAGGGAAATTTCCAACATCTCATATTACCATAATTATTTAACCTTTCCTACATCCATCTTGTTCCCTTCGTAATATAAACATTGATAAAAAATGGTAATTAATTATATAATAAATATTAAGAAACTATGGCCCTATAAATATTACTCTATATACTATGACCTTTCTACTTGGGTACTTACATATTAAACTAGTAGCCATCGATTAGGATTACCCCTTCACTAATTGAATACTATGAAAATAATATTTCGCACATCTTTACCTTCCATTTTTATTACCTCAACCTCATATCCTATGCCCTATGTATCCATCACAACTAATTACATTTTTCAACATTATAATGGCCTTTGGCCTATTACATCCCATTATATATATACAATAAGCTATAAGATTCTGCCAGTTCATCTTACGAAATAACATTCAACTCAATCACTTTAAAATGAATAATCATTATTTAGTATCTGGGATATATAACACAAAAGTAAAACTATTATAGAAAATCCTAAATATATGTTTTTCATTAATAACATTGATATAAAGAAAAATCAGAATGATAGTTTTACCAATAAATATTATCACTTGGAAAAACCATATTAATAAGGAAACTTCCCTTTATTACTTCATTTGCCCAAATCATAATTAATTTTTCTTTTCATCCTTTATAGTATTGTTAACTCATTTTCAGTAATAATTCCCATGGCCAATAAATTCATCTAAATTCATTATTTTAAATAGATTTTTCATCCATATTTATTTGTATCATTTTATAAATTTGAATTTTTTTTTAGTGAAAGGTACAATAGACCATAACACTTGGTTGACTACGAGGCATACTGACCACAAATAAGAAAAGTAATCATACTAAAATTTGTCCCACCATAAGGAAGTTTGTCATGAATATTTTGATCGACCATATGAAAACCAAACTAATTACATGAATAACTAAGTAACCACATGAACGACAAACTAACCATAAGGATTGACAACAAAAAAGAACCTATTGGCTATGAAGGATCAATTACCCTAACTGAATGACAAGATGGATCGATCAAAAGAATAATTGATCAACCATGAAGGATATAAAATGTTCAATTAGTAGCCTCATGGATAAACCACACAAAAAATTGATTGATCATCAAGGATTGACAGTCCAAAAAAACCAACTAACTATATGAACCAATTAAATCTATAATAAATCAACCAACCATGAGGATTGGTCATCAGAAGAACCAATCAACCATAAAGGATCAATATTGATAAATGAACCAAAAAAAATTGGTGCTTGGATACAAGGGGTGGATCTACTGTACGTATAAAATATTAACCATGAGGAATATTATCTCAAACAGACACTGTAGTGTATACCTATACCAGTCCTTCATTTAAACTATCCCATCACCACTTCCCTCAAAATACTAGCACACACCTAGAAGGAATTATCAAACCACTCTATATAAAGTTTATCTAAATCCTCTATTTACAACCCAATGTTTAATGAAACATTCTATAAGAGGGGGGACTCCTGATATCATAAAAACACCAAATGAGATATACAACACCAATTAATATTTTATCTTCATATTGATACCATCCCTATCAAAATTATAGGAACAATGATTAAGGGAAATAATTTAATCAGTAGACCCTCCTAGATCCTTAAAAGTGATAAATAACCATTGATACCCAACAACAAAATTATTGATCAATTTACCTAACACTATTTTATATTAATTCCATATTACATCTTATTCATAGTTGTTTTTCAAAACCATTCATAATATGACATTTAAATTTATATAATCTTTTAGTCATTCAAGGTTTCAAACTCTTCTTATTTTTTTCTGTATTAATATCTAGTTTCAATATTTAATTCCATGATTTACATTACCATATTATTTTTCTTTTAGATATATTACTTTTATTTCATACCAAACATTGATTAATAGTAGTAGAATTTACAATCAAATCCTATGGAATTTAGAAGGATCAATCAACCTAGTCACCTTTATATTCATGTGTTCAAAAAACATTTAATTACACCCATAATTAATATTTCAATATAGAATATAATATAATGTATATTTAAGTAAAATTAAATAATTGAATAATTGAGAAGAATCAAAATAATGAAAGACATAGTTATTCACAAGAATTACAATAAGGAAAAATTCATATCCCATTCTAATGTACCGAATCCCATAAAATAGATCTTGGAATAAGGGATTAAAGAATGCATTTGGAGACATACAAGGACCCATCAACCTGAACCATAAATTAAAAAGACCATGATCAAGAAGAGAGTTAAAAAATTATTTCCATAAGTCAAAGGAACCATTTTTCTCAAACCATATATTCGAAACACCAAGTTTGAGGGATGAGTTATTACTTTATTCTTCCAACAAGAATCTGGTATGGGGGGATCACTAAAGGTTGATGTTGAGAAAGGAACTAAATCCTAGGGTTATTAGGTGGGTATTAAAAGGAAAATATTTGAAGAACAAATAATTCATGAGAAGTGGTCTAACAATCTTGGAAATATGGCAACACCTGGCCCTCTGATTGAAGGAAATAACATATGAATGGATTCAATTTTACTGGGTTATCTAGATGGATCCACAATATATCAAGAATAATAAATTTCCAAGCGTAAATATAATCTTGGAAATCCCCAACTTTAGGCACGTAAATAAACTACATGCCTAATTAGTCTATTTCAAGCACCATGACTTCATAAAGGATTAAAATAACCTATATCATCACCTACAAGAAAAAAAATCATCCATACTCAATCATAAAAAACATTAGATTGGCCACCATTATTCATATTATTATTATTAACTCCATTACTCTAAAATAAAAGAGAAAATAAATTAGAAATTCACATACCTATAACACTATATAAATGGAGAGACAGATATATCATGTCCTAAAACACATGTGTAAGGGGGTTCAGGTACTCACAAAAGACTTCTATATAGGACCCTATAGCCATATAAGGTTCTAGAAGAATAAGAAAACCCAAAGGAAGGATGTTAACTATTTTAAAATATTTAATAGGGATTCATCCAAATATTCCATATGGACTATCCCAATCTTTACCTTTAAATTAAATTCTCCAATTTACTCCCCAAAAATATATGTAAAAACAAAGCAAGTCAAAAGGTTTAACTAATTATATTCAATTATGGTTTTAAAACCCTTGATTTATTAATCCATTTAATTTGTTAAAATTATTAGTAGAATAAAAATAGGGGAAATCAAGAATCTATACATTTTTTTACTTTCTTGTGATAAAAATAATTTTTTAGAAAATTAAAATTCATTTTTAAAGATTAATTACTAAATTATAAATTTAATAAAAATGATTATTTTTAAATCACTTTGAAAATAATAAAATACATTTTGAATTTCCCCAAAAAAAATTTCATACACTGAAATACATTAATTATATGAAATAAAAATTTTAAAACAATACTTTAAATTTATGATATCTATCCTAAACAACCAGACACATATGAGAAATCGAGGAGAGGCTTAAGAAAATTGTGGCCTTTAAAAAGTTAATCATTTTAATATTACAAAAGGTATTTAAATCATTTTGTTTCAATGATTTATGCATACATATGTTATTTTAATGGAAATTATGTTCTTGGTTCATAAGAATGGAGTCCATATTGATCTTGTTTCTAACAATTTATGGTATTGATGGATTATTATTATAATGATCATTCATTTTTCCCCCATATTTTCAAAACCATATTCATTGAATATATTACTATTTCATTTAATATATATTTAAATGAAATAAATTTCTTTTCCAACCATGAAAGTTGATGAAGAAAAATGAAATATATAGTTCATGGAGGTGATAGATGACACATATCATGGATGAATTTTTTATTTTTCAAATGGATTGGAGGAAGGTATAAAATGATTAGTGCATGGACATAGTAACATATAATTATAATATTGAAATTTATATAATTATTTTATTTTGGTTAGAATATATTTGGATTGTATCAAAGAATAATGAAATGGATATAAATGAAAATCCCTTAGGGAATAATGAAAGGGGTATTGTAACTCCTCGTGAAAACTGTATGGGGATTCTTAAATTTGTCTTTTGGTGAGAAAATCACCTATGGAACATGTAAAATAGATTTTAATATAGTCTTAGTAGTGTTTTTTTGAGTTAATATTCTTTATATGTGATGAAAACTGGGGTTGTAAAGGGCTCTTTTTTAAGTTAGAGTGGTGGAAATTTTTTAAACACACATTAATTTTTATTATAATAATGTGGTTTTCAAATTAAATTGGGCATAAAATGGAAAATAATGTATATGGGATGTGTATTGGTTTATTAAAAACTCAAAAAAAAAAGAAATAAAGGGAATGTTTTAATATTTGTTTGGATTTTCCACTTAATTTATCTTTTTTTCTTAATTTACTTTTACTTCGTTAACTTGTTTTTTAACCATTATAACTTATTTTGACGTATAAAAATGAAATGTAAATTATTACCCATTTTTAATGTGATTATTCAAAATATGAAAACCATTTAACAAGATTCATCTAATTGAGCTGTTAGAACTTAATTTTAATAAAATTTTTCTTACCATGTAAATAAAAGTCTTTAGAAAAATGATATTTTTCGTAAATTGATTCACACAAAAATCACATATAGTTTTGATTATAAAGATATTTATTGGTTTATGATTAAAAAAA
Organism: Viscum album; assembly: GCA_963277665.1. NCBI lineage: Eukaryota > Viridiplantae > Streptophyta > Magnoliopsida > Santalales > Viscaceae > Viscum > Viscum album. The sequence continues at coordinate 1,520,830,723 of OY728162.1, read as the reverse complement.
GTATGATTTTTTAATTTAATTTAAAGATAAAATATAATAAAATTTTTTAACTACTTAATTAAATGAAAATAAACAAAAAAATAAATTAGTTTTATTAGAATAAAATATCAGTTAAGTTTCCAAATGTCATAAATGGGTTTTTAAATTAAAATTAATATTTTTAAATGATTTATTTAACTCTTAAGATACAAATTTCTTCAAGATAAAGGTTTTAAAAATATTCTAATCACATTTTTATTATGATGTTGTCATAAAAGTTATGACATTTGTAAAAACTATATTTTTTACTACTCATTCAGAAATTAATATATTTATAAAAATAAAAAAACTTCACCCTAAGATGATTTTTACATGATGAATAAAAAAATAAGTTAAATTTAGAAGACATAAAATTAAAATTAATAAATTAATTTTTTTAATGAAAATATAATTTATAGAAAATTGTTTTATATAAAAAATATTATTAAAACATTAAGTGTTATTATTATTATTTCATATCAATTTATAATTAAATGATTTTTTAATAAAAATAATATATATACCGAAACCTAACCTATTATCATAGTTATAATTTAAAATTGGTCAATTTAGCTTTTAAGAGAAAACACTCAAGACTGAAAAATAGTTCTCTAGAAAATATCCCTTTTTTAAATTGAATGATTTTAATAATTTCACATTAATTATTTACACTCTAATCATTAAATTTCAAGAATTAATTTTTATTAAAAAATATAAAATAATTCAATAAAATTTATAAATATAATATTTAAGAAATTATAAAATATATAATTAATCATTTTAATATATTTTTTATTTACTTGAGGTTTTATTCTTATTGTAATTTTATTAATGATGCTTCACATGGTATACTCATTATTTATTAATGACTACCTTATATTATAATAATTTATATCATGGTTCATTTTTGTTCAGTGTTGTATATAATACAATCTACTCAATGAAATGATGTTTTTTTGTATCTACCCACATAAAAATAATTTTTTTTCATTGAAATTACATTACATAGATAGAAACAATTGTGGGTACTCTTATCTCATTAAATCCTCGGGTTCCCATATATCTTCCTAATAGTTATTATTTTACCCAAAAAAATTTCAAAGTGGGTGACCTTTTTACATAGAACATTATACCTTTAATCTAGAATATCCCTCTTTGGTCCTCGTATGAGATATCGTGTTCTATTACACAACATATGAGTTATGTAAATGAATCCTAAAAATGATTCATTGAACATGTATCTAGTTGTGAAATATGTGGAGTGAGTGTTAGGTTATAACCTACAACCCTGATATGATCGCAAATCTCTAATGGGCCAACGTACATAGGGATCAAATTCCACTTCTTCACAAATATCATAACCATTTTAATAGTTGATATCATAAGGAACACCTTTCCACCAATATCAAATTCTTGATCTCATTGAATATCAACATTATAGCTATTTTATTATCATTGTTCTTCTTTCTTATGTAACTGAATATTTTTAATCATTTTTCATCATTTCTTGGATAAGATTGGATCAAAACTATTACAAATCGGTCTGGGTCAACCTAACACTCACCCATGTAGGCCCCTCACAAGGTTGATGGAATAAAGGAAACCAAAACACGTTTCATGTATAACTAGGATGAGGCAAACCAATAGAGTTAAAAGAGAATGAAATAGTACACATCCATTAGACATATAAATTCAATCCCAAAGTGATAAACCTGAAATAATAAAAAGTAAACATAGACATGAGTCCTGATGTAGCCATTCAACACCACCAAACCATCTCACCAAGATGGTGACATTAACCAAGAGAATTCAGTGAACTATATGGCACCCATCCCATTACTAGTTTCTTACAAAACAACATCTACAAAACCGAAAGGAAACAAATTAGGGTGTGAGCCTAAATTTTTTTCAGATTTTGACAGATAATATTTAAAAAAATTACTATCAGGAGAATGATAGCTCTAGATATAAAACAACACTATTTTATAATGCATATTTAAAATATACTAATTTTTGAAAACATACATTATTTTTTATAAAAACTTCTTGTAGAAACAAATTAAAAGAATACAAAAAGTACATGTATGAAATAATGATATCATATAAAAAACATTCATGGATAAACCATAGTATAAATGAGTAAGTAACTAACCACAAAATATACCATCCTATGTAAAACCAATCATAAATGAGAAAGCATGAGATTTTATATCTATACTATGTAAATTCATAACCTCTCATATAAAGAAATCACTAAGATAGTTATCATTTCAATACAGCTGATGTTATTTTCAATCACATTCATTTGATGCCAAACCATTAGGGGTGTTACACACACTAAAGTGACATAGTTCATTTCCCAACACACCTAAGGTTCCAAATGTTCTATACTTGTGAGAAACCATTTTAAAAAATTATCATAATTTATAAAATATTTTCTTAGTGGAGTATTACTAAATCCATTTTTAAACCCCATTTTATAATCAATTTCACATTTAATGCATTTTATGAAACACCTAGTGTGAAAAAATATAATTTTAAATAAAAACCCTATTAAAAATAGATTTCCTAGAGAAAATACACCTTGAAATGAAATACATCATTTTCATAAAACAAAAATAATGATTTTTTCACTAAAATAAGGTAATTTATGAATTATAACCATTTTATAGATAAACCAACCTTGAGAACCAAGAAAACCACCAATAATTGATATTCTATGTTTTTAGTTTAAAACCAATAAAAATGGGCTTCAATTGCATTTAAAAATCTCTCTTTGTCACCTAGTTTTTGAGATAGAAGGTTGTATGAATATGAATTATGGATTTAAGAAGAGTGTAGCATAGCCCACAACACTATGGTGTAGAACAATTGAATAAGGGCTAGACCATGGCATAGTGTAAAAGACTGTACCATAGCCCATATAGTTAAATCATGTCTGAAAAACATGGATTAGACTGTATCATATATATTTCTATAGAGAGGAGTACAACATATCCATGACCACCATTCCACAAAACCACACATCAATCCATGTTTCACCCTACTCCCCAAGATGCAACTACAAAAAATTTTAAACAACCACCCCAACATACCCCCTCTGAGAAGTATATAGTAGCCTACTTCTCTCTTCAATAATACTAAAACTACTTATGTCATATCCCCTATTAATGGTCCAACCATGCAAAAAATGGAAGTCACACTAAAACTCCACTTCCCATGCTTCTTGATGTAGTCAGGTGACCATACTGCATCTGTGCACAAATTATAAGAACAAGCCTAAGGGTCCATGATACATACATTATATCCATGATTAATTTCTCCTCTAAATGTCATATTCTCTTCCTCTCCAACTTATTTCTCTAAAAATATTCTAGATTTCCTTTAAACCCATTTAAACTTGACATATCAAGTCTTAAACATTAAAAGGAGAGCATACTAAAACCAATAGTGAATAAAAATTCTCCCCACTATAAAATCATTTCATATCTATAATGTGATCAATATTATTAGCATTAAAAATGATAATTACAATACTATAATATTAATTTGTTATGCACTAATATGTCATGGATATCCCTTATGAACTAGCACATTGTAAAAATAAAATGAAATATTTTACAATGTTATATCCTATCAAGGGGATCTATAATATGTACCAGTTTCATAACCATAGTGGATTCAGGATCAAGATCAATATCCTTCCATTAGATCACATAAAAAGGTTCTGCTTTATACCTCATCAACTAGGAAACCTGAAGCACATCATGAACTGATGTCAAATGAGACAGTAATCACAATCGATATGCCACCTTTCTAATTCATTTAATGATATAAAAGATAATAACAAACCTCAGTGTAAACATACATTATTGACCATAATAATGTTTTCCCAAGAATTGTTGTACTTAGAGAAACACATGATCACCAAACTTAAACTTTAGTATATGATGGTGGTGGTCATTATAGTATTTATGATTAATCTATTATGTTCCCAATCTCTTCTTAATGAAATAAACCTACCATCATCTCTTGTATAAGGCTCGTCCAAACAAGGACTACACCCCCAAATCTTCTATACCTAAAATATATCTACATAGAAACATAAAATTTATTAAAGGGTGTTATATTAATAAAATATTGATAAATATTATTATAGGAGAACATGACTAGAGAAAGATTATTTTCCCAATATCTAAAAAAACCAAGCATGCATTCATGGGGAATATCCTCAAGAACCTGAATATCCCTCTCTATCTGACCATCTTTAGGTGGATGATATATCATGCTTAGTATCAAATGGGAACTCATCACCTCTTAAAAACATTTCCAGACCTAGATGTAAAGCATAGTTCCCTGTCAAAAATAATCATGGAGGGAACCCAATGATGTCTCACAACCTATTTGACATATAAGTTGCTAATATTCTCCACTTTGATCTTCACTTTAATAGAGAGGAAATGATATGATTTTATAAGTTGATCAATGATCACAAAAATCATATCCTTCAAACTATGAATATATGGTAAAATAATTACTAAGTATATAGAAATATCATCCCACTTCCATATCGCAATGCTCAAAGGTTACAAAAATTAGATAGTCTCTGGTGTTCCACTTTAATCCTCTGAAAATAATGTCATTGAGACAAAAAATATATAATTTATATTATTATTTTTAGACACCAATACTAATATCTCATATCATGGTACATATTAATTTTCTCTGGGTGTATAGTTTAGGAAGATCAGTGTCCATCTTCCATCAATTCCTTCCTTAGAGATTGAGGAATACCCATGCTGTCTTAGAAACACAACGTGCCATTAGGAGACTATGACTAATTACCTACGGTCTCCCCTTAATTTATAATTTCCCTAAAATGTTTTATATAATTATATATTAATTGATAATGAAAAATTTGATCATTAAATGATGACTCATCCTTTGTAGAAGCTAAGAACACCTACCCACTAAATTATTCCACTCATATTCTCATCTTAGCAAACAAAATATGTAGGGACCATTACTGTAGTGATTCCCTCAAGTATTGAGTTAGTAATTTCCTTCTCAGTGTGTTAGATACTACATTACCATTCTTAGGTTGTAATAAATATCGATATAAAATGTCTAAAGATACTCAACACATCATCTATATTAAAATCTTATATGTCTTTGAGTAAAAATTTACTTAAGGCTTTTATGATCATAATATACAATATGTAACTCCTAAAAGAGGTTGTGAAACCTCATTTTGAGTGCATTCACAACCACATACAACTCAAGATTAGTGGGATGGTAGATCTTATCAGGATGGTGTAATTGGTGAACTCCATAGGTCACCACCAGCTTTCTCTACATCAAGACATGCCCCTATCACATGCCAAAGAAATCATAGAAATAATCATAACCAGAAACCAATTATAAAAGATTCAAAACATAATTGAATTCAACATTACCTTAAAATTTATAAAGTATATCAGTTATTTTTCATTCACTAAAATGTTACACCCTTGTGGGTCAGAGATATCATTGAACATGTAATCTTGGAAAATACTGAACAAACTACCTATAATAAGCCACAAAGCCCAAGAAACTATATGTCTGAATAATATTTATGGGATACTACAAGGTTTTACTAACTAAATATTTTCAAGATTTAATGAGATGCCTGTCTAAAATATAACATTCCTTGGGAACATCACATATTAGATCCAAAATTCACATTGGGAAAGATTACCATACAAGAGATGTTATAAAAACCTATTTTGGACTTAGGTATGGATTGTTTAAATTATAGTATAACTCTTTATTATAGAACATGTTTTGATTCATAATGAGTTTACCAAGGTCGTAGGGGTGTCTGGTGCCTGTCAAAGCCTGAAACCCAACATTTTTAGAAACATGGCACTGTTGCACGGTTAGAGTGAACCATGTAGGAAGGAGGTATGGTTAGTCTCAATCATTCAGGTGGTCAATATTTTTTAGCAGAGAAATTCCATGTGGTTGGTGCATGGTTCTCTAATTGTGCGGTCTAACCATGTGGCTGCCCCTCTTTTCCATGTTATCATGCATGGTTTGTGTAGGTTTTGGAAAACTTTATGGACAAACTATGCACATGCTATTTTCTTGGAAGATTCATTGTTTCTCCCTTAATGATCTAAATATCTAAACCTATCTTCCCTTTTCTGAGTAATAATTGAAAGAACCACCTTCCTTATAATTTTGGAGCTCTTTATATTCCTAAACTAGTGATTGAATGATCTCCTTTATCTAGGATCCAATTGATCTTCCATTCATCATATTGGATGTGAATCTATAAGTAGTTGAGTCTTCTTAATCCATTCTTAATTTCTCATTCTCTCAACCTATTTGTTGTGGTGTGATTCATTTTATACATTTTTTATAAATACTATGATCTATGAGAAATTTGAGGCTAATACTAGAGTAAGAGAGTCGTATGACTATGAGGTGGTTAGTCTATAACTCATCCTTAATGTTCATTGATCTGGGAATTGACCTGTGGGGCTAGCTGATTTCATAATTGTCCATTTATTGAATTTATATGTATTTCTTCTATTTATTAGAATTCTATGTATAAATTATTTCCATATATGTGATTGTCTGTTGATGGTGTCATCCATAATGATGACCACCACATTTAGAGTATTATTTCATAATTGAGTTTCTAGTGTTCTGACACTTGAACCACCATTTAGGAATGTTTTAGCTTGACTACACTAATGGTAAGCCTCCCCATGATTAAATTACTATTTAATCGTGAAATTATGAATATCTTGTACCATGTCACTACCACTCAAACTTCCTAAGGTATGTTACAAAATGTAAATAACTGAATAAAATGATATTATGGAATGTAAGATTAAGTATATGAATTCACCTTATAAAAAGTAAATGAATGTTTGGATTCACATTCTATCATATATTTCCATGTTCTTGGAAGGAAGAGGAGTGAACCTTGTTAATTGAACTTGATTTATAGGGTTTTAATTAAAGGTTTCATGCTACAATTCCTTGTCAAACTAATGAAAGGAAAGTCTTAAACCAAGTGAATTTTTTAATGGTATAGTTATCATATGACCAGATAAATGTAGTGGATTAAAAGTTTGGCTACTCTTTATGAACATAGAAATTGAAATCATTATAGGAACGATTGACTTGTGATAGATCTGGAATTCCTAAGGGAATACCTTGGGTACTCTAGTAGGTCATTCCTATTAATGTATATCGGTTTCCTTGGGTGAGACATACCCAAGAACCCTATCCTTGTCTACCTCTGGATGTCTGGTATAACACTATATGATCCCATCATTATTATTATAGGAAGCCTTAGATAAACTCCTTATATCCATCATGACTTGATATGCCTTGGCTACATCCTTGGGCTCAGCCTCTTCTTATCTTTAATTTTACCTTAGATGTATTCCTTAGACTCTGTTAGAAATATTATTGTGGTGATGTCTTTGATGATACTCCTTAGATTACAATCATACCCCTTTATAAGTACTAAGTTACTAAGAATTTATTGTACCCTAAGTTCTAGTTGTCCTGGGTGATTACCATAGAAGCTCTTCATATTAATTATCAATTGTGGTTTCCTTGTCACACCTTAGAACCTTCACTATTTATGTTATCAAGGGATGATGATGCCAGTGATGGATATGACTCACATGACCTATTAATATAAATTGGTAATTTATTAATTAATTAAATAGTTACATGTTCAAACACCATCTAAAGTGATGAAGTAGGTACTTGTGTATTTAGTTAAATTGTACAACTTCACTTTATATATACATGCTGGCACACTGTTACATTTCTATTACACATGACAAATATTTCAAACATCGTTTGTGGTGGACCAATGAGATATATCTGAAAGCCTCTCTGAATATCATTTGGTACCTGGGGAAGATTACATGTAAGAAGTTGTTGATAAAGGGAACTGTAATGCTTTGGACGCTTGATTGCTTATTTTTCTAGGATGCAGTGGGTATTATATGACCAGGATATAGATATGTATGCTTGGGAGAGTTTATGAATTTTTTCCATTTTTGATACATTAGTTTTTTTCAGGTATTATTTCTAATTTGTATCCATGCTTTCTATCATTCTAGTGACATGAAATATATCATCATCCGTTGTTGTATTCTTGTTTCCGTTATTTCAGTTATTATTATCACTGTCTATTTTCATTTTTCCATCTATTTACTTATATTGATTCCTCAATTTTACCTAATTTTATAATTATTCTCTATGCTATAATCTATTTATGAGAGAATATTCTCCTCATGGACACACACTAAGCCCTCAATAATAGTCAGTATCCATTGGAATTTCGGGATATGTTCTTGAGGCCATGTGGCCAACCAGACTCAGTGCACCCTTTATGTATCATATGGGTCCAATACATCACACAGTGGTATCTATGAGGTTTCATTATAGATTTACTAATTGTAGACAATATATTAGAGATTATAAATGCTTATAATGTGGTCGTAGTTCATGTTTCAGCATCGGGAACCCATGTTTTAGGTAAAATATGAGTTTCCTGAATTTTAATTGTTGTTCTATTTTCCCCTATTAAAACTGATATCATTTCACTATTAGGTGAAGCAGAGGTTGTGTTGAGTTTTTGATTATTTTTATGATTGAAAATTTTATTTCATCTTTGGATCGATGAGATTAAGGAAAGGATCATTGTTACATTCATCTTTATGGGAACCAATAATCAGAATGTCATGTAAATTTCCATATTGTATAGGTTCATTTCAATGCTTTTCATTTCTTGATATGCATGTTATTTTTGGGTTAGCCTTACTTGTAAATGCGCTTTTGTGGATTTTGGGATATGATTGAGTGATTTCATGTTTTAATTCAGGAGTTGTTATGGGCCCTCTTTGGTTGAAATGATTAATTTACCGAATGAAGTCTTTAATTAGAAATTAATGTGGGTGTTAATCTTAGTAATAAGTAGTATGGTCCTAATTAACTGGGATGGACATATCATTTTAAATGAAATTTGATATATTCTCTAAGAAAATGAAAATAAGAAAGTGAAATGGTTTCATGTCATTATCCATCCTTTTCATGCTTATGAATGTTAAAGGAGTAAACCTGGTAATTGAAAATAAAATTAAATAAAAAGGCTACCAATAAATGATGAGGCAAGGTAATATTGACCCATCATCTATTAAAATCCCTGAAACTTATAACTGAGATATTACTGATTCCTAGACATCTAAGCAGGTATTTGGGGTAGTATTCATTGGGTAGTGATCTTCCTTACTTCCATCTTCCACTAGTGATACAATATATATGCTTATAAACTTGTACTGAGGTGTATTCTTGGTAATTGTAGACCAATTCCCCCAGGAAGTCCTCATGTCGAACACTGGGAAGGTGGCACCGAAAATTATCCAGACATTATGGGCCCTAAGCCAGTAGTCTTACCTCATTTAGTGTCATCAGAGGCACCTAATATTTCAACTAATCCAGGAACTGTTTCACAAGTTCATGATAGTTTCCTAATTATGTTGTCGTCCATGAATGGTGCTCTATGTGATGCACCTTGGATGGATGATATGACAAATGAGTTATAGTTGCAGCATCCTCCCACCTTTTCTGCAGATGATGTTTTTTAGGATGTTGAGTCTTGGATAGAATCCATCCAGTCTATATTTGAGCATCCAGATAAACAACTTGAGTGGAGGTTCAAACTTTCTACTTACATGATATGTGATTCAGCCAAGCACTATAAGGATATGATTACCTAGGCTGGTCATCATTAGGGCATGTTATGGGTTGATTACCAAACATTCCTATATGATTATCCTTTTCCAATGATGATGAAAGATGATAGAGCTAGAGATTTGAAGCATCTTGAGCGGGGTTTGATGTCAGTTATTGCGTATTCAACTCATTTCATAGTGTTATAAAACATTGCACCGCTTCTAGCCGGGGATGAGCTTTCGTATGATATGTTCTTTGAGGATGAGCTCTAGTATTCCATCAATACTTAGGTGAATATATTATTCTTACCTAAATTCTATGAGATCATAAATCATTCTCTAATCAATAAAATCTACTTGAGGGATGGTGAAAGTACCAGTAATAGAGGATCAGTTCCAAGATAGGTGAGTAGTTATTTCGGTGGAAGAAAACAATCCCTCGTGGTTTCTTATCAGGGAATAAGAAACTAGGGTACCCATGTAGGTAGATGCATAGTATTACATCAGTGCAGAAGACATTGGTATCTGAATCCTTATTCTTATAGAGTCCCACTACAGTATTAGTCTGTCATATGTATGTTTCATCTTAATCATTTCTATGTGACCTTGATATCATCTTATAGTGGAAGAGTTTCCAAAGAAGATCCACCTTTAGGAGAATATTATTTTACACCATGTCAGGTGGGGAGTTAGAGTAGTACTGGTAGGAATGGTTGAGATGGCGTTTGTGGTCATAGTAACCAGACTTCTAATCACCATTAATTCATGTGGAAAAGTTTTGATTATGGTATTCCACCTTTTTAAGAGGGTTTTGGACCAAACTAGTTGCATGAATTATAGATAATACCCAATAATAAGGTTGGATGACTATCTATAGACAACGGTACTGTTCTAGTATCCTATATTGTAGTAACTTCTTTATTTCATACAGGTGCATCACACTCTTTCATATATTTGTCTATTGTGGAACGTTGTGGGCTGGTAATATAGTATTCATATGGTGATATGACCTTAGATACACCATTTAGTGTCCAGTCAGAGGGAATACGCCAATGTAGGGACTTTCCCCTTGAGGTAGGCAGTTACCCGTTCTTATGGGACCTCTTTGTCATTGAGATTATAGGATTCAATTTCATTATCATGATGGGTTGGTTGGTTTGATATCATGCCTTTGTAAACTGCTATCTCTAAAGGGTATCATTAACATCATTAGAGGGAAGAATTTATATACAGAAGGGTTAATGGGATGTACCATCAAGTAGAGATAGACAAAGCATCATGGGATGGGTGGGGTGAATTCCTAGGTTTCTAATCTCTTCATGGAGATTCAAGGTTTAGACCAGGTAAAGTCTCCTCTAGTAGTAGATCATTTTTAGTATGTCTTTACTGATGAATTTTCAAGCATGCCACCTGATAGGGAGGTAGAGATTATGATCAATCTTGTTCCAGGATTATATCTAGTGTCCATTCCGCCAAATTGGATGGAACCTAAAGAGCTCTAAGATATCGAGTGGATGTTATAGGGTATAGAGGCCAATGGTTTCATATGGCCCAGAACATCCTCTTGGGGTTCCTTCATGCCTTTCGCCAAGAAGGTAGATAGGACCCTTCATCTGTATGTGGATTATAGATGGTTGAAACATCTTACAGACAAGAACCAGTATCCACTACCTCAAAGAGATTATAACTTTGACTAGATTAGTGGAAATATGGTCTTCCCTAAGATTGACTAGAGATGAAATTGTAATCAAGTTCAAGTCAGGCCATCAGACATACATGTACAACATTCCGTAGCATGTATGGTCTATATTAGGACCTCATTTTGTTGTTTTATCTTATGAATTTTCCCACCATTTTCATGGATCTGATGAATAGGGTGTTCCGTCCCTAAAAGTAATCTTTTGTCATATTATATTTGGAATACATATTTGTGTATTCTCACACTCATATAAACCATGCTAAGAATAACTATATTATTTTGAGTACACTAAGAGAGAATCACCTTTATTCCATGCTTGATAAAAGCCCCTTCTAGATTGAAAATTTTCACTTCATGGGTCATATTATCTCAGAATCAATAGTATCTATTCTCCCCGATAAGGTTAAGGATGTGGTTTATGGGGAGAAGTCCAAAAACGTGTTTGATATTCATTGTTTCTTGGATATGGATAGATATTATAGGAATTTTATAAAATACTTATCATGCCTTTATTAACCTCTCGCGAGCCTTACAAATAGGGGTGTAATGTTATTGTGGTCAAATTCATGTGAGAAATATTTTCAGGAGTTGAATGGGAGGATTGTCTCGACACCTATTCTGATTCTACCGGAGCCAATAAGAGGATATATCATCTTCCATGTTGTATCAGGAATATTCCTAGGAGAAGTTATAATAAAAGATGATATATTCATTACATTCTGATCCCGGTAGTTGAGGTCTTATTAGATAAATTATCTGATGAATGACCTTGATCTAGATGCACTTGTCCATGGCTTACGTTACTAGAGAAACTATCAGTTGGTGGAGTGCTTTGTCGTGTAAAGGGACCAAAAGATCCTAAAATATATCTTTCAATAGTGTAACCTGAATCTATGATAGATAAAATGATTTTAATATATTTATTTCATTGATTTTGAGCATGGCTATATTCTTGGAAAGGACAATGTAGTCACTGATGCACTGAGTTGAAAAACATGGGTACATGTTGTAAGAGAATCCATTTATGAATGAAAGTTAATGGCCCTATTTTATGAGATGCATCTAGAATTTCAATACAGTCATGGGAAGATATATCTCTTAGCCTTCAAACTGCCCTCTTCTCTCCATGACAAGGTGAAGAGTAGACAATTTTTAGGTTCCATGGGGTTTTTTCTTGGTGAGAGTTTATTAGGAGCTAAAATGCCTCCCGATTGGTTTGTGGATAGAGACAAATCCTTTATATTCATGGTCATTTCTAGGATTATATAAATATTAGAGGGGATTTTAGGCAAGAGACCCATGCTTATCTGTGGTAAATTTTCCAATAATATCCAAAATGTATCATGATATGTGATACGAGTATTGGGGGCCTGGGATGAGATGCCAGATAGAAGGCTTTATCACTAGGTGTTCCACCTGTAAGCATGTGATGGAAGAGAACAAGAGAACTATAGTATTTTTACAGTCACTTATAGTCTTGGAATGGTTTGTGGAAGATAATTCCATGTATTTTTTAGTCATCATACCTAGGTCTCTGAGGTGTAGTAATGTTTAATGGGTAGTTATTTACTAACTAACAAAATCAAGACACTTGATTCCTATTCAAGAGACTTTATCAGTTGATGAACAAGGCAGATTATACATATATGAGATCATATGTCTACATGGGGTACCTCATAATATCTTTTTAGATAGGGTTTCTAGTTTCACATCATGGTTCTAGCAGGTTTTGTAGAAATATATAGGTGCACAGGTGCTTCTAATCCCATATTTCACACTCAAACTAATAGGCAATTAGAACGGACTATACAAGTTTTAAAGTACATGCTCTGAAAATGTTTCATTGATTTCAGTGGATCTTCATATAATCATATCCTTCTCATCGAGTTCACCTATAATAATAGATTTTAGTTGACAATTAAGATGGATCATTTTGAGGTATTATATGATAGGATGTGTTGTTTTTTCGTGTATGGGCTAGAGGTAGGTGAGGCATCCCTACTAGGTCCTACTCTCTCACAATAGACTTTACAGCAGGTTCAACTAATAAGGAAGTTTATAACTACTGAAAAGTCAAGATAAAAATCTTATTTTGATCGCCATTGAAGACCTATGGAGTTTAAGGTTGGGGTTCATGTTTTCCTATGGGAATCACTGAGATTTTTACATAGACAGATACAGAAGAAAAATAATCCTTCACATTATTATCTAGGGCCATTTTCTATCTTGTAAAAAGTGGGGATGGTCGCCTATCGGTTGTTACTACCTCAGAAGTATCATGTTATGCATGATGTATTTTGTGTTTGACTACTTCAACGTTATCATGCAAAACCATCTAATACTTTTGATCCTGGGTAGCATGGATTGATGTTGATTCTTTTTGTGAGGAGTATACTATATGCATCATTGATAGGAGCGCAATGGTTCTCCAAGGCTAGTCTGTCACTCTAGTAGATGTTTTATGGAATCACAACCATGTATAGAATGTGACATGAGAGTAGGAGGTTGATTCATGCTCTCAATGGCTATAGATTTTCTCATGCATTATTTTGTCACCCAAGGAAGGTAAACTCAGGGATAATCTCCTTTATAGGGGGTAAGACTATAAGAACTCTTTTTTGACTCGGGTGTGTTTTCTTTTAAATTTGGGTCTAAATATTTATTATATATCTTTTTCAGATTCTTGAGGAGTTTACAAAGGCCCCAGGGGTGTCTAGGGCTTGTTCAGAGCCCAAAACCCATCTTTTTTGAAAAATGGAACTATCACGTGGTTATATTAAATCATGTGGGTAGGACGCACAGTTAGTCTAAACTATGTGGGTGGTCTTTATTTTTTGGGAAGAACCATTCTACAAGGTTTTTCATGGTTACCAAACCGTGAAGACTAACCATGGGGAGTCCCTCTTCTATTGGTATCAATGCATGGTTGGTGCATGGTTTGGAAAACCATGTAGCCAAACCATGCACAATATTTTTTTCAAAAATATTTACCATTTTTTCATTAATGATCTAAATATATAAACGTATCTTCCCAATTCCATGTTACAGTCGATTGAACCCACTTACCTTTCATTTTATAGCCCTTTGGAGTCCCAAATTAGGGATTTAATGATCTCCTTCATCTAGGATCTGTTCCATCTTCCATTCATCACATTAGATGTGTAATGGTATGTACTTGAGTCTTCTTAATCCATTCATTATTTCACATTATCTCAAACTAGTTATCGAGGTGTGAGTGATAATACTCATCTTTTGAATCTACTACTAACCATGATAAAATATTGGTCGATACTATAGGAGGAGAGTCGTATGAGTATGAGGTGGATTGTTTATAACTCATACCTCTAGTTCGTTGATTTTGGAATTGACCTGTGGGGCCGGCCAACTTCATCAGGTGTCGTTTATTGAATTTAAATGCCTTTAATAGTCATTAGAAGCATATGGATAGACTTTTCTACATATTTGATTAGTTTTTGGTGGATATTTCCACAAAGATAACCACCTCGTGAATGGAATTATGCCATAACTGAGTTTTAAGTGTTTTGAAACTTGAGCCACTGTTCGGGTGTTTTCAAGATTGACCACACTAATGGTAAGACTCCCCTTCGTCAAATGGCTGTTGAATCATAAATTTATGAATATATTGTATTGTTTCACTCTCACTTGAGCAACCGAGGGTATGTGTCTAAATGTTAGTAATTCATTCAAATGATGTTATTTCAAGCATACTAAAGTATATGACTTGGTCTTATTAAATGTGAATGGATGTTTGGTTTCATGTCTATATCAAAACTTTCCATGTTCAAGGGAGGTAGTGGAGTGAACCTTATTTATTAAACTTGATTTACATGGTTTAATTAAAGGTTTCATGGAACATGTCCTTGTTAATCTAATGAATGTCAGGGCTTAAACCAATGGAATTTGTTAGTGGAATAGTTATCATATGACCAAATTATCCATAGTGAATAAAATGTAAAGTTACTATTTATCAACATGGACCATAAAATATTTATAGGAAGGATTTAGTTTGGTTAGCTCTTATTAAACTGGGGGAATTCCTTGGGTACTCAAGGTCATCATTCTGATTCAAGGATGTCAGTTTATTTGGGTACAACCTTCCTAGGAACCCAATCTTTTTCTACCTCTAGATTCCCAGAATGATATCATAGGATCCCTTAATTATTATTACATAATGCCTTAGATACAATCTTTGGATCCTGTTTAACTTGACGTTCCTTGGTTACATCCTTGGGTCCAACCACTGGTTATCTGTTGTTTTACCTTGGTTATATTCCTCGTAATTGATTATAAACATCATTTTTATAAGGCCTTAGATAATGCTCCATATATTACACACTTACCCCCTTATCTAGACATATTTACTATTTAGTTTGTGGCCCGTTAGGTCTAGGATTCCTTAGTGATTACCATGGAACCACTTCATAATAATTATCAGTTATGGTTTCCTTGTTACACCTTTGAACTTTCACTATTTTTGTTATCATAAGATGATGATTTCAATGCTGGTTATGCCTCATGTGAACTATTATTATAAATAGGTAATTAATCAATTAATTAACTTGGCAGATGTTCAGAATCCAGCTAAGGGTTAAAGTATGTAATTGGTTATTTAGTTACATTGTACTACTTTACGTTATATATTCATGTTTTCACACTGTTACATTTCTATTACATAGTCCAGATGTTATTTCCATTGTTTGTGGTGGCCCACTGAGATTTACCTCACACCCTCTCATGGTGTTGTTTGGTACCTTTTTAAGATTACATGTATGACGGTATTTATAAAGGAAAGTGTAATACTTTAGACAATTGATTTCTTTTTGTGCAAGGATGGAGCAGGTAGAAGATGGCCATGTTGTATCTTGGGATGATTGGGATAGTTTAGGTATTTTTTTACTTTTAGATACATTGGGTTATTCATGATTTCCTTCTACATTGTATACATGTTTTCCAACATTCTAGTGACATGAAATATATCATCATCAGTATTTTTATGCTTGTATCAGTTACTCCATTTATTTTAGTTATTGGTATCCTTATCTATTTCCATTATTTCAATTATTTAATTATATTTCTTCAGATATGTTACAATTATTTTTAATTATCTGATTTGATATACTCTGCTGATTAGGGAATAGTCTCCCCATGGATACACCCTAGTCCTTCACTACTGGTCAGTATACTATGGCTTTTGGGGAGATTCCCTTGAGGCCATGTGGCGGACTAGATTAGGGGAACCTTTTAAGTGGCATCCGAGTCTAGGACATCATAGATGTTCTCTAAAGGTTTGGAGGATGATATCCCAATGATCTAGGTGGTCCCCCTCTTACATATATTATAACAAAATATTATCCACAAACATGACTATGAAAGAGTCTAAGTACCAATTATTGAACCATTTCATCAATTTTATAAATATCATTGCAGTCTTAGTCAAACTGGGTTGAATAATAAGAAATTTAAAATTACAATATCAACTCTTAAATGTTGTCTTAGGTATATCCTCTTATAGTACTCCCAACAAATGATACCCCTAATGGATTTGAATCCTTGAAATTTTCATTCCCGCCTGATTTGACTAAAGAGATTAATAATTCTCAATTGGGGATACTTTTTCTAAATAGTCACTCTATTTGGATTTTCATAATTAATGAAAATTCTATGTCTTTAATCTAACTTATCGTGTCCACATGTTCTATAAGTTGGATATTAAAATCCTCTATTTTATTATATTTTATGTGGTAAGGTTGCATGGGAATTGGAATCGTACTAGGGGTAATTTCAATAGTGAACATGACCTCTCATTGTGGTGGTAACCTAGAAAAAACATCGAGAAATACCTTGTGGTACACACACACCATTTTAGAAACTGATCTAATCATGTGAGATTCAATGAAACCAAGGTACATCTCTAATAATTACCATGTGATTACTTGGTAATAAGGAACAATAGGCCCATCCCTCTTAGATCTAGAGTTAGACTCACCCTAAATGACATTAAAGTACCAATAATGAGATAAAAACTAAATTTAATTATCATAATAGTCAATATATTCCTTAACATTGATTATCTAATCCATATCAATAATAATGCTAAAGATATCAAGATCAAAAACTAAAAAATAATACACCACTAGAGAGTTTTCTTTTATTATCCAACATGTAGAACATTTAAAACCTTGCTCAAACCTCTTTCCCAAAGGCATGGAATGATCCAACAAGAATAGAATAAGTTTCAAATGAAATCCCAATGTGTCGAATAATTTTGTCAATATAAAAGAATGAGTAGCACTCTTATCAAAAAATAGAACCATAGAGGATGAAATAAGCGTTATAACTATTACAGTAGTCAACCCTTCCTTGGATTCCTATGGTGCATACTCTACTATGTAAAGAGTTTCGATATAAACTCCTCCTTGAGTTCTCTTAGACATATGAATATCCCCCTTAGACGATGTATACAACCCACAACCCTTAAAAGAATTGAAATGAATCATTGATCCCTTGGGGAGAGTGTATATGGACTTACTGACTTGGAAAATCCTTATACTAAAATAAATGAGTTGAATAGGTTATCCACAACATTTAAAACTTTGGGGAACTTATATAAAGTTCGGATTGGAATAGATAGGCCGTGTACCATGATAGAAAATAAACTAATGTTTTCATAGTAAATCTCCTAAAATAGATCTCAAAGAATACTAAGAAACTATTAATTTCAATCAATAGATAGAAAACAACACCCTATATAACAATTATAGAAACTAAGGTTCCACCTAACTCCATATTTTGAGCTGTTTATACTTCATCTATAGAGACATTTTCCACCATCTCAACTAATGTTGTAAGGGAAAAGAGAATTTTCATTGATAGAATATCGGCCCTTAGACCTATCTCAACCCTCTAATCTCTAAGGTAACAATTATTAAAAATACTAGGTTCTAATTCCACCAACTCATAAAAATTGGTGGAATACTCAAAAAACATAAGCTCTCTTCATTCTAGGGTAAAAATTACCAAGTCTTCACCACACACAAAATTTCAGGATAAAAATTATGGTTGAATATTTTCTTGAAATATGTTGAGGTTAGATCCTCATCCAAATTAGCTTGCATGATAGAGTAAGACCATCTACTTCCTAGTCCCCCAAGTATATAAGTGAAAAATCCAACCTTATATTACTCAATAATTTCAAAAAAGTGGTGATCCTCTAAATCCACTCGATCCATTCCATAGATCCATGGTCTCATTTTCACCAAAAATATGGTTCAATTAGGATTATAAAATTTTGATCCATGATACACCATTCATCTTTGGTGTCCAATACCCACCTTCCCCAAAGTCCGAATAGTGTAGATTGTGGCCTCCACCAAAGAAGGGTCCACTAGAGGATTTTTTCTGAGGAACTTGTCTCATGAATTCCTCACTCAGATTTAGATGATCTATTCTAGTAGGCATTGTCTGATAAAAAAAATACAAAAACCAATTAGTTTGAGACAAATTCCTTAATGAAAGACCAACATTTGAAATCATTATCAATGCCTTTAAACAACAATAATTTAAACCAATAATTAATTCTATAAATGAAAAAAATACCTTATAATGGAATAGGTTTATTCAAATAAACCCTAAGTATATTTTTCTAAAATAACTTTAAGCACCAACTCTCAATATTGGTAAAAAATCCCTAACTACCTATGGTAACTCCAGTGAAAAAGTAGATGTGATCTGACCAAGAACACTTCCACACTTACTAAATGAATTTTAGTGGTCCTAACTCTCATATACCAATGTCACTAAACCAAACATAAGTAGTATCATAAAACTTTAGGTTGAATAATTCCCTTGATGACATTTTTAAATGAAACATCCCTACTCAACCTGACATGTCACCTATGTAGGCTCACCACAAGGTAAAAAGAAATTGGGAAACCAAACCAATTATCATGTATAAATAGAAAACAGAAAACCAATAGATTAAATATTGGAATAGAGAAAACACATCCATTACATATACAAATTCAAGCCCATCAGGCTAAGCTAAATCTCAAATAATACAATTCATACTAGAGTCTTCTTATGTCCATCCTTCACCACCAACCTATCTTACCAAGAAGGTGACGAAAACCAAGAGATTTTGATGAACTATATAACACCCTTCCCTTAACATGTTTCTCAAAAAACTACAGTTACAAATTCCCCGAAAAATTAGGCCGTTAGCATAATTCCTATTACTATTTCAAGAAAAAATATATAAAAACATTAATATCATGAAAGTGTTAGCTCTAGATTTAAAACAAAATATGATTATAAAGATGTTTCTAAATATAATACTTTTAAAAAATTGTTTAGATTTAATAACAACCATTAATATTAAACAAGTATAGGAATGTGAAAATTATAGGAAGTAAATCATGTGAGAATGAGAAACCCATCCATGGATATACTGTAATATAAACACGTGAACAATCAAATATGAAATATACCATTATGTGTGAAACCAAGCATAAAAAATCACAAAAGTTGGTCTTTATTCTATATGATTGAATACATAAAAATATAAATAAAATACTAATATAGGGATCATGTGAGTCTAAATAATATCATGTCATATTACATTCTATAGAAATCAAACCTCTAGTGGTTTCACACACATTAAGGTGAAGTCAATTTCCTAATATGCCCATGGTTCACCATGATTTAGGCATGTAAAACCCCATTAGAAAACTATGCTCATAATTTTATAAAACACATTCATACTAAAGTTCTTATGGTTACATGTCATGAATCCAATTTTATAATAAAAAACACTTTTAAGTAATTTCATTGAACAACAAGTGTGCACAAATCTATTTAAAAAAAATAGTAAAAATGTATATTTAAATAATAAAATTCACTATGATATAAATTCCATAATTTTCAAAAAACTAAACAAAGTATGTGCATGAGAAAATCATGTAATTAATTAATTAGAGCCATTTTATTGAGACACATACCACAAGAATAGAAATAAACTACCCAGAATTGGTCTCCAAAGTCCAAGGATAAAAGTTAATAAAAAAACTTCAAATGCCTTAAAAATATTCTCTAGGAGCCAAGGGTTTGAGAGAGAATGTTCGAATAAATTATTTTCCGGATATGATTTTTATTTTTTATTAATATACTATATTAAGGAACACTATGTTTCATCCCACAATACCATGATGTAGAACTATTGAATTTGGTTTAGACCACATTGTATAGTAAGATACCACGCTACAACATTTCTAGTCAAAGCGCATCAATAAACTACAACACATATCATGTTGTGGATATTATATTTCTAGAGAGGGGACTATGGTGTAGCTGGGACCACCACACAATAGATCCACCACTACAAAAAAATATCCTTGTTGTATCTTACTCCCCGTAATGTAGCTACCCCAAATTTGGCAGAACCATAAAAACTTACCCCTCAGAGTTTTATGGTGCAGTTTTCTCCACCATCCTATAACACTTGACTATACTACACTACAACCCTTTTCTATGGTACATCCATACTAAAATGGTATTGGGACCAAAATTCCAACTCCCAGACACCATGACACAGCTAGGTGACCTTGTCTTATCCAAGAAAACAAATTACAGAACCATCTCAAGGCTCCCTAAAAAATCCTCCATCTCTATGACACAACCAACCTCTCTATTCCATACCCTCAACATATAAGGAAAAATTACCTAGAAAGATTCTATATTACCTCTAAAACCCCCAGAATATGAATTACCAACTCTTAAACATTAAATTTAGTGTGTACCTAAACCCATAAGGCATCACACTAACATCTTCCTTTCTCAAAATTCATCCCAACATGTATGATTCTTGTATCTCATCCGATATAGAGCCTCATATATCACTATTTTGATACTAGAGTGGAAATTTTAAATATATGAAAACTAATCTAGAGGTTGATTTTGATCCCAACATCCTTTAAAGATCACTATCATGGAATAATATCCACTAATGTCTAAATGGTATGTTCAGATTAACCATCAACCTATTGTTGATATGCAGTGTTGAATATTGGATCTATATCTAACGATTGTGATTGAATTCTACAAAAAATGTAAAGGATATATATTTATTAGATACAATTGATATTTTTTCTACAATATTTTTGATAAATTTGTTTATGTATATCCTATAAAGTGGATTGAGAAATATATATTCTCAAATATAATTTTTTTTTGAATTCATGAGGTTATAAAATAATAACCAAATTGGATTATATCATTAGGTTTTAGGAAGACAAACCGTGAAATATATGGTGATTTTATACCACTTACATAAAGGTAAGGGTAGTATTTGCATCATTCCATTAGGCTTATGTCATTTTGGCTTAACCCACTAGAATACCAATATTCATGGTACAGACATTAAAATATCCCTCTTCATGTTGTTCCTCAAAAAATTAATTTTGAGATCTTTATAAAACTTTTTCTTCCCAGATTTATAGATGATAATGATATATGTGCATCGTCCAACATCTATTTCTCCAATTATTTTATTAATGGAACACATATTCATTTCATGAATCTTATAATTCAGTCGTTATCAAAGTTGAATAGTGGATTATTCGTTACCAAATATTTATCTATATATTCTCCTTTTATACCTCCTTGATCTTTAAATGGATGGATAGTTGAGCCTTCATTTTGGAAAGTTAAGATTAATCCCATTCCCATAGAATTTCATGATCTATAGTCTTTAAAACCAAGAGTATTATTTTATTTCAATTGTTTTCATGGATAAGGTGGCATGATCATTCCTTATTAGAGCACTGTTTACATTTTTTTCCCATAACATTGTGGTAATATATTAAAAATTAATATTATTTGATCAATTCCATAAATCCCCATTAGATCATATTCAAATCCATATATTTGACTATATATTGTATTCATTTTTATTGGTATATATACCCAACTTTTCCCCATTTAGACAATTCTTCCAAATATTTAATGAAAATATGATTTCCACCCACTCGAGATCATGAATTGGGTAATTTTACTAAAGTTTATTTAATTAATGTGTGGTTTAATATATTACCTCAATAATTTTCATCAGTATGCATCCCAAGACATTATTTAAATAATTATTTGATATTATAAACACTTTTCCATTATATGGTAATGTAAGTATAGGAATAATGACTATACTTTTTTTAATCACCTTAAATCATTCATCACTTTCTTATTTCCAGAGAAATTATATTACCTTCAGAATTAACATGTTTAGTGGATTTGATATGTGTGACAAATCTATACAAATGTTTCAATAGTATCCATCCAACCTAAGAAAACTACAGATCACAACTATTATACTCAGTTGAGGTGATTATTTAATAACCTCCATCTTTGGATGATCTATAAATATTCCCTTTCTTGTAATTTCAAAAACTATGAATAATAAATTGGAAACCGTAATTTAAACATGATAATTTTTTATGTAGTTTCTTATTTATAAATGTCTTCAACATAATATTTAAATGATATACATGATCATACTTATCTTAGAGTACATAGGAATATAATTTATAAATTCTACAACAAATAAATCAATTTAATATCTAAAAATTGTATTCATATTATCCATGAATATTTTAGAGGAATTAATAAGTTTAAAAGGTATTATTATGAATTCATAGTGTTATTACCTCATATAAAAGTCTTTCTTATGTATATCATCCTATTTGACCCTTATTAGATCATATCCATATCAATGTTCAATAATTTAGAAGAATTGGGACCCTGTGATATTGTCAAATAGTTCATCAATATGGGGCATATGATACTATTTCATGATCATAGTTTTCTTAGGATCATGATAATAAATGAAAATATCCATTGATACTACCTTTCTCTTGAAAAAGGGGATGGTTACACCTAATGGTGAGGGACTAAGGAATACAAGACCCTTATAAAAATTCTCTTAATGTTGATTATTTAATTCATTCAATTCCAAGAGTTCAATTTGATAAGGACTCATTGATATAAGAATAGAACCTAGTTTGATTTTGATAAAAAAACTCAACCTCACATTAATTAGGAATACAATATGTTCCTTAGGGAATACATTAATATACTCCCATACAATAGACATACCTTCAATGATGATTTCTCTCTCAACCATCTAAGCCATGATTCCTTAAATATTTAATAAAATAATAAATATTATAGAATTTACCTATAAAGGAAGTTAATAATAATTATTTATTTTATATTTTATAATGTGATGATTCATTATATAAAACTAGTCATCATTATCCAAATATGTGATCTATACAGTGAGATCAAATCTGTGCCCAATATCACATTTAACTACAACAAGGTATAAATATCTAGATTTACAAGATGTATCTTCCCACAAAACTCTATTTATTTAATTTCGTATACTTTGGATGAAATAAATGAACCATTAAGTGTTTTCAATGATAATTAAATATCAAATTTTTATTATGGTGAATCAATATTCTTATGAAACATACATGATATAAAAGAATGAGTAAAACTATAATCAAATAATATATTTTTATATTTAAAGTGGTGAGTAACTATACATTTCAACACTTCATTATCATGATTGTATTCTATATTAGTGATTATTTAAGCTCTTCATCTTTCTCCAAGTCTAGGAGGTTGTTAATCACTATTATTATCAGGGGCCATTCGATTGGGGAATTGATTTATATTTTACCCAAACACCTTTCATTTCAAGCATTAATCTTTTAGTGATTCAATAACCAAGGACCACTTTTCCTTTTCTACTTTGACCGCCCACTTCATCCCTTTTTATCACTGATGAGATTAATGGATAGTTATACCGATCTTGAATAACCTTCGGGTTCCTTTCAAGTAATTTCCTTGGTGCTTTATCTCTAATTTTCGGCATGTCAATTGTTGTTTTTTCTTCCCTCTATGTGATTTATCATTCAATTTTCTAGGAATCTCTATTTTTCTTTTCATAACACCAAATAAATGAAAATAATGATAGTATCTTGTTTCTATTCCCACCTTAACTATACATAAATTTTTTTCTCCATACCTAATGAAATCTCTTTTGGATAGTGACATTTGAATACATGGTTTTAGAAAACTAAAAAATAAATTGATATTGATTTCAGTGTTAGTAATGAAATCAAAGGCATACCTTACAAGTATCATGAACGTTTCTTCATAGTTTCTAATGGATAAATCCTCCTATTGTTTCATCTATTATAATTATTACTCCATTTTCATGTATAGAGTTTAGGGAAAATATTTGGTGAAGAATATTTTCTGTATCACCTCTCATTCTATTGATTCAAATTTTTCCATTTCTGTTTAATTAATAATGTGTGTTCACTAATGTATAAGCCCATTTTTTAGATGATAAATGACAAAAAAAATCCTCATGCTTTGATCACTAGAAAATGAAAATAATCTTTTCAACCAAATTAATCCATTGCTCATCAATTATTCAACTGGAACACTAAAGTAAGGTGGATTTTTCCCCTTGAAATACACTAAAGAATGTTACTCTTTACATGGTGTATTCAAGAGATCAACATGGTTTGTGTTATTTTTTATCACTAGGGATAGTTATTATATAATTGATATACGATTTTATACTCTGAATCCCATAACATTATGCTCCTAAAGGGGTTAATAAACACATTTCTCTTCACACCCACTTTTAGCTTCGTTCATCATAAGTTAATAAATTTAATAAAACAAAATTTGGTTATCATAAAAAATATAAAATTTTATATTAATACAGATATAGTGAACATCAATATGAATTTTATTTTTGTATATTATGAATCTATTACATATAAATTTGGATACTTATGATTAACTTTTAATTTATATCATATAATATTTAGTCCAATAGAGGTTGATTTAAGTTTATTTCTTTTACAATTCTTAAACTAATTCCTAAAAATAACTAAATCCATCATTGATTCCAACTAAAGTGGCCCAAAATAAACAACTATATATTCCAAAACCTTTCTATAATTTTTAAATTACTTAAAAAAATAAACAAACTTTCCCAAAACCCAAAGTTTTATTGTTTTTGAAGATTGAATTCATAAAAATATTATTGTACATTATTTCTTCAACATTTACCACAAAAATCTCTACACAAGAATTATTTTTTAGTTATAGTCAAACATATAATTCATTGGGGGAAAGGGAAATAAAATAAGGGGTGAGATCAAATGATTAGTAAAGGAAAACCATATAAAAATTTAATGAAGGTTTAGAACACATTATAATGATAAAACATGAACAAAGGATAAATTTCTATTTAAAATTAACAGTGAGAAATATATGTCTTCTATAAGAAATTATATATGGTCATGTTGCCTGAAATAAAAAATATATATGTCGTGGTACATCAGTATGGAAACATGAGACATTCATCATGATCCATGGATAACAAAATATGAATAAAAAAATATAAAAATGGAACTAACATAGGCATATAAATCAAAAACATAGTGGATGATATGTCACATATTATTTCTCTTACTAGATAATTCATCACAACATGTTTCCTTTAGTGGATTGGGCTTCATCAATTTTTACCCATAGTAGATCGTGAGTCATAATTATTTTATCATAGTTATTTTTTTTTAAAAAAATATTTACTAATTAATTTAAGTTCAATAAAGGTTTTAAATATTATATAATGATATAACAAACATATTTGTTCCACAATAAAATGTAAAAATTCATTATTTCTTCATATCTTAATTAACATAGGTAAATCAAATGGATTTCATGAAAATTTCATGCAAACATCATCATAACCCTTCTATGGAAAAGTGATTGAAGGTACCATTAGATAATGTCCCTATATACTCATAATGTTAAAGTATTTTTACATAAATAGAAAAACTAATTTTACAAAATCATTAGATACATACATTGAATGAAAAGAAGAAATCTCATTTTACTTTAGTAAATATAAAAAAATCCCATATCATTAGAAATAGTATATTTTTGAAAAATCATGGAAATAGGTACATTAATTATATAATTAATATCTATAATGATATAAGAAAATTTAATTTGAGTGGTAAATATAAAAACAAATTCTTTTCATAATTTTAAAAAAGAATAAAAATTGAATCATATGGAAAATGTAAAATGTTTCCTTTTTAATCCATTAAAATGAAAGTTAAAGATAATATAAAATAACTGAAAAAAATAATTAAATCATTTTGAATAAAATTATTGATAAAATATATAAAATATAGATATGTAGGAAAAATATTTGGGAAAATAATGTCAAAAATACTAAATCAATGATTTAAATATAAAATCTTATATAGATATAAAAAAAATAAAAAAAACACTTGAAAGAACGAACATGAAGAAGAAATTTAAATACCATTTGGATAATGTGAATCATGATATAATATTTCAAATAAGTAGTTTATATACCATATAAATTAATATGTGTGCAAAATTTGAAACATGTCTCAAAGAATGACATTTGAGATGATAAACACTTATAGATTTACTATCTTTTGAATCAAAAGCTCTTTAAAGAGAAAAATATATATTGAATTTTAAATCCCTTTAATTCCATGAAATTTATAATATAATACATCCATGTCTAGTATATACACCACGCAAAAATAAATAATTATTGAATATTTTATATATCTCAAAAAACCATTGAGATGAAAAACTGTTACATATGATTCCTTCTTGGTTGGACACACTCTTACCTCATGTATTATAAACATATCAATCAAAATCAAGTTTTTATAATATTATTCATACTTATAACCTTTTATGCTCTTCAATTATAATCATTTAGTAAACATATATTGGTTATTTGATGTTTATTTTTATCATTAGATGTTAGTAATTTTGATTGTTCATACATGTTACATAATTGTGATGTTGGAACCCATTATTTGATACAAAAAGTGTAATTATTAAGTTATAAAATTTATTTAAATAATTTTATTTCAATTATTTATACATTCCCATGTTCATTTGATGTAAATTAAGTGTATGATTTGAAATAATGGAATCCATGAAGAGTTTGTAATTGGGTAATTAAATGATATTAACAGAATACTTTATAAGGATCATTATTTTTTCAAGCATTAAAAAGATTATACATGGCATAAATTAATCACTAATATCATATATATTTAAAACATAAACGTTTATAACCATCCATGTATGTAAATAATGAAAACTGAAATATGTCGTTCATGGAGGCGGCAATCCGCACACAACATGGGGGACATTTTCATTTTTCTAATTGATGGGAGGAAGGTATTTAATGTTTATTCCATCAATATAATTAAATTTTATTATAGAAATTATATATATATGTATTTATTTAGGTATATTTATAAAATATTTCTATGATAAATAAGGAGAATCAATGGAATGGAAACTACAATAGAGTTATTATTAGTTCTTACTTTACTCCTAAGGGAAGTTACTTGAGCCTTGTTAGACTAGTATTTTGGTGATAAAAAACATATATAACATGGGAAAGTGTTTTGGGTAGGGTTTTTTGTATTAATTTTGAGCTTATAATCATTATATATGAGGATAATTGGGGTGAAGAAGGGGTCCTTTTATAAGTTAGAGGAGTGGCATTTTTTGTAAATAATCATTACTTTTATATTGAAGGCATGTCAATTTCAAAGTCATGTGGATCCAAAAGAGGAAAATAATGGATAGTTTATGATTATTTTTTATTTACCTATAATCTAATAAAAAAAGAACGTGTTTTTAGATATTTTAGGCTTCCAACTTAATTAAAATGTTAACTATATTTTACTTTTCCAAGGGTTACACGTTTTTTACCTCAGTCACTTCTTATTATGTATAAAAATTAAATATTTATTATTAGATAATTTGAAAATTATGATTCAAAATATGAAAAATATTATAAAATATTCAATTTATTGAGGTGTTAGAAATTAATTTTTAAATAAATTATTCTTAATGCAAGAAAAACTATTTTTAGAAAAATGCCCTTTTTGAGCATAAAATGAATTTGTACTAAAATCATGTATAGTATTGATTCTTAAAAAGAAATATTATTTTATTATTAAATATATGATAGTTTTTATTGAGTTTAGAATCAATAAAAAATTTAATGGAACCCTTTAAATACTTAATTAATGTAAAATGAATAAAAATATAATTATTACCGAAAAACAAATATCACTTCCGTTCCAAAATATAAAACATAGCTTAATAAAAAAATTTAATTTTTTTTTAATGAATTATTTTACTCCATAAAAAATATTTTTTGAAGAAAGTGATTTTTATAAACTAAATCATATTTTTATTATTATTATTAGGTAATAAAATTTATAGTATTTGTAAAACCTGTAATATTTTTCTATTAATCGAGAAATTGTTTTTTATAAAAATACAATAAATTTTCCCTAAGGTAATTTTTATCTTATAAAACAAAAAAATTGCTTCATTTTATCATATTTAAATTATAAATTTTATTAAAAACAATTAAAATGAAAATAAAATATATTTTGAAAAAAATTCATTATAGAAAAAATATATTTTATACTTTATGTTTTATTAGTCTTATTTAATATACTTTTATTGTCAAGGAAATATTAATATATTATTTTATATAATGAACCAATAAAAATTATCATAAAAATCTTTTAAAAGTTATCAATTTTAATTTTTTTGATCAATTATAGAACACTTTAAAATAAACTATTCTTTGAAAAATATCCCTTTTCAACATTGAATGATTTTAATCACATAATATTAATTATTTACCCTTTGATCATTGAATTTAATAAATTAATTTTAATTAAAACATATCAAATCATTCTCTAAAAACAGTGATAATAATATTTATATAATTATCATAAAGGGTTTTATAATAAAATATTTTAATATCTTTTTATTTTCATGAGGATATATCTCTATTTTAATTTTATTCATGGAGTTTTTCATAGTATATTCATAAGGTATTAATTTTTAACATTCATTATAAAATGTTATATCATAGTTCATTTTAATTTGAGGTTTTGTGTTATATAAAAGTCATGAAAAATAATTTACCAAAGTTTTGGGTAGTTATATTATTACTTAATAGTATCGTTAAAATTGGAATCAAGCATGTGTTATAAAATTGATTAAATTTCATTACCTATGTTAATATTATTATTACATAACTAAATTTTAATTTTGTTAAATCTATGGTAAATGTGATGGTGGTTCTTATTGCATTGATATTCAAAAAATCATGGTGATTCTTAGGTGGAATGTGAATGTGATTATTTTAATTTTGATAATTTGGGGTAAAAGTTAGACTTTTTTTATCCTGTTCTATGTTCACATGATTATGTATATAATTAGAGTGGTTATTATATGAATCATATTCTATAACACACTATGATTTTAGAATATATTTCTCTTTAATAAATAAATGTGTTTGATATCTTTTAAAGCCTACAACCCTATAAGATTTTGAATACTAAAAATAAATTATAAAATGATGCAAAATATATGTTATTTAAATGAAATATTTTTGTAGAAAGTAATTTATAATTTTCATATGAAAAACCATTAATCTTAAAGAATAAGTTTGAAATATTTTTTTAAGTGCGATATGTTTATCATATATTTTTTATTCATAAATTAATTAAGATAAATAAAATTATTAAAAATTATTTTTTACACATTTATAAAATAAATTCATTAGTTATTAATTGGTGATAAATAAAAATAAAACCATTTGAAGGTAAAAAAATAGATTTTTTTTCAAAAAACTACTTTTATGTATATAATATTTTATTATGTTAATTAATAAAACAAACAGCTATTGATGAATGATATTAATTTAATTTATAGCTAATATATTCAACATAATATTTAAACATTCGTCTAATGGTTGTTACAATGCACGGACTAAGAATGGTTTCATTTATAGGCTAAAAAATGCATTTCTCTAAGAATAGATTTCATTGTGCTTTGTATAATAATTTTAAAAGAAATTTATTCCAAATATAGAAATTGAATATAGTAAAATTCTTTCCATACATTTAATAATATTTTCCAAATATTGTATTAAGTAAAATTTTATTTTTATTCAATATTAATATTAATCAAGGAAAAACATTATCACCATAGTAAGGGTAAAAAGAATTAACGGGGGTTAAACATGTAGACAATAAATTAAATATTCATAAAACAAGGATAAATGTGATTGATTAAATGTATTTATACCCAAAATTATCTTAGCCTCTAATTTCGGTTTCTTTGGTTCCACTTTCACTTGAATAAAACTATATTATATTTTAATGTTTTAAGTATTTACATGATTTCCACTACCCTCTCTTATAAAAGGAGGTATACTTCTCTGCCATCCTTTACACCTTTTGATCTTTCTATCATAGGTAAGCCCCACTAAAATATTTTCCTAACTTCTTTCTCAATTTCATATCGATTCAGATCTTACCAAAAGACCAACCATTAATGGATTCAACTGTAAGTCAAAGGACCTTTCCCGAAGAAGAGGTAATAGTCTTTACTGATCGATTTCATGTTTATTTTTTCTATAACATCATATAAATCTCACATAAACATATTAACATGATTAAATTAGTATCACTTCTATACTAAAATATTGTTATTTTAATGTTTCATCCATTTTCCTCTCTTTTCTATCTTATGGGAAATGATAATGGTGTTCATGAATAAATGCAGACTACCACTTATCCGAAGAAATGTGATCATTTTTAATAAATTCCTTGCATGGATGGTCATATAGATGTGTTTATTAAACAAATGTATTATTTATTATTTTATTATTTTTCTGTAGAGAAATATTATTATTTACCTTTCTTTCATTCCATTTATTGTAAAAGTAAATCATTTCCCATGTGTATGTAAAAACTATCTTCTCTATGAAGTGATGTAAATATTTTTTCATCACCACCTTATATAAATGATTATAAAGGTGTATATAATGAATGAATCTGAAACTATGTATAATTATTTTTATAAAACCTCAAAGAATTGTTTTTGTAATAATATTTAGATGCTTATTTACAAAAACTCCCATATGTGGTCTAGGATAAATATTATATTGGATTAACTATTTGTTCTCTACCTGAGGATATAGTGGGTTTGAATATCATAAAACTCAAAAACTATAAGGTATTTCATCTAAGGGATTTGTCATGAGAAAATATGAAAATTTATTCTTTATAGGGTATAATATGAGGCTTTATTATGATGCATAGGGTTGAAACACTTCATGAAGCATCTGAATATAAAGCGGTAGTAGTAGAATGATAACATCAAGTCATAGAGGGAAGTGACTTATTGGAATGTAAATGTAAAGTGTTGAACATAATTGCAAAAGTGGTATAAAAATAATATAGTTTTCATAAAGAATCCATTAAATCAAATATAGATATTTTTTAAGGGATTTGTTATTGTGGCTTGATGAAGAGGAAGAATATATAACATTTATTAAAGTATTACAAGATATTGATGACATAAATAAATCAATATTCTAACTTTAGTATTCTATTAGAAACACCTCGTAATAGTAATTGAATTTTTTCATATATAAATATTCTCTTTTTCATTTTCATAATAACAGAAAACATATTATAACTAAAAATATAAATAATTTTATAGACTTTTTTTCTTTAACTATCAGACCATGTTGATCTATGAAAACCCATAAAGTGTAAAATCATAATACATAATTCCTAATAAATATTAAATTTGTATGATTCTAGTAAATATTAATCCCTAAAGACATGAATCAATGGAATGATACATTAATAAATCCATTATATAGAAACTATTTTCAAATAGATATAAATAGGTAAGCTAAATATGCAGAAAATATATCATTATAATAATTTGAGGAAATAATATAGGATAAAAACCCATACTATTCAATTTTCTATGAAACCTTTACTCTTAGAAGGATAATGTCAAGCCAAATACAGGGTGAATTTTCCATCGCCAAATGTTTATGTTTATTAATTTCAGTATAAGGGAGTGAATCACAAAACATAATAGAAATTATCAGGGGATGGTTTAGATGAGGGAATTAATGTTTTCGTGGGTTTGAATATCATATAAATATAACTTTACACATTCTAAATAGATCATCTAAACTAATATACGTATTAAGAATAAATTGGTTTTATGACTATTTCCTATATCTATAGACCTCGTTAGCATATCTTGAATTTTCATAGGTTTTTGGCGGTCCCAATATGCTTTATGTCATTTTTTCCCTATTTTTCATGATCACTGAAATGAGAAAGGATTGGTGTGTTGAAACTCTTCTTTTTCTCATGGTTCCAATTTCAAGTTTTCAACTAATTGGAGATCAGGTCTATTTCCTTTATAAGTTTAAAAATATTATTATTTGGACCAGATAAACTAATGTTTATGGATTAAAACCTTTAACAAAAAGTTACTTGGTTTATATTCATATATCTTTGACAAAACATTTCTATTGTTTAGAGTCATATATCTTTTACCAAAAGTTTCTAATGTTTAGATTTATATAAATATGACCAAAATTGGTTGAATTTTAGCATTTTATAACTTTGAAAATATTTTGGGGGAGGTTGTATGTCTTAAATGGAGATGAAGTCAACCTGATCTGAATTTATGTACTTCATTCCAGTAAAAAACATTTAAAATTGAATATTCATTTAGCAAAGGTAAGTATTTATTGAACCAATTTGGGGGACATTGAAACCCAAGTGGCATTTGATATCTTGTAATATTATAACACCCTCAAATTAAGAATGAGAATAATGTAAGTCATAACATGATTTTTTTGCATAAATAATTGATGGAGTGTAATATGCATGTTAAGGATGAACAATGGCCATGTTTTAATGACAGTCTCCATTATAGAACAATTGAGGGAATATTATGTGGGATGATCTTCACTTATAAAAAATATTCCCATCATTGATTATAAGGGATACAAATATGTGTTGTATATGTTATCACCAAGTATATAGATCCTTTTTGGAAATTATTTATAATCATTACAAATTGAAATGAAATATGTGTGGTGATTGAAATAATCAAGGTAGAAATTATGGGTTATGGGAAAAGGATATTCAAAAGGTTTTTGAATGCACTAGTATAAAACTGAAAAAAGTTTGTATTATTGTGAAATTGGGGGAGTGAAACTTAAGGAATATTTTTTAGTTAGGCCCATAATAGATAATTTAGACAACACCACATGTCCTTTAATAACTGGAATCAAGCCACATGTAGTTATAAATATCCTCTTCCTAGATCTATCTCATTTATAGGGTAATTGATAATGAAATGAATGAGTTTTCTAGTGAGAGAAAAAAGAATCAGAATAGGTGTTGTCTTAGTCCTAAGATTATGTTAATTGGTCCAGTACTAATGTAATTCCAATAGGAAGCCCAAATCAAATTGGTAAGGGAATATGCATTTGGATAGCGGAGGATGAGGGATAATAGGATTTGATTTTAGACCTGGGTTGAGGACTCTGGGTGTCACTACCTATCTTTAAAGAATCTAAATCAATATACGTGTAGTTATAGAATGTTTCTTTACAAATATGGATCTAGTGAGGGAGAAAAATAGAGTGATTATATATCAGTGAATATATATGGAAGGGAAACTTGATGTGAATTGAATGTTTAAACAACTGGATTACTTCTTGGAAATAGAAATATTCTTATCACATCATAAGTTTATGGATATGGAACCATACATTTGGTAATATTACATCAATATGATTCTCATTTATTGTAATTAGGATATATAAATTTACCACTCTAATTTTCTTGGGTTCATGTTAGATATACCTTATATTTTTATGTTTAGCATCATGCTACAATGAATAATATTCCATGTATTTTAAGGTCTTATAAAGAGGGCCACGTCCTATCTGTTTAGAGCCATGTAGAATGTTCTTCTATAAACCCAACATGTAACTATAAAAAAATTTTCTTAAGGAATATTTCATTAGGGGAAGGCATGATACGCTAATCATCCATTGTAATTAGAAGTTAATATTCATTGTAGTAAAATTTTTATAGGACATAAGGTCTTTAAAATTTTAGATCAAGCTTCAGTAGACTCTTTCAATATAACAATTTGTTTCTCAATTCAAACAATAATGTTTCATTGATGATTTTGAGGAGTAAACCCTTATTATTGAATTCTTTTTAGACATGGTTTTTATAAACCTGAAGGTTATGTAGTTTATAAAACCTCTTATCATCAAGTCACTCCAATTCAATAGGATTGATATAGTAATTACTATATTAAATATTTATTATTAAATAAAAATATGATATGAGGTTAATTGAACCCTAATAGGAAGGTATATTTTGTCGTTTATGCAAGTGAATATATAGTTTCTAGTGTGGTACATGTTACGGTTGGATAATACCACAAATTGTATAGGGATTTTTTTAAGCTAAGAAATTGAGTATTTATCCACAATTTTTGAAGAGATTTTATAGATTTTTGTTAAAGAACTATATCTATCTATTCCACCCGATATGATAAAATAATGTTTGTTTATACTAAATTTTGTAATCCTAATATAATTTCTTCATCTAGAAAGCACATGAATTTATTCTATTGTCCATCAATATAATGTGAGAAAATCTAAATATAGTAATGGTATTAGATATCAAAAAACTGGTGATTGCATATTTTCATAATCCCTTTAAGGTTATAGCTTTAACCAATTTCTATAAGAATTTGGTGATAATAAGAATAAACATGAACTATCTCACCATAGTCAGAGGGTATGGTCGGGGGACATATATTCCCCTTAAGTTGAATTTATAGGATTATTTGGATGTGTGAAATAACATTGGGGGTTGAATAATGAAATTATCATTAATCTATCATGTGTGTAAATTGTTCGTGATTTCAATATATTATTTCATAATCACAGGCCAAATGTATCCAAGTATGCAAATTATTTCATCATAAGAGGCCAAAATAATCCAAGTATCCTAAGTAAAATATTATCTCCTGGCTAATGAAAACCATTGGTACCAACATAAAATTCTTATATAATTAAGAGGGTGTAATTTCTTTCAAATCATCTGACAAGGAAACCATTAAAGACATTTTATAGAGAACCTTCTAGGAATTAATTTCATCACAATGGATGATGCTTGTTTCCAACCAATGGATCAGTTCATTTTTAGTTCAATTCTGTGGGAGAGTCCCATTTTGAATATAATATATTATCGAATACATCCATCCATACATGGTTTCAATCAGCATGGATAAATGCTATAATTGGTCTAGGGATGAATTTAATTTATTAATTTCCTCCATATCATTTCTAAAAAATGGATATAACACTTTTTGATTCATGAAAAAATATTAATTTTTTCATAGTATGGGTTTATGTTGTGATGATTTACCAAAAAGTCAAGGAATTTTCATAATGTCACCCTAAAACAACATTTAAGTGGTTTTATTTCTATTCTATGTTATCATAGTTTTTTGAAAACTATATCCAAATATATAAGTTAATACAAATGGTGATGGTATTTGACAACCAAATATTCCATGAATAAATCTATGTTATTTCATATAAAGTATATAAAAATATGTTTCAATTCACGTTTCTAGGTATAATCTACATTCCTCGTGAAAAATGGTATTATATAGTATTAGTATACCCTTTGGGGTTTCCTAAATGTGGTGGAATATTTATCCTTGGGATGCATTAGAATCTAGATATTACTACAATACCCATCCATAACTGATATGGATTGAAATTCATATGATACATCAATTAGTCACTCAATGATTATGGAAAACAAATCATATTTTGGGAAATAACGATTCAAATCCCAAAAGTCGATATATGCTCTATTTTTTTATTCTTTTTCTTAAAATGGAATTATTATTTTAAAACAAATTATATATTGAACATACTATGTGATGTTTTCTTTCATCTATTTATTGACCTTGACCACTACCTTAGAATCATGGGTCATATGTATTCACTTTTTGACATTCTTTTAGGCACAATGATTTTTCAGTTGACCCAGATGATGTGTATCCCCTTGGGGATCTAACATGGGAATTTCCAAGTATTATAATGAAAACACATCTTGAAATTTCTTAAGAATATATATATATCCTATTATATAGGGGTTATAAAATAACTAATTAACATTCTCTATCGATCTTCTTTTATACTTAGATTCACCTATTGATGTTCAATGATAATTGTCAATACACCGTCTTCGAGTATCGGAAGGCCTTCACTAATATCTTCCTCTCCCTTATATTATTCTATATTTTTTGGAGTTGAAAATAGACCCACTTCTTAAGATTTGGGAGATGATATAAGCTCATTATTTTTTCATCAAGATCACTTCAATATGTGTAATGTATCTGCTCAGCTGGTGCAACTAACACCAAAAGAATGTTTGGAATAGCTCCTAAGACCCATGTTTATCATATAAGGTTAGTACATAAATGATCAAATATCAATGGTCTTTTTAACCAAATCTCATTAAATTTTGTATTTAGGTATATTCATTTTACGGAGAAATAGGGCGACATTGGTTATATTTAGATTCCTTCCTTATTGATTGTGGTTGTTTGATAGAGACATCTACCTAAATCCATTATAGAGAAAAATGATTCAAATGTATATATCATTATATGGAATAACATAGTGACTCTCCAAATATTAATTTTTCACATAAATATGATTGATGGGAAAGATAAAATCTTTACTAAGTTCCCTCTATGGATTGATAGTGGTGGATTCGAAGAAATTAGGGAAAGTGATCTGTGTATAATTATTAAAGAGAAGTATCTTATCCCTTTTTTAATACCCTACAGCAATGTACTAAGATTAAAAATAGTCAAAAAGTTCCTATCAACATATACTTCCCCAACAATCACATCAATAGAGTACATTATGAATTTATTATAAAAATTGGATATGTCTTCCAGAATATAAGGTTGGGGTCTTCCTAGAAATATGTTAAAATCCATACCTTGATAAACTACCATATATTGTGAATCATATGTGAGATCTATAAATTGGGTTCTTGACATAACTATTTCAAGTGATCTCTAATCACTCTTATTAAACCCATAAATTTTCAAGTTAGCATGGGACATGTCAACTTCACTATAGCATAATTGTAAAATGGTATGAAATTTTATGATGTTGATCCCTAAAAAATATTCAACTATGTATTAGCAGATATTAATACCATAGAGCTAATCTGATATATGAAAGGGTCTGATATTACCTTGTATAAAAGTTTCTCAATCTTGTTTAGTGAAAGACATGACTATGTGACACTCAGTGGAACCCATCTCTATATTTTATACTTCAGATGTAGCCAATTCATTTTATAACTCTTGAGGACTTGAAAGATCCTCAATCGATTACTGTCTGGGTTCTTTGGAGAGGTGAAGGGAATCCATAATTGGATTCCTAGTGATGATGATAAAGAGATATTTCAAAATACCATACTTCTGGGATAGAGTTCTCTATTTCTTTTTATGTGGCTACTCCCTATTATGAGGCTTGGGGATTGGGTTAACTCTGTTGATGGCTCATTTCATTGGACAAAATTAATTAGTTCTTTTCCATTCACAGGTCAGGATTAACCATATTAACTACATATTAATGTTATCCAGATGAATATTTTATTATTAATTAGTCTACTAGTTTGATAGGATTTGAGTGATACCAAAAGGTCTTAAGATTAGATTTAGTTTCTTGTTTAGCCTATTGAAGTGATAGGCTTTAGGTTTTTGATACATGTATGGCCTCATTAACAATAGTACATGAATTTTATGTTTTATTCTAACATCATCTTCCTTGAACTCTATATCCTACTCCCCAATTATTTTATAGGAAGTCGAATTCATAATATTCCACCTCATAGATTATGGGTTCTATCATGTGAATGGAATTTATGTATCCATATTATAACTCTTTCTCAAATGAAAATTCCATTTGATTGGGTAGTTCCCATACTCCCAATGATGGGGCAAGAAGTCCATAAGGTTTTGGGCCCATTTGGGTACGTATGGGAGTTACTCTTTTTATATTTTTCTCTACAATGATTATATTAATTTTATTGTATTGTAAAGTATATGAAAAACAATTTAGTGGTATAGTGTGAATTATGGTATGATCATGTGATTTTTCCATGCCTTTCCCTTTTAACAAGTATTCTAGTCATCTAATCATCAAATTTATATGGGATATTGTTCAGTACCACTTTCCATTATTTTTATTCTTCGGGTGAATTATCAATGAAATAGGTCATCTATTTCATGGGATTCCCTAGAATTCCATGCCCATTTATATCAACTTATAGAGTAAATCCTAGAATAAAAAGAACTATTGGACATTATTTCATATCATTTATTGAGTTTATTAATCAGGAAATTCATTTAATCCCACCCTATTGGGTATTTTTTCTGTCATGAATTATTAATGGGTTATTCTCTAAGACAAATATAAAAAATCACAATATCTATTCTTTTTTGAAACAATAATCCTTTCTTATTCATTTCTTGAAGTTATAGTGATTTTTTCTTCCATTTACCTCCACACAAAAATGTTTTTGAAGTTGTTATTGTTTAGGATGGTGTACCACATGATATTCAATAGGGTGAGGGACTATATATGGCTCTAAAATTGGTTTTATTGTGATAGTTATAGTCTATAATTTACAAAATTTCTTCCCATATGTTTATATTGTAGGTTGAGACTTAGATTTGGATCACTAAATAATATCTTCTATCTGCTATGCTAAAATTGTAAATTTTTGGTATTTTCTACCATGTTTAAAAAGGGTGATCATAATTTTAATTTAATTATATATAACTTATATGTATTTATCTTATAGATTCTCTTGTGGATATTTTATCTTAATTGGGTAGTTCAAGCCTTTCAACCTATAACTGAAGTCTAAAATACTCTTATTTTCCTATTGTTCGAAATTTGAGATTCCAAGGATAGTTATTTTCCTCAGTATGAAAATAATATATTTAAGTATTTCTTATTTAATATCTTCCCAGATAGAAATAGAATCATTTGGTAGATCCACATTCTTGAAAAAAAATTGGTCCTAATAATGTTTTCATGAAGAACATGATCTTTGAGGCCTTATTCTACATTAGTGTTCTCATCATGGGACTGCGTCTGGAGGAAAAAATTAGTTACCTATAATTTAATTTTAATAAATTGTTATTTTCAATGTTATGTGATTGAGGATTCAAATATAGCTACTCAGGATACACTTTTCTTTGTAATTTCATAGGCATGCACCACCCCTCTATGGATTCCATCTAAGTGTAAAGGGTTTCAATTAATTCTAGGAGCTCTGGTGGTGATTTCCATTCGGTTGATTCTTGAGTGGAATACATTGGTCGATAATTTTATGGTCAAAATTTACATTAATTCGAATTAAAGAAATCCCCCTTAGGTATTTTTGGTTTGTGATTATTGAAAAATATTATAGATAATGTTTTCCCAAAAGAAGATATTGGTTGAAAAAAAGTTCTTTGATAGGTTCTTTCAATTTAGTAAATAAATTTATTAACCATGGTTTAGTCCATAATGTGTTAAACTCATTAAGACTATTTAGTAGTTTTTAAAAACTAAATTTGGTTACCACAACTGTAACTATAGAAATTTTGATCTGGGACACCCTCTAAGAAAAACAACCAACTAATATGAACCATGTTGTTTCACTGGGTGCGGTTAAGTGGGTGTCCATATGTTATCCATGGGATGTCAACTATAGGAATGGAGTATGGTGTGGATATTTAAGAATTCATCTTTCATCCCTAGGGAGTTACCCACAGGTGTGGAATAAGCTGTAACAGTCTAATCATTAACCTATGAGACATGGGGAGTTGCACTATAGCTATATT
Source organism: Viscum album (assembly GCA_963277665.1). Lineage (NCBI taxonomy): Eukaryota > Viridiplantae > Streptophyta > Magnoliopsida > Santalales > Viscaceae > Viscum > Viscum album. The sequence goes on along the minus strand of OY728162.1, from coordinate 1,520,790,265 downwards.
GAAGGTCATGATTTGGAGAAATTTCACCTATTAAAATAATCATATAGAAGAAGGATTTGAGAATATATCATAGTGTGTGGAAGAAAAATGGATAATGGTTTTTCAAAATATCATTTAGAAATCCATTTTATCATTCTATTAATTAAATCTAGAAAATACATTGTTACATCCTTGCATTTTATGGTAGTTTTAATTAACATTTAATGGGGTGGTTTCTTATCGGTTTTGGGGGAATTAATTACAAAACATTTGTGGTATGGATAGAATTAAAATTAATAAGATGATTTAAATAGGATACAATATCCTATAGTTTGATGTACCATAGAAAAAACAAAGGAGTGAAGAGAAATCCCATATGTATTCTGGAAATGATATTAGAAAACGAGGGTGATCTAGGAGGTCTAATATCTCTCTAGAAGTTCAACCAAACTATGTTGAAGAAGAAACACTATAATTTGTGATTTTTTCTCTAAAAATTATTTGAAGAATAAATTTTCATCATAATGAGTAGTGAGTTTTCTAGTGTGATAGAGCGGTTAACATTCCAAACATTTTTGGTATTGAACCAGGAGGGTTAGTGAGACCACTAAAAACATGTAAAACAATGAATCATGGATATTTTAATGATATTAATTCATAGGAACATTGTTGTTCATTCTACATAGAAGTATAATAGTTTGGGTGAACCATGTAAAATCATTTGGTTCATTTTGTACTTTGTTCTCCCTAAATAGAAATAAATAGAGAAGTTAAAGTGTTACCCAAGTTAACGTAAGAAGATCGAAAAAAGGATCATATTGTAATACCCTGATTCACACCCCCTACCCATGGGTATATTCCTTGATAAATTAATAATTATTGGTATTAAAGTCTTGGATTTATAGGTGAATTTCTATCTCTATAGCAGGCATAGAAAAATTATTAACCAAACATTCATTCTAATTTGTGATGGTAATAATTTTCAACTATGGAATAGTCATATGAAACATTGTTTCCAATATTTGTGAATCTTTTTTAATATGTGAATCATATATGATATTTATATGATAATGGATAATAGAGTTTGATAAAATATTTATCATAGTGAATTGGTTGTGTATATAAAAGAAATTAATTCCCTATGAAGCACTCTAGTAAATCCCATTGACACAAAGTTATTTTCTTATAAAACTTTTCATGATATGTGGTAAATGCTTCTAAATTTAGATAAAGTATATTCAATGGTTCATGAGGGTATGTTTTGGTTTTTATGGAACAAATACAAATACTTTATAATGAGTAAAAATGAGATCTTTGATGCATTTTTGATCCACTAAATGATCTTATTGAAGACAAGGGTGATCTTAGTGAGGATATAAAAGATGAGAATATTATGAAGAGAATCATGAGAGTAATTCCTCCTTAATTTATAGAAAGGTGTTATTTATATAAAAGAATCACTTGAAGGAAATATATTTGGATGGATTTCATAGCACTCCCACTTCATATGATATGAGAAATGAATAAAATGATTCCAAGGTGAAGGAAAATTATTATGAAGTGGAATTTTTATCTATAAAGAAACTAATGGTCAAGAAAGTTTTGGAAGAATAATAAATTGATTAGATAATTCCCTTTCTATCCTATATACTTATAAGAAGAAAGTTAATATTTAAATGTAAGCTTCAACAATCTTTTTTCATGTGTGGAAAATTGTGAAATCTTGAAACTAAATGCCTTATGAAATTTCACAATAATGATGAGGAATATGTGAAGGGAAAAAATAGTGTTTTTGAAAAGAAAAACATTCTCTCAGAAGAATATGTAAACTATGATGAAAGTGATGTTAAATAGGTACAATATTTCAATGATATTGATGAAGATTCGGTAATTTTTGTTACACAAGATAATGATAGAAATGTCAAAAATGATAAGAATGGTAGAGTTGGTCATCATGATAAACTCTTGGTATCCCTTGAATAAATTGTAATTTGGAGGTCCAAGATAAATAAGCCTGGTATAGTTTCCAATGAAAATAAACTAGATATATATAAATAAGTGGATTATATGTTAGAATTAAAATACAAAATCAAAAATCTTAAATCTAGAAATTCCATATGTTCAAAGAAAGAAGTTAAGTTTAAACTCAATGCTCAGTAACAAGATAGAATCTTTGATAAGTTATCTAAATCTGTTAAAGAAAAAGTAAATAGAATTAGAGGTATAAGAGGGGAATCCATGAAATGGAAATACATGAGTGATAATAAATAAAGTATTAACACACCTATTATATAAATTAATAAGTCAAATAATGTCTGTCCAGTAAAGGATGGAAATTCATTTTAGGAATTAACTAAGGAACACATTCCCACTATATAAGTATAATTATAAAAAAATGGAAAATATATTATGGAAAATGATAGAATGAAGAATACAGACATGATTTGTGTTAAACCCCAGGCATTATCACCATGGAAAAAGGTTTATCTTCATATCACCCAAAAAGTAACTTTTAGAGAATCTTATACTGAGAAGAATATTTCTAGAATTAAGTGTATTTATTTTGGAAAGATAGAACACAACAAATATGTTTTCTTTATTTCCAAGAGGTATCTCTAAAAAAGAGTCATCAAAAAGGAAAAAAATATTTCTTTTAACGTTTATTATTTTTATGAAGGTTTTGGGAACAAATCTATCTATTGGGAATCCAGAGTAAAAAAGAATGAGTTTTTTGAATATCAAAACGGTGGAAAACAATAGTTGGAATCATCATCTAACAGAATAAAAGATCAATATATATTCATAGTTTTGTAATATAAAGATGACTCATTAAATTAAGAAAAAATAAAATTGTCTTCATCCCCAAAAGATATGGAAAAAATACTAGGTAAATATAAAGAAGATATTATAGGTATAATATATATAAGATTTCATTCAGAGAAATAAAAAAATTAGGTTTTTATATTTTTCATAGCCATTGTATATCTCACTTCAAAAAATTTAATGCCTTATCACATACATTAAATATAATAATGGTGTGTTTTTTTTGAAATGATGACGGTCTTATGATTTTTGGATCCAAGGAAGATAAAGTTATTAATAAATATTTATGGTGAATAAATGTTCTCTTGATTAAAGGCCTCTGACATATTCATCTTATTTTTAGTCAATTATGGGACTCTACATATGTTGATGAGTTTTATAAGAATTAATTAACTATTATTTAAGTATATAGTCCATTCATATACAAGGAATATTAAAAAAATATTTTCCTTCATAAATAGTATAAATTGTGTATGATATTGAAGGAATAGTAACAAACTATATCACATATGACATGGCCACTTTGTCTAAAAATAATTAGAAAAGTATATGAAGTCAAATTAAGCTATAAATATTCTAATGATTCATTTTGATCATACTCACACAAGTGATTCTTGTCAAAAGGTAAATATTATCTAAAAAATTTACAATACAAAGAAGTGGACATCATCAAGAATTATTAAACTTATTTATTTTGATGAGATTATATTTTAAGTTATAGATGACCTAAAATGAAATATATTTTTATATCTCAAGAGGTTTGAATAATAGATATAACTTATTGGTGAATTTTTATTTTACCATGGATTATAGATGATTCAGAAAATGGATGGGATCTTCAAATCTCAAATTAAATATTCCAAGGAAGTGGTAACCCAATTTTAGAGGGATATTTGGTGACCAATAGAAACTTTGGTCAAGGAATAGAAACAATTATTCAAATATAAAGAAGCCAAGGAGGTTGATGTCATAGTTTATATACAAATGATAGTCAGTTTACTCTAACTGACCTCTACTTGATAGAAAATTATGTTTTCTACAAGTTAATCCACATAAAATAAAAATTACCCACATGAATTTATTTAATAGGTGTTAAAATTATAATACTCTTTGTTAACCATATAGTGGAATATGGTCTGTTTTACATTAGAAATTCGTAGAAATAATTGGTTGGATATTAATATGTGGATTAGGATGGTACATTTGATGATCATAAATCAACCTTTGGTGGTGAATTATTTCTTTTGAATTATGAAATCTCATAGTTTAGTATGAAACAAGACTGTATATCCTAAACCACCATAGAGTGTGAGTGTATTATAACAACTTAATACTACACTAAATTTCCTCAGGATGAAGCATCATCTTAAAGAAAATGAAATTGAAGTTGGATCTCTTATTCTGATCATGTTTTATAACATGAGTTCTATAAACCTTAGAAAAAATAATATACATCATAAGAGAAAAAATAACATCAACATTAGGTATCATTTTAATAAAGTATAAGATTAATAAAACTTTGGTGAAATTGTAGTACCTGTCAAATCAAGATAAAACTAAGGATATAATGAAAATGGGAACACCCAAGTGTAATTTAAAAGGCATCAATTTTCTTGTATAGTCCAAACTAATCCATCTATTGAGATATCACATGAAGAACCCCAACTCCTAGGAATTTTCTCTTAATAGTATGGTATGGAACATTATTACATTTCATTTTTATATTTATAAACCTCTAATTTATCATTTTACATAAGTGATTTCTTTGGGTTCATTGACCAAGGGGGAGAGACAAATTCATGTTTATAAGGTGTGTTTGAAAGGGGGATAGATTATATTATAATTAATCTGGTGGAGAAAAACATTGTTGGATGGATTTTTTTAAGAGTGTGGCTTCAAGTCATGTTCACATGATAATCGCATCATTAAAATCATGTGTCTGACAGCAATCATTGATCACATGGGATTTGATTTATTTATTCGTAAATAATTTTCTCATGACTCTAAAATTAAAATGTTAATGATGATGTGATTTCTCAGATTTCAGGGATGTTTTTATGTTTGGAAGTTTCCAAAAAAAAAACAAAAGGGGGATATTTTTATAAAAATCCCTATTGGACATGTTTGGGTTGTTTTATTTGAAACTTTAATACAGGATATTCATCTAGAAGTTGAAGTTGGTTGAGAAAAGGGTATTTTATAGGTTTGTTCCATTTAGAGAAAAAAGATATTCACTAAATATAAGAATACACTGTGATGAACACATCCAGGTCATTTTTGATTTAGTTATAGCTAGATTTGGTGACCATGCTCATAGTTCTGAGTTTTCTTATCTAGAAATTACTATATAAAAATACTCCCAATAGATATTTACCACATTTTTTACTAGTCTTGGTGAAGTGGAAATCCATCTGTGATCCATATAGATTAACATATAGGCATAAAACAGGGTGTGGTAGTCTAGAAATTCACCTGTGAGCCACCTAAAGTCACCTACATGAATAGATGAATGAATATCGGTCTAAGAATTATGTTGTAAGATGCGAGGAGTCATACTATGGTTGTCTTGAAATACATGGTTCATAAAAAGTTCACCTATAAAAAAAATATTACAATAGGAGTCTAAAAACATAGAATTTAGATTCTTAAATCAATACCGAAAATCCATTTGCACTGTAGTGAATTAAAACACATTTTAGATTTCAATTTAGTAAATCTAGATGAAAAAATATTATTACGTCCTTCAATTTTATGGAACCTGTATTCAATGGGTTGTTTCTGGTTGGTTTTTGATGTTCTTAATTCCATGAATTCATTCTTGTGGAGGGAATAAATATTAAGGAGATAATTAATAAAGTGTAACTTTTACTAGGTATAGAAGTAGTATAGAAAATAGTATATGGATTTTGAATAGAAATTATAGATCTATTATCCTCTAGAAAGGTGTTGTTGAAGAAGAGGGTGATCCAGGAGTGATGTTCGACACAACTATGATAAAAAAGAAACACCATCATTGGTGAAAATTTCTATCGACATTGTTTGAGGTAGAATCTTTAATCCTGATTAGTGAGATCCCTTGGGAGATAGATTAGTGATATTTTGAAATTTTCATGGTAGTGAATCAAGATGGTTGGTGACAATTCCAAAAACATATAAAATGATGAATTATTGTAATTTTATTATGATTAGTGCATATTAAAATTTTCATGAATTATCCTTGTACATATCCCAAAGTGGGTGAAAAAAACCATACGTGTAATTTAATTATATATTGATATATAGGGAAATAAAGGGATAGAATTAATTTCTCCAAAATTTGAGAGAACATAACATAAAAAAATATTATACTACAATACCCTGATTCTCCCTCTCTACCGCCTATCATGGTATATTATTTGATAATTTAGTAACAATATGTTTAGCAACTGATATTATATTTCCATGAATAACCTACCTAGACTATAAATTTTCTTCTTATTGGTGAAGGAAACTCTTAGTATTCTACTTAACAGTGGGGTAAGGTAAAATGGTCTTCTTGGCACCTGGTTGATGGAATGACTTTATTTTTCTATTGATGATCTGGAAACCTCTTATTTTCCAATATGATATTATATAGGATTCATATTATATTTATTTTTATAGCTTTATTATGTATATATGTTACCTTTCAGTAATTCATCATTGAGTTTTCTTATCTTCCCCATCGTATATCTATACATAGAAATTTTCTCCTCATCGGAAATATGATCAACTTATTTGGGTAGCGGGTGGGATATGTATATAGAAACAGACTTCCCTTTATCCATATACAAGGTTTTATAAATAAGAAAATAATTGAATGTTTATATGATCCAAAAAAATTCATATTCCATCTGATTTCAAATACACCTTCCCTCTCCGTGAACATTTATATAGACCATGTTTTCATCATATTCCTCATTATTATCTTCCGATGCACTAGAAATATTCTATGTATTGTCAGAAGGATTGATGTTGACAAATTTTATTGATTATAAAAATGTAATGGGAATAAAATCCTCACCCACATCAAATTAGTAAAAAGGTTCATCATCAAATGAGTATCCTTCATGATATGATTCATGATCTTCAAACACATTTACCTTTATGGATGGTTATTAGTAATCCCAAAGGTTTCATGTTGGATTTGTTGAAAGTGTATTTTCTATCCATGTTCATGGATGGATTTGTTAAAAATATAATTATTGAAATCATGTGTTAAGGATCACCAAAGTGTTTAATTGTTACATCGGAGGCTAGTAATTCCCAAAGTGATAACCACGTTGGAGATTATTAGAGATTTTTTATTGACTTATTAACTCCATAAAGATGGTCAAAGATTTCCACAGTGATGATTGTCCAAGAAAATCTCCAAGTGGAGGTGTCTGGAGTCATGCTATAAACATTATAGAAGTATATATATCGGAGGAAATTGGCTATGTGAATTGGGTATGTTTCTTGAACGGCTATGTGAATCAGCTTAGTGGCAAAAAATGCTTATTTGATAAAATTGGGTATATGGACCAAATGACTATGTGAATTAGCTATGTTGACAAAATGGTTATATAAATCAGGTATGTTTCCTGTATAGTTATGTGAATTAGCTATGTAGAATCATTATATACGTGAGTAAAGTGTTTGTGTGACTATACTTCATAATGGATACATCAAAAATCGGGTCCATTGGTTTTGTAGACATGGATGTTCAACTATAGAAATTTAGAAATATAAAAAAGATCATCTACTTGAATTTTTTTCAGGTGAAAAATGGGAGCATTCATCGTCGAACTGATGGATACTTTGTAGTAGGACATGTGTGATTTTAGGAGGAAATTTAATGATCCATATCTATCATAAAATGTAGTTAATGATTGTGGTTATTCTTAAGTGGAGGGTCAAGCTGAAGATCAAGATCTTCATGGGTTCAAATATAGCTTCCCATATTTTATGCATGATCATGTTGGAAGAGAGAGATATTATCATAGGAAATTATCTTGGGAATTTTTATCATTCTCATACAATAGTACCCATCCTAAAGACCATGGAGAATTAAATATATTATTATGAATCTTAAAATTATAGTTTCATACATTTTGTTTTCTATATTTACATATAATGAAATACATGATGTGAATACCATGATAATATTGGGTAGTTATACTATGGAGATAAGAAAATATCTCATGCGGTTATGTTTATAGAAAACAGTTTGAGAATCATGGGGGACAAAAGAGTCTTGTATGAACCATAAAGTGTTAGTTACACCACATGGAATAATGGATATATAATATCAGACGATTCATATCAAATGAGTCACCTCTCAATGAATAAATGTGACTCTACATCATTAGAAACATCTATTGAAATAATAGGGAGAGAGAGAAAGAGAGTATTCCATTGAAGTAATAAAAATAGAGGGTATATTAAAGATCAAATTTTCATACGAAGAATAATTTGTTTCTCTAGAAATGGGGATGAAATATTAAATAATTGGAATTTTTAAAATCTTCAAAATTTTGAATAATGTGTTTGTTATATTTATAGAATATTTAGTTTTTTGAATGAAAATAATCTGGAATGATAAATATGTGGCATCTAGTGAAGGATTGGCCAAAGAAAAATAATAAGTTATCTATTGTTCTTATAGTAAAGAGAGGTTTTTAAAGAGATAATCTAGGAAAAAAAGATGTTGCATTAAGGTATTATCATAGAGGTAAATTAGTATCCTAATAGAACTACATTATAGAATCTATCATTTTTTAATATTCATTTAGAGTTTATGGATAAGGGACTTAAATATATATAAACTCTATGAGGATCCTTCCTGGAGTTGTGACAAAAGGAAGAGGAAGTTGATACTTTATACTAGTACTGAGCCAAAAAAATAACGGTTTGAGGGAGTGAGACTTGGGATGAATTAAGATATACCTAAACCTAGTAAGTTAGTAAACCTTTGTATACGAGTGATCTAGCTCAAACCAATGTAATAATTGCTCTTCATAGTGATTTTTTGACACAGTGCAACATGGATTCATTCTTTTTGGATGTATCCCAATGAGTTTGATCCATTTAAATACTCTTTAACATATTTAATTTATGAATTTAATCAAAAATAGATCAATATAACTAGATAATATATAATTAAATAGCATAAAAACGGACCATCATTGTTTTTAGGATGATATCCTTGAATGGTAGGTGAGACATTAATGGATTATGTTTTGTAATGATCATTTATAGTGAATACAAAAATTCACCCCCACCCCATCAAGGTAATGTCATTTTTAGTCCAGTATTTATGTTCACCAAGAAGAATCAGAGGGAGGTTTCTTTATTGGGATTTTATGCTTCGATATAGTTCATTTGTTTGTTTAAGTTGAGGTTAAAGTTTGACCCTCTATTATGGTGTGACATTAAGAATGGAAGAACATTAATGAAGAATCCAAAATCAAGCGGAATCTATTTGTATGGAAATATTTTTAGGAAACAATTATTCATCTATATGATTCCATAAATATAGATAATATAGTTATGAATGATTATAAATTTTGAATCCGATAACTCATTCAATGATGCTTCACGTATGAGTGAGGATCCTGGTCAGAAAAGTGATTTTTAGACCATTGATGATAAGGTAATCTGAGGGATGATAAATAGGTAAAATGACCATTTATTATAAAAATTATACCAGAAAATAAATTAAGAAATATTGATACCTAAATAGGATTGCAATTCTATATACATTATTATTAAAGAAGTAGATAATGAGGTAAAAAGATGAGAGACTAAGAAAAGGGAATATTGAAGTTTTAACTGACCTCATAGATAATAATCATTCTCAAGAAGAGTTAAATAAGATATAAAAAATGTGGAATAACTCATAGAATAATTTTTTCTAAACATGATAGAGTTTCAGAATATGAAGGAAAAGAAGGATGAGTTAGATGGTCAAATTGTTGTATTAGTTGATTAGAATATAAAGATGAAATACGAAAAGGTATTATTCAAATATTCTAATTTTAAAATGAAATCATAAATGAATTATTATGATATCATGTTGGATAATATTATACAATACTTGTATGTGAATTTGTCAAGTGGTAAGAATCTAAATCATGATTTAGTTCTAAAGTTGAATCAAGGATAAAGAAGATCCAGCTGTTTTAAGAAGAATTAATTTCATCCAAGAAATAGTTAGATTCCAAGAGTAAGAATAATCTCAATAATGCTTTAAATTTTTTATTTCACCACCCTTATGTAGGTGATAATGAATCAAATAAGAGTATATAATCTCATAGAATAAATAAGAAAATATTTCCTTGTCACGAAGACCATTCTTCATGGATGAATACATTCTTAGATATTAAGAAGTTCTACTAGGGAATGAGAATAATAAAGTTATGAATATTCAAAAGAAATGTTTAAATTTTGAAGGTATTATAAATATAATTAAAAGGGACTCCATAATAGGTAAAAACAATTAGTTGAGGATTTAAGGAATACATAATTATATGAATTTTTTGTTGGGATGCATGGACACACCTTCCGTTTTGTGCTAAGCCATGTGGATATATCAAAATCTATGAAGTTGGTTGAAAACAATAAATTTTGAATCACTATTAATAAAAAATAAGGTATGGGTATTATCCCAATAATTATTAAACTCATATGTTTTTCCAAAGTGTAAGATTCAAAGGATATCTAGTAGGGGTTAAAAGAAGATTTATGGATGCATGAAAAGGAAAAACTGTTGAATTGAGAAATAGATTTCAAAAATTTTATGAAGAATACTCTCTTTCTGAAACTAAGGTAGTGAAAAAGGTGAAATTATTTCTCTAAAACATAGACATCTTAGAGAGATAATAATATATCATTGTAAATAAAAAATAAAGCATCATGTAATGATAAAATCAATCATTCCCCTGAGAAGGGGACATTCTAATGAAATTAAAGCACTAAAAATTATCACAATTATTTAAGGTAATGTGATGGAAGTAAGAATTATTTCCAAAACAAAAATATTAATATTTTGGGATAGAATCTATGGGTGGTAAATATACCCATTAAACAAACAATGCTATGAAAGGGAACAATCCTGAATATTTGAAAAGGTGTGTAGATTCCATAAAATAATTTTCAGATCTAAATATGGATTCCAAATTTAATGGAAAATGAAACATAGTGGTATATTGTGTGTCACCAACATCCTAACCAAGGAAGTATGAGGTTCCCCTTTCAATGTATACTTCATTGTTTCTAACTATTTGTGAAATGTGTAAAATTGATGGGGAGATACAATCCATGGGATTATTGTGCTTAACAACTACATGACTACCTGTGCTATAAAATTACAATTGGATGATGTTGAATACAAATATTAATAAGAATAAATCATCATGAAAATTATATTCAAGTAGATAATTTCAATAATAAAATTACATGTAAAGAAGGCTAGAATTGTGTTCAATAATGTTTTCATAAGATTGCATATTTTTATTAGGACTCAAAAGGGATTAATAAAACTGTGAAATAGTTATAACCAAAAAATGAATTTTATATACATATTTTATTTTAAAAAAATTGTGTTTGTTATCAATTGATATTTTAAATATATCCAAAATCCGCTAAATTGGAATAGTTATCTATAATATCATAACCCCATTTTGGGCACCATCAAATGATATTAAAAAATTTTCAAGAGACACGGTCTCAAGAATATTTATGATGAACATCAAAGGATATTAAGCTTTATCATATGTTTTTAAAACCTATGAAGGGTTGAATGACACAGAGTTCAAATGATATCATTTTTTAAATATGAACCCATATTGAAATAAGTGGTGTCAACTTTTTGTCAAGTGGTATCAATTACTTCATTATGTCATATGTTTATTAGAACCATGTACATTATATACTAATGGTTTAGTGTAAATAAGTGGAGATCATATGTTTTATATTGAGAGAGGAAAATGCAATGTTTTTTTTGTTTCTTGTTATTTGTAAGTGATATAGATATCCTTTTTATTTCCTATAAAAACTCTTCTTTCTTAAACTGATATTAATTTTATTAGGGTTTATAGAAATATTTAAATCTTATGTATAAACTGGTAAATTCACTTTGTGAATATCTTGTGAAAATACAGAAGGAATAGAGATTGTATTGTGTTTCATCTGGTTTCAATGGATTTGGATAATAAATATGTGGTTGATTCCAAATAATGAATGTTTTTTCAAAGTGGAGGTCAATATATACCTATAGGGAAATTAAGAACATATGAAAAAAGATGGTGTAGGATTTCCTAAAATCTTTCCCTCTATTAAGGGGGAGATGATGTGATGATTTTTTTCCCTCTAGTAAGGAGGAGAAAAAAGAAAAGTGAATCCCTACATGTTTTGAAGTAATTTAGTAAATACAATTTTCATTATAAAGGACCTTTATATTTCAATGAAAATAAGGTGGATATGATGATATATTTTTGGAAGATAATAAGATATCATCAAGTGGGTATGAGACTTCTAAGAGTTCAATGACTAAGGAGGAACAAAAGTATTATTTATTAGAACAACAAAATCCAAAAGGGGAGATTGTTAGTAGTTCTAAAGGATTGATGTTAGATTTTATAACAATGGATTTTATGGCTAAGAAAATGTTTAATTTTTTAAAATAAAAACTTTGACATCACATGTTAAAGATTACCAAAGTGATCAAATATTATTTGAGATATTGGTCGTTCTCAAAGTGAGGACCATGTTGTAGATGCTTGGAGAATTTTAATAGACTCATTATGTACATAAGGTTGTTCAAATAATGGTATATTTATTATTTTAAAAGTGTATATCCAAGTGTATGTCTATAGATTAATTATAGAAACATTAAATAGTTAAATAAAATTTAAATTATATATGCTAGAAAAACTCAGCTACGTGAATCAAGTACATGGACAGAATGGCTATATGAATTGGCTACATTCCAGGAATGTCTATGTGAGTTAATTGGGTATGTGTAAAAAGATGATATGTGAATTAGTCATGTGGTCATAATGGTTATGTGAACCTGGTACATGTCCAGAATAGTTACATGAATCTTCTATGTACCTAGATCAATTGCATGAGAAAATAGGTTACATGACCAACCCCATAATTTTCCAAAGCAACAATAGTCCATTTATTTTAGATATGTGGATGTTTGACTAATTTAATTTAGATATATAGAAACATAATCTAATAGAATTTTTATATATTGAAAATGGGAGATTTAATTGTGGAAATGATGGAAACACCATAGTAGACCATGAATTATTATAGGAGGATGTTTTGAGATTCCAATATATCAGAAAATGTAGTAAATTTTTGAGGTTATCCTTGAGTGGATGGTCAGGCTAAAGACCATGGTAATTATGGGTGTAGATATAATTCTTCTTATTTTATGGATGTTCATGATAGAAGATGGATATATTCTTAGGGTAAATTTTCATGGGAATTTTTATCCTTTTCAAACAATAACATCCATCCTAATAAATTTAGAGAATTCAAGATATTTCTATAACTCTTAAATTAAAATTGTTTTCACGTGATTTTTCCTATTTTTAGATAAGGAAATACTTAATAAGAATATAGATATATTCTTAGGTACTAATACTTTATAGATATGAAAATATCTCATGCATCTATGTTCACAGAAAATATTTTAATATTCATGGAGGATTTAAGAGTTATTGATGAATCCTAAAGTGGAAATTAAATCACATGTGATAATGATTGTATATGATAATAATATAATAATCACATCAGTCGACTACTGAAATAATAAAGGAGATTATATACCATTATAATTATTTATAGAAGAAGGATATATAGAGAGAGATAGAATTCCATCTAAATAAACTGAATGGAGAGAAATCGATGATTTTAATTTCAGGGGTAGATGAAGGTGTTTCATTAGATGAGGGGTTGTAACCATAAATAATTGACACCATTGAATACATTTATAATTTTTAAGAATGTATTTTTTGTGTTTATCGAAAACTAAGTTTATTCTAAAATTATTATGAAAATACGAATATATAGAATATAGTGATGTATTTTTTAAATAAGAATAAGAAGATATTTTTTTTATTACAGTAAAGAGAATATATTCTAAAGAAATTTGGGAAATAATTTATTCTCATAAAGGCAAAGAGGAAACCCAATATAGATAAATTAGATCATATACCTTTTTTGAATATAAATTTTTATTTTTGGGATAAGGGACCTATATGTCCATAAACTATGTGTAGATTTTCCTCATGTATTGATCAATGGGGGAAGAAGGTGATCCTTTAGACTAGAAGTGATCTAAGGAAGGAATATTCGAGTGAGTGACTCATGGAAAGAAGTGAGTTATCCCAAAATATTTAAAGTTAGTGAGACTAGGTATAGTATTGAACAATACTAAACCTTTGTTAGTAGTGAGTTTCATAGTTATTTTGGTGCAACTCATAACACCAATGGGTGTTCCATGGACATAACCCAGTGAGGGTGAACCAAGTAAATACGTGTTTCCATATTTATTTTATTAATACACACTAAAATAGACCAAGTAAACTAAATAATATCTAGTTATAAATAATAACATGTGACCCTCATGATTGAGAGTCTGTGATCCTTGAAGGGAATGTAAAACATTTAGGGAATAAGATTTTTAACTTTATTGGAAGCGAAAACCATAATTCACCACCTCCCCCCCCTCTAAGGGTTTTATCATAATTAATCACCTTTATCCAGTAAGTGTTTTTAGTTTATAACTTATATGATTGTTTTTCATCTCCATTAAATTATCACTTAAAAATTATTATGAATTAAAATCATAAGGAAATCTCTGACAACCCTTAATTAATGTAACCCTTAGAGAAGGAGATGAATCTCAAAATGTTAATTGAGTAAATAATTGGGGAATTTCATGTGAAATTGAACCCAGTATAAAATATACCAACATTATTATTAGTACAAGAGATGTACAAATACAAATATTCCTAGGGAATATGTCTAAATCAACAAACTAATAATCATAACAACACACTTTAGAAAATGTAATGGATAGAGAGGTGGTGATGGAGGAAAATATTCCACCGAAGATATGAGTTGGGGAGACTCCTTAACTATTGTTTGAGTATACATTATGTCTCTATTTAACTCATGGGAATCATATATTGTAAGATTTTGGGTTATTTTCATCTGACTTCCCTAGAAACTAGGTACCATCCATCAAAAGTGACTTGAATATTAAGGGGTTAGTTTTCCACAAATTTCATGCTTATTTCACATTTATTGTGGCCCGATGGAAGATCCTATCAATACATCTTTCAATTAAATTCATTCACCTATGATCTTCGTAAATGGAAAGATTGTTCTAAAAGGACTAATTGAAATATGCATACCCAATGTTACAGTCTTGTTCTAGGACGATGACACTACAATCCACTTTGATCAAATAATATTGTTTTCCTATAAACTATATAATGTGAAGATCTCCATAGTCATCCCTAAACACTAATGAATATTATGGTTTTTGTATCCTTGATCATTTGGTAGAGGACCCCAACCCAATAAAGTGGGATTGGTGGATAAATTCATAATTTTTTCTAGCATTAGGTTTCTGAGTGGTAGAAGGGGAGATCCTATTAATATGGAAGAATAGATCATTTATTTCCTTGAGAATGTTAGTATATTAAACTTAGTGAAGATTCCAGGACATCAGAAAATAAATGGTATCCCATAAATTTTTGGGAATATGAGGTATGAATTATTATTTTATTATCTTTGGAATTTCATGATGTATACATGTTCTAGAACATGGTTGGTATTTTCTCCATAGCCAATTCCTTCCAGATTATAAAAAAATTATTTATCCTCTGTAACTTATTGTTTAACCTTGTCTGACCATAAATGTAATTTATTTAATATTTTATGAATGGGTGATAAAATTCTAAACATCCTTAATGACATACAAGGATGAACAATCAGTGGGAGGCATGGATAACGATCATTTCCCAAAATTGTTCATTAACCAACACGAAATACTATTGATCAATGAGGGAGAATATATTGTATCTAACTTTGGGTTCTAATGTTCCTCTAGTTATGAGGGTGAATTTGGAATAATTTCAGTGTGGGAGGACCTCTTTGTTAAGGATATGTTTCATTATAAGGCGGTAATTCATGAATATCAACATGGGGAGGACCTCAATGGTTAATAATCCTTAGTTCACTGTTAGGGGTGTTCCTCTATTTTGATTACATTCTTTATCATAGGGATAATCTCTATAATATATATACCCTATGGGATACCTCTTAAGTTATTATCATGATTACAATAACTAGGTACTCAATGATTTGAAATTTTTTAATTACTTTCATAGGGAGGACCTCCTTGTTGGTTCTTTTCTATTTTACCACCATGGGGAGGGCCTCTATGGTTTGTAATTATTATTTTACTAGTGAGGGGAGGAACTTATAAAAGATAAATTTCTATATTTTATGAGGAAACACTAAAATTGATATAATGAGGAGGATCTTTTTGAAATAAAGATGCTTCATCCTGGGGATAACTCCCCTAATCGGTTTTTATATTCTTTTGAGGAGGTCCTCCTCACTAATGGCTTAATGGGGGCCTATATAGCTTCAAAACTTTATCATATTGTGTTTTTACCTCTATAGAATATAATATAATTCTTTCCACCATAAGGAGGACTATCATGATTGATATCTACAACATCTTATGGAGGGATCCAAGGATTTTACTCTAGGTAGTACCTCTAAAGTAATTTATTGTAGATATATGGGGAGTAACATAGTAGAGAATTATCTAAGGAGGACCTCCACAACCATTGTTTCCTTTTCCAATTGAGGAGGGGTGTAAAATACTTTCATCTGTGTTTAGATTTTTAAAAGTTGTTTACTCTTGATGTAGGTAACTGGGTAGGGTTAATGGGATTATATCATGGTACATAGATGAACCTTTTAGATATCATTGATAATGTGGTAAATTGATATTGAGAACATTATAAACTATAAACAATAAGTGATTCTAATAAACCCACTGGATCTTCAAACTTAGATCCACCAGAATCCCACATGTGGTAGTACAGAAGAACAACTAATCCTATAAAAGTTTTACATAACTATGTTCACCATAAGATTCTAGAATTAACACCCTGCACACCTCATGAAGTCATCCTTGATAATACAATAAAGAGGAATAAAAAACAATCATGGAACCCTAAACAAATTCATTATGAATGAAATAAATGATAGTATAGAAAGAATTAAATGGGTAATGATGCTAATTTTCTTAACACGATGTGTCCTATATTCAAAATTCAAACACTACTACAACCTTTTACAGTACTTCTAGAAAAAAAAGATATTATGAGAGTTACGAATTTCTCATTATCTTCATTTCTGTATTAGTCACTTGAAAAATCACACTTTTCAAAGAAGTGTCTACTTTCATAAATAATAATATTATCTGATAAAATTTTTTAAAAATAATCGCCTAAAATATTAATTAATTATGCATGACCACTTCTTCTTATCTACCAAATTGGTGACTCTCCAAACTCACTGATCAAATATAGATTCAATGATTTATCATAAAACTTCAGTAGATATTAAATTTAGATGGTCTTGCATACATTGGAGAAGTCATACTATAAATGAATACACAGAATTTTCGTACCATTAATTGGTTCATAAATTTTGTTAAAACTAATTCTTAAAGATTAACTTTTTGTGAACTAAAACAAAATTCACTTCTCGATATAGAACTTATCTCGGATCGTGATCAGGGATTTCCCCAGGTATAGCCTCCTTCAAGATTTTTCTGACATAGTAAATTGGAACAAATCGTAATTAATAATTGGATTCACATAATTTATATAGAGAACATCATTTCTAGGATCCCTATATGTTCTTTTTTTTACAGAAAACCAATCGAATAAGTCTTAATATGTAAGCCAAAGGAGAATACCCAATGAATAGGTAATTATCTTAACTGAGTTATTAAAAGTTTTTTATTCCTACACATCTTATGAATATGTAATATATACAATAATATTATGACCTAAATATCATCAAAATACAATAATTTTATTAAATTTATTGAATAATTATTATCTATTTCGCATTCGTCCAATATAAAATGAATGTGTCGCTCATGCACACGTGCGGACTATTGCCTCCATGAAGTATGGTATATAATTTATCATCACTACCACTCATAGATGGTTATATTTATTGATTGAATGAATATATATGATATTTATAACATATTTATAATTCAATAAAGATAAAGTATTATTTACCTTCCATTAAATCCAACTATTAAAAAATGAAAACATCACCCAATCATATGTATGAACTACCACCTCCACGAAGTTATGAAACTAATTTTTCATATTCTACTTGCATGGATTGTTTTAAATTTATATATAATAAAAAAATATGATATTTTTTATGTTAAAAATATTCTAAAGGTAATAAAACCATGTCCATGGTGTAAGGACTGGAATCATCAAACCGAACCATTCCTAGAATACAGAATAGTTAACACATTAATATTGATTTTAATGAAGGATTGTTCATAAATAGGTAATTATACACAATAATATAATAATATTTAATAAAATTAGTATTGATTTTATTCTAGTATATATTAATTATAAATCTAAATTTTTTATATCGGCGGTTAGAATGCATAAGAAGAAATTTCGGACTTGTGGTAAGGGTTTTATATTATAATCTAACTTTTATCAGGATTGTTTATGATTCAATTTTAATTTCAATAAATTATATATTATTTATATCCTAAAACGCATCTATATTCTTCTCCCATGGTTATTTCATGTTTTCAAGTATTATTTCAATTTTCCCCTCTTTGGTACTCAAAAATTATGGAACAATATTTTTAAGAAAAGCCAACCTTATTTTGTGTTCTTTGGTTGGGAATATTTTTCCTTTATATCCATGTTTTAAAATTTGTTTTATTAACATTATTATCTGATTTTAAATGATTTATAAAGGTATATTTTTACTATACTTGACTTTATATACAAACTTTTAATGGAATTTTCTTATTGTTTTTCAAAAGAGTCTTTTCTGACACTCTTTACAAAAGTAAGAAAAGAAAGTTTTTTTAATGTTTAATACATGAATAGATTTTACTATAATAATATCTTGTATTCATCATAAATATTACATTAAAATCATTCATGGTTTTAAGAATATAATCATATTATTACTTTTATATTTATTTTTATTTTTTAAAAAGCTATAAAAAAGTTTATTTATTATTATTTTTCATAACATCTTTTTAATAATTTTATAGGATTATTTTTTATCAATTAAAACATCCTTTAATTAATTTAATGCTTAAATAAGGATTTTATCTCATGATAACATAAAAATTATTACATTATATGGATAATGATGAATATTTTTTAATTTTTTTTTCATGGAACTCATTTCTTTCCCATGGGTTAAATAAAATACAATAAAATGGTGAATTTGTTCATATCATATATAATATATTTGTAAACCTTTTAATTATATGATAGGTTGGTCCATTAAATCCATATAATGCATTAGGTAGTTTTTTATATCTCATATGATCAAAGGTTAAAGGGGTGGTTAAATCAATACTAAGAGGTTATATGAGCAGTTAGACCAAACCCAAGAAAGAACAAGAGAGCTTAACCTAATAATATTGTGTGATGAATGTATTGGTGGGTGTCCTTGACAAATGGTTTATATTTTTATGTTTATTTCACAATTTTATACCAAAAACGTATTTATTATGATTTTGTTATACTCTCGTGGATCATGATTGAATATTGATCGTACATCACTGTTAAAATTCATGCCTTTTTATCACAAAAACTTATGAAATGAACCATTATTTGTGTTATATGGATTATTAGATATGTTTTTATAAGTTATAAGCATTTTTTTATACCCTTATGCTTATATTATCATTCATTTTTATCATCAATTGATATCTCTCATGCTTACCAATACTGAGCATCCAAGATCACACTTTCTTATGTTTTATTCCCCATGATATAATAAAATTATTCAAGAAGGACATGTCTATTAAGGGTACCACATGATAAAAACATTGTTTGATATATTTAATATTGTTCATAAATAAGGGGATTATGTATCTAATCTCTAAAGATACTAAACATTTTAGTTCATCAAAATGTATAATTGGGATATATTTTATTATTCATTGAAAATTATGGATTATGTATGCATGTTATACTCAGTTTGCTTATGTTTTTATTAAAAAAGTGTTTAATTATTTTGTAGTAATTTTTTATGAAGAATAATAGGGTATAATCTAAAACAATTTATGGTTAAATTGATATGAGATATATGTATAATTCCATGGGTTGATAAGTGGGTTTCATAATTTAGTACGTCTTAATAATGATTCTCATTATCATATTATTTCTCACTCTAATTGTTGATTATTGATACTCACACTATGCTTTTTTATTTCAGTTAATGGATATAAACAAGAGAAATTTTATAAATAACGAATGTGATAGCCAATACAACAATTATTCTCATGCGAAACTGAATTTCATCAGAATTACAATGAGAAATATTATGGATATGCTCTCCCAACTCTCTCAATCTATGAATAGTAATATAAATCATTATGAACATCAAAATAACCAAACTAAGGAACAACTAATCATTGATTATTTTATTCAACAACATCCAACTTATTTCAGTGAATGGTCTAATCCCTATCATACTAATTAATGGATTATTGAAATAGAAAATATATTTCCCATTATCTGATGCTCATACCATGGAAATATTGTTTTTTTGTGTATTATTTGGAAGGTGACGCTGATCAATGGTGGAATATTATCAATAATATGAATCCTATTTGAAGAAATTGATTCTATTATATGGGAAAAAATTAAGAATTTTTTTTAAATAATTATTTTCTTATAATTCTTAAATCAAAAATAGATATAGAATTCCTAAAACTAAAACAAAAGGATAATAAATCCATTAGTAGCTATGAGTCGAATTTCACATGATCTCCAAGTTAGGCTTATATTTTTATCATCAAACATGAAATAAAAATTGATTTATTCTTTTATGGATTAAAACCATATCTCAAAAATGAATTATCTATAATGGAATGTGGTAGATATAAATATTTATTTTGATGTCCTCTAAAGGTAGATATAGATGATAGACACTCCATTCATTCTCTCAATTTTAGGGAAAGTAAGAGAAATATGTTGTTTTGGAGAAATTTATAGAATAAAACACGTCAAGGAAAGAAAGAATATGTATTTTTACCAAAATTTTGGAAGAATCATGGTGAAAATTTATATATGGGATAGATAAATTCATTTATTTTGGAATAGATTGTTATAAAGAACATAAGGAGATATGGGTGAAAAATATTCTTATCCAAATTCACCACCCATGCTCCGATGATTTTATTGTAATGAGTATATGAATTATGCCAATAAATTAAAAAAATAAAGGGTTAATGATGATAATTTAAATCATAAACCCCCTCATCCAAAGGAAAAAAGAGAATTTCTATGTGATCACAACTCCAGAAGTGGATCGCCATAATGAAGCGATAAACGGTACACTTTTTGTCCACTCTATAATTGTAAATTTATTTTTTTGATTCATTTTATGTCCATTTATTATATATAAAGAATTTTCTAAGTGTATTACATCACTGCCTCAATAGTAAGATATTGACTTAATGGTGACAACACCAAATTTTTTGATGTTTTTATCTAAATTCTATTTTACCTATATGATAGAATATTATGGGAATATACTACCTATAAATATTTTTATTATCCCAACACTTGAATTTTATATGAATTTGGTTATGAATGTTTTCTATCTATATATATCCTATAACAATTATTGAGTAAGGGAACTCATATTTCCTATTCCAAATCAACTTATGATCATTTGTCGATGTATGCATGAACATGAACATCAAATAGAAATTGCATCCATTATATGTTTCTTACTACCTATTCGTGAGGGGTATTTATCTCAAATGGTTGGGGAAAAAATTAATATTTAATATATTCATATTATTCATAAATAGTTCATTTTCTTTCCAAAATAATTTCCTAGTACTCCAACAAATCATGATATCAGTTTATCTATAGAAATAATGCTTGGTATTATTAATATTATAGAGACTCCTTAAATAATGTCCATGATTGAGATGTAGTAATTAAAGAATAAAACCCATGAGAATCTATATTAGGTATTTATAAACCATTGTGCATCAATATGGGATGCACCTATTCATTTTTATAAAAAAAAGAAAGATTGTTCAATGCATCTTTGCAATGATTATTAGGAACATGACAATATCACTATCGAGAACAAGTGTCCTAAATATTTTATTGATGACTTATTTTATCAACTTCACATAGCTCAATACATTTCCAATGTTGATTGCTAGTCTATATTTTATCAGTTAAGGGTCAAAAGGAATATACTCTCAAGAAATCCTTCCATACGAGGTATGTATGCTATAAATTTATAGTGATACCATATAGACTTACCCATCCCCCATTATCTTCATGTATTTAATGAATAGAGACTTTATATATTACCTTAATTATTTATTGGTAATATTAATGAAGTTATTTTCATATAATTTAACATAAAAGATGAGAAAGACAATTATTTGAGGATTTTGTTTAATAAATTTAGAAAGTAGAATTTATATGTGAAATTTAGAAAATGTTAATTTTGGATATAGAATGTTTCATTCATATGTATTTTTATTATAAGAAAGAGTATATTTATGAAAAATTTAATGAAATAAGTTATTGAATAATGTCCTAGACTAACCATTATGACTAATATACAAATTTTATCAAGATTTGTTATACACTTTTGATGTTTTTGAGAAAATTTTATAAATAATACCATCCATTACCCATGTTTAAATAAAAGGGAATCAATTTCCATAGGATATATGAATGTGATTAAAATTTCAAGGAATTGAAGAAATTGTTGGTATGTACACCTATGTTCCCACTATTTTTTAGTGGATAAGGGGTTTTGATATACATTGATGGCCCAAAGATGGGAATCATGGGTTTTTTAAGGAAAAAAACTATTAACTTAATTAAAATAAAAATATTACATGTTTCTAAAGGATGGAATCATATTACAAGCATTATCATGAAGATGGAGAAGATCAGTAGGAAGATCATCAATCCAGGCAGTGTCTTGATTTACTCCTTTGTTATCAAGGGCATTAGTAACTGTATTTTCTTAACGATGGGTATGAGTGATAATTTAATTGATGTTGAGAAGAGAATAGTCTCAATCCATCCATCGAGTAGTGATCGACTACGCAAGGGGTGTCACATTCTTCCAAATTTCTTACACCATGGTTGTCGAATCGCTTTCAAACCAGAGATTTTTCCAACCATGATTCCTAGTGAAAGAAACAACATGTATCATACCCATCATTTTAGCCCTTATAGAAGAGGAAATGCCACAGTTCCCAAGAAATCATCTAAGGAACTGACCAAGGTGGTTCCTAAAGATAGCGCCATAACCCGTAGGACCATGATTGCCTTTTGAAGCACCATAATCGTTGAATTTGATCCAACCAAGAAAGGTAGAATTCAAAAACACTTCAAATGTATGACATGACCTACAAAAATTTCCTTCAATATAAAGACATTGTAGAATCATAAAGTCAGGAAAAGTGTTGTTGCAGTGACCATTATGAATCAAAGAAACTTCACATATCGAAATAAGAATCTGCATCCAACATGAATTATGATTTAGTGAGGAGTTTTTATATTTAATAGTATTTCTATCATACCAGATAACATGATGGAGCTCAACAATAGAAGTAAAGAAGAGGTTATTAATTTTCTGAGAATTTTACATTTCTGAACATCTCATTAGTTGAGTGTTGAAAGAGTCAATAATCAACCATATGCAGTAAAAAATGTCAAAAATATAGTTCCAGAGAGCAGAGGCAGTAGCTCAATAAAGGAATAGGTGGTTAGTGTCTTCTCTGTGTTGACTACAGTGCCTAAATTTGGATTAAAGTTGAATACCAAACAATTGAAGGAATCTATCTATTGGAACTCTGTTGTGGTCAAGGTTCCAAATAAGAGTGAATCGTGAGGGATTTATCCAGGGTTTGTCAAAGATTTTTATCCAATCAGAATCACCTTAATAATTACATAAAAAATAATTGTAACCGTTTTTTGAATTAAGAATACCATTGTGAGTAGGTTTTGAAATTAAAAAATCATCGGTGATTAAGGAAGGATATTTTTTAATGATGTTCATAAGGTCTTCAGGAAGATCATCATTGTGATAATTTAGCATATCTCTAATAGAGTAGTTAGTGTTTGCAGAGGTTTGGTCAGAATTAATTATAGATATAAGAGGGGTGTCAGTCTAGTTATCCAAAAAGAAATTTTTGGAGGACTCCCTGGTAACCATTCATTTGGAATCATTCATGATGTTGGAAAAATATTTCTTAATATATGGATAGATAGATGAGCCGAGGATGTTCAATTTTCCTTCCTTAAGTTGGCCAAGAAATATCTTTTTGAGAAAAGAGGCATAATCCGAATTTTTGTGAAGAAGGTTCCAAGTGATTCTAGCTTGAAGGACCTCATTAAAGTATCTATTATTTTTTATGCAAGTCCCTCCCTTATCAATAGGTTTGAAAAAAGTCGACCAGGGGACAATCACAAGCGTTTTTTTCAAAACACTACCAGTACAAATGAAATTTTTGATTAAGGTATTCATTTTTTATAAGCCCAATAGGCCATTTATAATCCATCATGGAGTAAACCATTTTGGAAATAATAGTGGATTTTATAAGGAATTATATTCCTACTAATGAAACTTATTTTCATTTCCATGAGTATAGTTGGTTACAAACTTGGTCAACAATTGAAAAAAAAGTGAGAAGACTTGGGTTTTCCCCAAAAAATGGGAACACCAATTTAAGTAAAAGGAATGGAACCCTCTTTGATGCCTAATTCACTGATCGTGTTACCTTTTCGACTGGGAGGGAAGATTTTTTCAATGAAGATAAAGGATTTGTACCACCTAATAGTTTAACCCGAAACCTCTTCATAGTGAGATAAAGAATTTTTGAGGTTTCAAATATTTCTTTTATCACCTTCAAAAAAAATAATTATATAATCATCATATAGAAGATGGGTGGGAGCATTCACATTTCTAAAAATATGAATGGGTTTGATTTTAGTATGTTTCACAAGACGATTGTGGAGATGACTAAAATAGTCCTCCTCAATAGAGAAAAGAATGAAATATAGGGGATCAAATTGCCTCACACCTTTGGTGCATTTAAAGTATCCCATGGGAGAACCATTGACCAGGATAGAAATAAAGGCCGAGTTGAAAAGGGTTCTGATTGTAGCAATAATGGAGTCATTGAAACCAAATCCTTAAAGAACCTTGAAGATTAAACTCCAGTCCATGGTATCAAAATAATTTTTTATGTCTTGTTTTATGGCGATATTCCCCCCTCTGTTAACTTTTTTAAGAGTGTTGACACACTCAAATGGCAGACAAATACAATGTTGTATGGATCTACCCTTTATAAAGCCAAATTGGTTCTAGGAGACAATTTTTCCCATGATAGTTGAGAGTCTATTATCAATGAATTCGGTGTTTATTTTAAAGAGTGTTTTAATAAGAGAAATGGGTCTAAAAAGGTGGATTTTAGAATCATTGTCCAATTTAGGAATCAAAGAGAGAAATTGAGTATTCGGACCATGAGGAAGAATGACATTGGAGAAGAAATATTTGACAAGGTTACAAACATCCAAATGTATAATGTATTAATAATGCTGAAAGAACCTATTATTAAAACTATCAGGACCCGGACCACTATTAGGATTCAAGATAAAGACAGTGTCTTTAATTTCATGATCAAGTGTTGTGTTTAGATGGAAAGAGTTATCCTCACTATTAACCAATTTTATAAGGACCTTAGGTATTAGATATTTGTTTTTGTTAGGGACATTGAATATAGATTTAAAGTGAGAGACAATATGACTAGAAATATCATCTTCATTGTCTAAGAGGTTGTCCCTATATTTTAAAAAGGGTAGAGCTCTGTAATATTTCTTGACTCTATGAAGTGAGTTGTAGAATTTTGTGTTCCTATCACCATAAGATAATAATTTAACATAAAAAATTATTTTCTTCATGTTCTCTTTAAAGGTGAGAAAACAATTTAGTTTTACTAGTATATTTAGTTCTTGACTCAAATCAGTGTTGAAATAAGAGCTAGTGTTACTATTTTGAAGTTGACCAAGTTCATCCTAAATAAGATGAATGTAATTGTTAAACAGTTTGTCAGTAGAACTACACTATCTTTTGAGAATCTTTTTGAGGTTTTTTAACTTATCAGGACAGGAAAAGGTATCATTAAAGTGTGACATAGAAGACCAAAAATTTTTAACGATATCAGTATATTCATCATTAAAAAACCACACATTTTTAAATCTGAAAAGAAGAGAGGGTTTCGTATTTTGGTGGAGAAATTGACAAGAATGGGGTGATGGTCAGAGTGTAGCATATGGAGTATGATGTTAGAGATAGAGTCCAATTTATCCAAGGTAGGGACGTTCACGAAGGCTCTATCCAACTTCGAGGAAACCACCATATTGTAGTGCCTCCTATACCAAGTAAACTTTCCCTGAGTAAGATTAATTTCTACAAGGTTCTTGTCTTCAATAACTGTTTTGAATTCTCTTGTGGAAATATTCCATGATTCGGACCAATTTTCTCACCTGTTTTTTAGATGGAATTACAGTCCCAAATCAAAAACCAAGGATTATTGATATTAGTACCTAAATGGGTATGTTCATTCCATAGAGGTCTCCTATCTTGGTATCTATCATAAATAAAGGAGTAGAAGGAGTGAGTGCCATCAATTATGATCTCAAAAGTAAAGACTTGTTCAATAACATTGAAGAAATTAAAATGTTGAAGATATGTGTGTGAAAAAAATCCATAGGGTTTCAAAATTGGAGGAATTTTTGGTTGCACCTGCAAAAGATTAATCATGTTGTTATAAGTGGGAATATTTGTTGAAAATTAATTTTTTGGTTTAGAAATAGCAAACAACATTGTGAAATGAGTGTTGATCATTATTTTTAATATGATAAGAGTTTTATAGTTGGAAATACCCTGAAAATTGGAGAATAGAATCTTCATTTAGACCAATGTTTGGAGCTAGAACTCCCCTTTTGTTGTTCACTAAGTCTTTTTTCCATGAAGATATTCTAGGCTTTTTATCATTTCTTGGAATGGTATTCAGCTTATGATTATTTTTTGGAGTAGCCAATGGGTTGTTTTTTGAGATTCCCTTATCATTATAAATGGGAATGTCATGTAGGGTGGTATTCACATGTGAATCTATAGAGTTCCTAGTATAGGTATTAGCATGAACCACATCAGGAGTAGCAATAAGATTTTCGTAATTCACCAAAATACCATTATGAATGATAGTATGAGAAACACCAATAGACTGAGTTATAAATGTAGAGGAAAGATTACCTGAGCCTTTTGTAGCCATAGGTGCAGTATCATTCATTTAGGTGTTTGAAGGTGGAACCAATTGACTATTTGGAGTAGTCAATGTTATCTCATTCTATTTAGCTAGTTTGGTTTTAACATTTGAATCAGCTGTGAAGTGTGTGTTCTTTGTTCCATCAGTGACTTACTTCATGCCATGGTCAGAGCTAGAATTCAAAATTCAATAGGTTCTTAGAACGGCCAGATCTGGAGATTTTCAATCCTGTTTAGACTGCTTGATGCATGTGAGTTCATGTACCACCGAGGTACTACTGATATTTTCAAAACAATAAGATGTAGGGGGAATTCAGTATGGGTAGTACAGTTAGTATTGAAATTCTATTCCCTATACAGCTTAGGACTTGAGATAGCCATTTTGAGTTTTTTCATCAGGTTGTTTATCACTACTAGATTCTTGAATAAATAATACATTATTGAAATTTTTAATATTAAGTGAATAAGGGGAGGACTATTGAGTTATTATTTGAAATTATTGTCCAAAAATGTATCCTTATCTTCACCTTGTAATATTATAGGGGGGAATCATTCATGTGATTCACGATCCCAGTGGCTAATACTGGAGTATGTGAAATAAATTCTAGCATTATAGGGGTGTTTGGGGAAGATCAAAATCCTTCACCGGTTTTCTAGGATGGCGAGGATTGGATTCAAAATCTGTAGCTTCTGAATCTGAATGATAGTGATTAATTAATTCCATAACTATTGTTTCAATTTCATTATTTATACAATGATCTTTGGCTTCATTTTCATGTCCCTCCACTAAATCATCCCAGGCTATTCCCTCTTCATCACCTTATGGAATCAAGACCTTAGATTTGATAACCCACTTTTCAGTGTTCTTCTTAGAGGTTTCAGGTTTATCAAAGGAAAGACCTTTATCTATATTTGGTTTATTGGTCTCAGTCTATTCAATGCCACTTGGTTATGAGGCATGTTTGTGCAATACCATACATTTTAGAATCTAGTGACCTATGATTTTAGAGTACTCAAAAAAGGGGTATTTCTCTCATATTCAATCCTTACTTCAGCCTTATCATCCTTATCAATAAAGGAAATAGAGTGCGGATGCTTAGTTTATAGGTTCACTTCTACTATAAATCATTCAAATAATCCTAACTCACCATTTAATGTTCTTTGATTGATCTTTATGGGAGTACCAATACAAGAGGATAAGTCATTTAAGATCATTGGATGCCAAAAAAATATTTAAGGTTATGCAGTCTAACCCATACATGCACCAAATGTTTTCTATGAGTGTTCATATTAAAAGAAAAGTCCCATTCAGAGATACTCAATAGACCATGTATGAGTTTCAGATTACCTATCTCCCATACCCTCTCTAAGTCTTCCTGCGAGGAGAACAAAATATGGAAATAACCCTTACCTAGTGGGACTAGTTTTCAGTAAGAAAAACCCCAACAGTGAGCAATGTGAGGCTTAATATCAAGATATGACCACGTTTTTTCCCCATTTAAGTAAGAAATGTGACCCATGATAGAGAACTTACACATTTGAGTTTGTTGTTGAATCGCTTCGGGATCAAACTCCATAGAGTATCCTCCACCATCCATTTTTTTTAGCATGGGAGGTTTCATCAGTGTTGATTTGTGTTACTCTGATCCATTTAGAGCTTCGAGGATGGAAATCCCCCCTAGGTTTTGCATTCTTATCTTGTCCGTAACCATTCCCATCAAGTATTTTGTTTTCGTTCATTTGAGCTGTAGTGGAAACAAAGTAGCACTCCCATTCCAGATCAAAGGAGGCCATGATTCAGATAATTATTAAATCAAAGATCCTAATATATCCAATTTATATAGATTGGGTATTGATTTTTGATGGTTCACCAAGCCATTCAAAGAGAGACCCCCTCGTCACATTATCATTTGAACATTCTTATTCTAATATGGTAATCATATGTGTTCTAATGCAGAATGTAATTGTTTCAGAGTATACCTTATAAAAAATGAAGGCTCATGTGTAAAACCCCAACCCTACTAACTGAGAGCCTGTGGTTATTTTTCAACGTCGGAAGAAAATATATAGGATCACATCTTGAATGATAAAATAGCATAATATTCTTTGGAGACAAGATACATACATGATTCTCAAATTACATCAAAAACATGAAATGAAATATTAAAAAAAGTCTGCTAAGATTATTATTTCTTATAGTAAATCTTTCAAATTCATTCATATATACCTTCTAGATATCCTATGAAAAAAAATAAAACCTAAAAAATAGCGAGTTTAGATGCTCAGTAAAGGTTATTTTACAACAGAATATATCATAGGGTAAATAAAAAATGAATAATAAGGAATAGATAAATAATAATAAAATATTCCATATAACTCATATCATAAAAATGGGACTAAATCAATGGATGACATAGATATATAAATAATCACATGGATAAAAAAACAATTTTCATAATGAAAGAATAAATAATTTCAGACATTATGATCTTTATGTTATGGCATCATTCTATGACATTATACATAAATTGGTAATGAATACTCCAAATTCCCAATCAAGTTTTTATCATGAGGCATAAAAATTCATCGAGTTATTATAGTGGGCCCTTACCATCACATACTAGGTCGAGTGTATTGATCATATTCCATAAATAAATAACAGTTCAATGCATAATCAATATAAACATTCATACTGAAAAACCAACATATGAAATGTTAATATTTTTTCCAGTCAATAAATAAAATATCATGATCATAAGACTTCCAGTGTAATATGGTAGATAGTATTATTATATTGTATCTCTTATAAATAATAAAATTCATCAAAGTTTGTTGACATAGATGAAAATACTTTATAATATCACTAGAATATTTCATGAGGAAAATACACTTTTCATTGTGAAAAAAAACTTATTTAAAATATAATTTTTTTGATATTATTAAAAAATACATATATTTCAAAATAAACATTGAAACATATAATGTTATATTTAGGGACAATAATATTTATGATCATATGAAAATTCATTCAGGTGTTAAGCATTAAAATAAATATTTCATTCACGCTTATGGTAAAAACTACCTCGTTTGGAAAATGATAAGAAGAGTCTTTTAAACCATTTTATAAAAAGTACAAAATGGGTAAAAATAATTTTAATAAACCTCTAGAGAATACCAAAAAACATTTTTAAAAAAAATTAAATAAAATATATAAATGGAAGAAACATATTTCTGACCAAATATAAAAATATTATGTTTTTCATAAATGAATTTTTTCATATTTTTGATTACATAAAAAGAGGTAAATGAAAGTAGAACTTTTAATTTAGAAAAAAAAGGAAAATATTTTCAGTTTAATAAAGAAATATAATATGATTACCCCAACCTAAACTTAAACATAAATAATCCTGAATAACTATGAGACTGTGAAATAAACCCTTACCTCATGTTTGACATAATTCATAAGTGCTTCTAACCTCCTATATAATAAATTTAAATTCATTATACCTCTACACCAGAATAATATTTATACATATAACAAAATAATTTTTTTACTTATAAAAACTTATCATCCTTTCATTAATAATATTTTATTGTCATCATCATTCGGAGGGTTAACTGCTTTATTTTTCATGAATGTTTTCATTTGGATGTTATCTTCATTGCATCTTTATAATGGTTCCATCATCACTAGAATGTAAGTAGTAACATTAATAACATATATATTCATTGTATACAAATTTAAAATCCTAAATAAAATGTGTTTATAAAAAATGTACCACATCGCTTCCTGGAGCTGGTAGTCTCTATATACTCACAAGAAACATTATTATTATTTAATGGGTGGAAGGGTAAGAAGGTAAATGATATATTATATCATTAGATTCATAATTATATCATAAATATCACATATATTCATTATTTATACCTTTATAACCATTTATATAAATTGGTGATGAAATAATAATTACACTGTTATGTCGAGATGGTAATCCATACCTACGCAGAAGTGATGTTTTCATTTTGCATAGGATAAAATATTATATGGACCCAGACTTATACATTACATAATCAAGTAAATTATTTTAGAATCCAATTTATTACATTCGTAAAGATATTTTTAGAATATAGCTTTAGAGAATTAAGTAATAATTCATACATAGAAAATCATAAGAATATAAAGTGGGTACTATAAAATAGTATCCATTTTTTCATAATACAAAATTTTTTAATAGAACATGAAATATTTTTATGAATAATCTTCACAACATTCATCCTGGATTATTCACTTCTATTACCCATCTTTAATCCCAATGAAACACATTTTTAATCTTTGGATGAGCACAAAATATTGGTGAGGTATATAAAAAGAAGAGTGTAAGAACCCGAGTTTTTAGAAATGGGTCAAAACCCAGCCCTGTTTAAACTTTTGACTGGTTTTTGAGAAGTTTGGAAAATTTGGGCAGTTTCCAAAAATTCCAGACTACACGCTGTGTACTTTAAGTACATTTTGTGTATGAGTTACTCGAGTGACCGGCCGTGTGCTCGCCGAGTACATGTCGTGTGAAGGCCGCATAGAACTTTCCTACTACACGGTGTGTATTTATAGAAATTCCGTGTATCCCTACCCATGCAAGGCCAGGTACATGTCGTGTGGTTCCCAGGTGTAAATTTCCATCTACACGGCGTGTAGCCTTCCTTGACATGTCGTGTACCCTTTCCCCGTGTAGCGGTTGAGACCCTAGCCGTGTGATGACCGTGTACCCAGTCCAAGCCATGTGCTGGACTCCGTTTAAGTCGGAGTACGGAAACACGTATACACGGCGTGTACTTGGGAAATACACGCCGTGTACTTTTTTTATTTGATCGTTTGGAGCATCGTCGTATCTCATTCCCATAACCATCTTCTTATCCCCCTTTGGACGAACAGTTCGTCGGAAAAACCCCGAAAACTCAAACCCTTCCAGAATCTTCGTACGACCTCCGTTCTTCGATCCGTCGGTGGCAGAGGGACCGCATCAGGGAGGCTAACCCCATGCACCCTTCTTCATCCTTGATTTATCACCTATTCCTCCACAGATTCCATCTAAACAGAATTTCTGGATTTTACGGAAACACAGATCTACCGCAATTCAGTCCGATTCAGAGGCTGATATCAAATGAGTGTCACCGTACGAGTACGAGGTAGGTGGTGCATACCTTCTTTCGTGTTTTCATAGAATTTTTTGGGGTTTCGACCTTCAGGAGCGACATCGGTTGTTGAGAGAGACTCTGTTTATTTGTTTTTGTTTAATTATATGTATTTTGGAATGCCTCTGGGTATTCCCTAACCCTGTTGAGATTGAGCGAGAACGGGTTAGAGGTTGTTGCTCATTTGGGGAAATTTGTTTGGGGGTGCCAAAATGCGTGTTATTTGGACTGTTGTTTAATCTTCTATGTTATTACTGCTTATTGAATGTCTCTAGTTAAACTGTTCAGGTTAATTGCTAATTTGTGAATGAGTTAGGTACTGGTATGGGATAGCACAAGTAGTTCAAATTGACTGTTTAGTAATTTCATCTTTAAAGTGATGCTTCAAAGTATGAATATGAAATGTGTGATATTTCCTGTGTTGAACTGCTTTTTGTGTTGCACGTGGCCTGGATATTTGTTGAGTGATGAGAATCACAGGTTGGGGCTCTGGATCGGTTTACTTCTGGTGGTTGCTACCACGGGATTGGGCGTCATGGACGTCGGTTGAGGTAGTTGGACTATCAGGATGGGCTTTGGCCGGGTTACATGGATGGAGAGGCCATCAGACTTGAGCGACAGGTTCGCAGGGGCACGAGGTGTTAAAAGGGTTGTGGCTTGGTACATACTAAGGTGATTACCGCTCACTGGGTACTTTTGAGTAGTGTGCACACATATAGACTCGGAGATGAGGTGGTATGGACACTCACTGGGTAAAGACCCCCTATAGATGCGGTTAGGTATATTTGGTTTGGGGGTGCTTTCCATATGAAGCCACGTGGAAGATGAGGGGCCTTCAGGAGACAGCTTTGAGGCGGTCAAGTTGGGGGAAGAGGCTCACCGTGATTTGAGGGCAGACATCGTTGTCCCTCTGGTTATCCTTTGAGGTCAGGTATCGTTGTTCCTCCAGATGTTGTGCCATGGGCAGGTTGAGCTTTCGAGCTGGGTTACAACGGTTGGGATTTCCTTCGGGACGTCGTTACTTGAGACACATAGTATCAGGTGGAACGAGGTGTCGGGCTGCAGATCAGACTTTCCAGCATTGGCCGAAGCTGGTGACACTTCCTGGTGGCTGCTGATCACCAGTGAGGTCTTTGTTTACTTTTGGGCATTGCACTGTTTACTGTTTTTCTTATATAAGAATGTCTGCCTAAACTCTTATATTTGGTACGCACCTCTGGGTGATATCCTACTGAGACTTGTCTCACACCCTACATGGGCCCTTCGGGACACGTGTTGACTTTTTGAAATTGCGTGCAGGTAAAGGGTCAGCCTCAGGTTTTGGACTTTAGTACTGATTGACTTGGAGACTGGCACGGACCCTGAGGTTGTTCCATACTGGAGTTATTTGTTTAGTTTTCTTTCCTTGCATCAGCATGTTTACCTTATATTGTAGCTACTACTGGTTATCCATTGGCGCCATTATATATGTATTGATATGTATATCTTTCTTGGATGCATGCTTGGTAGTTTTAGCAGTTAATGTAGTTGATTGTTGGCATGCCGTTCTATTTACTTTCCGCTGCTTTTGTTTTTATATTGCTTCCACTGTTTATTGTTATTGAATGTGCTTCCGCTATGTGGGTCTGGTTCGAGTCTGATGAGTCATTTATTTCCGATGCATATTTAGTATTCTACTCAGACCTATACCATTTTATTCTTCCGGGAGGGTATAGCCTCCCCACTATACCTATCAGACCCTTTTTGCTAGTCAGAAGCCTTTGGCGTTCAGGGGTGGTGTGCCTAAGGTAGTGACACCCGACCCGTTCGGCACTGTTCGGGTGGCTTGTCGGGTCCGGGTTTTTACAAAGTGGTATCAGAGGCAGTCTTCATGATAAGGATTTAGTAGCGTTTCCTTGCTGACTACTAATGAGTTTGAGAATTCTTTTTTTATTTTCTTCTATTTTTACTATTAGGGATATGGTAGACTGAAGGTAGGTTGTTGTTGGAACTGGATTTTTGAACCTGTTCTTGGGTTCCTGCAGCCCCATGTACGAGGGATGGATTGAGTTTCCGGGGTGGGGATTGCTGTTTTCTTTTTGCTTAGATTACAGTTGATATGATTTCCACCTCGATGGCTCACTTGTTGTGATATTTTATTGATTATGATATGTTAACCTTTTCTGGTATGGAAAGGGTTGCTTGCTTGGATTTTGATAGACACATTTTAGGGTATTTCAATTTCATAACTGCATGTATTCTTTGTGAGGTGATAATACCATGTGAATAAAATCAATTTCCATGCTATGTATGCTCTGAAATGTGGATAGGTAAAACTCTGGGTAGAATTTATTGTTTATGGAAATGTATATGCCATGCTTTTTTTTGTAGAATTTCATGTTACAGGATATTTGGGTCTGGCTCTTATGAGAGCAGATAGGTACTATGATTGAGGCAGTGTAACTGTTAGGATTAGGCGACATGGTCATCCGTATTGAGGCAACGTTGGTTGTTAGGAAGGGCAAGTCCTGAGGTACTAATGATACATGGCTCTGTTGAGGGCAGGTAAGGAGGCCATGAGGTCAGGATGTCGTGGGGCATGGGTTGCGGTGAGGGAGAGTAAGGGTAGTTGTTATGCACTGCCTTTTACTACTTTCCTTATCTGCGTAGAATATATTGTTATATGGATTTATGTGGGTTGTCTTACCATTTATGGTTTTCAGCGGGTTACTTCTTCACAACACGATAGAGCGACAGGCAGGAGAGGATATGGTACCGCAGGATCAGGTTCAGAATCCGGTGCAGGCAGAGCATGATCCGCAGGTACAGGATCAGGGACAGGATCAGGTTCAGGGACCAGTGTAGGCAGGGCAGCAGCTGGGTTTGGCAGCGTTCAGACCGTGGCTTGACGAGAAGCTCCGAGCTAACCTAGTACGCGTCTTGCATGGGATTGACAGTGGCGCGCAGGGTACAGAGCCTTCTATGGCCTATCTAACACGAGATTTCCAGTCGCAGCACCCGCTGCTTTTTCAGGGTGAGGGTGGCCCACAGGCGGCAGAAAAATGGATAGAGAATATGCACATGATCTTCGAGCAGCTCGAGACGCCTCCCAGGTGGAGAGTCAAACTGGTGATGTACATGCTGAGAGGACCGGTGAAACGTTGGTGGGATGTGCAGGTACATGATTGTAGGCACGAGGGATTAGTGTGGAAGGACTTCAAGGATAGGTTCTTCGAGCACTTTTATCCGGAGACGCTGAGGGCAGAGAGAGCTTGGGAGTTCTCGAGTCTTTTGCAGGGAGATATGTCCATCATGGACTACACAACTACTTTCATAGAGTTATCTCTATTTGCACTTGGTATGGTGAGTGATGATGCAGCTAGGGTGAGGCGCTTCGAAGATGGCTTACGACACGCCATTCGGGTCCAGCTGAACATCTTCAGGCTGGGTTCTTTCTCCGAGGTAGTGAACCAGGCGCTCATAACCGAGGGCCACAAGAGAGAGAAATCTCGTTTTGGGAGGGTGACAACCCCAGGTGATGATTCAGACAACAGGAAGCGAGGGAGAGATGAGTTCCAGCATGGTGGGCAGGCCAAGGACTCAGCTAGACCACCAAGTGGAAGTTCAGTGGTGGTGTTCTTCCAGTATGGACAACCGGGACATGTTCGGGCTCAGTATGATAGGCCCCTGATGGAGTGTCGGGCATGTGGACAGGTCGGACATCTGGAGAGGTTTTGCAGGCAACCTTCTCTGACAGCCAGCAGACAGGGACCAGGACAGACTGTGGCTCCAGGAGTTGGTTTAGGTTCGGTACCAGGAGAGGGTGGTCGAGGTTCAGCTGCATGCAGAGGATGTGACAGGGACAGTAGGACCCAGCAAAGGGGTCCGTGGCCGGAGACTGGAGCAGCACTGTAGGGAGGTCAGGCATCGGGCAGTCGTGCTTCAGGCCAGGTGCACGCTGTGGAGCTTCCAGGGTTTGAGCAGGCTGGATAGCTGACGATGGTGGGAGGTACACCGTGGATGTGGCTGTGAGTTACTTTGCTTTCTTTTGGCATGGCCCCTTGAGGCATGTCTGGTTGAGTGAAAAGGATGCACAAGATACTTGTGGACTGACTAGATGCTTGGTAGTGGGATTGGCATCATATCATATGTGTTTTATGTTTTATTTATATATTTGAGATGTGTGGAATCCGGAGCATCAAGGATGCAGGTTACGTGAGGTTCCATGGGCATCGGGGCAACGTGGATGCAGGTTACTTGAGGTGCATGGCACCAGTTTTGAATTGAGAATCTATTAGATGCAGGACCTCAGGGAGGCGGACGCCGATGCGGAGAGAGTTACGTTCGGTTTCAGAAGCGACACGTGCGCACCAAGGAGGTGCAGGGGTGACGATGCGTCACGGGAGGACCATGGGTCCGGGAAATAGTTCATTGGGCCTTGATTGTTAATTTGTTTTCTCTGAGCTTTGTTCGAGTTGAGACCAAGTAGGAAATTCCTAAGGTGGGGAGCCCTTTTTAGGAATTTAGCCAGAACCTTGAGACTAGGGTAGTCTGGGTTGTTTAACCGGAATGGGCGTGTTCGGTTCCATCTCCTGGTGTCGTTTGGTATCTCGGGGACGAGCTATGTTAAGGTGAGGAGTTTGTAAGAACCCGAGTTTTTAGAAATGGGTCAAAACCCGGCCCTGTTTAAACTTTTGACTGGTTTTTGAGAAGTCTGGAAAATCTGGGCAGTTTCCGGAAATTCCACACTACCCGCCGTGTACTTTAAGTACACACCGTGTATGAGTTACCCGAGTGACCGGCTGTGTGCTCGCCGAGTACACGCCGTGTGAAGGCCGTGTAGAACTTTCCTACTACACGGCGTGTATTTATAGACACGTCGTGTATCCCTTATTCGTGCGAGGCCAGGTACATGTCGTGTGGTGCCCAGGTGTAAATTTCCATCTACACGGCATGTAGCCTTCCTTGACATGTCGTGTACCCTTTCCCCATGTAGCGGTCGAGACCCTGGTCGTGTGCTGACCGTGTACCCAGTCCAAGTCATGTGCTAGACTCCGCTTAATTCGGAGTATAGAAACACATATGCACGGCATGCACTTGGGAAATACACATCATGTACTTTTTTTTATTTGATCGTTCGGAGCGTCGTCGCGTCTCATTCCCATAACCATCTTCTCCTCCCCCTTTGGACGAACAGTTCGTCCAAAAAAACCCGAAAACTCAAACCCTTCCAGAATCTCTGTATGACCTCCGTTCTTCGATCTGTTGGTGGCAGCAGGACCGCATCGGGGAGGCTAACCCCACACAGACTTCTTCTTCCTTGATTCCTCACCTGTTCCTCCGCAGATTCCATCCGAACAGAATTTCCAGATTTGACGGAAATGCAGATCTACCGCGATTCAGTCTGATTCAGAGGCTGATATCAAAGGAGTGTCATCGTACGAGTACGAGGTAGGTGGTGCATACCTTCTTTCATGTTTTCGTAGACTTTTGGGGGTTTCAACCTTCAAGCGCGACGTCGGGTGTTGAGAGAGACCCTGTTTATTTGTTTTTATTTAATTATATGCATTGTGGAATGCCTCTGGGTATTCCCTAACCCTGTTGTGATTGAGTGAGACCGGGTTAGAGGTCGTTGCTCGTTTGGGGAAATTCAGCCGGGGTGCCGAAATGCGTGTGAATTTGACCATTGTTTAAACTACCATGTTATTACTGCTTATTGAATGTCTCTAGTTAAACTGTTCAGGTTAATTGTTAGATTGTCAATGAGTTAGGTACTGGTATGGGATAGCACAAGTAGTGAAAATTGACTGTTAGTAATTGCCTGTTTAAAGTGATGCTTCCAAGTATGAATATGCAATGTGTGATATTTCCTGTGTTGAACTTCTTTTTTTTTTGGGTGTGGCCATGATATTTGTTGAGTGATGAGATTAATAGGTTGGGTCTTTAGCTCGGTTTACTTTGGGTGGCTGCTACCATGGGATTCGGCATCATAGACGTCGGTTGAGGCAGTTGGACTGTCAGGTTGGGCTTTGGCTGGGTTACTTGGACGGCGAGGCCATCAGACTTGAGTGACAAGTTCGTAGGGGCATGAGGTGTCAGAAGGGTTGTGGCTTGGGATATACTGAGGTGATTACCGCTCACCGGGTACTTTTGAGTAGTGTGCACACAGATAGACTCTGATATGTGGTTGTACGACCACTCTCTGGGTAGAGACCCCCTGTAGATGCAGTTAGGTATATTTGGTTTGTGGGTGAATTCCATAGGAAGCCAGGTGAAAGGTGAATAGCCTTCGGGAGACATCTTTGAGGTGTTCATGTTGGGGGCAGAGGCTTGCCGTGATTTAAGGGCAGACATCGTTGTCCCTCCGGTTATCCTTTGAGGTCAGGTATCGATGTTCCTCTGGATGTTGTTCCATGGGCTGGTTGAGCTTTCTAACTGGGTTAAGACGGTTGGGCGTGCCTTCGGTACGTCGGTACTTGAGACACATGGTGTCAGGTGGCACGAGGTGCCGGGCTGAAGATCAGACTTTCCGGCGTTGGCCGAAGCAGGTGACACTTCCTGGTGGCTGCTGAGCACCAGTGAGGTTTTTGTTTACTTTTGGGCATTGCACTGTTTACTGTTTTTCTTATATAAGCATGTATTCCTAAACACTTATATTAGGTACGCACCTTTGGTTGGTATCCTACTGAGACTTGTCTCACACCCTACATGTGCCCTTCAGGACACGTGTAGACTTTATTAAATTGCGTGCAGGTAAAGGGTCAGCCTCAGGAGCTGGACTTTAGTGCTGATTGACTTGGAGACTGGCACAGACCCTGAGGTCATTCCATACTAGAGTTATTTGTTTAGTTTTCTTTCCTTGCATCAGCATGTTTACCTTATATTGTATCTACTACTTGTTAGCCATTGGTTCCATTATATATGTATTGATTTGTATGACTTTCTCAAATGCATGCTTGGTTGTTTTAGCAGTTATTGTAGTTGATTGTTGGCATGACGTTCTATTTGCTTTCCGTTTCTGTTGTTTTTATATTTCTTCTGCTGTTTATTGTTATTTAATGTGCTTCTGCTATGTGGGTCTGCTTCGAGTCTGCTGAGTCATTTATTTCTGCTGAATATTTAGTATTCTACTCGGACCTGTACCATTTTATTCCTCCGGGAGGGTATAGCCTCCCCACTATACCTATCAGACCCTCGCTGCTAGTCGGCTGCCTTTGGCGTTTAGGGGAGGTGTGCCTAAGGTAGTGACACCCGACCCGTTCGACACTGTTCATGTGGCTGGCCGGGTCCGGGTCTTTACAGTGAGAAAATGTTATTACGTGAAAACTTATAAACATAGGAAATCATTTTCAAAAAGACATAATTGTCACCCGATAACTATCATATAGTAACTTTATGAAACATTTGAGATTTATATAAAATATAAAAAAATTTAAATTAACCATATATGTAGCATGGGGAATTATTTAAGTAATATTTCAACCCTCTTGGAAACCTTTTTATTTGTAACCCTCATTACTACCTTACAATGTAAACCTCACCGAAAACTTATGGTGTAACCATTGTAATCACACTTATATTAACAATATGTTTGACTAAAAAATTAAACATAAAAAATGAATTAGATGTAGATATAGGTCCAAACCATCATCATAAAAAATTATCAATAACCAGAACATAATCTTAAAAAAAGAAAACTTATATCATATAAATCATTCATTTGAAAAAAGAAACAAAAATAAAAGAGTGTTTTTTAAGAAAAGTCCCATAAAAATATCATATATTTGAAATGAGAGATGATAAAAATAATGGAATATGTGTATAAAATATAAATACCAATAATAAAAAATAAAAATTAATTTAAAAAATAAAATTAGTACTACATAATTTAAGAAGTATAGGGTTAACCAGATGAATTGAAATTGGGTTAAGAAATACCTTACCATATGTATGAAGGTGTTATTACCTTGATCTTAATGACCGGAAAAAACAAAATATACTAACTAATTAATAAATCCAAAACTTTTTTATATGTTTAATTGATTTAGTATATTTTTATTAAGTCCATTCGTGTCCTTTTTGATGAGTTTTATTGTTCAATTTCATCATTCGAGAGAGGTCATTTTCTATGTTTTCATTATCTATTCACTTGTATAAGATTAATGAAGTTAATATAAAATGGAAATAGAAATATAGAATTGAGTTTATAAGTTATTAATTAAAATATAGACTGTTAAATTATCATATAAGTCATTTGGTTATTTTGAGTGAGGATGAATCATTATATAAAAGTTAGTGATAATCATTTAGGTAAATTTAGTAGTTTTTTATCACAATGATGTCTTTTTGTTTTATCAATTAGTATTATGTATAAAAATTGGTTCCATTACATAGGATTTAATAATTATATATGTTATATTTCAACCATAAAATTGGTTTCATGATCATCCTTTAAGAGGGTAATTGGAATTGAAAGCACGTCATCCTTGAATGCGATAAATTAACACATCGCAGATGATGTTTTCATTTTTAGTATAAAAGGATAGGGAAAGAGATATGATGAAGAATTATTACATTACCATAATACCATTCCATTATATTTAAGGTAATGGATTTATCAAGCATGTGTGATGAGGGGAGATGAAGTGAGTATAATAAAAGAAAAATATTTGAAAATAAAATAAAATTAAATTAAAAAAGATTTGTACCTCTTCAATTATATTCCATGGGAACCTCCTTAAGGCCATTGTTTTTGGACATTTGTTGAGACCAAAAGGCCTGGGATGTGGTTAAGAGGCTTCAGAATGGATTTTGTAAAGATTTAAGCAAGCTACAAGTCTTTGAGGTGTGAGTGGAAGAGGTGGTGAGGGGAGGTATTTATATTGGATGAGAGAGGTGTTTTCTCATTATTATATTTATTTGATTATTAATTTGTATCAAGACTATGAATATTTTGTTAATTATCATAAAATATATTTTAATAATGAATAATATTTATTGATTTTGGTCTTGCATCATATATGACTCAATAAATCAGGTATTTAGAAAATATCATAAATTACTGTATTTCTCTATTCAACAAAAATTCAAATATTTCAAAAAACATCCCAAAAATTCACCCTAAAAATTCTTCGATGTGTAGAATTAAAAAAAGAAATCCATTTTTTGAAAATAATTTTCCAAATATGAGAAATTTATTTTTTAATTAAAATCCTAATTTAATTGAAAAATACATATTATAAAATTATAACTAATTTTATAACACTTAAAAAAGTAAATAAAGTCTCATTAAATTATCCTATAATCATAATATGGAAAATATTATAATTTTTTAATCTATTTTATGAAAATATATTTTATTTTAATCAATTTTATTATTTTAAATTGTAATTAAATATTTATGACTTACAAAAATAACAACAATTAATTTATCATTTTCGAAACAATAATTTACTTATTCTGTAATATAAATATATAATGATTACACATTTAATATACATAAATTTTACTTATACTCTCATAGGTGAGGTTACTATTCTATCTTCCAGATTACTATTCCTAATGGTCATGTTACTATTCCTAATGTCAAGTAACCAATCCAACAGTAAATATTGCTTAATTTCTATAAATAATAATTATTCCATTATAAATTTGTAAATAATTTGAAATTTTAATTACGGAATGAAAAGAAATTATTTTATAAGTACCTAGGTTGTTATATCCTCCCCACCTTCTTGAAATTATATCCTCTCAATTTTTATTTACTTGGTAAAAAAGTGGGGTACCCTTCCCTCATAGACTTTTGAGGATCTCATGTTTCTTCTTCAACTATGTGATTTATCCACAAAACATTAACCATGTGAATTACCTTATTCAACAATACTTTATCTCAATGATCAAGAATCTAAATATTTTTCCCTTCGTATGAAAGGTTCTATTCTAACTAAACTACTTTTGGGATCAAAACATGTCATAAATCTAGCATATACTTCCTCAATATCTAATCATGAAAAACATTATAAACCTGAGATAAACTTAGAGGAAAAGCTACATGGTATACAAATGGTCAAAATTTCTATAGTTTTTCATATAGTCCATTGAACCATGGGATTAACATTCCTTTCTTACCAAAACACATAACAATTTCCCATAGTGAGATTCTAAGAAAAACATTATCACATACCTCGACAGAAATGTCTTTCCTCCTATTATCTGTATAACATTTTTTCATTATCTTATTTTTCTTCATGTGTTGCTAGATCATATTAAATTTCACAGCCACTTGCTCTATAAATTATGTTCTCCATAATATTCCATTACAAAATATTATCCCAATAGAATGGAGTTATAAACTACTTTTCATATAATGCCAAAAAAGT
This sequence comes from Viscum album, assembly GCA_963277665.1. Lineage (NCBI taxonomy): Eukaryota > Viridiplantae > Streptophyta > Magnoliopsida > Santalales > Viscaceae > Viscum > Viscum album. The sequence goes on along the minus strand of OY728162.1, from coordinate 1,520,747,249 downwards.
TGAAATCTGTATACTGGAATAAAAATTGTTATTATAAGAAAACTCAATTAAAGAAATATGTTGATCCCAACATCCGTAGGAATCCATTGAAAATATATAATCATGTCTTCCAGGTTCTGGATTCTTCACTTATTCTGTCCACTAGATTGGTGATGAAAAACAATGTGGAAATTTAATTCTATACCCAATGACTTCTTATGTCATTTCAAAAATTTAGAATTGAATCTGGGATCTCGATCATATACAATGGATGGAGGAACTCCTTGTAACATGACAATATCTTTGAGGTACAATCAAGAAAGATGATCCCAAGACTTAGTCTCCTGAATATGAAGTAAATTTGTATATTTAGTTGTCTGGTCAACAATAACCCAAATGCATTGTTACCTTAAGAAGTATTTGGTTGTCCCACCACGATGTCCATAGATATATTTACCATTTCCACTCTGGAACTAGTAAAGGATGAATCATATAATTTTGTCATTATCCCTCTTCTTTAACATATTGACATATAAAACATTTCAAAGTAAAATCTATAATATCTCTTTTCATTCTATCCCACTATAAATACTCTCGAAGGCATATGTACATTTATGTACTACCATGATGAATTGAAAATGGGGAACTATGTGTTTAACACAACAATTATTTCTTTATCTAGGAAAAAACATGTCACACATAATGTATTTCCAAAACTAAAAACACAATCTTTATCAATGTTAAATTATGGAAACTTACCCCTTTTGACCAATTCTACCTTTTTCTGTAACTCACAATCTTCTTTTGGTGCATTCATAATTTTTTCAGATTGGGACGACTGTATTGAAACCTGAAGAAAAATAAAAGAATTTCCAATACTAATAACTTTGAATATAAAATTAATCAGAATAATTAAATAAGTAGTTATATTTTAAATGAAAGATGGTTAATGTAGGATGATGTTTTTGACTTAGGTAATCTTCCACATTTTTCCTTTTTAGTGTGATAATTGATCATGTAATAATAATTCTTTATCAGATCAAGCCATCTTCTCAACCCCATGATTAATTCCTTATGAGTGAATATATACTTCATAATTTTATGGTCAGTGTATATTTCACATTTTTCTCCGTATAAATGATGAATCCAAATTTTTAAAGTGAAAACCATAGCTAATAATTCTAAATCATGAGGTTTTAATTTTATTAAAGCTTAAGAAATTACCTGATCATTCTACATCAAAACATAACCAAGTCCCTTCAATTAATCATCATTTTAGATTAGAAATACACAATTTCTAGAAGTCATGGAAAAAATGTAGAATTCTCCAATATCTTATTCAGTTCCTAAAAACAAACATCACATTATTATATCCAAATAAATTTAACCCCTTTTCATGTTAACATAGTATTTGGGAAGGATAATCATGTAAATATTTTATCAAATCATAAAAAATAGCCTATTAATTAAAGATAACCATGAATCTCTATAAACTTTGTAGGTTTTTGGAAATTCATCAATGACTTTTTTTTTCAATCAGTTATTATTCTACCTTTATTTATAATGTTCCCAAGAAAAGAAATCTATTAAAACCAAAAATCAAATTTTCTAAATTTTTCATATAAATTATATTCTTTGAGAGTTTTCAAGACAATCCTTAAATGTTTTTAATTATTCTTATAACTTTTTTAGAAGACAAAAATATCTTCAGTAAAAACAACAACAAACATATCCAAATATTTATAGAAATTCTATTCATAAGATCCATGAAGTCAAGATGGTAATTTTTAAAACCAAAGGGAATAAAAAAAACTCATAATTTCCATATCTAGTATGAAAATCTATTTTGATATTTTATCCTCCATAACCTTTAGATGATAGTGCTTAGATCTCAATTAATTCTCGGAAGAATACTGAGCTCCCTGGAGCTTCTCAAATAAGTCATCGATATGAGGCAGTGAATACTTATTTTTAACAGTAATTTTATTCAATGATCTATAATCAATGAAAATTATCATAGAACGATCATTCTTTTTAACCAAGAAAATATGATCACCCCATGGGGATGTTCTAGGATGAATGAAACCTTTATGAAGAAACTCTTGCAATTGATTATTCAATTTGAGAAGTTCCACATGAGCTACTCGATAAGGGGGTTTTGAAATTGGCTTAACATCAAGAACTAATTCAATGGTAAATTCAACTTTCCAATAAGGTATAACACTGGGAAAATAATTAGTAAAAACATATAGGTATTCATTTACCATTGACACATCATTAATATGAATGGTTCCCTTGTTTTCATTAATATGGGAAAAATAAAATTCATTTCCATCATTTAAGTGTTTCTTAGCTCCCTTACATATTATCAATTGTATTGGTTAATTCTTCTATACAAATTGAATCTATTTCTTGAAAACAAATTCTTTATATCTATAATCAATGTTGGAATGATAAATAGAAATTAAATCCATACCCAAAATTACATAAAACTCTACTAAGGATAAAACAACATGTTTTGTAACACCCCAAGATTTTATGAAAAATATTATTTTAATTTCATTAATGTCTTTTGTTGTATTCTACACCAAGATTACCTTGCGCTATACGCAACACCGTATTAGCTTGCAGTATACGCAACACTATTATTGGACCGTGTTACACACAATTTTGATAATAGTTATTCTACGCAACATTGAGTATATATATATATATATTAAATGTATAAATGAAATATGGTTGGATTCTGTTATACAAAACAATGAAGGATTCTTTCACAACACGCAACCCTGACTTGGCTTGCATTACACGCAATCGCGACCTTCCTCGATAGCGTGTGTTGTACGCAATACCGGGTTTTAATAAACAATGTTATATTATTATAATATTGTCATGAACTAGCCGTTATGAATAGTATTAAATAAATTTTTAATTTTATAACATTATTATTCATCTTACACATTTCTAGAACATGGTATAAGAACAAAATAAATATTTCGGGTAAAATAAGTATTTTTCAAAAAATGCAGTTTTACCGCCTTCTAATGGCGCACCCACCTTAAATCTGGTTTTGACATGTTTGTAAGTTCAATTTGACAAAATAAAATTATTCTTTGGAATCAAGAAATAAAAATTTACTTTGGATAAATTTTTCATATTATTCTGGTAACTTTCACATTTTAATGAATAGTAAAAACACGCTATATTTTAATTTTTTTCATCATAATATCTTATGTGGTTAAATTATAATATTGAATGTTTTTAAATTATAAATAGAATATATTTTTACCATTTAATATAATTTATGTCATTATCATTGATTTTACCTTGAATTCGTAGGTTAAATCAATTCAATCTTTTGCAATGTTATAAACAAAAACCCGTTTTTATTCGACAACGGGATTAATTTTAATTTAATTTCTCCAACTTCTGTGTATTGAATTTTAAAAAATGCATTCCATATTTGGAATCAGAGGGTCCAAATTATGTTAATAGGCTACTTTTTATTTTTGGGAATTATGAATAGTAACTACAGTAAATTTTATTTACCATAGTTAAAGGTAAATCGGTTAATTAAGGGTAAATATAATATTTTAAAATTACCCTAAAAAATGTCAAAGTCCTATTGGATGACTGCAAATCGACCCATATCACCTAAGGGTCGGATTAGATTCAATTAATTAAATTTTTTCAACGAAAATAATTTAATTATTATTAAAACCAAAGAATGTGACAACATGTCACTTTCTTAAATTATATAAGTATAATAATTTTAATCTAGTGATAAACTTCATGAAACTTCGTACATGAATAGTCTCCAGAACGATAATACAATTATCTACATCATAGAAATTTATTTAGAATTTTTAGGGATTAAATAAATATCATTTATTATGACACAAAGATGATGTAGTAATTATCTTATTAATGAAATATTGACATAATTGATGTTATAAACACCAAAATAAATGTAATTTGATACTTTTTATGAATTAAACTAATTTTCTAGGTTACTATGATATATTAGTGTTGATTTAATCAACTTGGTTCGAACATATAATTCTGTTATGACTTTCACAAAAATCATATAACAAATAGTGTCAAAATTGACACAAAATAGTTTTTATATCAAATATTATATTATTAATTGTTATTTTATTCCTAAAAATCTGATTTTTGTCCCAATTACTTAGATAAGGATATATATATTAATAATAAACAATTTGGGGTTCTTTGGGCATGTTATTGTAAGTGTATTAACCATATAGTGTAAGAAAACAAAAAGACGCGTTAAAAGTTAAATTATTTAACTTAGAGTTAAATCTAATTGATAAGGTTAAAATAATACCCTAAACTTGTCTAAATCCTATTGGTTGATAGGTTTTAGACCCATCCCCACTTTAGCTTCGAAATAAGACCCTTTGGAACCATTATAAACCGATTTTGACTTTAATATAAAATAATATTTTGAGATATTCCTAAGGTGCCCCTCTCCTCCTTTATAAAAGGGCACCTCCTCCCCCTCCTCCTCACACCAATCTGAGCACTCAAGCTCGGCCAACCCCTGACATTTTCTCTTCTCCACTTACCTATAATAATCCTAGAGGTCCTGCTCTTCTTCAAAGACCGATCTTAGTTCCCTAAGTGGAGGATTCAAAGAGGCGTTCCAAAGAAGAGGTAATATCCATTACCGATGTTTTCAATTTCTTTCTTCTTCAACTTCTTCTTCTTTAGTTGTTTCATTATAAAGTAATAACATCAGTATTACTTAAATACTTATATGTTATTATAAATATGAAACAACCCTAATTCACCTTCTATCCATCCTACGAAAAAATGAAATCACCGCGCGTGCGTACGTACGGAATACCGTCTCCACGCCGTGGTGTAATCTATTTTACACCATCACCTAACAAGGATGGGTATAATGGTATAATGAGTAACTATATATGATTATTATAAATTTATATTGATACTGAAATCGTATACATACACTTCAACACAATTCCACGACCATGGGAACGATATCATCGCTCGTGCGTACGTACGGACTACCGTCTCCACGACGTGATGAGATTCATTCTCAATGATTAACCATTCATGAATGATTATAATGTATATATAATAAGTAATAATGAAATATATGACCTAATAATACTGGAATTATTTATATTTATATGTATTTCATCTACTTAATTCCATTCAATTCAATAAGGAAACGAAAACAGGGTTCATGCGTACGTACGGACTACCGTCTCCATGAACGGTGTATTTCTTTCCATTTACTGATTTATTATATATGTGTATTATGAATATATATATATATATATATATATATAAATCATGTATTATATTCTGGAATTAAGTAATCATGATCTAAGTAATCATATGAATAATTACAAGTTAAAAACACGAATGACAAATGAGACGATTTTACCCAAAACGCTAATTTAACATGAATTTACAAAAGAACGGGTAATATAAAGTCATAAGTGGACCATATATGATATAATAACAATGAATATGATTCTGGAATAAGTCAATAACATGATTTAAATCATATATAGGAGGTGCGGACACTCACAAAGCAAGTCGGACCTAAGGTAAGGGAAATATCACAATCTCATTTTTATCCGAGATTGTTTATACTTTGGTATTTACTGGGGTGTATTTTATCATCCACATCCATGTTTCCTCAATATGTAATATTATTTTCATTCACCTAAAATTTTTTAAATCCTATTTTTCCCTTCGGTGTGTTTTTAGTAAAAGATATGAAAGGAATCTTTTGTCGTTTTTCGTACGAGGTACTTTTTTGACTTTTCCGACAAAAGTACGAGAAGAATGTTTTTTTAACTTATACGGCATGAATGGATTTTTAAGAAACTTCCTTTACAAGTTTTAAAGTTTATTTTTAATCAACTTCTTTTATTTTAAAGTCGTATGACATGTTATGAAAGGAAAAATGTTTTTGAAGTAGAAAGGATATTTTCCTCAAGAATGGAGTTCAAGTATTTTATCAAAATTATTTTCCATCTAAGATAATAAAAGGGTTCTGTTTTTATCCCTATTATTACATTGGTTTGATTATGTTGTGATGGAAATATTTTTATGAAGTCCTTTATCTTATATGATTTTTTTTATGATGTCATGTGGTTTAAGAATCCCATTTTTATTACATGGGTTACGCTATGATGTATGGTTTATGATTATGTGGCACACATAAGAAAGGATTCATTATAAGATGGGTGGGACCTATATCTCCCTCCAATTCATTGGGTAAAGATTTTATATCTCATGAGATAGACAGGACTGGAACGGGAGGTTATACCGGTTCAGTGAAACAGGACTGAAATGAGGGTTACTCGATTCAGAAAGGGACTTTGTCCACTAAGATAGTCTTGGCAATGAGTCTTGACTAACAAGAAATGATTCTCTATGATTATGTGTGAATGCCACAAAGTTTCATGTTTACATTTCACTGCCATGATTTACCCCATGTTATGAAATTATGATCTCTTTTGCAGGTTAAGATTTCCAAAAGTTATGTGCTTATGTATATGATGTGATTGATATTTCTTTTGTTTACCCTTACTGAGCATTTGAGCTCACCCTTTTATGTTTTCTTTTCCCCAGGATATAAAGAAAGGTTTTAGGTAAAAAAAAGGAAGATCTTTATGGGAGATTTTGAAGATCTTTCACCACGATTAGAAAATTATATTCCGAGATTCCAAAGACACTAAACTATTACGATCCTTGTATGTGTGTTTTTTTGTTATGTACTAAGTATTCTGCAAATGTAATGTAATGTCCATGTACGATAATCTTCGGGTCACTACAGTTGGTATCAGAGGAAAGGTTTAGTCAACCTTTGGAAACTAGGATGCGAGAACTTTAGTGAGATCCCTAGAGATATTTCTAAGGTATGTCTAGGGATGTCCCTAAGGTTATGTATACGTATAGGTTATAGTACTAGAATTACGCTAACGATCATAGAATTAAACCTAAGATGTTAGATATTGAAGGTACTCCCCCTTTATTATGTTGTTTTCCCTAGAATGATTTTTGCCTCTCACACTATTCTTTTTGGGTTTTAGACGATGGCTGGAACCCGAAGGAACCGTGTTGATCAATGCAATGGACAATGCAATGATTTCCCTCCTGAACAAACAAATGTTATTGGAGATGGAGTGCAAAATCTTATTGCTATACTTACACAAGATATGAATCATTCTGGACTTCCAAATGAGCAGATAAGGGAACAATATTCTATTGAGTCCTTCATGAGGCAACGTCCACCTTCTTTCAGTGGGTCTTCTGATCCACTTGTTGATGAACAATGGATCAGTACCACTGAAAAGATATTTTCAGTTCTTCAATGTTCTGAGCATGATAAATTCATCTTAGCAGTATATCGTTTGGAAGGTGAAGCTGATCAATGGTGGAATCTTATCAAGAATACGAGGCAAAGAGATGAAATTGAGTCTATGGAATGGGACGAGTTCAAGAACTTGTTTTCCAGTAAGTACATCCCTCTTATTCTTCAAACAAAGATGGAAAAGGAGTTTCTTGAGCTGATGCAGAAGGATGATGAACCTGTTGGTATATACGAAGCAAATTTTACAAGACTTGAAAGGTATGCATCTGGCATTATCATCCAACCTGAAAGTAAAGTTGATCGATTTTTCAGTGGCTTAAAACCAAGTCTTCGAAGGGCATTAGCTATAAGAGACTTTAGTAGCTATGAAGAAATTGTGCGTTGTGCTATCAAGGTAGAAATGGAAGTTGGTGTTACATATCCATCTCATGGTTTTGACAAGAAACGAAAGATGGAGTTCAAGGAGAAATCTCAGAATAATAGTGAAAAGAAGATGAATGTTTCCTTATGCACAAAGTGTGGAAAGAGGCATGGTGGAGATTGTCTTAAAGGGACTAGAAAATGTTTTATGTGTGGAAAAGAAGGTCATCGAGCAGCTGAGTGTCAAAGTAATGGAAAAAGGGTTTCTAATGATGTGAATAAAGCAAACACTGCAGAGAACGCACCACCAACACTTCAATGCTTCAAGTGCAAGGAAATGGGGCATTATGATAATAAATGCCCTAATCCAAGGGTTAGTGATGATCAACATGAGCAACCACTGAAGACAAAGGACAAAGGGAAGTCACATGCGATCACTATTGGCAATGTTGAATATGACAACGATGCGGTGGAATGATTAAGTGTTTATGTAATGGGATTCCAAAATAATGTTGTATCATTGAGTATTGCAATATTTATTGATGTGGTATTCAAAGTGATTGTTATTTTTTTGGAAATAAGATGATATGCACATAATGAAGGGAAAACGAGAAAATGAAATGTTTGATAGTATTCATGAGCTCATGATTGATATAAGGACTAAGTGATATCATGGTTTGAGTATATAGAATTTTGAGGATTTTGGTATGTGAAAAGTGTTAACTTTAAACTGCATTCATGTTTTCACTAAGGTATTCAAGAGAATACATGATTAAGGACTTTGAATGTTTGGAATGTGACCAACAAAACATATCTTATGATATATGGGGATCGACGATGGTGTTAAATCTCTGGTAATCGTTTTCACTATGTTATGAGAGTGGACTTCAGTATTAGGGATAATCCTAAAGATTGGAAAGGATTATGTTGGACATAAGTGAGTATTGTTTAAGGATAGAAGTTTTTTTTCGATATTATTGATGGGATGTTATAGTAATGTAGTTTTTGAAAAAGGACAACCTGCAGGACGGGCGACAGCCCATCGCTTCGGACAAGGCTGTGGGAATCGAACCCACAACCGAAGTGCGACTGGCCTTTATCGCCTACCATTGGCCTACAGGAAGTCCCTGTTTAGTAGAAACTAGTTTTATTATATTAAGCAGTATGATATATGAAGTATAAGTCCATTTTAGGAACCATATATGATTAATCTCACTATTGATTGACTTATGTATATAATTTTTGCTAACCTTTTGTTTGAGACAGATGGAATGACCCGTCATTCTATCACATGATCTGCTAACACTTCACGAATAACAAATTCAACTTCATTTATTTAAGAGATGAAGTGGAAATTGTTCAAGGCACGAACAACAGTAAGATTGTACCAAAATAAAGTAAGTATTTATTCTAAGCAAATTTTCAACTTTAGGGAAATGATCTTGAAAACCAAAAAATGTAGTCCTAGTGATCTTATACATGATGAATCAGATGGTACCTTATATCATCACAAATCTATGGATTTGTGATTACTGGCTTTTCCATAGCCATGTTCTCTACCACTCTCCATCAGAACATGATGGTTAGATTTCTCTTCCATATCCATATTTTCACCTATCTGGAAACCCAATGATTAGTTTATTTGGGTAATCGTTACATTTCATACTTTAGTTTTTAAATCCAAGTTGTGGTATTCTTTTTTACGATGTGGGTTTCTATTAAAGAAAATTTCGAATAATAAACCATTTATAACCCCGACGAATTTCGAGGGCGAAATTCATTTTAAGGGGGGTAGAATGTAACACCCCGAGATTTTATGAAAAATCTTATTTTAATTTCATTAATTACTTTTGTTGTATTCTACTCCAAGATTACCTTGCGCTATACGCAACACTGTATTAGCTTGCAGTATACGCAACACTATTCTTGGACCGTGTTACACACAATTTTGATAATAGGTATTCTACGAAACATTGAGTATATATATATATATATATTAAATGTATAAATGAAATATGGTTGGATTCTGTTATACGAAACAATGAAGGATTCTTTCACAACACGCAACCCTGACTTGGCTTGCATTACACGCAATCGCGACCTTCCTCGATAGCGTGTGTTGTACGCAATACCGGGTTTTAATAAACAATGTTATATTATTATAATATTGTCATGAACTATCCGTTATGAATAGTATTAAGTAAATTTTGAATTTTATAACATTATTATTCATCTTACACATTTCTAGAACATGATATAAGAACAAAATAAATTTTTCGGGTAAAATAAGTATTTTTCAAAAAATGCAGTTTTGTCGCCATCTGATGGCGCACCCACATTAAATCTGGTTTTTGACATGTTTATAAGTTCAATTTGAAAAAATAAAATTATTCTTTGGAATCAAGAAATAAAAATTTACTTTGGATAAATTTTTCATATTATTCTGGTAACATTCACATTTTAATGAATAGTAAAAACACGCTATATTTTAATTTTTTTCATCGTAATATATTATGTGGTTAAATTATAATATTGAATGGTTTTAAATTATAAATAGAATAAACTTTTACCATTTAATATAATTTATGTCATTAGCATTGATTTTACCTTGAATTCGTAGGTTAAATCAATTCAATCTTTTGCAATGTTTTAAACAAAAACCCGTTTTTATTCGACAACGGATTTAATTTTAATTTAATTTCTCCAACTTCTGTGTATTGAATTTTAAAAAATGGATTCCATATTTGGAATCAGAGGGTCCAAATTATGTTAATAGGATACTTTTTATTTTTGGGAATTATGAATAGTAACTACCGTAAATTTTATTTACTATAGTTAAAGGTAAATCGGGTAATTAAGGGTAAATATAATATTTTTAAATTTCCCTAACAAATGTCAAAATCCTATTTTATGACTCAAAATCGACCCATATCACCTAAGGGTCAGATTAGATTCAATTAATTAAATTTTGTCAATGAAAATAATTTAATTATTATTAAAACCAAAGAATGTGACAACATGTCACTTTCTTAAATTATATAAGTATAATAATTTTAATCTAGTGATAAACTTCATGAAACATCGTACATGAATAGTCTCCAGAAAGATAATACAATTATATACATCATAGGAATTTATTTAGAATTTTTAGGGATTAAATAAATATCATTTATTATGCCACAAAGATGATGTAGTAATTATCTTATTAATGAAATATTGACATAATTGATGTTATAAACACCAAAATAAATGTAATTTGAGACTTTTTATGAATTAAACTAATTTTCTAGGTTATTATGATATATTAGTGTTGATTTAATAAACTTGGTTCGAACATATAATTCTGTTATGACTTTCACAAAAATCATATAACAAATAGTGTCAAAATTGACACAAAATAGTTTTTAAATCAAATATTATATTATTAATTGTTATTTTATTCCTAAAAATCTAATGTTTGTCCCAATGACTTAGATAAGGATATATATATTAATAATAAACAATTTGGGGTTCTTTTGGAATGTTATTGTAAGTGTATTAACCATATAGTGTATGAAAACAAAAAGACACGGTAAAAGTTAAATTATTTATCTTAGAGTTAAATCTAATTGATAAGGTTAAAATAATACCCTAAACTTGTCTAAATCCTATTGTTTGATAGTATTTAGACCCATCCCCACTTTATCTTCGAAATAAGACCCTTTTAAACCATTATAAACCGATTTTGACTTTAATATAAAATAATATTTTGAGATATTCCTAAGGTGCCCCTCTCCTCCTTTATAAAAGGGAACCTCCTCCCCCTCCTCCTCACACCAATCTGAGCACTAAAGCTCGGACAACCCCTGCCATTTTCTCTTCTCCACTTACCTAGAATAATCCTAGAGGTCCTTATCTTCTTCAAAGTCCAATCTTAGTTCCCTAAGTGGTGGATTCAAAGAGGCGTTCCAAAGAAGAGGTAATATCCATTACCGATCTTTTCAATTTCTTTCTTCTTCAACTTCTTCTTCTTTAGTTGTTTCATTATAAATTAATAACATCAGTATTACTTACATACTGATATGTTATTATAAATATTAAACAACCCTAATTTACCTTCTATCCATCCTACGGAAAAATGAAATCACCGCGCGTGCGTACGTACGGAATACCGTCTCCACGCCGTGGTGTAATCTATTTTACACCATCACCTTACAAGGATGGGTATAATGGTGTAATGAGTAACTATATATGACTATTATAAAGTTATATTGATACTGAAATAGTATACATACACTTCAACACAATTCCACGACCATGGGAACGATATCATCGCTCGTGCGTACGTACGGACTACCGTCTCCACGACGCGATGAGATTCATTCTCAATGATTAACTATTCATGAATGATTATAATGTATATATAATAAGTAATAACGAAATATATGACCTAATAATACTGGAATTATTTATATTTATATGTATTTCATCTACTTAATTCCATTCAATTCAATAAGGAAACGAAAACAGCGTTCATGCGTACGTACGGACTACCGTCTCCATGAACGGTGTATTTCTTTCCATTTACTGATTTATTATATATGTGTATTATGAATATATATATATATATATACCAATCATGTTTTATATTCTGGAATTAAGTAATCATGATCTAAGTAATCATATGAATAATTACAAGTTAAAAACACGAACGACAAATGAGACGATTTTACCCAAAACGCTAATTTAACATGAATTTACAAAAGAACGGGTAATATAAAGTCATAAGTGGACCATATATGATATAATAACAATGAATATGATTCTGGAATAAGTCAATAACATGATTTAAATCATATACAGGAGGTTCGGACACTCACAAAGCAAGTCGGACCTAAGGTAAGGGAAATATCACAATCTCGTTTTTATCCGAGATTGTTTATACTTTGGTATTTACTGGGGTGTATTTTATCATCCAAATCCATGTTTCCTCAATATGTAATATTATTTTCATTCACCTACAATTGTTTAAATCCTATTTTACCCTTCGGTGTGTTTTTAGTAAAAGATATGAATGGAATCTTTTGTCGTTTTTCGTACGAGGTACTTTTTTGACTTTTCCGACAAAAGTACGAGAAGAATGTTTTTTTTTAACTTATACAGCATGAATGGATTTTTAAGAAACTTCCTTTACATGTTTTCAAGTTTATTTTTAATCAACTTCTTTTATTTTAAAGTCGTATGACATGTTATGAAAGGAAAAATGTTTTTGAAGTAGAAAGGATATTTTCCTCATGAATGGAGTTCAAGTATTTTATCAAAATTATTTTCCATCTAAGATAATAAAAGGGTACTGTTTTTATCCCTATTATTACATTGGTTTGATTATGTTATGATGGAAATAATTTTATGAAGTCCTTTATCTTATATGATTTTTTTATGATGTCATGTTGTTTAAGAATCCCATTTTTTTTACATTGGTTACGCTATGATGTATGGTTTATGATTATGTGGCACACATAAGAAAGGATTCATTATAAGATAGGTGGGACCTATATCTCCCTCCAATGCATTGGGTAAAGAATTTATATCTCATGAGATAGACAGGGCTGGAACGGGAGGTTATACCGGTTCAGTGAAACAGGACTGAAACGAGGGTTACTCGATTTAGAAAGGGACTTTGTCCACTAAGATAGTCTTGGCAATGAGTCTTGACTAACAAGAAATGATTCTCTATGATTATGTGTGAATGCCACAAAGTTTCATGTTTACATTTCACTGCCATGATTTACCCCATGTTATGAAATTATGATCTCTTTTGCAGGATAAGATTTCCAAAAGTTATGTGCTTATGTATATGATGTGATTGATATTTCTTTTGTTTACCCTTACTGAGCATTTGAGCTCACCCTTTTATGTTTTCTTTTCCCCAGGATATAAAGAAAGGTTTTAGGTAAAAAAAAGGAAGATCTTTATGGGAGATTTTGAAGATCTTTCACCACGATTAGAAAATTATATTCCGAGATTCCAAAGACACTAAACTATTAAGATCCTTGTGTGTGTGTTTTTTTGTTATGTACTATGTATTCTGCAAATGTAATGTAATGTCCATGTACGATAATCTTCGGGTCGCTACAGTTGGTATCAGAGGAAAGGTTTAGTCAACCTTTGGAAACCAGGATGCGAGAACTTTAGTGAGATCCCTAGAGATATTTCTAAGGTATGTCTAGGGATGTCCCTAAGGTTATGTATACGTATAGGTTATAGTACTAGAATTACGCTAACGATCATAGAATTAAACCTAAGATGTTAGATATTGAAGGTACTCCCCCTTTATTATGTTGTTTTCCCTAGCATGATTTTTGCCTCTCACACTATTCTTTTTGGGTTTTAGACGATGGCTGGAACCCGAAGGAACCGTGTTGATCAATGCAATGGACAATGCAATGATTGCCCTCCTGAACAAACAAATGTTATTGGAGATGGAGTGCAAAATCTTATTGCTATACTTACACAAGATATGAATCATTCTGGACTTCCAAATGAGCAGAGAAGGGAACAATATTCTATTGAGTCCTTCATGAGGCAACGTCCACCTTTTTTCAGTGGGTCTTCTGATCCACTTGTTGCTGAACAATGGATCAGTACCACTGAAAAGATATTTTCAGCTCTTCAATGTTCTGAGCATGATAAAGTCATCTTAGCAGTATATCGTTTGGAAGGTGAAGCTGATCAATGGTGGAATCTTATCAAGAATACGAGGAAAAGAGATGAAATTGAGTCTATGGAATGGGACGAGTTCAAGAACTTGTTTTCCAGTAAGTACTTCCCTCTTATTCTTCAAACAAATATGGAAAAGGAGTTTCTTGAGCTGATGCAGAAGGATGATGAACCTGTTGGTATATACAAAGCAAATTTTACAAGACTTGAAAGGTATGCATCTGGCATTATCATCCAACCTGAAAGTAAAGTTGATCGATTTTTCAGTGGCTTAAAACCAAGTCTTCGAAGGGAATTAGCTATAAGAGACTTTAGTAGCTATGAAGAAATTGTGCGTTGTGCTATCAAGGTAGAAATGGAAGTTGGTGTTACATATCCATCTCATGGTTTTGACAAGAAACGAAAGATAGAGTTCAAGGAGAAATCTCAGAATAATGGTGAAAAGAAGATGAATGTTTCCTTATGCACAAAGTGTGGAAAGAAGCATGGTGGAGATTGTCTTAAAGGGACTAGATAATGTTTTAAGTGTGGAAAAGAAGGTCATCGAGCAGCTGAGTGTCGAAGTAATGGAAAAAGGGTTTCTAATGATGTGAATAAAGCAAACACTGCAGAGAACGCACCACCAACACTTCAATGCTTCAAGTGCAAGGAAATGGGGCATTATTCTAATAAATTCCCTAATCCAAGGGTTAGTGATGATCAACATGAGCAACCACTGAAGACAAAGGACAAAGGGAAGTCACATGAGATCACTATTGGAAATGTTGAATATGACAACGATGCGGTGGAATGATTAAGTGTTTATGTAATGGGATTCCAAAATAATGTTGTATCATTGAGTATTGCAATATTTATTGATGTGGTATTCAAAGTGATTGAGATTTTTTTTGGAAATAAGATGATATGCACATAATGAAGGGAAAACGAGAAAATGAAATGTTTAATAATATTCATGAGCTCATGATTGATATATGGACTAAGTGATATCATGGTTTGAGTATATAGAATTTTGAGGATTTTGGTATGTGAAAAGTGTTAACTTTAAACTGCATTCATGTTTTCACTAAGGTATTCAAGAGAATACATGATTAAGGACTTTGAATGTTTGGAATGTGACCAACAAAACATATCTTATGATATATGGGGATCGACGATGGTGTTAAATCTCTAGTAATCATTTTCACTATGTTATGAGAGTGGACTGCAGTATTAGGGATAAGCCTAAAGATTGGAATGGATTATGATGGACATAAGTGAGTATTGTTTAATGATAGAAGTTTTTTTTCGATATTATTTATTGGATGTTATAGTAATGTAGTTTTTGAAAAAGGACAACCTGCAGGACGGGCAACAGCCCATCGCTTCGGACAAGGCTGTGGGAATCGAACCCACAATCGAAGTGCGACTGGCCTTTATCGCCTACCATTGGCCTACAGGAAGTCCCTGTTTAGTAGAAACTAGTTTTATTATATTAAGTAGTATGATATATGAAGTATAAGTCCATTTTAGGAACCATATATGATTAATCTCACTATAGATTGACTTATGTATATTATTTTTGCTAACCATTTGTTTGAGACAGATGGAATGACCCGTCATTCTATCACATGATCTGCTAACACTTCACGAATGTCAAATTCAACTTCATTTATTTAAGAGATGAAGTGGAAATTGTTCAAGGCACGAACAACAGTGAGATTGTACCAAAATAAAGTAAGTATTTATTCTAAGCAAATTTTCAACTTTAGGGAAATGATCTTGAAAACCAAGAAATGTAGTCCTAGTGATCTTATACATGATGAATCAGATGGTTCCTTATATCATCACAAATCTATGGATTTGTGATTACTGGCTTTTCCATAGCCATGTTCTCTAGCACTCTCCATCAGAACATGATGGTTAGATTTCTCTTCCATATCCATATTTTCACCTATGTGGAAACCCAGTGATTAGTTTATTTGGGTAATCGTTACATTTCATACTTTAGTTTTTAAAGCCAAGTTTTGGTATTCTTTTTTACGATGTGGGTTTCTATTAAAGAAACTTTCGAATAATAAACCATTTATAACCCCGACGAATTTCGAGGGAGAAATTCATTTTAAGGGGGGTAGAATGTAACACCCCAAGATTTTATGAAAAATATTATTTTAATTTCATTAATTACTTTTGTTGTATTCTACTCCAAGATTACCTTGCGCTATACGCAACACCGTATTAGCTTGCAGTATACGCAACACTATTCTTGGACCGTGTTACACACAATTTTGATAATAGTTATTCTACGCAACATTGAGTATATATATATATTAAATGTATAAATGAAATATGGTTGGATTCTATTATACGAAACAATGAAGGATTCTTTCACAACACGCCACCCTGACTTGGCTTGCATTACACGCAATCGCGACCTTTCTCGATAGCGTGTGTTGTACGCAATACCGGGTTTTAATAAACAATGTTATATTATTATAATATTGTCATGAACTAGCCGTTATGAATAGTATTAACTAAATTTTGAATTTTATAACATTATTATTCATCTTACACATTTCTAGAACATGGTATAAGAACAAAATAAATTTTTCTGGTAAAATAAGTATTTTTCAAAAAATGCAGTTTTGCCGCCTGCTGATGGAGCACCCACTTTAGATCTGGTTTTTGACATGTTTATAAGTTCAATTTGACAAAATAAAATTATTCTTTGAATCACGAAATAAAAATTTACTTTGGATAAATTTTTCATATTATTGTGGTAACTTTCACATTTTAATGAATAGTAAAAACACGCTATATTTTAATTTTTTTCATCGTAATATCTTATGTGGTTAAATTATAATATTGAATGGTTTTAAATTATAAATAGAATATATTTTTACCATTTAATATAATTTATGTCATTAGCATTGATTTTACCTTGAATTCGTAGGTTAAATCAATTCAATCTTTTGCAATGTTTTAAACAAAAACCCGTTTTTATTCGATAACGGGATTAATTTTAATTTAATTTCTCCAACTTCTGTGTATTGAATATTAAAAAATGGATTCCATATTTGGAATCAGAGGGTCCAAATTATGTTAATAGGCTACTTTTTATTTTTGGGAATTATGAATAGTAACTACAGTAAATTTTATTTACCATAGTTAAAGGTAAATCGGGTAATTAAGGGTAAATATAATATTTTAAAATTACCCTACCAAATGTCAAAATCCTATTGGATGACTAAAAATCGACCCATATCACCTAAGGGTCAGATTAGATTCAATTAATTAAATTTTGTCAATGAAAATAATTTAATTATTATTAAAACCAAAGAATGTGACAACATGTCACTTTCTTAAATTATATAAGTATTATAATTTTAATCTAGTGATAAACTTCATGAAACTTCGTACATGAATAGTCTCCAGAAAGATAATACAATTATCTACATCATAGGAATTTATTTAGAATTTTTAGGGATTAAATAAATGTCATTTATTATGACACAAAGATGATGTAGTAATTATCTTATTAATGAAATATTGACATAATTGATGTTATAAACACCAAAATAAATGTAATTTGAGACTTTTTATGAATTAAAATAATTTTCTAAGTTCCTATGATATATTAGTGTTGATTTAATAAACTTCTTTAGAACATATAATTCTGGTATGACTTTCAAAAAAATCATATAACAAATAGTGTCAAAATTGACACAAAATAGTTTTTAAATCAAATATTATATTATTAATTGTTATTTTATTCCTAAAAATCTAATGTTTGTCCAAATGACTTATATAAGGATATATATATTAATAATAAACAATTTGGGGTTCGTTTGGCATGTTATTGTAAGTGTATTAACCATATAGTGTAAGAAAACAAAAAGACACGGTAAAAGATAAATTATTTAACTTAGAGTTAAATCTAATTGATAAGGTTAAAATAATACCTTAAACTTGTCTAAATCCTATTTGTTGATATGATTTCGACCCATCCCTACTTTAGCTTCGAAATAAGACCCTTTGGAACCATTATAAACCTATTTTGACTTTAATATAAAATAATATTTTGAGATATTCCTAAGGTGCCCCTCTCCTCCTTTATAAAAGGGCACCTCCTCCCCCTCCTCCTCACACCAATATGAGCACTCAAGCTCGGAAAAACCCTGACATTTTCTCTTCTACACTTACCTAGAATAATCCTAGAGGTCCTGCTCTTCTTCAAAGTCCAATCTTAGTTCCCTAAGTGGAGGATTCAAAGAGGCGTTCCAAAGAAGAGGTAATATCCATTACCGATCTTTTCAATTTCTTTCTTCTTCAACTTATTCTTCTTTAGTTGTTTCATTATAAAGTAATAACATCAGTATTACTTACATACTTATATGTTATTATAAATATGAAACAACCCTAATTCACCTTCTATCCATCCTACGGAAAAATGAAATCACCGCGCGTGCGTACGTACGGAATACCGTCTCCACGCCGTGGTGTAATCTATTTTACACCATCACCTTACAAGGATGGGTATAATGGTGTAATGAGTAACTATATATGATTATTATAAAGTTATATTGATACTGAAATAGTATACATACACTTCAACACAATTCCACGACCATGGGAACGATATCATCGCTCGTGCGTACGTACGGACTACCGTCTCCACGACGCGATGAGATTCATTCTCAATGATTAACTATTCATGAATGATTATAATGTATATATAATAAGTAATAACGAAATATATGACCTAATAATACTGGAATTATTTATATTTATATGTATTTCATCTACTTAATTCCATTCAATTCAATAAGGAAACGAAAACAACGTTCATGCGTACGTACGGACTACCGTCTCCATGAACGGTGTATTTCTTTCCATTTACTGATTTATTATATATGTGTATTATGAATATATATATATATATATACCAATCATGTTTTATATTCTGGAATTAAGTAATCATGATCTAAGTAATCATATGAATAATTACAAGTTAAAAACACGAACGACAAATGAGACGATTTTACCCAAAACGCTAATTTAACATGAATTTACAAAAGAACGGGTAATATAAAGTCATAAGTGGACCATATATGATATAATAACAATGAATATGATTCTGGAATAAGTCAATAACATGATTTAAATCATATACAGGAGGTTCGGACACTCACAAAGCAAGTCGGACCTAAGGTAAGGGAAATATCACAATCTCGTTTTTATCCGAGATTGTTTATACTTTGGTATTTACTGGGGTGTATTTTATCATCCAAATCCATGTTTCCTCAATATGTAATATTATTTTCATTCACCTACAATTGTTTAAATCCTATTTTACCCTTCGGTGTGTTTTTAGTAAAAGATATGAATGGAATCTTTTGTCGTTTTTCGTACGAGGTACTTTTTTGACTTTTCCGACAAAAGTACGAGAAGAATGTTTTTTTTAACTTATACGGCATGAATGGATTTTTAAGAAACTTCCTTTACAAGTTTTCAAGTTTATTTTTAATCAACTTCTTTTATTTTAAAGTCGTATGACATGTTATGAAAGGAAAAATGTTTTTGAAGTAGAAAGGATATTTTCCTCATGAATGGAGTTCAAGTATTTTATCAAAATTATTTTCCATCTAAGATAATAAAAGGGTACTGTTTTTATCCCTATTATTACATTGGTTTGATTATGTTATGATGGAAATAATTTTATGAAGTCCTTTATCTTATATGATTTTTTTATGATGTCATGTTGTTTAAGAATCCCATTTTTTTTACATGGGTTACGCTATGATGTATGGTTTATGATTATGTGGCACACATAAGAAAGGATTCATTATAAGATAGGTGGGACCTATATCTCCCTCCAATGCATTGGGTAAAGAATTTATATCTCATGAGATAGACAGGGCTGGAACGGGAGGTTATACCGGTTCAGTGAAACAGGACTGAAACAAGGGTTACTCGATTTAGAAAGGGACTTTGTCCACTAAGATAGTCTTGGCAATGAGTCTTGACTAACAAGAAATGATTCTCTATGATTATGTGTGAATGCCACAAAGTTTCATGTTTACATTTCACTGCCATGATTTACCCCATGTTATGAAATTATGATCTCTTTTGCAGGATAAGATTTCCAAAAGTTATGTGCTTATGTATATGATGTGATTGATATTTCTTTTGTTTACCCTTACTGAGCATTTGAGCTCACCCTTTTATGTTTTCTTTTCCCCAGGATATAAAGAAAGGTTTTAGGTAAAAAAAAGGAAGATCTTTATGGGAGATTTTGAAGATCTTTCACCACGATTAGAAAATTATATTCCGAGATTCCAAAGACACTAAACTATTAAGATCCTTGTGTGTGTGTTTTTTTGTTATGTACTATGTATTCTGCAAATGTAATGTAATGTCCATGTACGATAATCTTCGGGTCGCTACAGTTGGTATCAGAGGAAAGGTTTAGTCAACCTTTGGAAACCAGGATGCGAGAACTTTAGTGAGATCCCTAGAGATATTTCTAAGGTATGTCTAGGGATGTCCCTAAGGTTATGTATACGTATAGGTTATAGTACTAGAATTACGCTAACGATCATAGAATTAAACCTAAGATGTTAGATATTGAAGGTACTCCCCCTTTATTATGTTGTTTTCCCTAGCATGATTTTTGCCTCTCACACTATTCTTTTTGGGTTTTAGACGATGGCTGGAACCCGAAGGAACCGTGTTGATCAATGCAATGGACAATGCAATGATTGCCCTCCTGAACAAACAAATGTTATTGGAGATGGAGTGCAAAATCTTATTGCTATACTTACACAAGATATGAATCATTCTGGACTTCCAAATGAGCAGAGAAGGGAACAATATTCTATTGAGTCCTTCATGAGGCAACGTCCACCTTTTTTCAGTGGGTCTTCTGATCCACTTGTTGCTGAACAATGGATCAGTACCACTGAAAAGATATTTTCAGCTCTTCAATGTTCTGAGCATGATAAAGTCATCTTAGCAGTATATCGTTTGGAAGGTGAAGCTGATCAATGGTGGAATCTTATCAAGAATACGAGGAAAAGAGATGAAATTGAGTCTATGGAATGGGACGAGTTCAAGAACTTGTTTTCCAGTAAGTACATCCCTCTTATTCTTCAAACAAAGATGGAAAAGGAGTTTCTTGAGCTGATGCAGAAGGATGATGAACCTGTTGGTATATACAAAGCAAATTTTACAAGACTTGAAAGGTATGCATCTGGCATTATCATCCAACCTGAAAGTAAAGTTGATCGATTTTTCAGTGGCTTAAAACCAAGTCTTCGAAGGGAATTAGCTATAAGAGACTTTAGTAGCTATGAAGAAATTGTGCGTTGTGCTATCAAGGTAGAAATGGAAGTTGGTGTTACATATCCATCTCATGGTTTTGACAAGAAACGAAAGATAGAGTTCAAGGAGAAATCTCAGAATAATGGTGAAAAGAAGATGAATGTTTCCTTATGCACAAAGTGTGGAAAGAAGCATGGTGGAGATTGTCTTAAAGGGACTAGATAATGTTTTAAGTGTGGAAAAGAAGGTCATCGAGTAGCTGAGTGTCGAAGTAATGGAAAAAGGGTTTCTAATGATGTGAATAAAGCAAACACTGCAGAGAACGCACCACCAACACTTCAATGCTTCAAGTGCAAGGAAATGGGGCATTATTCTAATAAATTCCCTAATCCAAGGGTTAGTGATGATCAACATGAGCAACCACTGAAGACAAAGGATAAAGGGAAGTCACATGAGATCACTATTGGAAATGTTGAATATGACAACGATGCGGTGGAATGATTAAGTGTTTATGTAATGGGATTCCAAAATAATGTTGTATCATTGAGTATTGCAATATTTATTGATGTGGTATTCAAAGTGATTGAGATTTTTTTTGGAAATAAGATGATATGCACATAATGAAGGGAAAACGAGAAAATGAAATGTTTAATAATATTCATGAGCTCATGATTGATATATGGACTAAGTGATATCATGGTTTGAGTATATAGAATTTTGAGGATTTTGGTATGTGAAAAGTGTTAACTTTAAACTGCATTCATGTTTTCACTAAGGTATTCAAGAGAATACATGATTAAGGACTTTGAATGTTTGGAATGTGACCAACAAAACATATCTTATGATATATGGGGATCGACGATGGTGTTAAATCTCTAGTAATCATTTTCACTATGTTATGAGAGTGGACTGCAGTATTAGGGATAAGCCTAAAGATTGGAATGGATTATGATGGACATAAGTGAGTATTGTTTAAGGATAGAAGTTTTTTTTCGATATTATTGATTGGATGTTATAGTAATGTAGTTTTTGAAAAAGGACAACCTGCAGGACGGGCAACAGCCCATCGCTTCGGACAAGGCTATGGGAATCGAACCCACAACCGAAGTGCGACTGGCCTTTATCGCCTACCATTGGCCTACAGGAAGTCCCTGTTTAGTAGAAACTAGTTTTATTATATTAAGTAGTATGATATATGAAGTATAAGTCCATTTTAGGAACCATATATGATTAATCTCACTATAGATTGACTTATGTATATTATTTTTGCTAACCATTTGTTTGAGACAGATGGAATGACCCGTCATTCTATCACATGATCTGCTAACACTTCACGAATGTCAAATTCAACTTCATTTATTTAAGAGATGAAGTGGAAATTGTTCAAGGCACGAACAACAGTGAGATTGTACCAAAATAAAGTAAGTATTTATTCTAAGCAAATTTTCAACTTTAGGGAAATGATCTTGAAAACCAAGAAATGTAGTCCTAGTGATCTTATACATGATGAATCAGATGGTTCCTTATATCATCACAAATCTATGGATTTGTGATTACTGGCTTTTCCATAGCCATGTTCTCTAGCACTCTCCATCAGAACATGATGGTTAGATTTCTCTTCCATATCCATATTTTCACCTATGTGGAAACCCAGTGATTAGTTTATTTGGGTAATCGTTACATTTCATACTTTAGTTTTTAAAGCCAAGTTTTGGTATTCTTTTTTACGATGTGGGTTTCTATTAAAGAAACTTTCGAATAATAAACCATTTATAACCCCGACGAATTTCGAGGGAGAAATTCATTTTAAGGGGGGTAGAATGTAACACCCCAAGATTTTATGAAAAATATTATTTTAATTTCATTAATTACTTTTGTTGTATTCTACTCCAAGATTACCTTGCGCTATACGCAACACCGTATTAGCTTGCAGTATACGCAACACTATTCTTGGACCGTGTTACACACAATTTTGATAATAGTTATTCTACGCAACATTGAGTATATATATATATTAAATGTATAAATGAAATATGGTTGGATTATATTATACGAAACAATGAAGGATTCTTTCACAACACGCCACCCTGACTTGGCTTGCATTACACGCAATCGCGACCTTTCTCGATAGCGTGTGTTGTACGCAATACCGGGTTTTAATAAACAATGTTATATTATTATAATATTGTCATGAACTAGCCGTTATGAATAGTATTAACTAAATTTTGAATTTTATAACATTATTATTCATCTTACACATTTCTAGAACATGGTATAAGAACAAAATAAATTTTTCTGGTAAAATAAGTATTTTTCAAAAAATGCAGTTTTGCCGCCTGCTGATGGAGCACCCACTTTAGATCTGGTTTTTGACATGTTTATAAGTTCAATTTGACAAAATAAAATTATTCTTTGAATCACGAAATAAAAATTTACTTTGGATAAATTTTTCATATTATTCTGGTAACTTTCACATTTTAATGAATAGTAAAAACACGCTATATTTTAATTTTTTTCATCGTAATATCTTATGTGGTTAAATTATAATATTGAATGGTTTTAAATTATAAATAGAATATATTTTTACCATTTAATATAATTTATGTCATTAGCATTGATTTTACCTTGAATTCGTAGGTTAAATCAATTCAATCTTTTGCAATGTTTTAAACAAAAACCCGTTTTTATTCGACAACGGGATTAATTTTAATTTAATTTCTCCAACTTCTGTGTATTGAATATTAAAAAATGGATTCCATATTTGGAATCAGAGGGTCCAAATTATGTTAATAGGCTACTTTTTATTTTTGGGAATTATGAATAGTAACTACAGTAAATTTTATTTACCATAGTTAAAGGTAAATCGGGTAATTAAGGGTAAATATAATATTTTAAAATTACCCTACCAAATGTCAAAATCCTATTGGATGACTAAAAATCGACCCATATCACCTAAGGGTCAGATTAGATTCAATTAATTAAATTTTGTCAATGAAAATAATTTAATTATTATTAAAACCAAAGAATGTGACAACATGTCACTTTCTTAAATTATATAAGTATTATAATTTTAATCTAGTGATAAACTTCATGAAACTTCGTACATGAATAGTCTCCAGAAAGATAATACAATTATCTACATCATAGGAATTTATTTAGAATTTTTAGGGATTAAATAAATGTCATTTATTATGACACAAAGATGATGTAGTAATTATCTTATTAATGAAATATTGACATAATTGATGTTATAAACACCAAAATAAATGTAATTTGAGACTTTTTATGAATTAAAATAATTTTCTAAGTTCCTATGATATATTAGTGTTGATTTAATAAACTTATTTAGAACATATAATTCTGGTATGACTTTCACAAAAATCATATAACAAATAGTGTCAAAATTGACACAAAATAGTTTTTAAATCAAATATTATATTATTAATTGTTATTTTAGTCCTAAAAATCTAATGTTTGTCCAAATGACTTATATAAGGATATATATATTAATAATAAACAATTTGGGGTTCGTTTGGCATGTTATTGTAAGTGTATTAACCATATAGTGTAAGAAAACAAAAAGACACGGTAAAAGATAAATTATTTAACTTAGAGTTAAATCTAATTGATAAGGTTAAAATAATACCTTAAACTTGTCTAAATCCTATTTGTTGATAGGATTTCGACCCATCCGTACTTTAGCTTCGAAATAAGACCCTTTGGAACCATTATAAACCTATTTTGACTTTAATATAAAATAATATTTTGAGATATTCCTAAGGTGCCCCTCTCCTCCTTTATAAAAGGGCACCTCCTCCCCCTCCTCCTCACACCAATATGAGCACTCAAGCTCGGAAAAACCCTGACATTTTCTCTTCTACACTTACCTAGAATAATCCTAGAGGTCCTTCTCTTCTTCAAAGTCCAATCTTAGTTCCCTAAGTGGAGGATTCAAAGAGGCGTTCCAAAGAAGAGGTAATATCCATTACCGATCTTTTCAATTTCTTTCTTCTTCAACTTCTTCTTCTTTAGTTGTTTCATTATAAAGTAATAACATCAGTATTACTTACATACTTATATGTTATTATAAATATGAAACAACCCTAATTCACCTTCTATCCATCCTACGGAAAAATGAAATCACCGCGCGTGCGTACGTACGGAATACCGTCTCCACGCCGTGGTGTAATCTATTTTACACCATCACCTTACAAGGATGGGTATAATGGTGTAATGAGTAACTATATATGATTATTATAAAGTTATATTGATACTGAAATAGTATACATACACTTCAACACAATTCCACGACCATGGGAACGATATCATCGCTCGTGCGTACGTACGGACTACCGTCTCCACGACGCGATGAGATTCATTCTCAATGATTAACCATTCATGAATGATTATAATGTATATATAATAAGTAATAATGAAATATATGACCTAATAATACTGTAATTATTTATATTTATATGTATTTCATCTACTTAATTCCATTCAATTCAATAAGGAAACGAAAACATCGTTCATGCGTACGTACGGACTACCGTCTCCATGAACGGTGTATTTCTTTCCATTTACTGATTTATTATATATGTGTATTATGAATATATATATATATATAAATCATGTTTTATATTCTGGAATTAAGTAATCATGATTTAAGTAATCATATGAATAATTACAAGTTAAAAACACGAATGACAAATGAGACGATTTTACCCAAAACGCTAATTTAACATGAATTTACAAAAGAACGGGTAATATAAAGTCATAAGTGGACCATATATGATATAATAACAATGAATATGATTCTGGAATAAGTCAATAACATGATTTAAATCATATACAGGAGGTTCGGACACTCACAAAGCAAGTCTGACCTAAGGTAAGGGAAGTATCACAATCTCATTTTTATCCGAGATTGTTTATACTTTGGTATTTACTGGGGTGTATTTTATCATCCACATCCATGTTTCCTCAATATGTAATATTATTTTCATTCACCTACAATTGTTTAAATCCTATTTAACCCTTCGGTGTGTTTTTAGTAAAAGATATGAAAGGAATCTTTTGTCGTTTTTCGTACGAGGTACTTTTTTGACTTTTCCGACAAAAGTACGAGAAGAATGTTTTTTTAACTTATAAGGCATGAATGGATTTTTAAGAAACTTCCTTTACAAGTTTTCAAGTTTATTTTTAATCAACTTCTTTTATTTTAAAGTCGTATGACATGTTATGAAAGGAAAAATGTTTTTGAAGTAGAAAGGATATTTTCCTCAAGAATGGAGTTCAAGTATTTTATCAAAATTATTTTCCATCTAAGATAATAAAAGGGTTCTGATTTTATCCCTATTATTACATTGGTTTGATTATGTTGTGATGGAAATATTTTTATGAAGTCCTTTATCTTATATGATTTTTTTATGATGTCATGTTGTTTAAGAATCCCATTTTTATTACATGGGTTACGCTATGATGTATGGTTTATGATTATGTGGCACACATAAGAAAGGATTCATTATAAGATGGGTGGGACCTATATCTCCCTCCAATGCATTGGGTAATGATTTTATATCTCATGAGATAGACAGGGCTGGAACGGGAGGTTATACCAGTTTAGTGAAACAGGACTGAAACGAGGGTTACTCGATTCAGAAAGGGACTTTGTCCACTAAGATAGTCTTGGCAATGAGTCTTGACTAACAAGAAATGATTCTATATGATTATGTGTGAATGCCACAAAGTTTCATGTTTACATTTCACTGCCATGATTTACACCATGTTATGAAATTATGATCTCTTTTGCAGGTTAAGATTTCCAAAAGTTATGTGCTTATATATATGATGTGATTGATATTTCTATTGTTTACCCTTACTGAGCATTTGAGCTCACCCTTTTATGTTTTCTTTTCCCCAGGATATAAAGAAAGGTTTTAGGTAAAAAAAAGGAAGATCTTTATGGGAGATTTTGAAGATCTTTCACCACGATTAGAAAATTATATTCCGAGATTCCAAAGACACTAAACTATTACGATCCTTGTGTGTGTGTTTTTTTGTTATGTACTAAGTATTATGCAACTGTAATGTAATGTCCATGTACTATAAGCTTCGGGTCGCTACAGTTGGTATTAGAGGAAAGGTTTAGTCAAACTTTGGAAACTAGGATGCGAGAACTTTAGTGAGATCCCTAGAGATATTTCTAAGGTATGTCTAGGGATGTCCCTAAGGTTATGTATACGTATAGTTTATAGTACTAGAATTACGCTAACGATCATAGAATTAAACCTAAGATGTTAGATATTGAAGGTACTCCCCCTTTATTATGTTGTTTTCCCTAGCATGATTTTTGCCTCTCACACTATTCTTTTTGGGTTTTAGACGATGGCTGGAACCCGAAGGAACCGTGTTGATCAATGCAATGGAAAATGCAATGATTGCCCTCCTGAACAAACAAATGTTATTGGAGATGGAGTGAAAAATCTTAATGCTATACTTACACAAGATATGAATCATTCTGGACTTCCAAATGAGCAGAGAAGGGAACAATATTCTATTGAGTCCTTCATGAGGCAACGTCCACCTTCTTTCAGTCGGTCTTCTGATCCACTTGTTGCTGAACAATGGATCAGTACCACTGAAAAGATATTTTCAGTTCTTCAATGTTCTGAGAATGATAAAGTCATCTTAGCAGTATATCGTTTGGAAGGTGAAGCTGATCAATGGTGAAATCTTATCAAGAATACGAGGCAAAGAGATGAAATTGAGTCTATGGAATGGGACGAGTTCAAGAACTTGTTTTCCAGTAAGTACTTCCCTCTTATTCTTCGAACAAAGATGGAAAAGGAGTTTCTTGAGCTGATGCTGAAGGATGATGAACCTGTTGGTATATACGAAGCAAATTTTACAAGACTTGAAAGGTATGCATCTGGCATTATCATCCTACCTGAAAGTAAAGTTGATCGATTTTTCAGTGGCTTAAAACCAAGTCTTCGAAGGGCATTAGTTATAAGAGACTTTAGTAGCTATGAAGAAATTGTGCGTTGTGCTATCAAGGTAGAAATGGAAGTTGGTGTTACATATCCATCTCATGGTTTTGACAAGAAACGAAAGATGGAGTTCAAGGAGAAATCTCAGAATAATGGTGAAAAGAAGATGAATGTTTCCTTATGCACATAGTGTGGAAAGAAGCATGGTGGAGATTGTCTTAAAGGGACTAGAAAATGTTTTAAGTGTGAAAAAGAAGGTCATCGAGCAGCTGAGTGTCGAAGTAATGGAAAAAGGGTTTCTAATGATGCGAATAAAGCAAACACTGCAGAGAACGCACCACCAACACTTCAATGCTTCAAGTGCAAGGAAATGGGGCATTATGCTAATAAATGCCCTAATCCAAGGGTTAGTGATGATCAACATGAGAAACCACTGAAGACAAAGGACAATGGGAAGTCACATGCGATCACTATTGGCAATGTTGAATATGACAATGATGCGGTGGAATGATTAAGTGTTTATGTAATGGGATTCCAAAATAATGTTGTATCATTGAGTATTGCAATATTTATTGATGTGGTATTCAAAGTGATTGAGATTTTTTTTGGAAATAAGATGATATGCACATAATGAAGGGAAAACGAGAAAATGAAATGTTTGATAGTATTCATGAGCTCATGATTGATATAAGGACTAAGTGATATCATGGTTTGAGTATATAGAATTTTGAGGATTTTGGTATGTGAAAAGTGTTAACTTTAAACTGCATTCATGTTTTCACTAAGGTATTCAAGAGAATACATGATTAAGGACTTTGAATGTTTGGAATGTGACCAACAAAACATATCTTATGATATATGGGGATCGACGATGGTGTTAAATCTCTGGTAATCGTTTTCACTATGTTATGAGAGTGGACTTCAGTATTAGGGATAATCCTAAAGATTGGAAAGGATTATGTTGGACATAAGTGAGTATTGTTTAAGGATAGAAGTTTTTTTTCGATATTATTGATGGGATGTTATAGTAATGTAGTTTTTGAAAAAGGACAACCTGCAGGACGGGCGACAGCCCATCGCTTCGGACAAGGCTGTGGGAATCGAACCCACAACCGAAGTGCGACTGGCCTTTATCGCCTACCATTGGCCTACAGGAAGTCCCTGTTTAGTAGAAACTAGTTTTATTATATTAAGCAGTATGATATATGAAGTATAAGTCCATTTTAGGAACCATATATGATTAATCTCACTATAGATTGACTTATGTATATAATTTTTGCTAACCATTTGTTTGAGACAGATGGAATGACCCGTCATTCTATCACATGATCTGCTAACACTTCACGAATAACAAATTCAACTTCATTTATTTAAGAGATGAAGTGGAAATTGTTCAAGGCACGAACAACAGTGAGATTGTACCAAAATAAAGTAAGTATTTATTCTAAGCAAATTTTCAACTTTAGGGAAATGATCTTGAAAACCAAAAAATGTAGTCCTAGTGATCTTATACATGATGAATCAGATGGTACCTTATATCATCACAAATCTATGGATTTGTGATTACTGGCTTTTCCATAGCCATGTTCTCTACCACTCTCCATCAGAACATGATGGTTAGATTTCTCTTCCATATCCATATTTTCACCTATGTGGAAACCCAGTGATTAGTTTATTTGGGTAATCGTTACATTTCATACTTTAGTTTTTAAAACCATGTTTTGGTATTCTTTTTTACGATGTGGGTTTCTATTAAAGAAACTTTCGAATAATAAACCATTTATAACCCCGACGAATTTCGAGGGAGAAATGCATTTTAAGGGGGGTAGAATGTAACACCCCGAGATTTTATGAAAAATATTATTTTAATTTCATTAATTACTTTTGTTGTATTCTACTCCAAGATTACCTTGCGCTATACGCTACACCGTATTAGCTTGCAGTATACGCAACACTATTCTTGGACCGTGTTACACACAATTTTGATAATAGTTATTCTACGCAACATTGAGTATATATATATATATATTAAGTGTATAAATGAAATATGGTTGGATTCTGTTATACGAAACAATGAAGGATTCTTTCACAACACGCAACCCTGACTTGGCTTGCATTACACGCAATCGCGACCTTCCTCGATAGCGTGTGTTGTACGCAATATCGGGTTTTAATAAACAATGTTATATTATTATAATATTGTCATGAACTAGCCGTTATGAATAGTATTAACTAAATTTTTAATTTTATAACATTATTATTCATCTTACACATTTCTAGAACATGGTATAAGAACAAAATAAATTTTTCGGGTAAAATAAGTATTTTTCAAAAAATGCAGTTTTGCCGCCTTCTGATGGCGCACCCACTTTAAATCTGGTTTTGACATGTTTATAAGTTCAATTTGACAAAATAAAATTATTCTTTGGAATCAAGAAATAAAAATTTACTTTGGATAAATTTTTCATATTATTCTGGTAACTTTCACATTTTAATGAATAGTAAAAACACGCTATATTTTAATTTTTTTCATCGTAATATCTTATGTGGTTAAATTATAATATTGAATGGTTTTAAATTATAAATAGAATATATTTTTACCATTTTATATAATTTATGTCATTAGCATTGATTTTACCTTGAATTCGTAGGTTAAATCAATTCAATCTTTTGCAATGTTTTAAACAAAAACCCGTTTTTATTCAACAACAGGATTAATTTTAATTTAATTTCTCCAACTTCTGTGTATTGAATTTGAAAAAATGGATTCCATATTTGGAATTAGAGGGTCCAAATTATGTTAATAGGCTAATTTTTATTTTTGGGAATTATGAATATTAACTACAGTAAATTTTATTTACCATAGTTAAAGGTAAATCGGGTAATTAAGGGTAAATATAATATTTTAAAATTACCCTAACAAATGTCAAAATCCTATTGGATGACTACAAATCGACCCATATCACCTAAGGGTCGGATTAGATTCATTTAATTAAATTTTTTCAATGAAAATAATTTAATTATTATTAAAACCAAAGAATGTGACAACATGTCACTTTCTTAAATTATATAAGTATAATAATTTTAATCTAGTGATAAACTTCATGAAACTTCGTAAATGAATAGTCTCCAGAAATCTAATACAATTATCTACATCATAGGAATTTATTTAGAATTTTTAGGGATTAAATAATTATCATTTATTATGACACAAAGATGATGTAGTAATTATCTTATTAATGAAATATTGACATAATTGATGTTATAAACACCACAATAAATGTTATTTGATACTTTTTATGAATTACAATAATTTTCTAGGTTACTATGATATATTGTTGTTGATTTAATCAACTTGGTTCGAACATATAATTCTGTTATGACTTTCACTAAAATCATATATCAAATAGTGTCAAAATTGACACAAAATAGTTTTTAAATAAAATATTATATTATTAATTGTTATTGTATTCCTAAAAATCTACAGTTCGTCCAAATGACTTAGATAAGGATATATATATTAATAATAAACAATTTGGGATTCGTTTGGCATGTTATATGAAGTGTATTAACCATATAGTGTAAGAAAACAAAAAGACACGATAAAAGTTAAATTATTTAACTTAGAGTTAAATCTAATTGATAAGGTTAAAATAATACCCTAAACTTGTCTAAATCCTATTGGTTGATAGGATTTAGACCCATCCCCACTTTAGCTTCGAAATAAGACCCTTTGGAACCATTATAAACCGATTTTGACTTTAATATAAAATAATATTTTGAGATATTGCTAAGGTGCCCCTCTCCTCCCTTATAAAAGGGCACCTCCTCCCCCTCCTCCTCACACCAATCTGAGCACTCAAGCTCGGCCAACCCCTGTCATTTTCTCTTCTCCACTTCCCTAGAATAATCCTAGAGGTCCTGGTCTTCTTCAAAGACCAATCTTAGTTCCCTAAGTGGAGGGTTCAAAGAGGCGTTCCAAAGAACAGGTAATATCTGTTACCGATCTTTTCAATTTATTTCTTCTTCAACTTATTCTTCTTTAGTTGTTTTATTATAAAGTAATAACATCAGTATTAATTACATAATGATATGTTATTATAAATATGAAACAACCCTAATTTTCCTTCTATCCATCCTACGGAAAAATGAAATCACCGCGCATGCGTACGTACGGAATACTGTCTCCACGCTGTGGTGTAATATATTTTCCACCATCACCTAACAAGGATGGGTATAATGGTGTAATGAGTAACTATATATTATTATTATAAAGTGATATTGATACTGAAATAGTATACATACAATTCAACACAATCCCACGACCATGGGAACGATATCATCGCTCGTGCGTACGTACGGACTACCGTCTCCACGACGCGATAAGATTCATTCTCAATGATTAACCATTCATGAATGATTATAAAGTATATATAATAAGTACTAATGAAATATATGACCTAATAATACTGGAATTATTTATATTTATATGTATGTCATCTACATAATTCCATTCAATTCAATAAGGAAACGAAAACAGCGTTCATGCGTACGTACGGACTACCGTCTCCAGGAACGGTGTATTTCTTTCCATTTATTGATTTATTATATATGTGTATTATGAATATATATATATAAATCATGTTTTATATTCTGTAATTAATTAATCATGATCTAATTAATCATATGAATAATTACAAGTTAAAAACACGAACGACAAATGAGACGATTTTACCCAAAACACTACTTTAACATGAACTTACAAAAGAACGAGTAATATAAAGTCATAAGTGGACCATATATGATATAATAACAATGAATATGATTCTGGAATAAGTCAATAACATGATTTAAATCATATACAGGAGGTTCGGACACTCACAAAGCAAGTCGGACCTAAGGTAAGGGAAATATCACTATCTCATTTTTATCCGAGATTGTTTATACTATGGTATTTACTGGGGTGTATTTTATCATCCACATCCATGTTTCCTCAATATGTAATATTATTTTCATTCACCTACAATTTTTTAAATCCTATTTTACCCTTCGGAGTGTTTTTAGTAAAAGATATGAAAGTAATCTTTTGTCGTTTTTCGTACGAGGTACTTTTTTGACTTTTCCGACAAAAGTACGAGAAGAATGTTTTTTTTAACTTATACGACATGAATGGATTTTTAAGAAACTTACTTTACAAGTTTTCAAGTTTATTTATAATCAACTTCTTTTACTTTAATGTCGTATGACATGTTATGAAAGGAAAAATGTTTTTGAAGTAGAAAGGATATTTTCCTCAAGAATGGAGTTCAAGTATTTTATCAAAATTATTTTCCATCTAAGATAATAAAAGGGTTCTGTTTTTATCCCTATTATTACATTGGTTTGATTATTTTGTGATGGAAATATTTTTATGAAGTCCTTTATCTTATATGAATTTTTTTTATGATGTCATGTTGTTTAAGAATCCCATTTTTATTACATGGGTTACGCTATGATGTATGGTTTATGATTATGTGTCACACATAAGAAAGGATTCATTATAAGATGGTTG
This sequence comes from Viscum album, assembly GCA_963277665.1. Classification (NCBI taxonomy): domain Eukaryota; kingdom Viridiplantae; phylum Streptophyta; class Magnoliopsida; order Santalales; family Viscaceae; genus Viscum; species Viscum album. The sequence continues at coordinate 1,520,712,991 of OY728162.1, read as the reverse complement.
GGACCTATATCTCCCACCAATGCATTGGGTAAAGATTTTATATCTCATGAGATAAATAGGTCTGGAACGGTAGGTTATACCGGTTCAGTGAAACAGGACTGAAACGAGGGTTACTCGATTCAGAAAGGGAATTTGTCCACTAAGATAGTCTTGGAAATGAGTCTTGACTAACAAGAAATGATTCTCTATGATTATGTGTGAATGCCACAAAGTTTCATGTTTACATTTCACTACCATGATTTACCCCATGTTATGAAATTATGATCTCTTTTGCAGGTTAAGATTTCCAAAAGATATGTGCTTATGTATATGATGTGATTGATATTTCTTTTGTTTACCCTTACTGAGCATTTGAGCTCACCCTTTTATGTTTTCTTTTCCCCAGGGTATAAAGAAAGGTTTTAGGTAAAAAAAAGGAAGATCTTTATGGGAGATTTTGAAGATCTTTCACCACAATTAGAAGATTATATTCCGAGTTTCCAAAGACACTAAACTATTACGATCCTTGTGTGTGTGGTTTTTTATTATGTACTAAGTATTCCGCAAATGTAATGTAATGTCCATGTATGATAAGCTTCGGGCCGCTACACGTTTTTTAGGTAATGTCATTCCACACACAACAATAGGAGGATTCTTATATTTAATTTAAAATATAATATTTATCCCTATTGTTTTAACCATAAGTTCCAGTCTCATTTCATGAGGTGAAATTTCGAATTTAAGAGAAAATTTCTCATAAATAAAGGAATCTGTAGACCCTGCATCAAAAAATACATTAGTGGATTGTACATAAACAAAAAAAGTAATTGATACCACTTAATTGGATGGCCCAGAATATTATCACATAGTTATAATGTACTTCACACCTTTTTGCTTATCTTCTAGATATTTTCAATCATTTGGATCTTTCTTTGGCATGTATTTTCATAATGACCCATCTCACCACATTTAAGACACTTTATATTTCTCTAATGAGGATCAATCCTAAGATGATTTTAATTATAATATCAAGCCATATTTCCAAACATACCACATCAAAAATACTTCCCATTTTTGTTAATACATTCCCCACGGTTCCTTTTACCATAATTTTTACAAACTAGAAACTATAATTTCTTACATTCTAATTTCATTGATTGATTCTTACCCATTACTTTCCATATGGACATATTCTTTACTTTTTCCAAAATACACATGATCCTAAAGATAATCCATTTCTACCCAATCAATGAATCATACTAGTTTCTCATTACATTTCAATTCATGGGAGGCAAATGCCCTTCAATATCATGGATTTAATCCTTTTTAAAATGATTAATTTTTTCTATCAAGATCCCAAAGAATATTTGGAGCGCACCTTTCCAATTGGGTAATGTTTTCTTCATATATGGCCAATGAATCCTCATATTTTTTCAATTTAAGGAATTTATTTTCAATCCTAAGTCGAACCACCATAGGAAAATATATTTCAAAGAACATATTCTTAACTTCATCCTATCCTAGTGCATCAATCTCCTCGCTAGCCCTGATATTCTAGACCATTGACCACCACTTGTCAGCTTTACCTTCAAAATTATAAATGTAAAGACTAACCTTTTGATTATCTGAACACCCCATATCATTGAAAATCTTTTTAAGGTATTTAATCCATCCTTCAGCTACCACTAGGTCAGAATATCCACTAAAAGAATGAGGATTTTTCTTCATATAATGTTCTACATTCATCATGTTCCTTTATGGTAGCTATGTTTGTTATATTTTATGGATCCCACAAATGTTTATATCTGGCTTCAGCTTATCCATTATTGTCATAAACTATTAAATTATATTTCCCACCATTCAAGGTTGCCAATTCAAAATTATGTCATCCTCTCGGTGCCTTCCTACATCAGCTTCCCCATTTCTTCTATGGAAAACCACTTTGAAAAGACATATCTTAGTTGAAGCAACATGGTAATCTTGAAATTATATATCATTTCAATATAAAATATATGGAAAAAATAAATTATGGTATTCTATTAACATCATCATAACCCCTAAAATTATCTAAATTGTGCTTTGATACCAACTATAAAGACATATCCTTAAACATTACATAATCTAGTAAATTATTTTTGAATTCACATTATTATATTCCAAAATATCTTTTATGTTTATAGTTTTAGATATTTAGGTCATAATTAATACAATTCAAACCGTAATCATATAAATTAGGTCCTACAAAAATAGTATCCATTTCTTCAAAATAGAAAAGTTTTTAACAAAAACTGAAATATTTTCATGAATAATCTTCACAATATTCATATTATCTTCTTATTTTCTCTTACTCATACTTGTATGAGAACAAAATCATAGTATGATTTATAAAAATATGGATAGAAATAGTTAATTCATAAATACTTATAAACATATGAAATCATTTTAACAAAGACATACTTGTCAACTGATAAGTATAATATAGTTACTTTGTGAAACAAATTAGATTTACATAAAACATAGAAAACATAAATAAACCATATAGGTGACTTGGGTAATTACCTACTTAATATTTTAACCCTCACAACTACCTTATGATTTGTAACCCTCATGGATACCTCACAATATAACCCTCACGACTACCTTATGTTGTAACCATCGCGGTTATACTTGCAGTAGACATACAACCAACCTCCGACATAAAAATACCCAATACCTTAGAGGGAGATATAGGTTACACCCTTCCTTATAATAATTTGCCAAGAACCAAAACTTAATTATAAAACATGAAAACTTACATCATATAAATCATTCCTTTATGAAAAAAATGAAAATGAAAGAGTATTTTTAATGAAATTTCCATTAAAAATATAATATTTTTGATGTTAGAGTTGATAAAAAGAATGGAATATGTGTATAAAATATAAATAGACATAAAAAACATAAATATTAATTTCAAAAATAATATTATCACCACATAATTTATGAAGTAGATGTATAACACAAAGAATGGAAATTATGTTAAGAATTCCCTTACCATGTGTTTGAAGGTTCTCTTCACTTGAACTTAATGTCCTGAATAACCAAATTAGATTCATAAATGAATAATTCCAAAACCCTTTTATTCATGTTTTTATTTACTATAATTTTTTTATGTACATTAATAACCCTTTTGATGAGTTATATTGTTAAATTTCATCATTCGAGAGTGTTTGTTTTCTAAGTTCTCATGATCGATTCACTCGTATAAGATATGGAAGTTCATGTAAAATGAAAATAGAAATCCATAATTGAAATTATAATTTATTAATGAAAATACAGAATTTAAAATTATTATAGAAATAATTTGGATATTTTGTGTGAGGTTGAATCATTAGATAAAAGTTAGTGATAAACATTTAGGATAATTTTGTGGTTTTCAATCCCAATGAACTAGTTTTGTTTTATCATTTAGTATTATGTATATAAAATGGATCCATGAAATTACATATAATTTAATAAATATATTAAAATTTGGTTCAACCATAAAATTGGTTTCATTACTAGCCATAAATATGTTTATATAAATTTAAAACCCATCGTCATTGAATGCGATAAATTAACACATCACAGATGATGTTTTCATTTTTAGTATAAAAGGAGGGGAAAGAGAAGTGATGATTAATTATTCCATTATAATAATAAAATTATATTATATGTAAATTAATAGATTTATCATAATAATTTTATTATTGGAGGTGAATATATTATAAGAAAATAAATATAATTGAAAATAAAATAAAATGAAATGAAAGAGGTTTTTTACCTCTTGAATTCGGTTCCTTGAGAACCCCCTTAAGGCACTTGGTTTTGGAATTCTGGTGAGACCAAAAGGTCTTATACATAGATAAGAGGTACGAGAATGGATTTGGGTGGGAGTTAAGTAAGATACAAGGCTTTGAGGTCTGAGGGGAAGATTTGGTGAGGGGAGGTATTTATAGTGGAGGAGAGGGGTGTTTGTTCATTATTATATTCATTAGTTTATTAATTTAGCTCAAGGATATGAATAGTTTGAGAATAATCATTAAATATTTTAAAATAATTAATTAGGTTTCATGATTTTTTCTTACAATATACTTACATTATCTATGACTCAATGAATCATGTATTTAGATTATATCGTAAATTACTGTATTTCACTATTCACAAAAAATTCGAGTATTTTAGAAAATCCCAAAAAACTCACCCTAAATATTTATTGATATAAAGAATTAAAAAATAAACTCTATTTTATAAAATTGATTTTATAAATGTGATAAATTTAATTTCTAATTGAAAAAATAATTTCTTTGAAAAATTGTAGTTTTAAAATAATAATTAATTTTATAACACTTGAAAAAATTAAATAAAGTCTCATAAAATTATATTATAATCATAATAAATTAAAAAAAGATAATTTATGAATCTATTTTCTGAAAATATATTTACTTTTAAATTATTTTCTTAATTAATAATTGTATTTAAATATTTGTGACTTAAAAAAATACCAACACTTAATTTATCATTTACGAAACATTTATTTACATATTATATGATATAAATATATCATGATTATTATTTTAGGATAGTTAAATATTATTTATACTCCCATAGTCGTGGTTACAATTCAATTACGTAGATTACTTTTCATAATGGTCATGTTACTATTTCTAAGGTCAAGTTACCATTCAATTATTACAAATTCCTTAATTTCTATAAATACTACTTATTTTTTATACATTTATAAATAATTTGACTATTTAATTCTAGAATGAAAAGAAATTATTTTATATGTACTTGGGTTGTTAAAAAAATAGGTATAAAATATTTATCCCACATTATTAATAAGATATTAAAGTATTGATGATACAATATTCATTATTTTAGGAAGGGTTCCATAGATTTAGAGGAATTATAATAAAAAAATACATTTTTAAAGAGTTTTTAAAATCAATCACCTCTTATTTGAGTGACCAAATTTGTTTTACTCCTTAAGCCTTCTTAAGATTCTATTAGGAGAAGTAAAAAGATTATGAGAAAAGGGAAGGAATCTAGGAATGTATTTTTCGTAGGTTCTAGCTAATCTAATGGGATCAAAATCAATTAATAATTGAAAATAGTATGTGATATTTAATAATTGAGTGGAGGGAGAAAAATGGAATTATTTTAATCTTTTAATTAATATATAGTCATTTTCTTGTGAAAGTTGAACCAAAATTTTACTGTATCAACATTTAGATAAGGTAAGGTTTAAATATCTTGACCTAATAATTTTGAGATGGGTTTTAGAATAATTGTTACCATTATCACATAGTTTAAACACCTTCCATCAGTAAACTCATTTTCACCCTAACCATGGTCACATTTTTATTGTCTTTACTATTAATTGTTACAAAAACGTATGTTGAACTTATTACATAAATAAAAAATTATGATTAAAAATATGGAATCAATCTCATTTGATTGAATTTATAGAATTCTTAAAAATTAATTTCAATATAAGTGTGCACATAACAATGAAATTTTACATAGAAAAATGTTTTTTTATATTTTAAAATAAAATTTATTTCATCACATTCAATTTATAAGATAATTTTAACATACTGAATTCAAAAATGAATTTCATTTAATCAAATTAAAATTAAAAAATTAAGTATTTTGTTTTTTAATCACATCTTTGAAAAATGATATGAGCATTATGCCATTTTTTATTTAGAATGAAACAACTACTAAAAATAAAGTGTATGTGTTATATTATTCCCTACTTCCAAAATTTCAACCTAAATATTTATAGAATTTAACCTCATGAAAAGATATGGGTAGTTCTTTATCATAAATTATTATGGTTCTAATGTTTCTTACTCTATCATATGATTTATCTAATGTAACTTCACATTTTGATTTGTCTTATTCCTCAACAGTTATTATCTAATGTCAAAAATCTAGAAAGGCACTTTGTAGAATCGTAAATCTGGTTCCAATTCTATTACCACAGTTGTGAGAACATGTTTTGGGTATGGCATGTACTTACTAAAAAAATTAATATGTAGAACATCTTGATCTTTAGAGAGGATAGG